>OW387149.1:11763870-12370164 GCA_936440205.1 Lepidonotus clava
CCGATCGATTCGCTCAGCCCCCCCCTCGTGCGCGAGGCACGACTCTAGAAACACATCTCGGTTCTTGGCCCGGATTCCCCGTCCGCCCCGAGACCCGAACAACCCCCACGTTCCTCTGTTGTAAGAATCGGCAACCCCGACTTACCAGAGAACGTCACACTGGTGGCAGCGGTGGTGCTGAAATAGGCACATACGGACTTGTGGATCTTGGGTGTTTCGTCGGTATTGGATACTCATGGCGACCGCGGCAGTCTTCGAGCAGATGGATTCTGACGTCGCCTTCAAGGAAGGTGGGGAGGAGAAAGGAGGTGCGAAAACCGAAACCAAAGGGGAGGACACGACCATCATGGGTAGGCAATTTAATTTTATGGGAACGTCCACCCCGACGGATGAGCAGAATGCGCGGGCTCAACAACAACAGACCGGCCAGGTAGGAGCGAGTTTGAAGAAGTTTAGTTTACGACCAGAGAAGTATGACGGTAAACCGGATTTCGAGGGATGGATCAACCAGTTTGAGGAGTACGCAACATTGGGACGCTGGACGGCCGAGGAAAAAGCGGCGATGCTCTTTCTCTCGCTGACGGGAACGGCACGAATGTACTTTGTCGGGCTCCCGGACAGGGAACGACTCCGTTACTCAGCGAGGGTGGATGCGTTGCGCTGGAGGTTCGGTCAGGAGAAGGACACGTGCAATGCTCTGCAAGAGTTGGCAGGATTGAAACGTGTAAAGAACCAGACAGCGAAGGAGTTGGCTGATAATGCCCGGCGACTGGCATCGAGAGCCTACTTCTCCAACGACTACGCTAGCCAGGAAAAAGCAGCATTACATGCGTTCCAGGCTGCAGTTGGGGAAGACCTTCAGCTGAAGTGTGCAGAGAAAGGATGCAAGACACTAGAGGAGGCGGTAGAGGTGGTAGAAATACAGGAACGATACTCACGCCGCCTCCTGCGGGCAGTGAAGCCCGAGGAGGACGCCAATACACAGATCATGGCCTTAAACGGTAAGTTGGAGGAGATGATGAAAGAATTGGCAGAAGAACGGGAAGCTAGAAGACAAGCAACGGCCCGGAGGGAGGCGTTTAAGAAGCGAAAAGAAGATTTAGAGTGTCATCAATGTCACCAGAAGGGCCATTTCGCGAGAGAGTGTTCTCAGCGTCAGGGAAACGGACAGTCGCCGTCGCAGTAAGCGCGGGGCCCCCTTCGGGCGCGGCGAGAGAAGTAGTAGGCATGGGAGAATGTGGACTTTATGTGGCCGGGACGGTGGGAGAGAGTGTCGTCCGTTTTTTGGTTGATACCGGATCTATGATCAGTCTGCTGTCGGAACGCCTCTGGAGAGAGTGGGGACGAAAATGGGAAGAACTGGATGGATATGAAGGACGTCTCTGCTCGGTGGATGGTAGTCCGTTGCGGTGCTACGGATGCACGAACTTGCCAGTAAAATTGGGAACGCGCGTGTTGAAGTGGACATTCATGGTGGCAGACATCGGTAGAGATGAAGGGATCCTGGGAAACGACTTCGCGGTGAAATACCGGCTAACAGTTAAGCCCCACGCGAGTGCTATCTTCCTGCCCGCCGAGGGGGAGGGAGAGGGGGAACGAATCCCGGGAGCAGAACAAAGAACGGATGGGATTCGGGCAGTTACCGTCGGAGGACAGGTCGTGCGAATCGAGGAAACGACGGAAATACCCCCACTCCAAGTGACCCGAGTAACAGTAGTAACGAGAGTAGACATAGGACAGAGTGGACAGCTGGCTGTCATCACCGGCGCTGGATTACCTATGGGACTGGAGGTGATCCCAGGAACGGTGACATTGGGAGAAGAAAATGAAGTTTGGGTGGCCAACCGAGGGACCGAGAGCGCGAAATTGGAAACCGGCGGGGTACTCGGAGAAGCCACCTTCGTACAAGAGGTACGAGGAATAGGAAGTGAAGCAAAAGAACCCCCTGGAGCGCTCGTTGAAATGATAGAGGAGGCTAAGAAAGACCTGACCACGGAGGAAGGCGGAGAGCTGGAGAAAGCCATCATGGCCCGGGAACAAATGTTTGCGACCTCGAAACATGAGTTAGGACGGACAGATTTAGTACAACATCGAATTAAAACGGGGGATCAGATGCCGATCAAGCAGAGGGTCAGACGGTATCCGGCCACCAGGAGAGAGGAAGAACGAGCACTGGTGGAGGATATGTTAAATCTAGGGATTATCCAAGAGAGCGGGAGTGCGTGGAGTAGCCCGACCGTTCTAGTCAAAAAGAAGGACGGAGGAACGAGGTTCTGTATCGACTACCGAAAACTGAACCAGGCTACGAAAGTGGACGCCTATCCGCTCCCACGGATAGAGGACAGCCTCAACACCTTGGGAGGAAGCCTATTCTTTTGCAGTCTGGATCTCGCAAGCGGATATTGGCAGGTGGAGATGGCACCGGAGGACCAAGAAAAGACGGCCTTCGTGACTCAAGGAGGATTGTATGAATTCAAAGTGATGCCATTCGGGCTAGTGAACGCCCCAGCCACCTTCGAGAGACTGATGGAAAGAATCCTCAGAGGAATCGTGTGGGAGGAGTGTCTGGTATACTTGGATGACATACTGGTCTTTGGACCAACGTTTAAAGTGACTCTGGAAAGATTGGTACGGGTTCTGGACCGATTGAACGCTGCAGGACTGAAGTTAAAGGCGCGAAAATGCAAGCTGTTCCAGAAGAAGATTCCGTTCTTGGGGCACGTTGTCTCATTCAACGGGATCGAACTCGACCCCGAAAAGTGTCGGCAAGTAACCGAGTGGCCGGTCCCTCGGGATCTCCACGAGGTACGAGCCTTCGTGGGATTATGTTCGTATTATAGAAGGCATATAAACGGCTTTACGGAATTGGCTGCCCCCTTGTATGAATTGGCAACGAAGGAGGAACCGTTCGTGTGGAGCGCGAGACGACAAGAGGCATTTGATGCGATGAAGAAGGCGCTAACGGAGGCCCCGGTGTTGGGATTCCCGGAGGAAGATGGACAATGGTGGCTTGACACGGACGCCAGTGACGTGGGGACAGGAGCCGTGCTATCACAGGAGCAGAGAGGGGAGGAACGGGTGATAGCTTACACGAGCAAAACCCTGGAGTCAAACGAACGAAAGTATTGCACCACGCGGAAAGAACTGTTGGCGGTGGTGCGAGCTTTGAAGCATTTTCGGTGCTACATCTATGGTCAACGCGTGATAGTCCGGACGGATAATAGCGCGGTCAGTTGGCTGCAGAGAAGTAAGGAACCGATAGGGCAGGCTGCTCGGTGGATTGAGATTATCGACTCGCATGATGTGTCGTTCCAACACCGACCGGGCAGGAAGCATGGGAACGCTGACGCGTTGTCCCGGTATCCGTGCAAACAATGTGGAGAGGAGCACGAGAATACCGAAAAAGTGAGAGTAGTGACGCGGGCCCGGGGGTACAAGCCCGGATGGTCCCCGCAGGAGATGAGAGCAGCGCAGAGGAGGGATCGAGATATAGGGCCGATTGTCGCACGGATGGAAGAGAATGCGGACCGGCCAGGCTGGGAGGCCATATCTCCGGAATCCCGGGAAACAAAGATCCTATGGAGGCAATGGGAACGATTAAGCCTCAGGGATGGCGTGCTGCATCGGAAGTACTGGGAACTGGAAGGACATGGTTGGAGGAACCAGTTGGTCGTTCCCCGAGGGGAACGGGCCAAGTTGGTAAGGGAATACCATGGAGGCGCGGCAGGAGCGCATTTGGGAGTCGCCAGAACGACGGCCCTGTTGGAGCAAGGGTTTTACTGGCCGGGACTCCGGGAAGACGTGCGGAAGGAATGTCGAGAATGTGATTGCGCGTTGCTGAAAAAAGGACGAGGAAGACGGGAGCCGCTACATCAGTACATAGTGGGGGAGCCGATGGAACGGCTGGCCATGGATGTTTCGGGCCCGTACCCAGTCACCAAACGAGGAAATAAGTATTGCCTGATGGTGGGATGCTATTTCACCAAATGGTTGGAGTGTTTCCCGATCCCGGATCAAAAGGCAACGACAGTGGCGGACAAACTGGTTGAAGAAGTAGCAGCACGGTACGGCGTGTTTCGGGAACTACACTCGGATCAAGGCACGAATTTCGAATCCGAGGTGGTGGCTCAGGTCTGTGCACTATTTGGAATACACAAAACAAGAACGACGCCGTACCACCCCAGGAGTGACGGGTACATAGAACGAAGTTTCCGTACTTTGGGGTGTTGTTTGAAAGCCAGCTGCCGAGCAACAGGCCGGGAATGGGACGAGATGGTCCCACTCGTGATGATGAGTTATAGAGCAACGCCGCAAGCCAGCACGGGAGTGACACCGAATATGATGATGCTGGGCCGACAGACCATGATGCCGCGACAGGCGATTTATGGGAGACCTCTAGGACCAGAGGAGGAACCCCGACGGGTAGGCGACTATGTGGAAAGCCTGGAGGAAGGGCTAGTCGCGGCCTATCGGGAGGCCCGGACGGGGCTGAAACGAGCCGCCATCCATCAGAAACACGAGTACGATGGGAAGGTGACTCGGCGGGAATACCACGCCGGAGAACTGGTCTGGGTGCACGATACGGTAGTGGATAGGGACAAGGGAACGAAGTTGCGATTTCCATGGATGGGCCCTGCACTGATCGTCAAGGTGCTTGACCGAGGACGGGTGGTAGTACGGAAGAAACGAGGGAAACCGGGGGGGGTAGTCCATGTGGACCGCCTGGAACCCTACCGAGGACACGCTGCGCCAGCCTGGATGGTAGCTGACCAGCAAGGATACGAGGCTGCACAGTAAATGCTTGGGGTGGGGCGCGCTAGGGCACGTAAGGAAACGGGGCACCCCTTTTTGTGATGAAGTCGTTTTCGTGTCTCGATTCCGCAGGTGGAAGAGGACCAAGGGAACGACCAAATCGGCGCTACACAAAAAGGCTTTGGCCAAAAAGGACTGATCAACCTGGGGCCATTGAGTCGGGGCGGTGCGTTGACCACTACAGTAGGAGTGCAGGTCGTTAGGCTGTAGAGATTTGCTACCTAGCTGAAGATTGGTTCTCTTGCGGATGTAATATAGGTGGGAAATGCGGGGTTGGAACGAAAAATGGCGTTCGGGAGCCACGACGGCCCGAATGTCTAAAGTAGTCCCACGGAGCCGCTTTCCGGTCAGTTCGGAGGAACCACAGCGTGGAAAAGATGGTTGGATTACAACAGAAGACAGACCCGGTGGCAAGCTGGTGAAGACTTTTGAAGTAATGCCGACTTGGTAATACCGCTTTACAGCGTCCAGGAGACCGGAGGAGAGTAGATGCGGCACTCTCGGGAACGCCGGAGGAACGAACGGACGGTTGTAAAAGGCGAGGCCTGAAACGAGGACCGGCTTTAAAGTAGGTCGTAAAAGGAGTAAAAGAGGACAAAGAGAACGGGGCGGCGGCGAGGAGATGATAACGTCGAGCCCCTGTGTTCTCCGGGAAGTGTGCGGAAGCACTGTGAGGGCCAAGATGAAAAAGGCAAGAGAAGGCGACGGAGGATGAAAAGACCGAGGACGTCCGGTGGGGCAATAAAAGGCCTAGGAAAAAAACGCGTGGACGGGCGAAGGGCCGCGAGGTAAAAAAAGCAGGCGAGGCGGTGACCAGCGGCGGGCCCCGGGGACCGGAAAATAGTAGGGGGCGCCACCGTAGAAGTGGATGGTGAGTCTGACGCTAGGGGTCGCTAGTGCAGGCCACGCCCACTTCCGCCTGTGGCGGCTATAAAAGGCAGAGCGCTCGCCGGAGCAGGTCATTCTGGTCAGCCGATCAGGATTCATCAAATCGCAGACGAGCAGACTGAGCTAAGGAGAAGAAAACAAGAGAAAAAGCAGAGAAGCGAGACGAGCAGCATCACCACGAGACAAAAACGGAAAGGCTGACGGGACGAGCTTCAAGATTGGAACGAGCCCCGAAAGCCCGGAAAACGGACACGATGAGCGGACAGTGCTGGGAAGGACATTGTCACGGAAAGGAGTTCAAGCACTTGGTCAAGCATATTAAAGGCCAGCACGATGGATTACGGAAGCAGTACTACATGTGCCCGGTGTGTTCGAATCGAGCCTATTCGACACACCAGGACTGGAAGAAGCACATGACGGACTCACACGAAGGGAACCTGCAGAGGGGGATGCCGAAGCAAGACCCCCTTCTGAGGCTGGAGTATGCTGCGGCGTTCGCCTTGGATCCGAAAGGACGACCGCCGTACACCAGTTTCGCTGCTGGGGATGAAACGGCGGCCCGGGTAGCCAACATGGAACGGGACTACGCGGTGCGCCATCCGGAGGGGTTTCAACCCCCTGAGAGGGCGGTGGATAAGGAGGCACCGGAGAGGCCGCGACGGCATATCCGCGTACCTTACTACCCGAGGGCGTCGAGAGGGTCCGAGGACAGCGACGCCGAGCAGCCGGAGCAGGTAGCAACCGAAGAAGGATCAGAGGCCGACGAGGCCGGCGAGGGAGCCCAAGCAGCCAAAGCAGCAGGGAAGGGACCCCTGGCCGAGGTAGCGGAACGATCGACACCCACGCGTCGTTCCCCTCGGAGGGCCGCGAAAGGAGTGCGGAAGGAAGCCACCGAGTCGCCGCGAAGCGCGAGCCGAGCCGTGGTCAACCCGAAACCACTTCTGACACCAGACCAAATATCAGGGTTGGTACAGAGCCGAATTAAGAAGTTAAACGCCCAGGGAGAACCACGGGAACCGAGAGGACGAGGACTCCCGGGCAGAGGAAAAGGACGGACATCCACACCCACCCCGAAGCCGGGTTGCTCAGGAATACCACCGGGGGCTGAGGTGGTGGAATTGGTGAGCTCGTCCGACGACCAACGTCTGAAAGTAAAAGAGGAAGAGGAGCCGCTCGCTTTCAAGAGGCCCCCGACGCAGGGATGCCCGGCGGAGGAGCCGTCGCGAAAGAAGAAGTGGAAAAAGGTCAAGAAAGTCCCGAGAGAATTGGAGGAGGGAACGAGTTCGGACCAGTCGGAGTCGGGCAGGAGTATGTCGGTCCGAAGCGATCGGTCCTTGATTATTGCCGAGTCTAGTAGCACGGGAGAGCTGGGACCGTCACAGCCTGAGACCTCGACAGGAGTCAAACGGACCACGGGACTAGAACCACCTTGTAGCGACGCACAATTTACTATGATGACAGTTCATAAGAAATCGGTGATATACGAATCACGACACCCGAGGTACCCCGGATATTTAAAAGGAACAATGAACCGGGAGGGATCGTTCAGGGGTTACCACGAGGCAAGATCCGACCGGGAGCTGGAGGACAGCATTCGGGAAGCACAGGGAGGCCGGCTGGTGGAAAGAGAAGCATTGTACCTAGGGAGGTTTCTACGCGAGATGGCAGAAAGGCAGGGACTCAAACCGTCGGGGCGAGTGGAGAAAGTAAAGTATGTTCGGCATGCGGCCAGACCGGAGGACACGGCGTCGATGGCCTCGACACAGCCGCTGTTCTCTACCCCTACCCCGACGAGAGCGGATTCACCCCTGGAGAAGATGGTATGTAAGCAGCCGATAGTGCCGCCCCCGGGACTGAAACGAATGAGAGACATTACGGTAGCACTAGACACGCCAGAGACACGGGCAGCGGTTGACAACCTGACTCGAGCCAGTTTGGGGAGCTCGTTCTTCGGGTCGCAAGGATCGGAGGAGACCCCGGGACCACCGTCGCCCGAACGTATGGGATCGCCGCCAGGACCGGATACCCCACTCAAGGACGAGGATAAACACGGGCGAGCGCTACAACCGCGGGTTGTGATACACAGATTACAAATACCGGCTGCCCAGTCCATGGACGCGGAGGTGGAAGACTCAGAGGACATGGAGTTGGGGCAGGCCGAGACCAGAGGATACGAGCCGGAGAAGCAAGAATTGGACGAGTCGGGAGCGGATTCAGTGTTCGGGTCCATAGGAACGGAGATACCGACGGCAGGACCATCTAAAGAAACACCGAGACTCAAGTTATTACGGACACAGGCCATTCACCAGGTCTTACAGGGACACTTTCCGGTGACGGCGCGAGCAGTACGAGACTGGGACGCGGAAGAGGCCATTCGGGTGCAACTGGTGTGGCCCCCGAGGGAGGTGCGAGGAATGACGGCCAAGACAAGAGCAATGGCTTCGGCGTCTATGGCGTTCCTGATGGCACTAGAAACGGGCCGCAAGCCAGAGACATTTGAAGAAGCGATGGCGCAGTTCCCGACGGCGGCACTGGGGCCGTTGACCAGGGAGTTCCCGGGAGTCGACCGGCTAGTTAACGAACACAACCGGACCGTCCAATTGGCTCAGACCCTAGTGATGTACAAAAACGAAGATCAACTGGATGACTTGTTGAAGACCACAAGAGAGGTGGAAAAACAGAGCGGAGTGGTGGATCAGCTTCTCGGGCGCCCCGCTAGGGAGGAGAGGCTGTTGCTACCGATCCGACGCCAAGAAGAAGGGTGAAGTAGATGCTGCTCGAGGTCTTGCACGGAAGAAAAACAGCGCGACGGAACCAGAGGCGGAATATGGCGCGTCGCGAGTCGGGTGGGGAGGGATTACGGGGCGTTGGCTCCTCACCCATAGTGTCAAACCCCCAGGGAGAGAACCGGGCCGAGGCGGAGGTACCTGAGCCGCACAGGAGGCCGAAGCCTGGATAAAAGACTCTCCTGGAGACCGCTGGACGGGCCCGAAACTTTACTTAAATTCATCGGGAACGGACTGGCGGGCTCGAACATTCTTATCTTAATTTATTCCTACTAGTTTCTTTATGGGAATCTTCTTGCGGAAGTGAACGAAACCACATGTGTTAGGAGGTGTTGAGCGTAATCAGCGAGCTGGAGGGTCCATGACTGGAACGAACTTACCAAGCCTGCGGGGCGAATACGGAACGGGAGGAGGCGCTAGGAGGAAAAACAAGTTTGTAGCTGTTCCTCTTCTTCCCTGGAGCCCGCTGCGTTGGTTGGGACCGAGCAGGTGGAACGGGATCGTCCGGTCGCGGAAATCAAATGGATAGCGGGCCGGGCGGCCCAGGAGCGAGAGTGAAAGTTGGGAGGCGGAATCGAAGAAAGGAAATCAGAATGGACAGATAGTGTTGTCATTGTAGTCTTTGAGTCGACGGTCGTGCCGGGGTAAATAAGGTACCGGTGGGCCGGCGACTCGCCGCTGGAGGAAAGGCTGGCGCGGGCCAAGACTGAAAACCCTTCTCCCGTGCTGCCTTGAGCGATCTGGGGGCGAGGAGGAGACGACCTCTGTCCTCTAGCGGCACTTCTACTCCCTGCAACTTAGTCTTCTTGATCTTGGATGGATCGATCAGAATGTGGATGAGCCCGGATTCATGTACCATCATCTTCTGAGTTTCCTTGTCTTCAGCCTCTTACCGCATACGAAGAGCGGCAAAATGGAATTTTTCGACCTGAATGCTGGTTTTATCGTGCCAGAGTTGATGCAGCGAGTCGTGAAAGGATTGCGGCGAGTCGTAGATGTCTCCCGGAGGACCAAGGCACGAGCAGGGACGATAACTTAGGGGCCCTGGCTCGTGACCGACCGAAGCAATACATGAACAAGAAACGAAAATTAATAGACTTACTAAAAACTTATATTAATATCTTACCTGCGGTAACGACAGTGACTGCTTCCATGTCGTACTTCCTGGTATCTTCTTCTCGAGGAACGAAACAAAATAGTCTTTGAAACATATAGGGAAGTAGTCTTTGAAATATACAGGGAGGTGGTGCTTGGAACGTCGGCCGCGGATGCCTCGATAGACGCCTCAAGAGGTCTGCAAAGAGCGACGAGGAGCGATCCTTCTTGGAGTTCGACATCGGATGAGTTCTTCTTTATATATGCTATTTTTGAGATGGGCCCGTTCCGGATCTCAGAGGTTGACGTTGGGTGCAGATCCCAGTTGATGTCGTCCATCTTCACTTTCTACGGCTTCTTCCTCTCCTTTTCACTAATATCTTCAACTTACCAACTTCGAACCGCCGTACCTAGGAGCAGCCGGAACGGCTCGGAGCTGTTGTCTCGGCGTTCGTCATAGGCATAGTGGCTCCATGCAAGGTGACATGGCACCGTGGACGACTGTGGCCTTACTCCAGAATCAAACCAGACCAGATCTTAAACTTACTTCTATTAACGAACTATTTGTTGGTATTACAGTCTCACGAAAATCGTCTAAAAGCATGGTCCTCCGGGAGGACGAAGAGAAAAACTTAGTAAACAGAGCGAGGCCCGAGAGCCTAGGAGACGAACGAGGGCCCGAGTGCCCGAAGCAGGAATCCTCTTCTTAGGAAAATCATCTCATCAGTGGAACGAAGGAGCCTCCCTCTCGCCCCAAAGAGGATTGTCTTCCTGCCGTTGCTTACGGAGGGGGGGAGGGATGAGAGGCGCCGGCTCCTGTCATCAAAAGAAACTTCATCAAAATTATCTTCTTAATCGGGTCTCCGTTCCGGTTGTTGTCATGCCACTTGGGCCCGGAACGGTGACGGAAATACTTTACTATGGTGGACTCTCTCCGACATCTCTTTCTGAAATCTTCGAGTGTGTCGACGTGGTCGAGGACTGAACGCCTCGGTGTTGGGTTAACCACGAGGACATGTGTCGTAAAAGTCAAACTTCAGTTCCTGTACGGAAAACGGACACCTCATCGATAATTAATGATTCTAATCTTCTCAGTCTTACCTTCACCCGGACTCCATCTCAAAGTTTCACTGTGACAAATAGCACGAAACCCGCGACGTCGTCTGCTGAAGCTTCCACTCTAAGCTTTGATGCATGAAGTTAAGTTCCTTTCCACATACAACGCCATCTTCTTCTTTGGGTACCTTGGCCTCTGGCTCGAACATGTTGTCCTTGCCAAACGTGAAAAAGTCACTGGAGGGCTCTGAATGCCGAGGCGACCGAGGGTGCGAAGTCCAAAAAGAACATTCTATCTACAAAAACTTCAGTCTTTCTTCTTCAACTCATCCTTAAAATCATCATCATCACCTAAGAGAACGCAGAGAAGAGTAATAGTTACGGAAGAACGAGGGGTCACGACCGACCGGGTGGGAGAATCACGACCGATTCTCTACCCAAAAACAACGGAGAACGTCTGGACGACGGAAGAACGGACCGAGGGTCGAGAGGACTAAGGGTCACGACCGGCCCTGGCCTCTGGGTGGGAGAGTCGCGACCGATTCTCCACCCGAACTAGGGGAGAACGTCTGGACGACGAAAAACGAAGGGAACGGGGGCACTGCGGGTCACGACCGACCCATGGCCCCGGGCAGGAGGACCACGACCGGTCCCTCTGTCCTAATGAGGGTAAAAGGCGAGGAAAAACGCGCCGAGGGGCTAAGTAAATAGAGCCCAGAGGAGAGGAGCGGGGGCGACGGGGTCACGACCGATCCCCAGTCCCGGGTGGGAGAGCCACGACCGGCTCGCTCATCCTAAAGACGAAAAAAAAGAGGAGGTGTAGAACGGGTCCTAATAGATCCAGGATAAGAACTCTGACGAAGATAAAAAGAGACTAGGATATATAAAACGAATTATATGAACTTTCACTAAGAAGAGAGAAAAACGAAGAACGAAAAACGAAGAAAGAAGAGAAATAATAATTAGCCGGATAGGCCCCGGGGGCCCTCCGAAGTAGACCGGGGAGGACAGAGGGTGACACCTCCTCCTCTGCCGATAAGGAGCGTAGGATTGAAATGTTTCTGGTTCTAGAGTATGTTCTGTTGTCGTTGCTGTATGAACTGTTTTGAAATTTTGTAAAACGTGTTTTCCCACCTTTCAAGAAGGTGCGGGAGGGTGTGATGAACGGCTATTCATCCAAAATACATAGAGGTCAAAATAATAGAAATAAGGTAATAGTAGAAATATATGTAAGAGAACGAAATATATGTAAGAGAACGAAATAGATGTAAAGGAACGAATATGTAATAATGAACGAAAGTATAGAAAGCCTGAAAAAGAGGCACGAATATGTAAAAGAACGAATATGTAAAGAACGAATATGTAAAGAACGAATATGTAAGGAACGAAAACGTAAAGGAACGAAACCCGGAAATATGTAAACCGGAAGTGAAATATAAACCGGAAACGGAAAATATAAACCGGAAGTGACGTCAGTTGTAGGTCACGTGACCGAAAGCAGCCAATCAGGGCTGACCTCTCTAGTATATAAAGGGGCGGTGAGGCCCGAATAAACAGAGTTCTTTAACAGTTCTCCTGGTGTCCAGACGTGTCCTCTTTCCTGAAACAACCGCTAAAGATGAGCCGATCAGAGTAATTAAGCAGAAGTTAGGACAAAACAGTCGAAGCTCGAGATAGGTAGTAGAAAAACAGGGTAAGGGGCCCGACGGCCCGAAGAACGAGGAACGAGGGAACGGAGTAAGGCACGAAGGCCCGAAGTAAGTCCCGGAAACCGAGGCGTAGTATGGCACGAAGACATGGGGAACGGAACGAAGGAGCGAAGTCCGCGGGGACGAGGGCGCGGCATGCTCGGCCCCACGCTACCAAACAATAGGCGACCGTCGGCCCGTCGCCCCCGCGGACCGGAACTCAGGGGTGGACCGCCCGGTCGGGGTGAATGCTGGTCTGGAAGATAGAGCGAGACGAACCCCGGCCGACCCGTACCCCTACCATAATTTCCCTCCCCTGCAGTCCTCCGTTGACATCGAGTGCCGATTCCCGATCGATTCGCTCAGCCCCCCCCTCGTGCGCGAGGCACGACTCTAGAAACACATCTCGGTTCTTGGCCCGGATTCCCCGTCCGCCCCGAGACCCGAACAACCCCCACGTTCCTCTGTTGTAAGAATCGGCAACCCCGACTTACCAGAGAACGTCACAATAGCATTCTGATTTGACGAGATTTCAACCTCAATATCAATAACTTAACTGTTACGTGCCATCTGAGTAAGTAACAGACTGACTAAAAAACAGTATGGTTGCAGAACGTTTCTGTTATGTCACAACTTGGCTCGGTGCATCTTTAAAGCAGCAGAGAAAACATAATAACTAATTACCTCATATTTATGCATATATTTTACAGGCCGGGTTAACAGAGACCTTCCATCATGATCCTCCCTGTCTTCCCTACTCTGGTCATTGGAATGATCACTCTGGCAGTTTGGTGCATCTTTACGGCATGGCAGCGGAGACAACGTTACCCGCCCGGACCGCTAAACTTTCCTGTCATCGCCAACATAACGTCTATGTTAGGTAAGGAAGTGACATGTCAAATGTTAATTTTCCCTGAGATCATTTTGAGATCCTTGACATAGGACTGACTCAGTTTATTCTGTGATTCTTTCTGTACTGTGAGAAATCCAAGTCCTGGATTTAATACCCTGAATCTGAACAAATCATTGGATCATAGTTTTCTGGACACACTTTAATTTATTCTTGGATCTGTAACTTTGTAATGCAGCTACACTCTATAACAAAAGATCTATGAATATCTCAAGCTAGTCAGTAGGGTCACTACAATTTTTGTCAGTTTTTTTCAATTAGCAGTTGAAATGTTTAGTACTTTGAGGTAGTATAAAGGACAATCTGAGAAAGTTTTATTTTGTATCTCTAAACTTTGCATTTATTTAAGATTCGGATAGATTTTTGTAAAAAAATATTCTAAATGGTGCTAACATCACAGCGTATTCCTTTCTTCCAGAGCTGAGGTCTCATGAGAAAATCTGGGTGAGATTCACCAGGCTCCAGAAAGAATATGGCAATGTGTTTACAGTTTTCCTCTGTAAGTATTGTAATTTCAAGGTGTGTTTTTATTACAAATCTGCTTACTTGCATGCGGATCAAAGAGTAGAATAGCATTATGTTTTTGTGAATGGTGAACATTGCTTGTGGACCAACCCAAGTTGTGATATTACTATTTTTGGTCAGTCTGTTACTTACTAAGATGGCACGTAACAATTATTTCATTGATGGTGAGGTTGAAACCTCACCAAATCAGAATGTTATTGTAACATTATGTTTTGGTGAGGTTAGGATGAAGCCAAAACAAAACATTAGAACATTTTGTTTAGGTTGAAGAACATGACCAAAATGTCAGAACGTCAGAGTGCAACATCACAACAGTACGTTACAGCAACGTTATTGGGAGCCATCAAAACAATGTAACAAGAACCAAAACACAACCAAACAGAACGTTGCTACAATGTTATAATAACATCACATGCTTGGCTGGGGAGGTTCTTCCCCATGGAATAATATGTTCCCAGGCCTTCACGGTTTGAAAACAAAAGCTATTAACAGGCAGGCCAGTCAATAACCCCATCCCATTATACATAGACATAAAATTTTACTATGAAATTACAAAGCAATTTCTTCCTGATTTAATCCCCCAAAACAGTAGTTTAAAACAAAATGAGCCATGGTGACTTGGTTGACTTGGTTGACAAAAACTCCTAAAATTTGTAAAACGGGCTTTATATATTGGCCTTTTTCCCATAGGAACCAATGTTAAAGCCTGCCAGCCCAACCTATAATGTCCAATACTATTTTGCCCTAAAATATATCATTTTGATTGGCTGGCAAACCTGCAAATCTGTCAATCAGTAAAATTCAAGAAATAATTATGTTTCATCAGTACTTGGAGATATAGAAAAATGTAACTCTTGCTTATTTCAGTAATCCCAACTTTAGGAGACAAGGATAGTTTAAACAGTTATTTTGTCCAACCCTTGTCTATCCCTGGGATATACCAAAAGTGGGAGGGCTTGTTATATCATTAGAATTGTCAGGTCATGCTCTAGTTTAGTAACTAAGGTCTTTAGAGCTGTTGTAGATGAATGTTTATCTCACTTACAGAGCCATGGCTCGTCTATCACTCTCCACATGCAGAGGAGTGTTTTCATAATTTCAGATAGTAAACATCTGTTTGGAGATCACAGGGTTGGTCCGTAGGTTATTGGGGTTTAAAACCATATCTATGGATATATCACAGAAAGATCAAGGGTTGACAATCCTGTACATGTCTATGATGATCAACAATATGAAATGATTAATTCTATTAGATTGAGACCATAGCTCTACATATTTACCCAGCCAAGGTGTGACATAATGGTCACGTTATGCGACCATGCTTTTTTGGTTTGTCATTTACTTACTAAAATGTGACATAATGTTTATGTTATATTCCTGGGAGGTTGAGACCTAACCAAAACAGAATGTTATCATAATGTTCTGGGGAGGTAAGGTCAAGATCAAATTAAAACAGAATGTCATTGTGATGTTCTGATTAGGTGAGGTCCAGACCTTACTTTAACAGAACATTGTTGTAACCTCCTGACCAGCAGAGGTCCCAACCTCACCTGAACAGAACGTTATTGTGACATTCAGATTATGTCAGGTCTTAACCTTACCTAAACAGAATGTTTCTGTGACCATCTTATTAGGTTAGGTGTCACCGTAACCTAAACAGAATGTTATTGTGATATCCTCATTCAGTGAGGTCTCAACCACACCTAAACAGAACTTATTGTTACATTCTTGTTAAGTTTCAGCCTAATAAATAAAGTTACAAGAACATTATCAGAATGTCGCAATGTAACGTCGCAACAGTTGGTTGCAGCGATGTAATTGGGTGTCATCAAAAGAACATCGCTGTAACCTAACAGTGTGACATAACAAGAATCAATCCAGAACGTTGCTACAACGTTATTAGAATGTCATTTCCTTGGCTGGGTACTGGCAATCACAGGGTTGGTCTGTAGGTTATTGGGGTTTAAAACCATATCTATGGATATATCACAGAAAGATCAAGGGTTGACAATCCTGTACATTTCTATGATGATCAACAATATGAAATGATTAATTCTATTAGATTGAGACCATAGCTCTACATATTTACCCAGCCAAGGTGTGACATAATGGTCACGTTATGCGACCATGCTTTTTTGGTTTGTCATTTACTTACTAAAATGTGACATAATGTTTATGTTATATTCCTGGGAGGTTGAGACCTAACCAAAACAGAATGTTATCATAATGTTCTGGGGAGGTAAGGTCAAGATCAAATTAAAACAGAATGTCATTGTGATGTTCTGATTAGGTGAGGTCCAGACCTTACTTTAACAGAACATTGTTGTAACCTCCTGACCAGCAGAGGTCCCAACCTCACCTGAACAGAACGTTATTGTGACATTCAGATTATGTCAGGTCTTAACCTTACCTAAACAGAATGTTTCTGTGACCATCTTATTAGGTTAGGTGTCACCGTAACCTAAACAGAACGTTATTGTGATATCCTCATTCAGTGAGGTCTCAACCACACCTAAACAGAACTTATTGTTACATTCTTGTTAAGTTTCAGCCTAATAAATAAAGTTACAAGAACATTATCAGAATGTCGCAATGTTACGTCGCAACAGTTGGTTGCAGCGATGTAATTGGGTGTCATCAAAAGAACATCACTGTAACCTAACAGTGTGACATAACAAGAATCAATCCAGAACGTTGCTGCAACGTTATTAGAATGTCATTTCCTTGGCTGGGTACTGGCAAGTGTTCTTTAATGTGCAAGGTCCCATAGACAGTGCTCTATACACTACAGCCGGTGGCACTAGGCCTTTGATAACCCATTTGTTATCACATGGAAAAAAAATATGTAGCAGCAAGCCCAAATCAGGGTGAAATTCAGACCACCTGCATGTGAGCCGTTCATGCTGACCACTGCATCATCCTGCGATTAAAGAGACTCATATAAGAATATACGAATGCAAAGAATAAAGAAATAATTTCAAAATATTTTCAGTGAATCAGCCCACGGTCATCCTTGGTAGCCTGGAGGCTGTGAAAGAAGCTTTCGAATCCAAACAAAATGACTTTGAAGGAAGATCACTCACCTACTTTAGTGAGTATTATTCTCTAGAAATTGCCCTATAAAATATGTTTAAAAAACCTCCCCATAATGAATTGAATCGTAATTGATTATTTTCATTTCCCTCAGACGTATGTCTCATTTTGTTTAGAGAGTGCATGTTCCACTTACAATACGAAAATACAGAATTGAATTAAATTCTGTATTTTCTTAAATTTTAATTCAATTTTCATGACTTCTCCAGTAACTTGTCAAGCTAGGAGAGGATAATGATATTATACTCTAACAGGAGTAGCTGAAAAACTAGAAACAAATAACCATAGCTCAATACCCAAATTGAGAATAAGAACCAGCATCAAAAACACTTCGTGATAACCACAATCATATTATTATTTGATATCCAATAATTATATATTTGATATCTTTAATATTTCAGCTGAATATTTCTCCAAAGGAGGAAAGAGCCTTACTTTTGGTCAGGCCGGTCCAGTGTGGAAGATACAGCGCAAGATAACCCATGATACATTCAGGTACATCTTTTCTATGGAACATTAACCAGAAAAACTCTGGCAATTGGTGCATTACCGGACCAGAAAGCAGTAGTCACTCCCCAAATCAGTGTATACTGAAATAGTACTATTTTACCACTGTGTTAGTCAGTGTCCACTGTATCCCCACTGACTATTTTAGATTGTGAGGGAAGTGTAAAATCTGTAGCACACTGAATATCCACTGACAATTCAGCACAAATGCAGTAGTCCACTGAATCATAACTGGCTATACATAGAATATTTTGGAATACATCAAACAACTACTGATTTGATACTTCCTAAAGATAGTTGATGCCATGCATGGCAGTGTAAAAGCAGTAGTCCACTGAGTCTACACTGATTTCTCAGGGTCACACTGGTGCATATAACCTAGTTTAATGTGGGTTACTAGATACATTAACCTCTGACAGTTAGTAAAAGGCGGGAGGCCCCACTGGTTGCAACAAAGAAACACACAGGAGGGATATTTCACAGAAATTTGGCATCAAAGATCACCTAAACTAGTATCAGAAAAGGAACATAATGCAGTAAAGGTATTGTGAACACAGTTGGCATTACAGACATATATCATTGGCTGTTTTTGGTAAGTAAATAACTCCTTATTTCATCTGACAGTTGTAGCAGCTGGCTGCAAGACGACCCATAAGTGTGTGGGTTTCTCTCTTTGTTATGTTATATCATAGAACTGTACGATATCCTACAGTTCTATTGTTATATTACTGTTTTATAGGGGTCTTGACCAGTAAGGACTCATCCATTAGATTTAGTTTATAATAATAAAGTTTTGACTAGGTAAAAGAGAGTTTTGAATATGATATCATATCTTAAATCAAAATCACAGTATTTGAAACTACAATTTGATATTTGGTTTATTTTTCCTTAATTGATAACGTTTAGGTATGTATAAATGTCTTTTCAATTTCCATTAGCCTTTATGAAATTTATCAATATTAATATTCATGTTTTTCTGACCCAAGCAACAGGACTACTGATTAACCACTGAAAAAGCAGTGGAAAATCACTTACACTGATCCCCTACTGGTTCAGGCCAGGGGCTCTCAAGCATAAATATTACTGATCTACTACTGCAGAATCAGTAGTAAAGGAGTATACACTGCCCTAGCTCATTTAAATATTTCGGACATACTGTATCAATACTGATCATGCACTGTGTTGACACTGATTGACCACTGTATCTCCACTTTCTACTTCTTCAGTCTTTTCCTATATAAAGTGCAGTGTGAGATCAGTGCATACTGTATTCACACTGTAAGCACACTTTATGTACACTGGAATGACACTGCTTGGACCTACTGATTCTGCACTGATTACATACTCTTTTTCCACTGCATTTTGGTCCGGGCATGTAACGTCGGCTGACCATTGTTACCCCTTTCAATTTACAGCAAATAGACCCACCAGCAGGCTCTTTAGACAAGGGGAAAACTTGAAAGTCGTCCTACCATTATTTTAACTGTGTTTCTCTTCTGGTTTTATAACATTTAAAAAAAAACTACAAATACCAGTGAAAATATTTAATCTACAACTAAAAATAAAAAATAAATAAGAAATAAAATTTTCTAGTCCCCACACGGCCTGCAAAAGAATTTTTGAAAAATAAAAACTAATATACTTTATGTTCATATAATTATATAACCTGACTCTAAATATGATAATTGTAATCAAACCTAAACTCAAACAACACAAAAGACCTAACCAAAAGTGCAAGAAAATGAGCTGTCTCTTTCTGCCCAGACCCATTGTCACTGCTAGTTCCCTGACAAACTGTACAAATCATGGAGACCTGCCTTCTTTTTCGGTTATATCAATAATTATCAAACCTAAAACAACATTTATCGTGAAGCAAAAGATCCAGGTTGAGGGCATTAACCTGTCAAAATCAACTTCTACAACACAATGCTATGAATTATTTGAGTTGTTCTTTTTTTATTGGATTTTATGCTTATATTATCTATATTAACTTCCATTTGTTTGGAAGGCTTTATATTTAGAAGTATTGAAGCATGAGGAAAATAGATATGCCAGTAATATTATGATGATGAAGAATGAATAGCTAAAGGCTCTATTAATCGAAGTGCTTGCAAAGTACCTGACAATTATTTTCCATGGATTCAATACAAATATTTGTCTTTTGAATAAAACGCATTCATTTGTCTTTTCTTTTGTATATCACTATTTAACAAATTAATATGTAAGCTGGTTCAAAGTGATCTTTCGAAAATAATTATGGATATACTGTAAGGTATCTCTAAAATGTTATAAATAACTCTGATTTCTTTCACAGGAGATTTGCCTCTGGTGAATGTATAGATAAATACATTCAACAAAGTTTCAAAAAGGTAAGCTTTTAATGAAGCCCAATACAAAAATACTCACGTTTAACTGTCACTATACAAAAAATGAAGTTTGTCAAGTCATAGTTCCTTCCATCAAAAGTATAAAAGTATTTTGTTTCAAATTTTGATTAATATTTTAATTAATATACATTGTATGGGCCAGCTTTGCAGATACATTCATCAGTATTTGGGAATTGCAATTGGGTATTTTGGTGTACCGTTTTTCATCTTGTATCACAACCTAATTGGTTTGCAATGGTTTATGGTCATTTCATGCTAAGTGTTGTTGAATATAATTATTATCAAAAAATCAAGAGCATTTCTAGCTCTAACATTTGCTAAAGGTTTACCACCTTACTCTTTGTAAATACATTTCAACAAGTGAATATCTTTTTGAAAAGGTTAACTTTGACAAGTTGAGCTGTATTTTTGTTGTTTAACTCCTATACTTTAAAAACAGCAGACAATGTTTTTGCTTTTACAAAAAGAATAAGATAAATTGTGAATATTTCTATTTTTTTTATTCATGAACACCCTGTAGGCATCTCGTGAACTGGAAAAAGTGGCAGACACTGGTAAGAAGTTTAACCCAAAGGCCATTATTGACATGACAGTCTACAACATGATCATATCTATGGTTTTTGGCAAGATGTAAGTATTGAGAAAGTCATACTTAAATTCCATCAAGTAAGCATGTTCCTTGGTGATTTGCTATAGAAAAAGATTATAAATCTGTTGTAACCCCCCCATTCCAAACTGGTTTCTTATATGGTAATTGCTATCTTAAATGAAAGGTAGATATTTTTTTCAGAAATTATGCTTAAATTTAAGATAATTGTTTTTCATTGTCCCAGACTTTTCTGTGTCTTTGAATATCATATAAATTTACAATAATTAACCAAGCTGATGACTATAGTTACAGTAGAATTTGGAACAAGCTGTGTACATATAATCTTATTAGATAGCGTATTCACAAAATAGACCAGTATGCATCCAAGTGGCCCGTCGTATAAGACTATCCATAGCTACAGAAATTTCAGGCGTTCCCTTATGAATGTTTACAAAAATTAATGTGTTTTATAAAGAAAACCTCTTCTAGAGCCTTCAAAATCTCTGTAAGGGACCCTTAATAGGAATGAAGCCAGGAACAGTTGGGGGATGGCTCTAAGGGGTCCTGAACTCCTCTTTTTGGTTGAGACTTATGCCTCAAAACTGGGAAAAAGTGTTATGTCTCTGCATGCAAATGTGTATCATTTTAGTACTTAGCCCATATATATGCTGCCCCTTTTTGGAAATCCTGGATCTGCCCCTGCTTAATACTTCCATAAGTGGCATTAAGAGTGACTGAGTGAGTAATGGATGCTTTGTGCTGTTTCTACAACTAAGGTCATATTCATGGCGAAAAACAGGTTGGGAGGAATTTTGTCTTTGGTGATCGTATCTATGAGATGAAGATGACAGGGTGGGGAAACAGCAGGGGATCAAAACCTTGAAATAATTTTTGCTGAACCTCATCTTATGGTGAATTCAGCACCAACTGGGAATTGAACCCAAAGGACCAATTGGTCAGTGCTGGGTCCCCCCTATCTTTGCCTTAAACGATCAGCAGGGGCTACTGGGGGCCTATTCTTACCCAGAACCCCCAAGGGGTGCAGCATTTAGATATATGTGATGGAACCATCTGTTGTATATTATGACTATGAAACAAGCCATCAACCCGGTCTTGTGCCAGGTTGATTTCACCGAATGCACCAGTCATATGTGACCGTATTAATTTTGCGCATGGCGGGTCACAGGAGAATATTACGCATTAATGGGGGAAGCCACATTGAATCAGATTAGATCAGATTGTTAAGATCTTGTTTAACCACTCTTTGACCTAAAATCTAAACAATTTGAATAACCCTTTGACTTTAATATGCTGCAGCCTTTCCCTATAATTCAGTACCTTTCCAGTTATGTATGCGGTTAGCATTTGGGGAATTGAAAAAGGGAACCGCATATGAAGGGTAACAGCGAATGAGGGTAAATGGTTATAATTGTAATACCTATGATAGGATTTTTCTACCAAAGTGGTTCATCAATGATGAGAAGATTCATATAAAAGAACCCCTACAGTTAATTGAACCATATCTTCAGGAAACTTGTCTCAAATTGTTTATCTATCCTCTGTTGTAATATTTTTACAATTAAGAAAAGATAAGTACCATTTCTTGTTAATAGTTTATGTGAAAACATTCTCTTTTCCCCAAGGATTGAGCACAATGACCCTGTGATGACCAAGTTCATATTAATAATGGATGAACTGACTGAAGTTTTCACAACTGGACTCCTGGCTGACTTCCTTCCCATATTACAGTACATCCCAACTGAAGGACTCAAGAACTTTCATGAGTCAGTTGACGCGCTGCACAAAATGGTGAAGGATGTCTACGAAGAACATCGAAAGACATTTGATGAGTGTTAGTATCAAATGGAAAAACATATCATAATATCATGCTACTCTTCACTTCTTGTAAACATTGACATGGCTACACAACTGGATAATTTGCTATTTCATTCATGATAAATAGGAAGATAATATCCCCAACACCTTCAATAATCATGCATGAAATAATGTTATGGCAGTAAAAAAAGAGTTAATACTTGTGAATGTAACCATATTTTTGCTAGTCAAACAACCAAGGCAATTTGGGCTTAGGATTGATGTCATTCCCAGTCAAATTTTAAAGAAGAAATACAAGAACACTAATGAGTCAAGAATATTGATTTGATTATCCAGTTTTTTAAAGATTCATTGTAAATATTAGTTAGAAATCAAGTGCTCTGTCCCCCAAACCACCATATTTCCTTTCTTTTTTCTTCTTTTTAAGTTTCTTGTAATTTCTCCATAAGCAATGACTGTCAAACTAGCCAACAATTGAACTAAGACAAACAATATGAGATTATCCTTCACCAACAAGGGGCCATCCATAAACGATGTCACGGCCAAGGGGGTGGGTGGGTAGCTTGAACAGCGTGACACTGCCTGAAAGCGGGCTTATTATTATGTTTAAATTTGAAAGTTTAGTGTGTCAGGGGGCTGGGGGGATCCTGAAAATACCCTGAAATAAATGTGACATCATTTATGGAGGGTCCCCAAGTTGACTACTGAGATGCCCTTGTCATTCCAGCTGACCTGAGGGACATCACTGACCAGGTCTTCCAGACAGTGACAAAACTGAAGCGAGATGCCGGAGAAGGCGCAACCGATGATCTGACTGAAGACCATTATCTGT
This sequence comes from Lepidonotus clava, assembly GCA_936440205.1. Classification (NCBI taxonomy): domain Eukaryota; kingdom Metazoa; phylum Annelida; class Polychaeta; order Phyllodocida; family Polynoidae; genus Lepidonotus; species Lepidonotus clava. The sequence goes on from OW387149.1 coordinate 11,786,875, forward strand.
TCATCATTATGGAAATATTTACAGGTGAACAAATTAATTATCATAACATACATTGTTATTGTAAAACGATCCCACTGCTGCCCACAATCGAAACATTGTCCTATAGTGGGAGCAGGAAGAAGATCGACTATGTTGCGCCTCACTTTTGCACAAAATAAAATCAATTTAAAAGAAAAAAGAAAAAATACAAGAAAAATTATGTCAACATCGCTCGAGAATTTTGTCTGATTTCATGCCTCCCTTTGCAGGTGGAGCCAACAAGTCTCGGTTTGTCCTTCTCTGGGCCATTCTGTACATGACTGCCTTCCCTGAGTGTCAGAAGAAGATGCAGGAGGAGGTGGACACTGTCTTAGGTCAGTTACCTTAACACACACATCTGATGAATGTCACTATCAATACTGATGACAGCTTTTCAAGCATTGATACACAGGTTCATTATACCTTAGGGTGATACAAGTGTAGTAATTAAGAGTTTAACACAGGAGAATACAAACCTTGGTGATAACCACCCTTCTATCGCCCTGCAGGGTGATACAGAAACTTTTTAATTTTCTTAGATTCATTAAGAAATGAAATCATTAAGAAATAAAAAATCTAACATATGCATTATCTGAACAACGTTCCGAGCTACATTTTACTTGCTCACTGTTTCTGGATTTGATGGATATCAAAAGAGGTATATGAAAAAAAAACATTTAAAAAATGTGCAGCATCACAGTCACTGATTGTTGTCACCATCACTGATTGTTGTGCATCCTTCCTTGGGAGCTTAGATCTAACAGAAAAGGTATGATAAATCCTTCAGGCCCTGGCCTGATATCGGGGTCCCAGCTTGGGGTGATAACCACTCTCGCGCTCCCTTCTCGGTTGGTAATATGTATATATCACATATCTTTATACAGAACTGTTTACAAAATAGAGTAGAAATAGAACATAGTATTTGGAACATATTATTTTATTTTATTTTTAATTTTTATTTCCTCATTGCTTTCAAGCATGCTTGATCTTCCAAGCGAAATGAATTAAGTTTCCTAATTCAGGACATTCCTCCGATTTAAATATGTAAACCAATATGAACAAACTTCCTATTTCAGGACAAAACTCAGCCATAATCAGGCAACATAGTGAGGAAACATCCCAAAACATTATGTAACTTCAATTTAATATAATGAATGTATACTTTGGTTATATAGGACGTGATGCTCCAGTGCTGGTGGACCACAGGCCCCGCCTTCCCTACACTAACGCCTTCCTCTATGAGGTGATGAGGATGAGGCCCATTGGACCCCTCTCCATGGCCCATATGACTACATGTGATACATCAGTTGGTGAGCATATATTGATCTTATCTTTTTTTGAAAATATAAATGAAATGAAATATGGTTGGTGTCTAATAATCTAGAGGGCTCATGATATCGATTAAAGTATACTCCTCTCCCGCGAACCTGCACAGTCCTCATACATCAGTTGGTGAGCATATCTTGATCTTAACTTTTTTGAAAATACAATTGAAATGAAATATGGTTGGTCTCTAATAATCTAGAGGGCTCATGATATCGATTAAAGTATACTCCTCTCCCGCGAGCCTGCACAGTCCTCAAAGCTTTTGGGACTTTTGGTAACTGGGATCATTTCACTTCATAAAGTCTAACTATGGCAAAACTCCCAGAATATTGCTTCAAATTTAAAACACCAGGGCGGCGCTACCTTGATGAAAAGTATGTATTTATCTATCTTTAGGTTGAAACATGTGATCAGGATTGTCCCTGGTCTTAACACTGTCATGTCATTATGATAGTTACATCAAAAATAGTATAGCTATACAAAGATGTACAAGTGCGGCTGTCACCTACAGCATTTTCGTGATGTCCGCACCCCCTGCGAGAGGTCATGCGACCAGATACGACACAGCTGTCATTGTTGCCATTTTTGTGATGTCATCGTCAGTTTGTTTAAGTTAAAGAGTGACGATGACTTCACAAAAACAGCAACAATGACGGCCACATTGTATCTGGTCGTATGGACTCTCGTAGGGGGCGCCCCTCTCAAAGACGTCACTGGGAAACATAGTACAGTCGTTAATCTTTCCTTTGTACAATCGTTGGTTAAATTAAGTGCATAATAAAAGATATAACTATAAGTGCACTTTCTATATATCATCTTTTTTAAACTGCCAACTTTCTCCAGTGTAAACCCAAAAAAAATATTTTTTCAGGTGGTTACAAGATCCCAGCAGGCACTCAGGTGATGCCCAACCTGTGGGCCCTCCACATGGATAAAGAAGCCTGGGGTGACCCTGAAGCCTTCAGACCTGAGCGTTTCCTTGACGACAACGGCCAAATGGGACCGCACATCCCATCCTGGATGCCTTTCTCCACCGGTACCCGCGTCTGTCTCGGTGAGACCCTGGCCAAGGCTGAGCTCCATCTGCTTTTGGCTGCATTCGTTCAGAAGTTCGATTTCCAAACACCACCAGGAATGTTGCTGGACCTCAAGCCGAAGATCCCTGGCCAGCTTATGGCTCCGGAGGACTTTGATGTCCTTGTTTATAAGAGGTTGTAAGAGGTATATAGTGCCACACCTTTACCATGGATAGCCAGTTTCTTGAGATAAATCTACCTACAGCTTATATTTAGCCAAGATCAGGATGCCCTATACATTTAATAAGGTGTTTGGAAATTCTTTAATTATTGATGAATATATAACAAGAGTTCTGTCGACAAACAGTCAAAATTAGCCTGCAGGTGCTTAAAGATACTTAAAATCAGCTATCCGTGGTAGGCTGAATTTTCCCATACATAACTGTCTGTTTTCTTGCATTCAGGATTCCCTACAAGTTAATTCAATGTGCATCATGGGTAATTTGTGAAATAGTCCATTTTCCCTAGCATGCATTAAGCATAATTAAATAACATTTGTTTTCGTCAATGACATTGTCTCTTATTTCTGATAGTTCATTAGTATCAACCGGTATTATTCTATCCTGTTTATATTATCTGAATATAGTATAATTTACTTCATGTTCCTGAAGGATTTTTTTTTACAGATTTGTCCATACTCCATGTGAAATAGATACATGATTCCTATGGTTTTACCCATGTTTGTGCCTACATAAATAATTGTGTTAAAGTTAGGCAGCAGGTGTATTCCTCAATCGTTTATGTATACAATAGGAAGAACGAGTTATATGACTCTTCTTAGTGAAATTGTTTGCTTAAGAAGTATATTTGAAATGGAAAATTTACATATATATTTCAAACTTAGACTTGAAATACAGGAAAGTGTGTAAATGTGTCTAAGAGTACTGAGTAGATTCAAAGATATAAAAAGGCTTTGAAAATATCTGCATTCCTTCATACTTATTGTGCCTATCAGGGATTGTGTTTTATTTGTGTATCCAATTGTATGCAACCGTTTGCTATTAATCTAACTATATGCTAAAGCTAATTGAGCATTCCCAACTTTTTTACACAAAAAACAAAAATATTTCTTTCATATAAAAAGAGATAGTTTTGAAGCTTTTTCTAACCTATTAGAAAATAACAGTGCATACCTTAGGCTACATTAGATCATAAGAAATGTGTTATTCAATGAAAATGCAGCGTTTCTTTAGTATCAAGAATGGCATTAATCATACCTGTTTTTCTAAAAGTTTCATTTACATTTGTCCAATCCAAATCGATTGGGATTGTATTATCCTTGACTCTTGTGAAGAACAAGTGCAAGAGAAGTATCCATGCTACGTCTGAAAACTTTTACAGCTTACCTTCGTTTTCAATAAACATTTAAAAAGAATTACTCATCAGATGTTGATCTATATAATTATTATTCCTTGTAAACAGCAAGTATGATTTTGATTATGATGTAAGTAATTTCAATTTTTCATTTAATATGAGTGATTTTCTCATTGAGACATCTAGAGCTTGGTATGAATGACTAGTTTCAATGGTTAAATAGCATATTCTAGAAGTATTTCCATAAATTGAAAGCTAACCAAAACAGTTTTCTATCACACAGTGTATCGGCAATTTGATGGGAAGAGCATCCCAACGTGGCAATTAATTTTTTTTCCAGTTAGTTAGTTCTTAAAGGGACATTCTCGTCCGTGTGTTGTCAAGCTTACATACGCCGACGTTAACCTAACGACACGACGGCCGCCGTCGTGTTTTGCCCTTTCAGAACGTAATAACGCGACGTGATTGGTCACGTCGTGAATTTGGCGCTCTAATTAAGTGGTTACAACCTGGCCAGCGGCGACGTCGTCAGTGACGAGAACGTCCCTTTAATTGGCGGGCGACCAACGTTAGTCGCTGTGGTTTAGTCGCCATGTGGGGACCTGCCTTTACGGTTAAGTTATATCAATGATAATTTTTCTTAATTTCTTCACACTATACATGTTTCATTTAGATACTCAGTAGATTTATAATCTCATCCAGTAAATGCTTCAAAATATAGTTAGAACCATTTCTGTGGGATTATATTATTTACATGATGTCTTGCAGGTTCAATAAAAGATTAACCCTTTTGACCCCAATCCGGCCATGGCCGCCCGAGGGTGTGCTCCCCAATCTGGCCGTAGCCGCCCGGAAAAATGATCATTTTTCCATATTTTTCCAGTTAGAATACTTTAAGAAGTGTTCAACATACAAAAATGGCAAATATATCATTTAAAAGCTTATTATATTCCCTATTCGATACTTTAAACCAGATTTCTAAGATGATAACTGCTGTTGGTGGGTGAGCCTTTGAAAGCTCTCAATTGATGAAAATCTAAGGAATTCCCAAGGGAAATCCCAGGAAATCCTGGGGAAATACAGCAATTCATATTCACAATATGTGGGGTCTAAAGGGTTAAGTACTTGATTATTAAAGAAACATAATGTGCTAGATAGACATCATGCATGAACCCATAAACACAATACCCGCATAATCATATGCACATGTTTTAAAGGAGAGAACTGGCTCAAGTTCAAAAGTTGGACATTACCCAGGCAAGAATATGAAGTTATCATAACGTTGCAGCAAAATTCTGATTAGTTCTGCTTTGGTTCTTGTTACGTTATTTTAATGGCACCCAAAAATGTTATTGGAACCAAATGTTGTGACATCACATTGTAATGTTATTATGACATTCTTATTACATTCTTTCATGTTAAAATAACATTTTTATACCGTAACATTCTTTTTTTAGTAAGTTCCAAATTTACCTAAAATAACAAACCTGTTACGTGACGACTGGGCAGGTTACAGACTGACAAAAAAAAACAGTCGCAAAATGTGTTTGTTACATCACTGCTTACCTGGGTAATGCACCCATGTGAAGCAATTCAAAAGCCTCAATTAAGTCAGGGATATTTATTTTCTGGAATAATTATACCAGGATAATCCTAACTATAAGTTTGGTTGAGAGGAGGAAAAAACAAGCTTTTTTTTCATAAATTCTGATCAACAAATTTGGTTTGAGATGATTACAAGGTGATCATAAAGTCCATGAAATATCATAATCTCAATAACTGGAGTGCAAAGTGGAAGAATCTTCCATCCATGTATGTGTATGTATGCATATAGTTTCCTGCAGATACAGTATTATTAGCTTGCATGTTGTGTCTGCATGTATCTATGCATGTGTATGCATATGCCAGTTTAGTTCAAACTCTAATCAATACCTTGAAATGGAAAGATGAACTATTAAAAGGTACTTTCATCATATCAGGGGGGGCGACCATAAAATTTTCACAAAACATTCATGATAACATTTTTTACCCTCACGAACCTAAGGTGTGTCCAGAAAACATTCACGAACCTTAGTAAGCTTTCACGAACCTTCTTGAACATGAAAATTTACATATATAGAGCACATATCTTTGCATATAATGCATCCTTATATCTATTAGATGAAAATTAGAATAAAATGAAACAGTTTGGAAATGGAAAAAATGGGAAAAAATGAAAAATATAAATCTCCAGATTCGTGACTACGAGTCTCTCACGAACCCAAAGTTTGGAATCATGATGTTTATTGAACGTGGGATTCATCAATCTTTTATACTCGCCATTATTGCAAAAGTTCATTGTATGATACCAGTGTTGTGAGGATCAATAATCATTTTGCTCTTTAAAGATTTATAAATGCGGTCCCTTCACAAGGCTGAATGTACCTGACAGAGTTAGATAGACACATCTTCTAATATTTAAGGTTTCATATAGAGTGCCATGTTAAAACTTTTACAATGACTCTTCTGTATATTGCAACATGCCATTTTGTCATGCCAAGTTTGGGGTGTAGATGTGGGGGAGGGGGTCCTGATGTCACATGTCGAATTTAAGAGATGGCCATGTTGTCATCACTATATTTTGAAATTCCATGTTAATTAATTTTTAAGAACCTTCCATGTCGCATGTCAAATTTAGAAGCCCATGTCATGTCATTTATTTGTTTCCTCATGTAACTAACCCCCATGTCTTATGTCAAATTTAAGAAATGGCCATGTCGCCCTGTCAATTAAAATTCTCCTGTATTTCATGTACCTGCAGGCTAATTTCGGAGCATTTTGTTGACAGAAACTGTGGAAAATGAATAGGAATTTTAAAGTTTTTTTTGCTAAATAGAAACGTCCAATGAAAAAGTATCAATCCTACCAAAAGAAATAGTAAGAACAGACAGCTGCAAAATGGAAAATAATCCAAATGCCACCTCTTCAGAACTTTCAACAATAGATAGTACCATAAAATAATGAAATGAAGGCTTGTGAGAGGATATGGACTTGTCAACATAATTTACCCGTGATGAACTTTGATTTAGCCTGCAGGTAGACCAAAATACAACAAACCAGGGGGCTATTCCACAAACGGTTACGAACATTCAGAATTTATATTTCATTCCAGAAACAAGATATGTACTGTACACATCACAAGAAACGTGTGCATAACTCCAGGGGGCCATTCCACAAAAAGTTATGAACATTCCAGAAACAAGATATGTACACAGTTATATTTCTGTGTACTGTACGCAGGACAGAAATGTGTACATAACTTACAATTATCTGCTAAATGTAAATGAGTGTTCGTAGGTAACTTTTGTCATTCAAAAATATATTTCACCATGACATGCTTAAGGTATGCTTATGAATGATATGTCATTAAAAAGCTTAATTTATCAGAAATTCAGCTGGTGAAAACCAAATAAAAATTGGTTAAAATTCATGGAGCTATTAAAGAAAATCAGAAAAATTATCGTGAATCCAATCTATTGTCATTTGTGTACATTTTTCTGCATGCTATGTAAGTTTCAAGCAATTTTTGACATTATGTACACTTTTTCTTACTTACACTATTTGTGTATAAATTCAAAGTTAACCATTACACTTACGAACAGTCTTTGTGCAAACAGTGTTTGTACATAATTTGTAATGTTCATATACGTTTTTCACAATGAAATTATGGGGCTACAATAACAAATGAGGCATCATTCAAAAGCTTAATTTATAAGGAATCCGCTGGTGAAAACCATATCAAAATCGATTGAGAATTCACAGAGCTATCAAAGGAAACATAACACCCTATCTTTTGTAATTTGTGTACATTTCCATACATACATTTACGTTTTTAGCATTTTTGACATTATGTACACATTTTCTTACTAACACTATTTGCGCACAGTAATCCTCACATTTACGAACAGCTTTGTGGAATGGGCCCCTGAGAATCGTGTCTGGGAGAATTTTAGGGGTCTACAACCATCATGTTGCTCACACAACCCATATGAACCATAGTGATCATAAATTTCTAAACACATAGTTCAGGTTTTATGTCTCCTTTGTTGAGACCGACTACAAGTCAGTGCAATCCTCCTACAAGTCAGTGCAATCCTCCAGGATGCCTCGCTCCCATCTATATGTGCTTTGCATTTTCTGGCAACAATTAATTCTTACAACAAGCCTGAATGACACTGAGCATCTGTGTTTGCATGCTCTCAGCAAGGTTAGTTATTTTAGACAATTTTCCTTCGTAATCAGTTTCATTCTTATGTGATGTCATATTAATTTTGATGGCCTTTTAAGGATTATAATTATTCTTAAAAATATCATCTTCTTGTAAATGACTCTATCACACATTATTATTGTGTGTTGCACCCAACTGTAATTCATTTCTCTTTGATTGTTAAGTTAGTTTTTCATTGTTTGACCATAATCAATTGTTTTATAGGCTTTTCTTATTATATTTCTGTAAAAAAAAATAGTGACTTTCGAAACATTTGTGTTTGCAGTCTGTACAGGGAAAGACTCTCATAGCCTGTAACCTCTACGATCCGGACAACTACCAACCATGTCGACTATATGATTCTGGTCTTAATGCCCTTCTCACTTTAAGAGGCCGGCTGGAACACAAACCCTACTGGGTAAGTCAAAACCAGCCAAGGATTCAACGTTATTATAATGTTGCAGCAACATTCTGGTTGGTTCTGTATTGGTTCTTGTTACATTCTTTTGATGACTCCTAATCGCATTGCTGCAACATACTGTTGTGATGTTGCACTGTGACGTTATTACAATGTTCTGGTTACATTCTTCAACCCAAACAGAATGTTCTTATAACGTTCTATTATGGTTTGCTCTTAACCTCACTATGAAATAACATTATAATAACATTCTGATTCGGTGATATTTCAACCTTACCATTAATAATGTGACTGTTACGTGCCATATTATTAAGTAACAGACTGACCAAAAATGTATGGTTGCAGAACGGTTCTGTTACGTCACAACTTTGCTGGGAGAGCTGGCCTGAGCTGATCAGACTATTCAATCACTCTATGGCACTATACTAAACATTGTCAATGCTACAAAACTTAGTGTGGTCCTGATGGGGGATTAAGATGTAAAAATATTAATAATCTTTTGTTAAAGGCCGTATTCCACATACCGATTTTTATGCTGCAGATTTTGCGTTTAGTTAATTTTCTCTGAGAATATGTCATGAATCCATATGTCCTATATCATTTTAAAGAGAATTGCAAGATCTTTCTAATGATGTATAGCAGTTGTATAATTATTTGTATGTTATTCTCACTGCCGATTTTTGAAATCGGCAGCAAAATCAGCATGTGGAATACAGGCTTAAGGATGAAATTGTCAATCCTGGAATCATGATTAGCGATAAGTTGCCAAAAGGTGGGCCTTGAACATATTGCTGAAACAAATGCCTTCTATAAACATGTTGATTGATAGGTCTCTATACAAAACAGCAAAAAGACATTTAACTACTTACATTCCAGAGTAAGATCTACATTTTCACAAGTTGATTTAAAACAAATTTGATTATCTATTTGCCCAAATACATTAGTTTCTGCAAATCAAAAGGACTAAAACTTAAATCTTTTTCTAGCCAAGACGAACAAGCCAGTTACCCTGGGGCATTTCTGGTTTTCCTCGCACAGATGGCAGAATTTCAATACTTAAGAAAGATGCAGCATTTACATCTAATGGTCAGTTTCCGCGTTTCTGAATTTTCATTTTTATGTATTCTTCTTTTTGTGTGTGTGTGGGGGGGGGGGGGGGGAGTAAAACATCGCATATTCACACGCACACATGCAATGTTCTTTTCTTATCATTGCACATTTAGACATAGATAACACCATGAAATGTAAATACATGGTAAAAGCTACTCTTGTAAGTGAAATCAACATTGAAATATATTCAATCATAGAAATGGTTTGTTCCACATACTTAGGGTATTTATCTATAACAAAATAATCCAATCATAATCAATCTTTTTCCTTTACAGTGGCCTGTCCAACTGATACTATAGACTGGGGTGAATATTGTTTAATTAAACAAACTACCCCTAAGACTTGGGGTGCTGCAAACGATCATTGTCATGATATGGGTGCGGCCCTATTTCAAATCTCTTATTCTCAGGATATGAAGAAAATGGAAGGGTGAGCTGAAAAAAAGATAATATTACGAATGTTTGCTACTTAGTGCTTTTTCCGAAAGCACCATGGGACAAAGCCTTTACAAGCAGAACCCTTTTTTTGACATGCAGTGTCATGAAGTTATAGTACTATGGACTTTATCTGAAGATAATTTTAAGAAAAGAAATAATGTCAGATTTCACAACTCTGCAAATACAAGATACATATTTTAGTATTTTCTAAGAGCTAATTCAAGTAGTTGGTGTAATGAGTATTGATAAGTATTTGGTTTGAGCCATTCCCCCAAAATCTGTATTTTTATAATGATAACTAAATTTATATATCAGTTCAATATTTGGTTGTTTGTATTTGAGTACATCTGAATTCATCTATACCATAATATTAGTATGAAAATGTTAACATATACCTTTATAGAACTTTCCATATTTTTCCAAGGCATGGCATTACATTATGCAACAATTCTAACAACTGTGACATGATAATACCTTCACATCTCACAAGAGTCTTAGCTAGGTTAATGCAACATCGCTTTGGTAAGAAAAATTGGCATGTCCTGTCATTAATATTATGCAACAAATTTAAATATACCTTGTCCTTGTTACAAGCTATAGACAATAAGCAGCCATCGACAGATGTATATTATCAAATGAATTAAAAGGTAATTTTGCAAATATATCCACATCTAATATATTATTTAGCCTTTAATTCATTTTTCTTTTTGTTTATTTCTAGTTTATCAGAGCCATGGCTTGGCCTCAGATATAAGACTGCCAAATGGATGTGGCATGGCTCATGGAGAGCATATGCCAATAAAGGGACGTTTGTTGGCAGTCAGGGTGCCGATGGGGCAGTGTGTACAAAAATGAATAGTGACGGGGTTTGGGAATACCAGACAGAGGCACAATGTAATGAAGAAAAGGCTTTTGTGTGTGAACGAGCACAGTTTGAAGGTGACTGGAAAAATATTACTGGGAAAACATTGTTGCCAAAATACGTAATTAAACCTGATAGCAACACCTTTAGATAATCAGTTTTTTTCCAGTAAAGTTTATATTTTGAATTATATCTTCTCTCAGCTAACATAGTCACCTAAATAAATGTATATGAAAAAGAAACTATCATCATCGAAAAACACATTGATATTATAACTATAAAACATAGTTATACCTATTACATTATGTATATGCACTCAATCTCTGAACCCCTAGGAAGATGTCCCTCTAAGTATGTGATGTGGACTACCACGTGCCACAAGTATGTTTCGACAAGAAAGAGTTTTGACGCAGCAAAACAGCACTGTCTGGCTGATCTTGGACATTTGGTGGATATTTTAGGCACTGATGAGAAGACTGCAGTCAGTAACATTAGGTGAACATTTATTACACAGGTTACTTCACACGCTAAAACCCATCAAACTTTAATGTTTTCTTTTTAATGTAATGTATGATAAAGAAACATGTATTGTAGTACCAGTGACTAGTACACAATGTAGATAAATTATAAAAATGAAAAGTTCTACCAAAGCAGAGGTGAATCTTTACAAATTAACTAGTCACATACCTAGAATGATGTCTAACCAGCAGAAAGACTTTCCTCAATACAGTTTAGCTCGCAGATCAAAATGCAAAGAGAGTTTAACATTCAATTTCAACACATCAAGAGACAAAAAAACAATAAAGAAGACAGCCTTGATGAACATGCAGAAACAATAGAAAACATTTGACCTAATGATGGGATATCCACAAAGTAATCAGCAAGGAAAAAGGAAAGGCAAATAAAATTGATCAGGTTCCTTGAATGGATACAAAGAAAAGTAAAATCAACTGAAACCAAGAAGATCTAATTAACAGTTACATAATTATAAGTGAAGATACTAAGGGGTGACGTCAAAATTCACAGGCTGCGACCCTGAAATGCTGTAGCAGGCTGCGACAGGATATTGGTTAAATGTCTATACTTCACTGCGTGGCTGCAGCATTTCAAACTCCCATTAACTTGTCATTAAGGGTGCCAGCCCCAGCCTTTCATCAGTATTTTATTTAGGAAAAAGATATAATGGAACTTTCCTTTTATGTTTGTATACATTGCATATCTTAATCACCTTATTAGGGCTAATTAGTTAATTAATTAATGAGTTAATAAGGTCATCTAGGGTCTTTAAGATAGTGTCTGAACCCCCTCCTTATCAGGCTGCAGCCAAATCACAGCAGGCCGCCACCCTCCGTACCCTGAGTGGTGGCTATATGCTATTCAGTCACTGACCACTGGCTGCAACCTGCTGTGGAGAATTTTCACATCTCCCCTAATGCATGTATACCACCAAAAATCCTAGCATGCTGCAGAACAACAATACATACAACATTCAGATTTGAGAGACCATAGAAAACCTAGAGGAAATAGTTGTGACAAAACGAACATGATAATTCTGTACCCTATTACACAAGTCCACCCAAATTTATTATGGCCAGAAGGAAATTAATATAAAAAGATATAATCGTAACATGCAGTATGCCTGATTTAAAAGAAAAACAACCACTCAACATTGTAAAAGGATTACCAACTAGTTAAAATGCCACCTGGTTAAATGCAGTATCTAAAAAATTGATTTCCATTGAAAATCAAGACATAATTATGAGGAAAATTTATGTATTCACACTAATCGTTTTTCACAAGTTGCACAGTTGTACTACCTGGTGAGAAAGAGGAACCAATTTTTCCACCAACGTTTAAATCCGTATGCGTTGTTCTTAGTGGTCATTATGAAGGAATATGCTCTGCACACCTTGTCTCACATACTCTCTCTTCAAGGTATTTCCTCAGCAAAATGTTTAGATAGTCTCACCTTTAAGTATGCATATAAATGATAAAGTGAAAATATCCTTAAAATATATCTCTCCTTGTAGATCAGGAGAAATCTGGCTAGGTCTTGCCATGTTTTCTATTTGGCATTGGTGGCCAAGTGGCGATGAACTATTTGAGGGAAGTATAAAGTTTAGGGCCTGGGCCCTTTATGAACCAAAAAGAGAAGACAGATGTGCCTTCATCAATGCTGATGGTCTGTGGTCTTCAACCCAAAACTGTGATGAGCTGAGGCCCTACATGTGTCAGATTCCTAAAGTTTCTGGTGATTAATTCATTTTCATACAAGATATTAAATGTATTAAAGGTAGTGGGGTGTTCAGCCTTACTTTTGTTTATTTTGCACTATTTCATAGATAATATCAAGTTTATATCTATTTAAGTAAATAGAGAGTGAAATTCCCATCTTTTACCATTTGTGATAAATGTTACAGCCTGAAAAAGCCTGTGGGAAAAATGAGTTTATGTAAAATTGAAAAAAACCGCCGCCAGAGCCTTCCCACTAAACTCAATGAATAACAAGTATAAACAATGACACCATTTACTATTTGTGAGATTAGTTATATTGAAAACTCTAAAAAATGTGCACATTTGAGGACTATTTTCTTGGATCATTTTAGGTAATATTACTCCATTCAAAGAAAGATTGTGTCAATTGAACCTTATTAAGACGGGTGTCCAAATATCTGGAATAACATTAAGATAGCTTTAAAAGAAAATTCTTAGTTCTTAATACTCTTCCAAGGTTGCACCCTGAATGATAATGAATACCTTTAACGTTCCTGACATAAGGGTACTTCCATGAGATTATATGCTTATCCTATTTCCTCTGAAATGACATGGCCATAGATTTGAGAAAAGCTCTGATTCAACACTATCTTAACCTTTTATTTTTTTATGTATTTTGCCTACTATGAGTATCAGATGATAATCACTCCAATGTTTTGCAATGATTGTCCACTAAACTATACTCATGGCCAGTACTGATCGCGGCAGAACCATCACATTTATATACGAACAGCACACTAATATAATGGTTGAACTAAGTTTGAGAACTATATTTATATTTATGGCCAGTACTGGTCTCGGGAAAACCATTGCAACTATGTAACACATGTGTATATATTTATCTTATCATGATTATTATGTACCTACTTGGAAGAACACCTTTCTATGAAAGTGGTTTAAATCAATTTAAAAAAAATCACAAATAACTTTCTCCTTTGAACTAATAGAGCTACAGTGGTCTGCATGGACAGAAACATCCTCCCCATGGACTCAAATATCTTATTCATCTGTGCGTATCTTGGGCACTCAAAGCCGACCTTGTGTCTATCGGAAGTATTACAGTGGTAAGTGATTAGAGCAAATGTGATCTAATACCAAGAACTGTACAATCATTCTATGTTTTCATTCTAATTAGCTCTTTAAACCTAAATGTTAAACCAAAAACTAATGCAATACTATGACCGGTTGACCTTCATATCATTTCATTGTCAATGTACTGTTATGTTACAGTTTTGAAAGTATCCATATATTGTTTAATTAAAATAATCCAATTGTTAAATTTATTAGCAGTAGTGGTAAAACTTAAATAAGTGTCTCAGCTGTAAAGATTTTGAACATTTGAATGACAAACCTGTCAATTCTGTAATTCAATGTTTTATTGTATTTCAGAGAAGGTTGGGAGAAAAACCTGTTTGACTGAGAGACTGGGTACCAAATATACAGGCATACAAAATAAAACTGTGTCAGGCAAGACCTGTCAACGTTGGGACAGCCAGACTCCACACACACACAATTGGGATGTGCGCAAAAGTAACTTCAGGACATTGTCCGATGCTGAGAACTACTGCATTGGGAATGGGTATATTGGCGGTCCTTGGTGCTACACCACTGACCCTGACACTGAGTGGGAACCATGCAACATACCATTTTGTGGTAAGTCATAATGAATGTAGGTTTTTGATTAAAAAATAATTGCCATGAAACCTTAGCAATACAATACAATATTGTTCATTCATGACCCTTATTAGGGCAAAGGAAAGAGATCAGGTGTAGAAAGATACATATGTCAACATGTCAAAAGTGAAATGTATCTGTAAATACTCTGTTTCTCTTTTCAGGTCACATAGAACAAGGATTTTGTAAGACCTCAGCTGAGGGTTCAGAATATATTGGAAGATTAAGCACAACTATATCAGGAAACCGATGTGGCTTTTGGGAAGACCAGACAATCTACAAAGCATCACAATTTCCAGAAAAGAATTTAACAATGGCCAGAAATTTTTGTCGTAACCCAAGTCACTCCCCATTCGGACCTTGGTGTTATATTGCTCCTGGAATTCAGGAATGGTGCAACATTAAGAAATGTGGTAAGTTTAAAGAATAAGTATTCTTGCACACTTCACCTTTTGCCAATTTTCATTTTGGTTGACCCGTGCTGCTTGAAAAAAGATTGAGCTACTAAGAAGAATGCAATATCGCTTCAGTTATTTTAAAGTTCAGCTATGTTAAAATTGTTCTTTTGTAGGATATTTTAACCATTTCCATGACTGCCGTGAAAGTTCTAGAGGATGGGATTACACTGGGAGGACTAGTATTGCAAGGACAGGAGCTACCTGTTTACCATGGCTAGAGACAATGCCTAGCAGCACCTTTCCTGATAAGGATGCTGTCTTTCCTGAAAAGAATGCCACACTGGCAGAGAACTTCTGTCGCAACCCAGACAACAGGGTTGGAGGGCCATGGTGTTATACAAGCCCTGGCGTAGCAACATTATGCTCCATTAGATTATGTGGTAGGTCTAAAAGCAGACAGAACACCAATTCTCATCCAATCATTCATTTGATAGAATTTTCAGTTTGTCTTATTTTCTATACTCCATACAATTTGCATTTGAAATTGGGTGTTCCCTGTAATGGTTAATAGTGATCATTACTTTCAAATAAGACTTTCAAGTTTTCTTCATTATAATGTGACCAATAAGTACAACCACAAAACTTATTTGAGTTATTTTGACTGTAGACAATGTCCAATTATAAATAATTTATTAGTTTTTTCTCAATTCTATAGATTTGTGGCTCCACTACAAATGCAGGAATTCACAGATGGGATGGGAATACAGCAATCCACAGATTACAACAATAACAGGATCTACATGTCAGCCATGGTTAGGGACATCCATGGAAGTGTTGGGGAACTTTCCAGATGGCCAACTGGCTGCGGATAACAGGTATTGCCGGAACCCAGACTTCAGCCCGACCGGACCCTGGTGCTATGTAAGCCTTAATGAACGGGAATATTGTAAAGTACCAACATGTAAGTTATCAAGACACATTCTTTTTCACATAATAATCTCAAGTAGGGCCTAAATGAAGCATGGAGTCTCAATTAGTATTTCTTAATACCTTCATTAGGTTAATTTTGGTCTCTGTGTTGGTGTGGTCCATACAAAAGGCAGCTTGTCCACAGTTCTTTGCTAATCAAAGCATGTTTTGTCAGAGCCATTGATTATCTAGGACCTTAATGCCTAATATATGACCCTCTTTACTATATAGAGTAGAAAGGGTCATATATTTTTTTACTGCTATAATATCAAAAAGGAGTAAATCAGCCGTCTAATTTTATTTCCTGAGGAATTATTGGGAAAAAGTGTTTTCATATTGTTTTGTATAGAAAGTTGGAAATCTCCAAGAGATTCACCGCTATTTTCAGTTGGTGTTACCATAATTAATTTTTAGATTAATCACCCTATGTATATAGTTAGTGCTTTCTCATTTGTCTCATCTCTCATTTCGAAAATTGTTTCAACATAATCTATCTTATTCTATCTTAAAAGGTGTGCTGCCCACTTCCTGCCGCTTAAGCCAACATGGCTGGGAGTACAAAGAATCTCTCGCAGTAACCAGGTCAGGAAGCATGTGTCAGCGATGGGATAGCCAGAGTCCTAACGCTCATTCAACCACTGCTGTTCAGCTTCCAGATGGGAACCTAACAGATGCAGAAAACTACTGCCGCAACCCAAGCAGGGCTGATACTGGTCCTTGGTGTTACCTGGCTGACTCTGATGGAACTGAATCATGTTATGTGCCTCTATGTGGTGTGTAAAAAACATCTATTAGATTTAGTTAGATTTCACACTTTTTTTTCTAGAAATGTATGATCCCACAGCTCTGACTAAAGGCCATATTCCACTGTGCAGTGGGAGACCATTTGCAATGTTACCTTTTGTCATTGCTAGTATTTTGTGTTTCAGATACCAACGTGTTGGTATCTGCCACCTCAAGCAATCCATAGAAAACCTATATAAAATCATTTGCGGTGGTACTTGCATTAACCCAACACCAGTAACAATGCAAGTAACAATGCGAGAAAATCCCTATATTCTACCTTGAGGTGCATAGTTTTACTTGTGGTGGTGGTGTACACAGCTAGCAAAGGGCCTGCTGCTAGCAAAACACTGGATGGTGAAATATGGCCTAAAGGCGAAGGCACAAAATAAAAATTATCAATGTCACTTGCTCCTGAATTGTTCCCCTCTAACTTATGCATTAGGGGTAATAAATTGGGGTAATAAATTTACCAATGATTGAAGAAATTATATCAAAAGGTTTCTGTATTACCTTTCTGCAAGAATAAAACATCTAGTCACACCTGCCTGAATCAACTACACCGATCCTGATTTGTAACACTGTTACAAAGGATATGATGGTTATCTATAAAATCATTTTATCTGACAGCCTCAATACTTCCTGTTTCATTCCTAGTGCCTCCATTAAACTCTTGATTTTGAATGATCCCTTCAAATAGTTAATCCATTAACATTTTCCTATCCTTTCAGAATGATCAAGGAGAGAAGAGAGAGGAACAATTGTCTACTCCCAACCATGGTTAACACCTTAGTACACAATCCAAACTATAATTGACTTTAAATTTGTATCAATGTCTATGTATACTAGTCATGTTTTATGAAAATAACTATGGTATATATATTCCCAGAGTGTAACGTGCCTGCTGGGAGGCGATGAAAACCGAGCCTGGTAGCCTGAAGACCCTCTCACGATAAATGAATTGAACA
This sequence comes from Lepidonotus clava, assembly GCA_936440205.1. NCBI lineage: Eukaryota > Metazoa > Annelida > Polychaeta > Phyllodocida > Polynoidae > Lepidonotus > Lepidonotus clava. The sequence continues at coordinate 11,804,748 of OW387149.1, forward strand.
ACAACAAAATAATCTTATTGTGTATAAAACCCCAGTGAGCTAGTGTGATGAATTATAGTAATCAATTCAATGGCATGACACGAGTTCGTGTAGTAATTATAAAGGTTAAAAGTCGAATAATGTCGTTGTTAGAGTTACAAATAAAGCTTTTGGGACACAATCTCGAAGTACACAAGATTGTGTGGTACGAACTTGTGTGGTACGAACTCAAGCAGTACGAGTTACACGAAACTGTCAGTTAACACGAAATTGTGATGTATCATGTATTCTTGACCATAAGTGACCTTAGTAAGGGTCAAAGTGACCACGTGATGTTATGTAATCAATTGGGAGCCAGGTTATGGCTATAAATAGAAGTGATTGCATGAGAATAAACAGTCCCGCTTTGGAACTCACTATGTTCACATCTCTCTACTTCCTGGGAATGGGCACAAGACAGCCTACAAGAGCTTCATAGACAAGAATAGCAACTAGAGGGCGAGAATTAGACCCAAGTTCAGACAAATCAGGGAGTTATGACAGGAAATTAGGGCAAAAGGCATGCACGAACGAACTCATCCGTACGAGAATGGGAAAACCTCGTCTGACGTACGAACTCAGGAAATGAACGGGCGCGATGATCAGAAAACCCCATCCAAGTCGTGCATCGGTCGTCCGAGCACGATTCAAACCAAGACCATACAAAATCGTCATATCTCCGTCGGGAACCACACTCGTCCTCACACAGAACATCACAGCTAGCATAATGGTTGTTTAACAACTCAGTGCTATTGAGACAGCACACATAAAAGTGATTAGATTAAACTAATAAGGTAAGTCAGGTTCTGAGTTTAATTTTTTGCTTTATAAATGGTTTCTACATGACATTATCTTAACAAAATCAGGAGTATGAAATACATTCTCTTCCTGAAGTGGTCTCAAAAATGACACATTGAATACGCAGGACACAATTAAACCATTCGTCAACCTCATATTCATAATGTACACCATGGAGCCTGGTAGTTAATGTACACCTACGTTCATTTTTATTAGTATTTCTGACTTAAGGATAACAGTTCCCATCAAATCCATCAGCAGTATGCATAAAAGGAATTGTACAAGGAGAGTACTCTTACTCAATGTCAACCTGTCTAATTTCAGTCAGGCCTATGTGAGAGCTTGTTGTCTCTAGTAAATTGCCATGTCCCATGTTTATTTTAAGAAAAGCCACTACCTTTTTTAAAAGATGTACCAGGGCAAATAGCCATGTCACCCTGTCGATTGTAGCTGTCCTTACCCATATATAGGGCCTACTTATTGACTGATAGAAATACGAAAAATAAAAAATATATGCAATCGTAAACTTAACAATTGAATTACTGCAAATATATCATCAAAGAATAAGAAATTGTGATGTGGGACACCAGATGGCACCGTCATAATGTGTCTATAGGCAGTATGAGTCAAAAGCAAGTGAGTTGGTTTCTTGGCTCTCCACTAGGGAAACTTGACCAAGATAAGTGTACAGATACACGCCACTGTTCATTCATCATATTTTGAAGAAATTGACTTATCATAATAGTCACTGTGACCTGTTGTATAATAGAAACCAACACTGTTGTGAGAGATTAAAATCAATGTTGTTCAAAATAGACAAAACAGGCAGTGAAGACTTTACAACACAACATTTAACCCTTCAGAGTGTTTTTCGGGACTTGACATATTTACCGAGCATGGCCCCTATCTTAGCTTACTTCAATTTGGATTTACCATTAAACAAGTAAAAAAGCTGCAATTCATACAACATAACCTCTTGCAACAGTGTTGTTACATTATCACGGTTGATATAATTATGTTTATGACAAGCTATCATGCCTTTATGATCATGATAATCAAGAAAGTAGAACTACATTTATCTCTTGTCCATCCACATTACTAGATATGGTATGATGCATCTTTTGGTAAACAAAAGATAAATAAATTGACACCTTTATGTACATGTTAAGGACAATCGCGCCATTATAGAACTACCATTGAGATTTGTTTCAAATTTTACACAGTAAAAGTTACACCTATATAGGTATCAAAATGCACAAATAATGATAGGTCACCATGGAAACTTTTCAGCTACAGCAGTTTATTTATATGATGATTATTCAAAAAAGCACCTGACAAAAGAAAAACTTTATTTTATTTTTTTTGCTAATTATTTTAATAATTTTGCTATGTCAACCACCCTAATGCTTTTAACAAATGTGTCCATGTTTGCTCAGGTGAGAAAGGAATACTTTTGTAAAATTTGATGATGTTATATACATTTTTTACTGGAGAGTATGAAAAATAAACTATTTCAAAATTAAGGAATTTTGAAAATAAAGTTTCATACCAAAAAAAATGATCATTGAAAAATGCCCTAAAATCTTATATTTTATGCACAGGGATGTAAGTTACCACACCAAGTGAAAAAAATGGGGTTGTCACCATGCTTACTTGATCACAACAGCTAAATATCTATTTTGAAAGCCAAAAATGATTAAAAATGGGTATTTTTTCATTATTTAAATATTCACTAAATTATTTATTTCAAAGGTATTTTTGATATTTCATATTATTTGTTAGGTCCTTACAGTGATCTGGATGCATTGTATACCTTTACACAACCTATATTAAAGAGAAACAGGAGAATGATATATCTTTATTGCAAAAATCGTTTTTCAGTTTTTTCAAAATTTTCACAAAATTAGTCATATTCCACCATCTTTAGCTCTGAAACTTTTCATTTTGGCAAATTTTCTATTTGGGTGTTAAGTGCGACATATATTCATGATTATTTATGACAAATATGGAAAAGATTGAAGAACTTTCATTTTTGGGATATCTAGAAAATGGCGCGATTGTCCTTAAAAGACAAACACAATGGTAAAATCATCAATTGACAAGAATTCTCATGAATTATAAAGGTATTCAATTATGTTGTCATGTTTTGCAGTTAGTGTTGGCATCATTCAGTCAATAAATAAACTGTTTTTTGTTTATACAGCAATAGCCTGTATTTTTCAATGTTATCTTCTTACATAGTTCTGACATTTATTTCTAGTTGATGATTGCTTCTCTGATCTCCTACAGACTAGCCCATAACGTGCATTGTTGCATTCTGCCGATACTAACCGAAACTAAAGCCTGTCTGCTCACTAATAAACAACTCAGATTAACAGCAATACTTTTAAACAATTCGAAAGTGTGATGCCCCTTTTAATTTACACGTGAGAGTGCACACAAAGCTCTGTTTGAGATATGCAAAATATGCTTATTTCGGAGTGCAGCTACTCATTGGTGCTTTAATGTAATCAATAGACGTTGTGCACATGACGTCACACCTCCCAAACTGGGATGGCAGCCATGTTGGTGATCAGTTTAAATGTATCATTATTTACAGTTATGAAGCTTCAATGATGCATATTTTCGTCTATTTCATCAAAGTAAAGCTTAATTGATTATAATAAACAATTATTATTCATCAGTTATGGATATTTTTAATAGCCATGTGGTAGGGTGACCACGTGGTGATCACCAAAATCTGGTCACGTGACCCTGTGACAATTTCTATATCCCCAGCTAACAAGGACCCGTGTTGTGCATGTTAGTCCCTCAGGGTTAAGGAGGCCATACACATGATTTAGACTCGTGTTATACTCGGGATTCTGTGGACCTCATTTCTGGTCTTCCCCACGCGTTTTTTACACGAGATTTTGACATGAGTTATCATATCTAAAACTCATGTTTTGTTATCTTTAGTAAAATAAAACAGTGGGGATTCGAACCCTGGATCCCTCACACACAATGCCGGTACTCTACCACTAAGCTATACAGAATTTGATTGGGAGACTAGGCATTTAAATTCTACTGAAACCATATCGAACTTACATATTAATGGAAAAACCTTCCAATTCTATTTCATAAAAGTGAGATTTTTCTATTCAATCTTTTGACAACGATCTGAACCCACAGAAATGTACAAAATAAGATCATACCAGTATTGGGAGAGTTTACTCAGTGAAATCCTGGTATAAAGATATCAATCTCCCATGATTATCTTTGGGATTTTCTGATGAAATTGAGGGAAAATGAGTGTAAAATACATGATTTACTCTGAAATAACATGTGTCAAAAACTTGTGTAAGAGAAACGAGATTTTGACACGAGTTATCACATCTAAAACTCATGTTTTGTTATCTTTAGTAAAATAAAACAGTGGGGATTCGAACCCTGGATCCCTCACACACAATGCCGGTACTCTACCACTAAGCTATACAGAATTTGATTGGGAGACTAGGCATTTAAATTCTACTGAAACCATATAGAACTTACATATTAAAGGAAAAACCTTCCAATTCTATTTCATAAAAGTGAGATATTTTTCTATTCAATCTTTTGACAACGATCTAAACCCACAGAAATGTACAAAATAAGATCATACCAGTATTGGGAGAGTTTACTCAGTGAAATCCTGGTATAAAGATATCAATCTCCCATGATTATCTTTGGGATTTTCTGATGAAATTGAGGGAAAATGAGTGTAAAATACATGATTTACTCTGAAATAACATGTGTCAAAAACTTGTGTTAGAGAAACACAGTTTTACCCTGTAATACTCCTAGCTTTACACAACACCAGTATTACATGATAAGAACACGTGTTAAAACTAATGTAATATACATGGTTTACAGGGAGATTGTCACTACACCAGAATGTAGCCAAAATGATATTTTTTAAAAAATTTCAAAATATAAATACAGATAAGAAACTGTAAAATGAGATGTTCATAATGCACATAAGTATGGTACTTACATGAATAGTGTTGTATTCATGAAATTAGCATAGGTGTATTACTGTGTGAAAGCCTACTGAGATACTAAACTTACACAGAGAGTAACACAACACAAGTATAACACGAATGTAACATGTGCAAAACTAGTAAATACAATGTCCTGTTTACTGGGTCTGTAGGAAGCTGGTTTGATATTGAGAGATACAATATTCACAAAATAAATGCTATGAGGAAATATCACGTTCAATCCCTCTGACAGGAGACGTGCAAAATTTCAAATACTATAATGAACATATATGGTTTTGTATGAACTTCAACTAAGTTCCCACTTTTAAAGGGATTAAGGACTGTCTAGCAGGTTTCTAAATGAAGCAGCACATAGTCCTGATACTGTTTGTGAGGTTAGACCAATACTATGGGAATAAATAACCATGATAAGCAACATATGTCACCGTATTCGTTTTCAAGATAAACAGGCTTGTAACATTAGGTTTTACTATAGGTTTCTATGGGAAAACACTAGTTCTTCATCTCCTGAAAAATTCAACCAGCATATAATATATTAATCAAACATGGTTTGATATCATCTGTTGACCTGTACAAATATATTTCAGCAAAGAAAAGTGGGGGTCACCATTCTAATTAGATTAAGCTACAACCCTTAGAAACAGAATAATATTGTAATTCCTTTATATTCCTATGTAGACAAATTCTCTTTAAATCTCTCATTATCCCATATAAAGTTAAAATCCTTGTGGGAAAAGTTGGTATTTCTTTGGAAATGAAAGATATTTTATACATAAATACAATTTCAAGCCCCTAAGATTTTCACACCAGGTGGAGCTGGTGTGGTCAGTCCCAAATCCCTTTAACAAATTTGAAACACTGAAGCATAATAGAAGGAGAACATGCATTCAATATTGATTCAAGATTGTTATGCCTACCAGGTATGAAGTCAGGTAGAGCGTGAAAGTCAGTCTTTCTAACACAAACAGATTTACAAACACCATCAAAGGAAACATTAATTTTTGAAGTCTACTTTCTCTGCACTCAGACTTACTACACAAGGCAAGGAAAGAGATCATATTGTAGAAGTGGGATCCTATTAACAATTCATAGGCTTGCACATGAAGGCAAGGTTAGATGTTGTAGAGGGCTGGAAGTGTCTTTTAGAGGAAAAAGACACGTCAGAGACAGAAAGTCTCTTTACTTAAGCCTGTTTTCCACAGGCTGATTACGATGTTGCAGATTTTGTATTTTTTTGATTATTTCAAACAAATATTGCACAGAACCATGCATTCTATATGACACTAAAAAGAAAAGTATGCAACCTTTCTGACAAATAATAAAATAATAATGTTGATACTTACCCTTTATTTCCCTCACCTTATTTTTGTTTTTCAAATCTGAGCAAAATACAAATCTATAATAGAGGCTTGTAGAGAGTGCCTAGGATCAACAAGATGGCTTTGGTTTATTCAAGTGATGAATAAATCATGTCCCTACATTGCACTTGCATTGGCATGGACTATGGTACAATATATCTTAGATAACCTTTGCTAGCAAAGGTTATGTCATAAACGCCCATGTAATTTTTATACATTGAACTTTTTGACTATATATGTTATTAGTGAAATGCCTGTAACATGCATGTCTGGGCATAGTCCATGACCAAATCAGGCTGAGAATGGAACAAGAGACCTTTAGTTTTGCAGAGTAGTGCTCGATCACTGTGCTTACTCTTAGTCCATCTCATTAAAAATACACATAATTGCACTGGAAAGCTTCTTTTGACCTTCTACAAAACTGATTATGTATATATAATGACTTTTCATATTAGAATATGCCTCTCTGAACATACATCCTGGTGCAAACTAACCAACTGTTATCAACCATAGTGATCATACATAACTATTTTTTGTCAAAGTCTCTGTCATAAAGTTTGGAGTCCCTTCCTTGGAAATGGTCTACAACCTGGTCACCGCAATCCTCAAGGATGCATCTCTCACATATATGTGCATTTTGGATTTTCTGGCAGCAATTTATCATAGCAACAAGCCTGAATGAGACAGAGCACCTGTGCTTACATGCCCTTAGCAAGGTTTGTTTTTTATACAACATTTTAGTGGAATTGATATTGTGCCAGCAACACAAAAATGCAGTTCTATTTTAGCCCCTCATTCTTAAATTATAAGGCAATAGAGGGTTTCAGGAATTCAAATGTATCAAATTGAATTCTAAAAACAAGTCTCACAGAATGTTACAGTAGCATGCCAGAACTTAGCATTGCAGAATTTATATACAGAACCTTATAAAAACATCTCGGAATCTTACCATTATGTTGGTACTTGGCTGGGTCAGGTGCCAGTACAACTAGAAACTAGAGTAAATCTACTCTACATATTGCCAATTGATAAATTATATTATCATACCCTCAGGTAATACAGGTTTAGTAGTTAAGCCTTTAATGCATCACTAATTCAGCCAGGGTGATAACCCTGTGGGGTGATACAGGAAAGTACTTTCGGCAGTAAAAAATGGTTCCGCTTGTTCATCTAGTTTAAGCTTTAAAATTTCACTTTAAAATATTGCTCTCAGTGTATCAGGGAGATCAGCCTTTAGGTGATCCTGTAGGCCCTGCCTTCAGCCAGATATCCCTGACACTCCTCAGTTGGTTATACACATTTATTACATAAGGTAAGCTTAGAAATCCCATTCAGTGTTGGGTATCAAGCAGACAATATATTTCTATCTTATACATATATATATCTGACAATGGTAAAGGTAAAAAAATCTCCATACATTTGATGTTAGAATTTGAAAGGGCACTTAATATTTATAGCTAACGATGTACATGTATTACAGCTCTGTCAGTTTATGACATCTAATCTCTCAGAGATTTCCTGTACTAGTCCTCATGATGCAAGCCCCAGGTCTAAAAATGACTATTGCAACCCTGAACATAAACACAATCCATTTTATAACGTGTAGGCAAAGTCAGTATCTTTTGACCTTGATTTATGATTTATAAAAGAAAATAGGATTATCCCTGTGCCTGAAAAATACTGATTTGCCACATATTGTTGTTTGTAGTATGTAAATGGAATTGACAATGTGTCATCAAGCTGTGGAGACTTTGGTCCTAACAAGCACCAACCATGTGAACTGAAAACTGATGTTGACGTGAACCTCCTGCTCAATTCAAAGGGCCGGACTGAACCAAAACCTTATGGAGTAAGTAAGAATTATTGGCCCAAATTCATAAGGTTTGTATGCATGGTAAAAACACAACAATGCATATAGGGATCGATCGTCATGCTCTTGAATTTTGGTATTTGTTCCTTTGTAAATTGCCCAAATGGCTCGGGTCATTTTGGAATAAAGAAAAGGAGTGAGGATGTGTTGATCATTTATTTAAGAGGGATGGATTGTAGGACTGGGGTGTAAGGTCTTCATATCTCAATACTTGTTGGGTGGGGGCCATCTACTACTCATGGTTGCGCTTACTAACACCAGGCAAATTCCCTTTCGTGATGCCTGGATGTCGAGTCAGAGCTCCTGAAGATAAAGTGGCAGTGTGGAAGCCACTGGCCTAACGTTTCATGCCTCATGCCCTTCATTGTCATTGTGCCCATGTCACTTTGTCACTTTGTGGCCGTGGATTGTGCCCCGTCGCTGCCCGCTCCCGTGTTTAGTGTAATTCCCACTCAATTTACTTCTAAGTCTAGCTGTCCTGTTTTTACCCTAACTTCCGGTTAATTCCCAGCTTCGTGCCTTGTGTCTCATGCCTAAGAAGCTAGAACTAGGCCTTCAATTGGTTTGTGCCCAAGAGGGAGAAGACGTTAACACCATGAGTTCCGGATTGGGACTCGTGGTCTTGCATATGTTTTCATAGGTATATATGTGCTCTTTGCTAAGTGGCTAATCGAGTTACCTGGTCATAATTACTCTTCCATTATGTCACTTCCAGTTTACATGCTTTTGTGCATTGACCTAATAAACAACTTAATGAGTCAGGCTTTTTTATGCCGCTATGAGAATATTCATGTCAAGATAGAAACACTTATTTATTCATTATGATAAATATGCAATATTATTAAAGCAATTATTATATTATTTTATCTTACAATTATTTTAGTCATTAACACTCATGTCATGCTCAAACATGAATCATCCACTGATTAATCACATATGTATGATAAGCAAATTGAAACAAAAAGTAGAAAGGTAATTACAAATAACCTACCGACTAGGGGAATCTCAGATATGAAGCTCTTTCATGAGATATATTTGTACTTAGCAGAACCAATTTGTGGTAGTGATGCTAGGCCTCTCCATTTTTTTATTTTTTTTTTTTATTGAACTATACTCAATTACAAGAATTGATCTTCCGTATAAGTAGTAGTTATGATAGACATGATAAATACACAAGTGAAGAGGGCCAAGTCAGCATATACTCCACCTAGCTAGTATAAGCATCAGAGGGTATAGTGACAGTGGCATACTGATGAATATAAATGATCATATACAATGTGAACACTGTCTCCAATTTAGAGCCACATTCTGCACACCTGACAGGTTGATATCGATCAGCTGTCCTTATAGAGGGCTACAGAAATTCAGATGAACATTATTATCTCATCTATCCACAGTACATCCTCTCATCTAAATGCTGCGCTCCTGTACCTTTTTAATAGTAGCAAAATATAGGAATGATAGAGAAAGAATTTAGTTGAAATAATGATTAATGATTGGTAAAATAGTGTTTACAGTTCCGGAAAAGTAAATGAAAAAGCATCTTTCCAGAATACAACCTATGCCTTTATAAATTGGTTTAAGGAAGCGCAAATTTAATAGCCTATTAGTCTAGGTATATTACCTTTGGTCATTCAAAACCATAACAACCATAATTATAACTTCTTTTCTAGCCAAGACGAAAGTCTGTGACACTACCAGGTTATATGGGTGCCACTGACAGTAATGGAAGAATAACACTGGTTGCAACAGGTGCAGCATTGACAACAAATGGTTAGTGTATCATTCAAATTTGTCCTTTTTAATACTTTCTCAATTCTTTAATTTATGTATTTACATTTTTTTTGGAGGGTGAAGCACTGTACTCTGTCCTTGTTTCACAAAAGCATCCTTTTTCTATCAAAAGAATGGTACAGTACCTATACTTGCCGTCAGAGGAGGAAGGATCATACATATTCAACTTAATCTTTACATTAAATGTATAATGTACTGCTCTCATTTCAACAATTCTCTTTAAAACAATAAAAAATTGATATGTGATTAACAGATACCCTAGGGACAGAAATGAAATTCCTCAAAATTGGCGAATTAGACCTGTACAGGGGTCGAATTTGGGATGAAATTGAAGTACTTTACTTTTGTGGTAGTACTTTCTGTGTAGTAATTGTTGAGGGGAGTAATGATTAGTAGAAGACAGCAGTAGTTGTAATTTATCCTGTATTTCTTAAGTCATAGGTTAGAGAGCATGGCTTAAAGCCACTACCTCTTTAAATGGTTAATATGAAATGTTTTATACATACTCTCTATTAGATTTTCTACTACATAAATATTTGCCTCAATCTCCATTTGTAATGTTCATTAGCTTGAAGTGGATATGTTTCTGGAGGTTCAGACTTCATTGGCACAAAAAACTGAATTCTATTTTTATTCTAAGAGATGTGCATTGTCTTGTAGATAACCTCCCAAAGTCTGATGTCCAAATTTTGAATCCTGGGGTTCCATTATAATATCCCAGCAAACAAAGTCCCGTGTTGTGGAGATGTTAGGACAGGAGATAAATGGAGTTAAACACGTGTATGAAACTCCTCTAGGACTCGGGATTTCGTTAACAGCATTTCCAGTGTTCTAAACGTTTTTTAATCACGAGTTTTCAGGTCGATGTTTTCTGAGAGTAAACTGGTGTTATACTACGGGAAAAACAGTCTTTTTCTAAGTAAAATGTAGATATGTATAACCATTTTCATACAGCATTTTCATTATACTCATTGTTCTTCCAAATTAATAGTCATGTTTGCTGGGCATGTATTATATTCAAATTGAGTGTAAATCCATAAAAGTGCAATTGACAAACTGGTCAGAGACACAGTTATATGCCAGTTAAACACCAGTTTGACACCAGTGAAGCAGCAGTGAGACATCAGTAAGACACCAGTTTGACACCAGTTTGACACCAGTGAATCACAAGTGAGACACCAGTTAAACATGATTTAAACATCAGTTGGACACCTCATCAAGGAATGCTGGCAACAACATTCAGAGAACTAGTGACTTCCACTCTTAGGCTACAAAAAAGGTGTCTATAACTGTCTCCATTGAAACTGTTATCATATAGGGTTGCATATTAAATCTTGTACCCATATTACTCAATGAGCATTTGCAAAAATAGTAATGTTGTTTTACAAGGAAAGGGAAATATGATAATTCGATTTGTTAATGGGTTGTAATTTCAATTTCATAAATGTAGCTTGCACATTTTTTTTGTAGTTACGGGTATGTAAGCAGACCTGCTGTATAGGTAGTCTAAAGGTTTCAATCAAACTTTGGGAATAGACTGTCTTAAACTAGGGGAATTACATCTGAAAACCCATAGTTTGAACTGAGGGAATAGCCTGTAAATATAGTGTCTTTAACTAGGGAAATAATGTGTGAAAACTCATACTTTGTACTGAGGGAATAGACTGTAAATATAGTTTCTTAAAATCGAGGAATGACATGTGAAACCCATACTTTGAATTGAGGGAATAGTATGAGAAAATAGGGCTCAGACTGAGGGAATAACATATGAAAACTTGTGTTTGAAACTAAGAGAATAACCTGTGAAAACTTGTGTTTTAAAACCACACTTATAAGTTATATCAAACCTAGATTCATAATTATGTAAAATACATAGTTTATGCTGAGAATAAACTTAGTCCAAGTTGGTGTCAGAGAGGTATAGTTTTCCCATAGAAAACACATGATTTGAATTACACCAGTTTTACACCAGTTAGTAGATAAAAAAAAGTGACTAAACTGGGTCAATTTATGGTAATTACATGGGGAATACACGGGTTTGTCACTACACCAGTTTGCAACTATTCTGATTCCAGCATGAAATAACGTTAAAAAGGATAAGTTTATTCATTGAACTTATATATATAAATGTATTATGATGCATCCAATCATATAAAATAGATTTTCACGTTTAGGCATTAAAAATCATAAAAATAAATTTCTTGGAGTAAACTAATGTCTCAAACAGGTGAATTTACTGACAATACACAGAGATTGTAGTTAAACCAGTATTAGACAGCTTTGACATGAGTTAAACTGGTGTTAAACACGTGTGCTGTTTGCTGGGATAGTATTTTGAATATTTCAAAGTTTTTCGTTGGAAGTTTGTGAACAATTTTCAGTGATTTAAAGCTTACATAAGAATTTTATATTATATAGATTTGCAAAACAATAATAATTTATTGTGACAAATGTCAAATTTCTTTTGCTCCTTATAGTATTTTGATGCATATTTTGATTGGTATTATATTCTCCATGTGGTCAATTTGTATAAAGTCTTTATTACCACTATTTATCCATTGATTAACTGTTTTCTTCAAAAATACATTTTCTATACAAATATTGAATTTCATATAAACAATTTAACAAATCAAACTGTTGCATCAAATTATGTTAATGGAAAAAGTTACAGAATTTCATAAGACATCAAAGTCAACACCTAGGATGGTTTCACTCGTAAAATTAATTCCCAAAATTGGTCACAGATCTAATTTATTTCATGTCCAGTATTGGACTGAAAAGCTATGATATTCAATAATTCTTTTCTCTTCCAGTGACCTGTCATCCTGGTACTGTAGACTGGGGTGAACATTGTTTATTTGAAGTAAACATCTCACAAACGTGGGAAGCTGCAAAAAACAATTGTCAGGTTTTAGGTGGAGACCTGTTCCAAATCACAATTCCTCAGGATATGACAAAAATAGATTGGTGAGCCAAGGTTTTGAGATACTTTTTAATATAGGAATCGTTCCAGACAAAGCAGCTTATTCATCCTAATGTTGTGAATAAAACCACCTCATTTTTGACAGACAACCCACATCTAATGTCCCATTATTTTCAAGAACTTATATAATTATGAATCTGACCAACAACCAAACAATTAGTATTATTCCAACTGCTTGCCTCATACATTATAGGGCAATGTCAATAAGGGACTGAAGAGCTCTCTCCTCGTCCAAAAATTAAATCAAAACTTTAATGCTGAAAATTGTTTATAAAATAGTGACCAATTAATAGGCTCAAACCAAAAATAACCCCAAGCTTTGCCAGCCTGCACCTTTCGAGTTGAGTTCCACACTAGGTTGAGTGGTCTTGAATCACATGTATGAAATTCCTTTTCTTTGTGGGCTAAACATATTTGAATGACATCTTTTGGCAGATGCATGTGTCAGATTGAAAGAAAGGAAACAATTTGTGAGATACAATGTATTAACAGGCCCTTAATACAACCTTGTTTACTTTTTTTTAGGTCATTAGAACCATGGCTAGGGCTTATATATAAGTCAGCCAAGTGGATGTGGCATGGCTCATGGAGAGAATTTGCCAATGACGGGAACTTTGTTGGCAGTCAGGTTGCCGATGGGGCAGTGTGTACAAAGATGAACAGTGATGGGGATTGGGAATACCAAACGCAGGCACAGTGTAACCAGGGAAAAGCATTTGTGTGTGAACGAGCACAATTTGAGGGTGACCAGCAACTAAAACCAAATTTAATGTCATCAACTTAATCAGTTTTCTAATCAAGTGTTCACTTTCAATTCTATTTTGTCTTACCTGAAACAAAACCTTTATGCATAAAAATAATCACAATAATAACTCTCTGAAAACACATTCATATTTTAGATGGTTCTAAAGAAACGTCATGACTTTGTAGGAACTGTTCCTCATACAATCAATTCTAAACCCTAGGAAGATGTCCAGCCAAGTATGTGGTGTGGTCAACCACTTGCCACAAGTATATCTCAACAAGAAAGAGTTTTTCTTCAGCAAAGCAGCATTGTCTGAATGAAGGTGGGCATTTGGTGGACATTTCAGATGTGGGTGAGAATACTGCAGTCATTAACATCAGGTAGCTATTTTACCCAACAGCATCGGTACTTGCAAAAATAAGACTAACAGATATCTGGTGAATTTCTCACCCAAAAATAATGAGTTGAATTATATTTCATGCATTAATTGAAGGAAACCATAAATTATTATCATAGAACCAAATTTATTTCCAAATAGATTAGGGGATATCTGGCTGGGACTTTCCATGTTTTCCACGTGGTGCTGGTGGCCAAGTGAAGATGAACTGTTTGAAGGCAGCCTGAAGTTTATGCCTTGGGCTCTAGGCAAACCAACAATAGAAGACAAATGTGCCTTCATCAATGGTGGTGGGTTATGGTCATCAACTGCTAATTGTACAGAGCTCAGACCTTCCACATGCATGATTCCTAAAATTTCAGGTGAAAAGTTAATTATTTCACTATTTTAGAATTAAATCTATTTAAATCCTTTCAAGGGAGGATTAGGCCTATACCTCCTTTCATTAATTTAAGATTATTTTCTAATAATTATGCAAATCAGCAGCTATTACTGAACTTTATTCTAATAAACATATCTTTTGTGCAAATGCTGATAATGACTGTTTAGGAAATAAGATCAAGAATAAAGTTTCTCCATTTATATATCTTTATAGAACTACAATGGACTGAATGGAAACTGACATCATCACCTTGGATTAAAGTAGCTGATTCCTATGTACTTGTCTTGGGTAATCAAAGCCTACCCTGTGACTATAAAATGTATGAAAGTGGTGAGTGGTTATCATATTTGCAACTAGATACCCAATATTACACAATCAGTATAAGTATGTGAAGAACATTGTGGTCTATAGAAAAAGATTATTGTCTTTGTTGTATCAAATCCAATAGAACTGTTGTGACCATAAGAATGGCATGCTCTAGTTCTGCCCTTTTATTATCTACAAATAATTAACCTCTTCAGCAGTTCTTACAGGGGGAGTTGAATATTGAAGGTATGCTCCTTGATATAGTTATATTTGACATAATCATAATATTGAATATTGAACAAGAAATATATTAATGAGATACAAGTCTCATAAGGTGCATTTCTAGAGTCGGGATGGCCAATGCAGTGAGACGTTGGTACCACTCATTACCATTGGTACTTCATGTGTTCGAGTCCCATGCAGTGCAGCATGGGAAATAGAATATTTAGATGATCCCAGAAAGGAATTGTGTCCAAAAGGTCCAGAAGTCTGTAGTGGAAGAACATTTAATAATGGGAACTTTGTATAAAAATTAAATTTTAAAAAAAGAAGCGCAACCCAAGCTGCAGCTGCAATAGACACCCAAGGCTCCGTGATGACACTCCTTGGTTTTTATGTCCAACTTTAGTGACCCAATAAATACTTTTTTTGTCAGTATCTCTCTTGGTTTTTAATGGAACAATCATCAATTATTTTATTTTGTTTAAAGAAACAACTTGCTTGATTGATAGACTGGGCATCAAATACATAGGCAGAGAAAATAAAACTGCATCAGGCAAGACATGTCAACGTTGGGACAGCAATACTCCTCATGCGCATAGCTGGGATGTGCTTAAAAGTAACTATGAGACTTTATCTGATGCTGAGAACTACTGTGTTGGGGACGGGCAAAATGATGGACCCTGGTGTTACACCACTGACCCTGACACTGTGTGGGAACCCTGCAAAATACCTTTATGTGGTAAGTGACAGGGTTTTTGTTTAATTTTAGTTTTTTAATGTTTTATTTATACTGGGATGTACAATTTAGCCAAATACAGGCCGTTTTCCGTTGTTCCCCAGTTATTCCATCTAGATATGGGGCAGTATAGTTATATTTATACCATGCAACAGAGTATGATTATAATTAGCCTGCAATAAGGTAACATTAAATCAGATCTAGACATTGAGGATAAGGTTTAAAACTCATTTAGGCAGTGTGCTATTATTAAATTTAGTAAGTTTTAACAAAAATATTATTTACAGACACCTCCATAATTGAAGAAAATGAAATAGATATAACAATTACAACAGAGAAAATGAGATAAAAAACAAAACAAAAGCAATATAGTACAAAATTACAAAATTTACCAAAATGGAAAACATAAATAGAAAACATAAATAAAAAACATAAATGGAAAACATTTTGGAAATCATGGAAGTAACTGAACCTAAAGCACTAGCGGGATATATCTATATTAATTGCAGGTCATCTCTAGACGCTAGACTCATACCCACTGCAATATAAACTAAAGTTAGACACAGTCCAAATATATAAACAGGGATAGAAGCAAACAAAATGCTATAGGTAATCACAGTGTTATGGACCACATATCTGATATCATAACATATGTGCATGTATTTGTGGCACTTGTCAGTGTACTTGTCACAATCATGTCATCGCTATGCAAGCAATATGTCTTCATACATGTCATCTTATCCAGGTCATCGTACAGACCCTCAAAACAATTGGACACAGTTCAAATGTATAAACAGGGGTAAACATCAACATAACTACAAGCACAGGTACAATAGATGGTAAAAAAAAGTCATATACCATATATGTCATCATCAAAGAAGCAGTCTGTCTTCATACTTGTGGTCATAATAAAGTCAAAATTAAGGTACAATTAAACACGATTCGAATATTAAAGTATTTAAACAGGGGTGAACATAAACACAAATGCTAACACAAATATAAATACAAATAAAAAATGGTCAAAATAGTCAAAATGGTCAAAATAGTCAGAATGGTCAGAATTCTAAAAATCATTCATAAAGACTTGGTAAGAACATGTCAACATTTCAATCTATCTGGCAATGTTCATGATTTCTTACATCTTTGCTTCAGGTCACATAGCACAAAGTTTGTGTAAGACCTCTCCAGAAGGCTGGGAATATCTAGGAACACTTAGCACTGCAATATCAGGTAACAGATGTGCACTTTGGAAAGACCAGACAACCTATCCAGCATCGAAATTTCCAGAAAAGAACTTGACTGATGCCAAAAACTTTTGCCGAAACCCCAGCAACTCGCCAAAAGGACCTTGGTGCTACACAGCTTCTGGGATTTGGGAATTTTGTGACATTAAGAAATGTGGTAAGTCTCTTTATTTCACCCCCAATACAAAGTCGCCTATCTTGTAACATACACGGACACCTGCACACCAGCCCGGGCAATACAACGTTTGTATTGGCCAGGCGTGACGTCACAAAATGTGTATCATCTGGCAATGACATAACATGTCAACAAAACGTAAACAAACGTTAACAACTACGCATAAAAAACGCATTATAAACGCATAATTGCTTTCCAAAACGCATTATTAGTAAACAAATATGTAAAAAGAGATGAAATACCAACAGATTGACATGTTTTTTGTTGAGTTTCGATGTTTTCACTCTTCGCATCGATCGGAAATTTTGTTTATGATACACTAGATGGCGCCGTAAGTATATGCCAAGGTGTGCCGTAAGTACGCTAGGTGGCGCCGTATGTACGCGACGCGATTTTATAAACAAAATGGATCAAACTTCACATTATAAAAGCACAATAATGCATGAGGAGGTGAAAGAAATCCGATACTAACCTTGTCTGGGACCCTGGGCCTTGTATTTCGTCTCGGGGTCTAGTGCCGCAGGGTCCCGCCCTTGGGCCCTGCGGCCCCCTGGCGGGACCCTGCAGCACTAGACTCCTCAACCAAATACGGTGCCCAGGATCCCAGCCCGGTTAGTATCTACTTATTATTTACCTTTCCTTTGTTCTAACCCTTTGATTTTAAGGATAGACACCAGTGGTCGAGGGCTATTTCACAAACTGAGATTAATCTTAAACTTTTTTTTCAATTTTATTTTTTGAATATTGATATCTTGGTTAATACTAAACCTACAGGAATAAAATTTAACATATAGTTTCATAACAATCATATGCAGGGAAGTGTCTCAGATTTTTTATTTAGGCCCTAGATTTGATTTTATGGGGAAAAAAACGGCCAACCGAAAAACATTTTTAGATTTTTATACATTTTAATTTTCTACATTTCATAAAAACATAACTAGACCTATATCAAAATTTTGAGACAGGCTGTCCTCCGTTTATATATCAAGAAGATCTACTAAAAACTTCAGAGCTCTAGGTTAATATAAAGTGACATATCAATGTTAAAAAAATTAATTTGAAAATTATAATTTTCAAGTTCACATCCATACTTTATAGCCATTGTTCTGTTGTTTTCTATTAAGTATTACTATTTGAAACAGATCTTGCAATTTTGATCAAAGATCAAAGATCAAGAGTCACGCCATTCACACCTCAACCACTGGTGTCTATCCTTAATTTGATAAAACAACTTTTCTCACGCATTTAACCATTCAGCCCCTCAGTCTGCCATATCAGCATGTGTGTGGGCCCCTTCCACCTGCAGCCATTGCCCTCCACAAGTCTGATTTTTTCTAATGTATTCTGACTTTTTTTGTGTCTACAATATACTATTTAAAACCTACAAATGCATTATATGGCAATGAAAGCATAATTATGTCCAACAACCTAGGATAAGGTTTGATAACTGGGTGAATAACCATTAAAAACAGAGTAACTTATTATAAAATTTTAATCCTCAGTAGTGTTTTGAAATAATATGAGACTCACATTAAGTAATATTCAGTTATTATCTTGTGTTCAGTTAGTAAGTAATTTTAAGAACATCTGGAGAAATTTTGCAATCCACACCAAATTCTGCTGGGTCTAAAGGGTTAAAATGATTGAATCATTGAGAAGAAAAATGTTTGTCACCTCACTATTAGCATTGGTCTTTTGCAGGATATTTTCGCAATATTACAGACTGCCGTGAAAGTTCTAGCGGATGGGATTACACTGGGAGGACTAGTATTGCAAGGACAGGAGCTACCTGTTTACCATGGCTAGAGACAATGCCCAGCAGCAGCTTTCCTGATAAGGATGCTGTCTTTCCTGAAAAGAATGCCACACTGGCAGAGAATTTCTGTCGCAACCCAGACAACAGGGCTAAAGGGCCATGGTGTTATACAAGCCCTGGTGTAGCAACATTATGCTCCATAAAAATATGTGGTATGCCTAAAATTAGACAGATCACCATTTTGCACCCAATCATTCATTTGATGGAATTTTCAGTTTGTCTTATGTTCTATACTCCATGCTTTTTGTATTATTTTGAAATTGGTTTTCTATGTAATGTTTAACCCTTTCCACCCTCCAGATGCTTTGAGGCATCACCAGCGAAAACACGCCAGATGCATTGAGGCATCACCAGCGAAAACACGCCAGATGCATTGAGGCATCTTTTCAATGAATCCCAAAATAGTGAATTTAAAGCTATGTATTAGGAAGAAAATACAAGTTGCTGTTCCAAAATGCTGAAAACATCCATAATATAGCATATCTTACAATAGGAAGGTTGAAAATAAGTTTTTATATGTCATAAGGAGCTTATATAAGACCTAGATAGGCTCATGTGTGCTATATGTGGCGTATTTTGAGGCTATTTACTAGAGAACCTTGGCAGTCTTTTAAAACAGGAATGAAATGTTGGTGGCGTGTGGAAAGGGTCAATGGCAATCATAAGCATAAGCATATATGTGGTCAGTTCAAAATTTCATAACTACTATCAATTCATCAATTTCATCTGATATTCCGAGTGTCTGATATTTGATTCAACAAACAACCTAGAATTTGAATGACAATCTTCAAGTGCTACCAAAGATTTCATAATATAGACGTGTATACCCTTCAAATGAGGGATGATTGTGGTTTTTTATACTCTTATTTATGGTTTCCATATTGATATAAACAAAAGGGAATTTTGGTTACCATGGCAGCCAAGTTACCAAGACAACGAATTTCCAACTTTAAGAAGCACTATAAATTTTCAAAATGATAAATTCAAGGTGCTTACTATAGAAATGGAAACCAACTATTTACTGTGTTCCAAATCAAATTCATTTGGCTCAAACAATTAATTCAGCAAATAATATTAATAGTCAGTTTTCCATAATGCACCATGGTACATAAATCCAAAATGGCCAATATGAAAATCCCCTATTATAATGAGGTTAATAACAACTACTATATGACATAGGTCTTCATCGGCAAGGTGCCTCAAAAGTAAATTTGGTATGAACACAGAAGCAGAAAGTTCCAGTTAATCTGAAAACATCTATTTCTTATCAAAATAGATTCTTCAAGATACACAGGATGCAGGCTATCACGACAGGGATGGGAATATACAGGTACGCTCAATAAAACCTATTCAGGAAGGACCTGTGTGCAATGGAAAGGAACTGAGTACGAAAATGACGGGAACTTTCCGGACGGGACTTACGACCACACAAAAAGCTGCCGCAACCCGAGCCTTAATGCATATGGACCCTGGTGCTATTATACTTCTGCTGGCAACTGGCAGTATTGTCTGGTACCACATTGTAAGTTGTCAAAAATCTTTTCAGTCTTTATTTTGATATTGGTAAGCTTCGTCATGATGAATTTATTGTGATTTAATGATGAAAACTGTTTTTATGACTTTCTTTTAATGAAGCCATTACCATGCTATTTTGCCATAATCTAACTTATTCTGTTATAAGGCACTCCAACTTTGTCCTGTCGCAATAGTCAAGCAGGCTGGGAGTATATGGGATCTCTGTCAGTGACAAGGTCAGGAAAGGCATGTCAGCGATGGGATAGGAGGAGTCCTAACCACCATGGATACTATTCTTATCACCTGCCAGATGGGGACCTAACAGCTGCACAAAACTACTGCCGTAATCCAAGCGATAACGTCAATGGTCCTTGGTGTTACATGGCTAGCTACAGTGGATGGGAATATTGTTATGTGCCTCTATGTGGTATGAAGAGTTAATATGTATCACATTTAAGGGCTTTTGGTTAATTGTATGTTTTTTAAACACCAGTTTCATATGCTCATTGCACATATTGTTTCGATATAAGTATATAAGTAAATACCCTCACACCTGGATGTAACGATAAAAGCAAAGGTTATGTACATATATTTACATTTCTCATATATGGCGGAGGAGAAGTACCCAAAGATGGGATCTGATGAGTTTAACAGACTTTTAGACATTTTCATATATCTAAGTGGCAAAAAGATTCTCTTCTTGCATCCAAATTCTGTTAATTCCGTCATTAATATTCTTTATAAACATTTCCAATGACATATACAGAAACTTTTCATATGCTTTCAGAATTGTAAGGAGAGAAAACTGACGGCAAATGATTCAATGAGCTTACAATAGAATGACTCTGAGCTAGAAGATTGACATACAATCGTGGCAATGGTTTAGAGACACAGCTTCCTGGTTGATATGAATCACCTCATGTCTAGAATTATATTCTAAAAGTCCAGCTCTATTAGGTCACTGAATATGATATGAATTATATCGGATTGATTTGATAAACACTTGCATTTATGATTATTGTTGTACTAAGGTTTCTTTCCAGTATGAAAAAGATTTATCTTTTGATGCTATTTTGTTAGATAAATTGTGAATGGATTTTGCTGCTTTAAAGCATCTCCCATCTTTGGTCAGATACTAATAGGCTGCATGATGATACAATCTAATATGTGTTTGAAGATACCTGCGCCATTTTGGTTTGGTCTGTTTACGCCCAATGGTACAGATGTTGGATTCTTAATGGTCAAAAATTATTAATATTGTAACACAGTGCATCAATATTGTGGTCAAAATTATATATATTGTGAACAAACAACATATTATAAATATTGTGAACAAACAATTACAAAGTCAGTATATTGCATGAATTGTTCTTGGTATGTTAGGATTCAATTCATGTTACACATTGTTTGCATAGTTTCTTTTTACTTCACAAAATATTTGATAAAATGTTATTTGGTCAAGAGGGATTCCCATACTTCAGATGTGGTACAGAAATTTGAACTTTTTTATTTCTTACAAGTGCCTACGGCACCAAGAGTAAGGCATTATATAGGCTCGTGTATGGCAAATCTGTGGCAAATCACCCTCCTCGCCAGCACTCTGTGACGCTTGCACCTCCACTCCAAGAAAATCCGAAATCTATGCGTTAATGCAGCAGAGTGCCTCACCAGAAGTGAATCTAGGTACGAGTTGTCAGTGTCCTCGGGGAGGGATGACCTAGATTTGACTGTGTTGACCACAGTGATGCTTTGTGGTTATTTTTAGCCTGACACCCTGCCTCCCTGACCTTGTGAAATTAAGTAAAAAGAAAAAAAAGATTTGCCTTATATTATTCTAAATACGAATCACAAATTTAAATTAAATTAGGGGGCCAATTATCAACACATTGCACTATTTATTCAGACCTCAACAGGTCTTATAATGCATAGATAAGAGTCTATATGTATCCCATTTTAGGCTCATTCTGGCACATGTTCATGCTAGGTAGTTCTGGTCGGTTTTTAGGGACCACAGTCAATCTCCCCCACAGACATCTGTGACCATTATGTCTCCAGTAGGGAGTGTTGTTGTGTTTGAGAGTGCTTGTATGCCAACATTTCTTTCTATAAGGGAGAATTAATTATGCCTATGTTATGAAATTTAGCAATGATCAAGGATATGACAGTGTTGTCAGTTTAAGTCTCATCCTTAACCTGATGAGGGGATGCCACATTTAATGAGACAATTCTTTTTTGAGTAGATTGTTTGGAAGCATTGTTGAAAAATTATTTATAGAAGTGTCAGTGTTATTTCATAGAGGTCTATTCCAAAAATGATTGCATATTTGATTAAACAGTTTTTGTATTTCCAATATAGAGGTGATAGGCTGTTCACAAATTTGGTTGAAAAATTTTGTAATAAGTTTACCAAAATCAAATGTTTACAAATAGAAATGTAATAAAATGTATATGTCAATCGTAAGTGTTTTGTTGCCACTTTGTAAAACAAGATAACATATCAGATACGACCTTGGCAGAATTTAGAGGTCATCTCTTTAGTCTTATTTGGCAATGACAAGAAAAAGACAAAGTGATCTACCTTACATGGATTGCTTATTTGGGAAGCAATCCAGTATGCTTTTTTTATGGAATTTTAGCATTAAACAAACCACAAAGAAAGAAAAACGTTTACATATTCCTTATCCAAAAAGGTATCTTTAAAGAGGATTCTCACAGGCATTAAAAAGGTCACCTTTAAACCAAAAGCTGTACGAGACAACTTGCAATTGGGCCATATTTTCATAACCAATTACAAAATTAAATAATAAGTTTCTAAAACCATCTAAAATTCAAGCTAGTCCTTTTTATAAAGGCCATGGTCTTTGGAATCAATGACCTCTCTACCAACAAAGAGAGAAAGATAGAAAGATAGTTTATATTGTTACATGTTTAATCTTTATGCATCTTCATGTACTAGATTTATCAGTAAAACTAAAACAAATAAATACATTTCTAGCCTTGTGTGAGACTTGGCAATGGTGAAATTATCTTTTCTTTTGCCAATAATGTGCAAGGCAACACTTTGTTTTGAGTGACATTATATAATTAATCAATGTAAAGATATGTATATAATGATATAATGATAACCCTATGATCTTGTCATAATGGTTAGCTTGTTATTATAATCATAGCAACACCTAAGTTCATATCACGAAGAGAATGAATTCTGTCTTTGATGATCAAATCTATGAAATGATCAAATCTGTAAGAAAATAGATACACATTATAAACATTTACCAATTGCAAGGCAGATGGTTTTTCTTGGGCAAGGCTACATAGACAGGGCCCTACACACAACAATCAGTTGCCCTGAGACCTTTGATAATCCTGTTGTTGTCATAGGAGGAAACAGAGAAGTGTAGCAGCCCAGCCCAGCCCAGTATCAATCCCAGATTGCCTGCATGTCAAGTAAACACCCGAGACACTCCATGCCCTTTATATTTTAATGTGTGCTGTATGATGATTATTGGTGTTTACCTGATCATAACAATATTTATTTGTTTACTTGATCATAATGTACCACTCCTGCTGGAAGATCTTGCTTGTAGAGGAAACAGAAATAAATGAAAACAAAACAAGTTTAAACTTAATAACTTGAAAATTACTTTAAGCATGTGTATAACAATATTAACTTAACAGCAATCCTGTAGGGTTTTTTTTGGATTAAAGGGATAACATACTGTTCACTGCAATGCCCCCTAGTGGGAAAATTTCAAAATCCTCAAATCTTAAAATCTCACATAACAAATTGTTGACAATTGACTTTGAATGAAATCATCAATGGATGATCATCAAAAGGGTAATTAATGTTAAATGAATCAGGCACACATGTGCCCCCTAGTGACAAAAATGAAATACCTCAGAATTAAAAAATTTCTCATTAGACATGGGCAAGGGTTGAATTTGAAATAAAATGAATATATATTAGTTGTTTCAACAGCAAATTTAAGGGGATGGATAAGATAGATTTATAAAAGATTATACAGAAATTATTACCTATAAAGCTTACATCAACCTCCAGCAATAGACCCTGTTCCGGACCTCGCGCGGCCGTCATGGTCCAGTGAAGGTAGGACAAACAAGTCCACGTGGTGGGTACAGCGTGACATGTGATTGGTGGGGAGTCATTACATAACACTGATAAGACTCTGAGGCGTGCTCCCATTGGCCAACAATTAAATCAAAACTTTTAATATTGAAAAATGTTTATAAAATACAAGGCTTATGTTCACATTTATGATTCACATATCATTGAAAAGATCAAGTTCTGCACTATGCAACCATTGTTATTGCATTCTTCAATCTTGTGTGTATAGAAAATTGCAAGCAGTCTAAAGTCACCAATTTAAACATGCTCAAAGAGAAAATAACCCCAGGCTTGTCCGACCAGTACCTCTGGAGCTGTGTTCCACACTAGGTGGCGTGGTCTGGAATCTCATTTATTAATAGGACCTTCTTGCATAGGTCTAACATAAATTTCTGATTTTGGGACCCTGTAATGGATTTATGATTGTGGTTAAACAGTCCATTATCCCTTTAATACAACAGTTGTTCTACTCAAAATTCTGTAACCTACTCTTTATGATAAGGTTTATACATATGTGGCGCGATCTGACAAACTGAGCCTGGAATCACATTAGGTTATTCTGGTGAAAAATAGCTTTTTTGATGTACAGGTGAGCTAGACGGGATGTTATTTGTCTTCGTTTATTTCTAGGGGAGTATCACTATTAAAGTTCGTATTAGTTCACTTCCTATATCGGTTCGTTCCATCGTTATTTGACTGCGTGATGTTTTATCGTTTATCAATCATGTTTCACTTATTCGAAAATGTCAATAAAGTGTGTTATATTGAGATGAAGGGGAGTTCTTAGTGATTAATCGTCGAAGTAGCTAGCTTTGTCCAGATAGATGTTATCCTGGACCATAGTTCAGTTCTTAGTGGTAGAGATTCGAAGTAAAGGGGCTCAAACCTATACAAAGAACACGCGCTTGGCAAGAGGTAATCCATACAGTTCATTCCTTTCATTTCACAATTCTAACACATCAGTAACGATCCAACCAGGAATAGCTATGGTTAAGCTTCCCCTTTCACAAGTTATATACGCTCTAACATTGTTGAGAGAGTCACCTCTCGTCTACCGGTAACGGAGACCATTGGTAGAATCTCCGTTACGTCCAGTACGTAGTCCGTAAGGCTAAGCCCAAGCTGTCCCAATCCTTACTATCACCTAATCGTTGTGGTTACTACCATCTTAACACTACCCGTGTGATCCGTATGTCAGACTATTGCTCCCATGTGTTCTGATCGAACTCTATCTTGGTCTGCTCATCTGTCTCAAGTCTCATACCGCTTATATAGCGACAGCCAAAGGCTTGTCGCTATACCCATTTACACTAATACTTAACGATGTCTTATTCATCTTTCATACTTCCCCTTCTTATCTATATAAACTAGTTCTACTTCTAACTATTATACAAACTAATGTTGACGGCGAAGCCTGCTATCCTCAGTATCTTTTAGCTAGATGTTTTCGGTCCATAACGTACCCTTACAGGTTTCCTTCGTCATTCGTCGTACCTGTGCATACCTGCAGGACGTGAGCTAGCCCCGCTGCAGTCCCTACGCCTGGGGACTTTGCCACTCTCCATATACTCTAACTAAGCCACTAAACGATGGCGCCGCCTGGCGCCAAGCACACATATCAGCGTTACACGTTTTACTATAATATTCTTGCCAATACAAACAAGTTTACAATATTTTATTACCTTCTACAGTCTTATTCTAGTTCTTTTTGCACTGGACCTCAGTGCACAGGAAAGAAACTGAAACTTGAAAAGAAAAATGTGTTTCAAGTTTTTATGTGCAGCTCTGTGAGTCTTAAGTCAATGACTAAAGCCCCATTCTCACTAAGTGATTTTACTGTCACCTGGCAACAGCACAGGAGTCAACTTCACTGCACAATCATTCATAATCAACCGACGATTTTCTGTCAGTTAACGATGGCCAGAGGACAGTAAAATTACCTAGTGGGTATGGGGCTTAAGTTATTACAGCACAGCTTGTGACAGCACCCTATCGACACCTCCATTCTTCTTTGATGTAATTTATACTATCACAGGCATAAGACCTTAATCATTGTTCCATTGTGTTGCATTAAACTAGCAAACAACTCAACAGTGTATGATATTGTTTTTACCATCATTGAACTTGTTCATATTTATCAAACACGTGCCTTCTGTAAATTTGACAAAAGATTTCTTTCAAACTTATTGATTATGATGACATTAAGAAAATAGAATGAATTTTATGATAGATCCATCCTCATGAGGACAGTATAATATCCATGGTAGTTGATGCACAGACAAATATATTATATATGTACAGTCTATACGGTGACAGGTCTTGCTGGTTCCAGAATTTCCCCTCATTTATTAAACTGACATGAATTTTATGGTTTGATATGCCAGTTTCTATTTCAACATAGCATACTGGCTCTGACAGATTGCAATGAAATATAACTAGAGTGAAATGACATATAAGCCCACCAGCTCCTGCTGGTAATGTCTTCTAGCAGATTAGGGTGGAGTGGACTTCACATGAGCCAATCAGATTGCCGCATTCTATGGTTGCCAGACAGTCAGTGTGACATAGACCAATATGCACATTCTTGATGCTGGCCTCTTGAAATTGAAATTCTGAGACACTCTTCCCTCAGCAGGAATGTTTCCCACATACTTGAGAAGTTTCATAACCAGTGGACCTTTAGTAAGTAAGAGATCCTTGTTAAGAAGATAAAAGTAGAAAAAATTGAGTTTAATGTTTGAAGCATGATTTGATAAGATATCTTATATTTTAGGAGAGTTATGAGCATTTCGTTCATTCCCTTACTATATCCTTAAAGCCATGTTATTGTCCCTGAGATGGGCGTAATTTGATACATTGTAACCCCCTCACCCACGTGCCGATTTGTGACGTGACCATTGATGTTGCTGGACTACATTATAACATCACAAAACATGTTGCAGGCTGATGCGTCATTAGTCAACAATTGTATCTCATTGAACTCATGGACGAGAACATTCCTTTAAGAAATCCTCCTATCTTTTTGTGATGATTGCATGTCACCAAAGGCTATATTCCACTATGTGTTGCAGACCATTTGTGTTTGCTCAATGTGGGAAATGCAAGCAGCTTGCGTTTCAGTGACCAACAAAGAAAACCACTCAATAAAATGCTTGTATTCCTTAGGAATGCAAGTAAATTCCATATGTCATCATGTGTTCTTAGATATTGTTTACGTTTCCTTGCATTCCAGTCAGTTAACACATTGAAATACCCAACACAAATTAAAATGATGCATAGTGGAATATAGCCTTGACCCTTATGTTACCCTCTTGAATTTAAGCCATGTCACCCTGTCAATTTTAGGGGTTTTTCCTTCTATAAAGGGCCTCATTATGGCCTGACAGTATTACCAATAATTAAAACAACACCTCATTTGAAACATTACAAGTGAGTCACTACAAAAGTATTATCAAAATAGTAATTAATTTTTGTCTTGGACATTGTTCAGTAGTCAGTGATAATTCATTGTAATGGAAAGTTATGCTCAATGAGTAATGGTACAAAAATTCACCAAATGGCACCATCATGTGCAGGGCAACCAAATTTATTGACATCATATCAAACTTTAAACAATAGGAGTGGGAGACGTGGCGTGTGTCTGTTCCTGTATCAGGACCACAATAGAATGAGGAAGATTCAAAATGGTGCCAAGTCACTTGGGCTATGCCAAGTGATCCCTCTTCTGTGTTCTGATTGGTCAGACCTGAGGTCTGTAAAGTAAGGTGGGCTCCTATTGGTCCACTTCAATCAGGGTTGTTGCAAGCTCTCATAATTTAGGACTTTGTGGGTAAATTGATTACAATAAAATTAGTAAAAAATAAAGTATAAAACTAAAAAGCTTTGATTGGTAGGGTATATTATTGACCCTTTCTCACAGGAATTTTATTGTGGTTTCGCCGGAAGGGGCTCATCAGCTGAACCTAGGATAGTCTTTTTCTTATAGATTGAGTCTGAGAGGTGCTGACCTCTAACGGGGAAAGTTTTCATCCATCCCTGTTACATGATTGATGTATGGGTGGCAGCACTGTATTAGTGGCTGTTAGTACTTCTTGGTTATTTTGTATCTCTACAGATTCCTTTTTTCGTAAGGGAAATGTCCTCATTTATTGTGATCATATGAATTTGACTCTAAGGTGATAATAATATTTTTCTAAAAATTTTCGATGGGATTATGTTTAAACATAGCCCCTTTAAAAAATTTTTTAATGGGGCTATGTTTAAACATAATCCCATAAAAAAAATAGAAAAAAAACAACAAAAAAACAAACAAACTTTAAACGATGTCATAATAAACATAAAATCATGTTTTCAAATTGAATTTTATATGTTGTTACATAATCACAATTAAGATATATATAGACACGCTCTCACGTCTTTGTCATGTTTGTCAATAAGAATTAATAGAATTATACTTATCTCTCATCCATCCAGGTATGAAGCTGTTTTGGTAAACAAAATATACACAGATTGATGCTTCAATAAAATCAATGTTACAAGACATACAAAGCAGTAGAATGTTTGGAAGATTCTATGTAGTTAATGTTGGCATCACTCACTCAAAAATTGAACTTGCATGTATCTGTCAGGAGTCATTGTTCATGAAAAACCCTATGAGAACACTTGCCTGTCTTTTTACCACCGGGCAAATATAACTAACATGAACTGGATTAATGGGTCTAGCCTGTCAGGGGTAAAGAATTGCATAAAAAATGATTGATAAAAGTAACTACAAGTAGAATCATACTATGGCGGGATTTTATTACTTAAAAGAGGCATTGCAGGTTCCACAAATGTATGTACTATAAAATAATGTAAATCAATGTAACATGATCATTGTGTGATGAATTGTCCATTCATCTGTCTTCGAGGTACGAACTAGAGTGTGATCAGTGTCAAAATATAATAGCAAAGATGTACAAATCAGGTACGAAAGTATATCGGGAAATCCCGAAATCCCGAAAGCACGGAAATGTATTGTAACTGGATGTGACATCAGAATAGTCACATGATCTAAGTGACCAATCAAAATAAAAAAATAGAGTATAAAAGGGGGCGTGAAGGCCCGAAATAAACAGTCCCTTCTTGGTACTCCTTCTGTTCACACGTGTCTTCTTTAAGTAACCTAGCCCTCGAACGGGCCTAAGTCCAAGAGATGCATAACTAGAAGTCAATTAGTCAGTCGAACTCAAGTAAGTGATCTAAGTTAGTGAGTTATCCACAGAAAGTTTGGTAGTGGTCCGGAAGACGGCACGGAAACCCGAATCGGCACAAGGACAGACCCGAGACCGGAAGACCGGACAGGTATGAAAGCCCGAATAGTAAGCAGCACGGAAACCCAAATCGGCACAAGGACTGACCTGAGATCGGAAGACCGGACAGGTATTAAAGCCCGAAATAGTAAGCAGCTTGCCCGTGACCACCGGGACAAATGTGCGACTCGCTTGGCCCCACGCTACCAACCAATAGGCAAGCAGCGACCCGACCCCCACGGAAGACCGGACCAGGCAACGTGAGTAGAAGATCCATCCCCCCTCCAAAACTTCTCCACCTCTGCCAAATGTCCGGAACACTTCAGGCCCGACAGATTGGCACACACACCCTCCATCCAAGAATACCGATTCCCCGACTGTCCCTCTCATTCCCCCTCATGCGCAAGGCAAGACTCTTAATCTTACATCTCGGTTTCCTGCTTGAACTCTTCGTTTGGCTCAAGACCAAAACAAACCCCACGTCCCTCCGTCATAGGAATCGAAAAACCCTGACCTACTGAGGAGTGTCACAATTGTATCACACATCATGCACCACCCACTTACAATACATCTGCTGTGCTTTGTCAAAATGACACAACTGTATCAAATTGGTTTGTAGTAATACAATTCAGAAGCATGGTACCACTTTCAGACTACATATTCAAATGCCTACTAAAACGCTTTACAAACTATGCTCAAAATTTGCTTAGAGACCTACTCATTATATATAAGTAGGCTCATCAGTATACATGGGCTTTAATGTGTACATAATTAATGGATTGTTCCTCATAATGACAGTTCAATACAGGCACATAATATAACATACTTTCTAATGCAAGTCTGTAAAGGCTGTACAGCATACATAAAAATTCCATATGCATCCTAGCATACAACTAAACAAACAGCATTCTACAATGCACATCAATGTACTTTAGAACCATACTCTAGAACCCTTTACGACTAGACTCAGAATGCACTCATAATGGGAGTTCAATACTGCCAGCATGTACATTCTGGGACTAGTCTGTAAAGAGTATAGCATCAGCATACAGTCCAGTACTCCGATTCATTTTGGTTTGATTCTCAACGGCTGTGTGAAGGATTCAGACATGAATCAAGCTATATTATCAGTATACAAGAGGCTTTGCCTCTAGTCTTTCTAATTTTGGAATGGTTTTGTGAGCTTCAAGGCCCATGTCATAATCATTGCTGTGATGGATTCTCTCTAGCAATGACACCCATGAGGGGTTGATGCAGCAGAGCGCGGTTTGGCGCCACTCATCTCCACTCTTCAAGCAGACTAGGATGAAACTTTTCCCTGCATACCTACCTGCTCAGAGAGTGACGATGCAACGCTCGTCTAGTCATTTGTTTCCCGGTCACGTTTTGATGACCAGAATGTATGGGAAAAACCCCCATATTATGTTTTTCTGGTAAAATAAATAATTCCACGAGAGACGTAGCCTAGATCTATTCTTATGTCAAAAATGAGCAGGAAATTCAAGGTATCTTAGGAGATATGCCGAGTTGAAACCCTTGTCGATAGTACGTCGATCTACGAGGACCCAGCAACGTATTTCCCTATCTCCTTTCTAGAGACTCCACTCGTGAGACTTGTCAATATGGCGTTACTTCCGCTTCCTCTCATAGTCTTCAATCTGGGTAGTTTCAGGTTTCGCTGGTCGGGAATCAACATCAGACATCAAATAGTATGTACGGGGCAACAGGCTAACTCATCCGGGACGTTTAAGTCGGAACCCTTTTAATTTACATAGTGGAACAAATTGATTATGTTAGTATAACAATCCTACCATCAGGGACTGGCAGGAGGCTAACATGCCAAAGGTCTGTATGCTAATAACCTTTATAGACTAGCCTAAAAATGCCTTTATAATGAAAGTTCAGTAGACAGATAATGCCCATTCTGAGCCCAGTCTGTAAGGGGCATTAAACCCTTTACAGACAAGCCCCAGAATGGCCATTACAGGGGTGGATACAGGATTTACGAAAGGTGGGGGGGGGGGGCATCAGCATAAAGTACTGAAGCCATGTGCAATAGCGTATACGTGTGTTTCCCCTCTTTTTGTAGTTTAGGGGTCCACCAAAAGAGAGTATTGCCTGTATTGAGTTGTCACCATAAGATGCACTCATACCATTCTCCCAAACTCGATATGGGTCTTAGATGCTGTCCTTTGATCTCATCAGTTAATGTATAGCTTGGTCAAGTCATATTGGATGTTACTGGACATTACCTTTACTACAGATGTTTTTAATAGATCCTTGGTAAGGACTACTTTCTCTATTGGACAGTACCATGATATGAGACATTTTCTTGGAATTTACAAGTCCTTTACTTGTTTTAATGTGTCAATTTCAGTCAGTTAAATTTTGATACTTAGACCCGCTAAGCTAGGGAATGATTTTCTATAGCTGGAACCTCTTTCCTGTATCACCTTCCAAGCTCATAACACTTTTGTGTTCACCCTTGGTTATGAAATATACCCATATACAACAATAATATTGATAATTGCTGCTTCGATCTCTTCCAGACCAGCCCATAATGTGCATTGTGACCTTTATAAGGCAATCCCAGTTTACAACCCTTCATTTTCTCAGAAAACCATATTTTGATTAGTTGGCAAACCTGTAAATCTGTCAAGTAATCAAAATCACACTGTTTGAGGGGACTTGGTAATATAGAAAAATTAAGGTTTTGCCCGAGTCCGCAGACCAAACATGTGGAGACTGGGATAGCTTTTTTGTCCAACCCTTGTCCAACCCCAGTGGTCTGTCGCATAAGCCAACCCTCGCAACAGCGCAACCACAGCAAGGACTTCTATGCAGGTCTCGCAACAGCGATATATTTAAGGTTTTCAATGTGCCAACCCTCGCAAAAGCGATGGTTTTGTACAAACTTTGAACACAGTTAATTTTTTGACAAGTACATTTCCGCCACTTGCCTTCTGCACATTTTAAGAGCTGAGGGATATATCTAACATTGAGTGAAAACAAAATGTTAAAATCATAACCCCAAAATGTCCCCCCGATATATTGAAAATTTGGATGTGCCAACCCTCACTGTTATCGCCAAAGTTGGATACACTCGCTCTTCAACAGCGATGGGTCTCGCTGTGGTGGACAACCCTCGCAACAGCGAGGAGATTATGTGATGGACCACAGAACATATATAATACATACATATAACAGATAGGCTTATTGAAGTCTTGACTGCATTTTGAAGCTAGTCTAAAAAGTCAAAGGTGTGTAAGGGTTGTAACCTTATCAGTTATATCAAATGCACATTTCCTATTTCCCTAGATAGGTGGTTTAATGTCGAGTGATACAGCATTCACAAACAATGCTAGGAGCAAATATCAGGTTTGAACCCTCTGATAGGAGAACCATGAATAATATGTCATGTCTTTTCTTATTAAATGATAAAAATGATAAAAATGATTAACATTTTGATTATTTCTGCCTTTATTTCAATTAGGAAAGAGCAGAATCAAGGAGAAAGTAAATTTCAATGGGATCATAAGAACATATTTCCCAACAGTTTTCCAAAAGTTCCATTAAAAATATTGCAAAATGAAAAAGTATTTATGGGCATCCAAAAGACATCCTTTCTTTGTATAATACAGAAAAGTACAATAATTATCAGTTTTCATTTGGTATATAAGATAATAATATTATCCAACATGTTCTACAAAAAGACGTTAACAAATTAAGTGATATTTCTGGAAAGCTACAGCCAGATTAGGGAAACTATGCAGAGGGGTGGAATGGGGTCTGTACATATTAATTGAAATTTCAAATACTTTATTAACATATATATAATATTCAATCAACTTCAACTCAAGGTTGGAGAATGTTTCCACTTTGAACAAATTTGAACCAATGAACAAAATCTTTTAATTCAAACATAATACAATGAGAACATACGTTGAATATTTACTCAAGATTGTTATGTCTACTAGGTATGATGTCAGTTAGAGCGTGAAAGTCAGTCTTTCAAACACAAAAAGAGGTATATACACCCTGAAAGGAAACATTAATTTTTGAAGTCTACTTTCTCTACACTCAGACCTACAACACAAGGCATGGAAAGAGATTATATTGTAGAAATGGGATCCCATTAACAATGCATAGGCTTACACCTGAAAGCAAGGTTAGATGTTGCAGAGGGCTGGAAGTGTCTTTTAGAGGCTGATTGCAATGTGGCAGATTTTATATTTTTTTGATTATTTCAAAAAATTATTGCACAGAACCATACATTCTATATGACACTCAAAGGAGAAGTATAAAACCTTTCTGACAAATGATAAAATAATAAGTTGATACCTTTATTTCCCTCTCTTTTTCTTTCAAAATCTGAACGAAATATTATGTGTAATATAGGCTTGTATAGGCCTAGAATCAACAATAAAAAATTATTCATGTATATACATTGCACTTCCATTGGCATGGATTATGGTACTAGATGCTGTCTGGCTTGATTTTGAATGTCCAACAATATATCTTAGATAACCTTTGTCAGCAATAAACAGACATGTCATGTCATAAACAGACAATAGCAATCATAATTTTCACTTTTCACCATTTGTGAAGAAAGAAATTTCAATGGGAAAATCACATTTTTCCCCATGATGAAAAAACTACAGACAACATCTTTATCAAACTCAGTTACTATTTACTATAGGTAGCAAGGTGAATTTAGCTTATGTTATTTCCATATTGGCTGTTTCTAAGCAGAGTTACAACATAAAGTGTTAAAAGAATCGAGGTGAGCAGCTACTTTAGAATGCAAATTAATCTTGATCTGATATCACTTAAACTGAAAGGAAAATTGTAAGTTATGGTACTCCTGTTATTTTATGTAATCATTTCTATTTGATGTAAAAACTCCCAATATGCACATAATCATACTCAGTTGTTAGTTCTCTGATAATCCATTAGGTGATGTCTAGGTGAACAGCATCTAGTATCTTTAAGAAAACAAATCATTTCCAGTCCATTTTTTTCAGCTATTCAACCAGGCATTTGTCTCCTACATCATCCTGTTGGAGGCTTACTAGCGTCTTTTGTGGAGATGAAAGGCCAGTATTCCAGAGGTTTCCCCCTGTTCATATTGATCTAAAAAAATATTTTGGAATGACGACTAAAATAAATTCAGAGATATTAAGTGCCACAAACTTGAAAACCTGTTTAGACATTTCCAGGAAGAAATTCATGGGGATAATTATACAAAATCAAAAAGCAACAAAACAACCAAAATTACCATAAAGATCTTTTAAGATTCTTTTAAGATACAATTCCAATTGTTGGAATTGTGAGCTTTTTTGGGGGGGGCTTCTCAAAATCGTTCCTCCTATACACCCATGGCATTTTGGTAAGTTGAATTGTAGACAATTTTATTAGTGAGATGCATGTAACATGTCTGGGCATAGTCCATGACCAAACCAGGCTGAGAATGAAACAAGAGACCTTTAGTTTTGCAGACTAGTGCTCTATCACTGTGCTAACTCTCAGCCCATCTCATTAAAAATACACATAATTGCACTGGAAAGCTTCTTTTGACCTTCTACAAAACTGATTATGTATATATTATGACTTTTCATATTAGAATATGCCTCTCTGAACATACATCATGGTGCAAACTAACCAACTGTTATCAACCATAGTGATCATACATAACTATATTTTGTCAAAGTCTCTGTCATAAAGATCCCTTCATTGGAAATGGTCTACAACCTGGTCACTGCAATCCTCAAGGATGCATCTCTCACATATATATGCATTTTGGATTTTCTGGCAGCAATTTATTGTAGAAACAAGCCTTAATGAGACAGAGCACCTGTGCTTACATGCCCTTAGCAAGGTTTGTTTTTTATACAACATTAAAATATTTTGGTGGAATCGATATTGTGCCATAAACACAAGAATGCAGTTCTAGAATAGCTCCTCATTCTTAAATTATAAGGCAATAGAGGGTTTCAGGAATTCAAATGTATCAAACTAAATTGTAAAATCAAGTGTATTAGTTTTGCTGTCATACAATGTTACAGTAGCATGCCAGAACTTAGCATTGCAGAATTTATATACAGAACATTATAAAAACATCTCAAAATCTTACCATTACGTTGGTCCTTGGCTTGGTCAGGCAGCAGTACAACCAGCAACTATACTGCTAATCTACTCTACAAATTGCCCATTGATAAATTACATTATCATACCCTATGGTGATACAGGTTCAGTAGTTAAGAGTTAAATGCCTTACTGATTGTGTTGGGTAATAGTAAGTAGATACTGACCTGGGTGGGATCCCGTGTGCTGATTAAGTATAGGAGATGTCTGGTTCGCCCAGGGTCCCTGGGCGAACCAGACCCCTCAACGCAATACGACACAGGGGGCCACGAACAAGGTCAGTATCGTATTTATTTCACCCCCTTACACATCAATGTGCATTTATTTTGCATTATCAAAGAGTATTATAAGCATATTTTGTGAGTTTGTTCACATGTTTGGTTACGATCGGTGTGTGACGCCACCTAGTGTAATGTTTGGAAACTGACGAAATGTTTGGTTATTGGGAGGTAAACAAAACGTAAACAACTACGCATGAAATTTGCCGAACAAATGCATTATTCCTGTCCAAAATGCATTGTTATTGAACAAATATGTAAAAGGAGGTGAAATAGATAGTTAACAAACAGATTGAATCGAAATTTCGTTGGTTGCACTCCCCCGAAACGCACCTGGATTGCTCAGGCATGAAGTCACGCCAGGGCTATACAGACCCTATATTGCCCTGGCCAGCCCTCAGGTGTCCATGCGTGTTAAAAGATAGGCGACTTTATATTGGTGGTGAAATAAAGGAAAGCAGTAGAAAATGGTTCTGCTTGTTCAGTTAGTTTAAGCTTTAAAATTGCACTTTAGAATATCGCTCTCAGTGTATCAGGAAGATCAGCCTGTGCATGACCCTGTGGGCCCTTTCCTCACCCAGATATCCCCGACACTCCTCAGTTGGTTATACACATTTATTACATAAGATAAGCTTGGAAATCACAGGCAACATAATATATGATATATAATGTCCTATATATATCTGACAATGGTAACGGTTAAAAACTCTCCATACTTTTGATGTTAAAATTGGTAAAGGCACTTAACATTTATAGCTAACAATGCATTACAGCTCTGTCAGCTTATGACATCCAATCTCTCTGAAATTTCACGTAATATTCCTCATGAAGCAAGCCTCAGGTCTAAAAATGATTATTGCAACCCTGAATATAAACACAATACATTTTATAACGTAATATTTTGTGAGGCGAGACCTAAACAAAACAATTATTTTAACGGTTCCGCTGACGTCACCGCGACGTAACCACGGCGACGCAGACTTGTTGTCACGTCACTATAAATATTGGGACGCGTCACCGGCCATTCATTCTCGTTCCAACCACCATCAAAGCAACATCTCCAGCAGACTTCCTTAAAGGGGTTAGGAAGTTTTGGTACGACTATTTAACGCATTTAACGCATTTTCTAACGCATTATCAACGCATTAGAGGTTCCTCTACGCGCCAGCTATGGGGAAAAGACAGAGAAAAAACAATCTTTGCAAGAAATGTGGGGTGAGACATGAAGCTCCAACAGGCAAGAAATGTGAGCGTACCGATACCTTGGTAGTGTTAGTGGACTCTGATGCTGCAGGAGAGGATGGTGGTGGGGCGAAGAGGGGTCGTAGCCGTTCCGGTACGATCTGGGGTTCATCGTCCTCGACGAGCCCAAAAGCAGTCCGGCACCAAGTCCCGACGGACAGGATGAGTGACAGGATGACAAGACTGGAGCGTACAGTTACCTGCATGGCTGCAACCGTTCAGCAACTGGTGGAGGCCAGCAGAAGGGCTTCAAAAGGGGGCCACGGGTCATCAGACTACGCCGAATCATCATCGGAAGAGGTCTGGCAAGAGGTGAAGAAGAAGACCAAGTCAAGACGGCAACAGCGCCCATCTAGAAACAAAGAGCGTTCCGCGACGAGTTCAGACCGTTCTCGGACATCCTCTGGCAGCCCCTCCTCTTCACCTGAAACAAAAAAAGGTAAAACAAAGAATTTTGCACAGAAAAGATTCTGTAACAAGGGGGAAAAACCAAAAAATGTAGAGGAAATTCTTGTGATTGGTCTCAAAACAATTGAAAAATTAATCCATGATAAGAAAGACCCTCAGCCTGCAGTAAAGCACGTTAAGTTACTCACGGAAAAAGCCTCAAAAAGGATGTACACCTTCGATTGCTTTAACAAGTATGATGTAACCGTTAGGGAACGGGCGGATAGGTTAGGTTACGAGCAGTTCGGGGTAATTGAGCAAGAAGATGTCTTTTCAAACTTCAGCTTTGACAATACCTACAAGGCCTCAGTTAACAAATCAGGGGGCTCGTACAAGAACAAACAGAAATATTCTGGAGGTGCAAACGGGTCAGAAAAGATTTGTTTCCGTTTCAATTCCGATGCAGGTTGTTTCGGAAAGTGCGGGTTACTGCACGCGTGCATCATTTGTGATCAGAAAGGTCATGCCAAAAAAGATTGTGGGCGTAGTACAATGACCAAGAAATAGGATGGGGCCTTAAAACCTGGGTTGCTAGACGCGCAAGCTCTTAGTTACGACTTATCTGATAGCGGTGACGTCATTGATTGTAGTGTAGTGACCCAGTCGCAGGAAACTCAGCCGGCTGCTGAGATCAAAAATGTTCCTTTTTACTCCGTAATTCGCAAATGTGAGGGTAATGTTGGGTTCCTCCGTGTTCTTGAGGACGAGTTAAATCCCA
Organism: Lepidonotus clava; assembly: GCA_936440205.1. NCBI lineage: Eukaryota > Metazoa > Annelida > Polychaeta > Phyllodocida > Polynoidae > Lepidonotus > Lepidonotus clava. The sequence goes on from OW387149.1 coordinate 11,843,372, forward strand.
TAGATGGTAATTTCACGCCTGAAATTGAGGTAATCCATGATAAAGTTGTTCTTGAAAATGAATGTTACTCGTGCACGTCCGCATTTTTGACCGGACAAGCCGGTACGGAAAGCGCTGACGTCACGGGTTCGTGTGCGCATAGTACACATAGCCCTTCGGAGGAGGAGGGCAAAAATGTCACTTTGCAGGATGAACTTCTGGATTTTAACAAAGAATTAGCCGATAGAACCAAGGTTAGTGTCGATAATCTATATGATGGAGTATTTGTCGACAAAAATACAAAGTTGGAAGGGAATCTATCGGTAAATAATTGAGATATGGGTTTTTCTCTAAATAATATCTTATTTGTGTCCCGCTCGCCTGGCGGGACGGACATTACTGTCTACGAAAAATGTGCCCGAGGCGTTTGTACATGTATCCACTATATCGGGGGTGAGATAGCTCAACTTAGGCCCTGTCGATTTGAATATCTATTGTCTTTGGGTACAGAAGATTGTAAAAATAGGTTTAAACCTACTGTTGACGGTATCGTTGACGGCTTCAAAATTGTTGACGGCTCAGTGCCTGTGGACGGCTTGAAATACGATTGCAAGAATTATAACTCGGTTTTTGAGGGTGACAATAAGTCAAAAATGGACAAAATTATCGGAAAAGAACTCACCGAAGGCTATTTAAAAATAGTGAATGAAAAACCAGCTTGTATTCATAGTATGGGAGCAGTCCCAAAGCCTGATGGCGGTATAAGACCAATAACAGACTGTTCTATGCCTGAAAAATATTCGGTAAATAATTATTGTGATGATATCATACAGGAGTTCAAATATAAAAGCATTGATAATGTCCTGGCAATTTTAAACAAGCATGACTATATGGCAGTAGTAGATATAAAATCAGCATACAGGGCTGTTCCTTTATTTCCTGAGCACAGAAAATATATGGGAATGCGTTGGGAAATAGAAAATAATGAAGTTTTCATCCAGGACTCACGCCTGGCATTTGGCCTAAGGCTAGGCCCAATGTATTTTAATGAAATATCTGAATTTATATATCATATTCTATCAGATATGTATGGTATACAAGCGGTAAATTACCTAGACGATTTTATTGTAGTGGCTGGTTCATTGGAAGAGGCTGAATGGGCTCAAAAAGTGGTCATAAGGGTCCTGAGATATCTTGGTTTCCATATTTCTTGGGGAAAAGTAACCCCTCCTAGCAGAGTATGTAAATATTTAGGCCTTGAAATAGATTCTGATTTAATGGAGGTGAGGCTACCTAAAGAGAAACTAGAGAAACTAGAGAAACTTCTTGAGAAACATGTCAAAAAATGTACTATTTCTAGGAAAGAACTTGAAAGCTTAGGGGGCCTGTTGTCCCACTGCTCTCATGTGGTTGATGGAGGCAGAATATATTGCAGACGCATATACAACCTGTATAAAGTATTATTAAATAATAAATTAAAGGCAATAAAAATAGGCCAAGCATGCAGAGATGACTTAATATGGTGGCAAAGATTTTTAAAGAACTTTAATGGCAAAAGAAAAATAACATATAACGAATTCCCCCTCCCACTAGTATCAGACTCATCAATGAAGGGCTTTGGCATATACATGGGTAGTTCTTGGCTAGCTGGTAGCTGGGATGATAGCATCCAGCTGGAAGGATCCAGCTGTGGTCATATAATAAATTCCCCAAGTGATATTGTTTATGACAAAAATAATATAAATGAGCTGGAATTATACCCTATAGTAAGGGGAGTGCAAGCATGGCTGAGCCAACTTGCAAACCATAGTGTCAATATATATACTGATAACACTCAAGTATATCACATGGTCAGGAAAGGAGTTAGTATTAACCCTACATGCATGAGCTGGCTGAGAGAATTATTTTGGATCTGTAAAATCTATAAGATTAGGCTGGTCCCTCATTATATTAATACTAAAAATAATTTAGTAGCGGATACACTGTCTAGAATTTTGTATTTAAAAAATGCAGAGGAAGCAAAAAAATGTCTAAATGGCGCGAATTTGTGTTGTGCTAACGCAATCTTTGAATTTTGCAGAGGAAAAGGAGATAAAAAAAGCGCCTGCGAGCGTTGAAAGAGTCCGCCGTGGGGAAAAACACCCAACTTTTGCGGAGAAGGCAATGGAAAATGTATGAAAAGGTATGTAAAAAATTTAATTGGCAACGCTACAATTGTAATTCTTCTCAAGCTTGCCTGTATATAGCATATATCTCTAAATTTATGAGGCCTTCATCCGTAATTAGTTATTATCAGGCGGTTATATATTTTCATAATGTCAAGGCTTACCCAGTAGCAGGGTGGTCAGACCCAAATGTAAAGATGACCATAAAAGGTGTAAAGAATTCTGTAAATTTACCAGAGGACAGTAAAGATCCACTGGAGGAAAAACATTTAGAAAAATTGTATAGGAAGGTAAAATGGTCAGATGAATTTTGCATTTTAGTATGGATTGTAATAGTATTTCTATTCAGAACACTGCTAAGAGTGGGACACACTGTCAAGTCGATTCACATGTTAAAAAGAGAAAATGTAAAATTTTACTCTTGGGGATGCCTAGTAATTTAAGTGCCATCCTCAAAAACAAAAAAGCCAGGCCAGACTCATGAAATACCTTTGAATAGGCTAGATAATAAAAAGATCTGTGCAGTATATTGGCTTGAAAAAATGTATTATTGGTATCCCAAGTCTAGGGATGAACCACTATTTTCTAGCAAAAATGTGGAATTTTTAACATATTCTGGTGTTAACAAATGTTTCAAATTGTTGTTATCTAGAGCAAATGTTATTGGTAATTTTTCTACCCATTCCCTAAGAAGGGTAGGCACCACAAATCTTCATAACAAGGGTGCTTCTATATCTTATATTAAAGAGAGAGGCCAATGGAGTTCAGATTGTATTTTCAAATATATTAGGCCTTCAATTAATCATAAAATTAAATGTGATAAAATTCTTTCACTACGTTAGGTTTGGTTTGGACCTTTTGGAAGGATTAATAAATATTAATGGTATATTTATGTCCAAATCAATCTAACTTGTTCTCGTTGTTATATAATGTTATCTAATGTTATCTAACATATTCCCTTACATACCGACACTCTAGCAAACACGGTACATGTTATAAATGTAATATTTTGTGAGGCGAGACCTAAACAAAATAATTATTTTAACGGTTCCGCTGACGTCACCGCGACGTAACCATGGCGACGCAGACATGTTGTCACGTCACTATAAATATTGGGACTCGTCACTGGCCATTCATTCTCGTTCCAACCACCATCAAAGCAACATTTTTAAGCTTTAGAGTCGATGTAAATAGGGAAGGATTAATAAATATTAATGGTATATTTATGTCCAAATCAATCTAACTTGTTCTCGTTTGTTATATAATGTTATCTAATGTTATCTAACATATTCCCTTACATACCGACACTCTAGCAAACACGGTACATGTTATAAATATGTAGGCAATGTCAGTATCTATTGACCTTGGGCTATCCCCTTGATATAATTCATAAAAGAAATGAGGATTATCCCTATGCCTGAAAATACTGATTTGTCACATATTGTTGTTTGTAGTATGTAAATGGAATGGACAATGTGTCATCAAGTTGTGGAGACTTTGGTCCTAACAAACACCAACCATGTGAACTGAAAACTGATGCTGATGTGAACCTCCTGCTCAATTCAAAGGGCTGGACTGAACCAAAACCTTATGGAGTAAGTAATAATTATTTGCCCAAAATTCATAAGGCTTGTATGTGTGGTTAAAACACCATAATGAATGTGGGACTTGATTGTCATGCTCTTGACTTTTGGGATTTGTTCCTTTGTAAATGTCCTGGCTATGTCCTGGAGGTGGAAACACGACTTGATGGGGCTGCTACTCAAAGTTGTGCCTCGTGTCCAAGGGCAGATTGAATGTGATGCCAGGAGGACGAGCCCAAATGGCTCGGATTATCTTGGAATGAAGAAAAGGAGTGTGGATGTGTTGATCATTTACTTAAGAGGGATGGATTGTAGGACTGGGGTGTAAGGTCTTCTTAGTTCAGTACTTGTTGGGTCAGCGTCATCTACTACTCATGGTTGTGCTTACTAACACCAGGCAAATTCCCTTCTGTGATGCCTGGATGTCGAGTTGGAGCTCCTGAAGATAAAGTGCAGTGTGGAAGCCACCGGCCTAACGTCTCTTGCCTCATGCCCTTCATTGTCATTGTGCCCGTGTCACTTTGTCACTTTGTGGCCATGGTTTGTGCCCCGTTGCTGCCGCTCCCGTGTTTAGTATAATTCCCACTCAATTTACTTCTAAGTCTAGCTGTCCTGTTTCTACCCTAACTTCTGGTTAATTCCCAGCTTCGTGTCTTGTGTCTCATGCCTAAGAAGCTAGAACTAGGCCTTCAATTGGTTTGTGCCCAAGAGGGAGAAGACATTAACACCATGAGTTCCGGATCGGGACTCATGGTCTTGCATATGTTTTCATAGGTATATGTGCTCTTTGCTAAGTGGCTAATCTAGTTACCTGGTCATAATTACTCTTCCATTATGTCACTTCCAGTTTACATGCTTTCGTGCATTGATCTAATAAACAACTTAATGAGTCAGGCTTTTTTATGCCGCAATGAGAATATTCATGTCAAGATAGAAACACTTATTTATTCATTATGATAAATATACAATATTATTAAAGCAATTATTATATTATTTTATCTTACTATTATTTTAGTCTTTAACACTCATGTCATGCTCAAACATGAATCATCCACTGATTAATTACATATGTATGATAAGCAAATTGAAACAAATTGAAACAAAAAGAAAGGTATTTACAAATAACCTACCGACTAGGGGAATCTCAGATATGAAGCTCTTTCAAGACATATATTTGCACTTAGCAGAACCAATTTGAACACTCTCTCCAATTTAAAGCCACATTCTGCACACCTGACAGGTTGATGTCGATCAGCTGTCCTTATAGAAGGTCACAGAAATGCAGATGAACATTGTTATCTCATCTATGCACAGTACATCCTCTCAGCTAAATGCTGCACTCCTGTACTTTTTTAATAGTAGCAAAATTTAGGAATGATAAAGAAAGAATTTGGTTGAAATATTGATTAATGATTGGTAAAATAGTGTTTACAGTTCCGGAAAAGTAAATGAAAAAGCATCTTTCCAGAGTACAACCTATGCCTTTATAAATTGGTTTAAGGAAGCACAAATTTAATAGCCTATTTGTCTAGGTATATTACCTTTGGTCATTCAAAGCCATAACAACCATAATTATAACTTCTTTTCTAGCCAAGATGAAAGTCTGTGACACTACCAGGTTATATGGGTGCCACTGACAGTAATGGAAGAATAACACTGGTTGCAACAGGTGCAGCATTGACAACAAATGGTTAGTGTATCATTCAAATTTGTCCTTTTTAATACTTTCTCAATTCTTTAATTTGTGTATTTACATTTTATGGGAGGGTGAAACACTGTACTCTGTCCTTGTTTCACAAAAGCATCCTTTTTCTGTCAAAAGAATGTTACAGTACCTATACTTGCCGTCAGATGAGGAAGGATCATATGTATTCAACTTAATCTTTACATTAAATGTATAATGTACTGCTCTCATTTCAACAATTCTTTTTAAAACAATAAAAAAAATGGATATGTGGTTAACAGATCCCCTAGGGACAGAAATGAAATTCCTCAAAATTGGCAAATTAGACATGTGCAGGGGTTGAATTTGGGATGAAATTGAAGTACTTTACTTTTGTGGTAGTACTTTCTGTGTAGTAATTGTTGAGGGGAGTAATGATGAGTAGAAGACAGCAGTAGTCCTGTATTTCTTAAGTCAAAGGTTAGAGAGCATGACTAAAAGCCATTACCCCTTTAAATGGTTAATATGAAATGTCTTATACATACTCTCTATTAGATTTTCTACTACATAAATATTTGCCTCGATCTCCATTTGTAATGTTCATTAGCTTGGAGTGGATATGTTTCTGGAGGTTCAGACTTCATTGGCACAAAAAAAATTAATACTATTTTTATTCTAAGAGATGTGCATTGTCTTGTTGATAACCTCCTAAAGTATGATATCCAAAATTATGAATCCTGGGGTTGCATTATAATATAGTATTTTGAATATTTCAAAGTTTTTCATTGGAAGGTCCTGGTTTGTGAACAATTTTCAGTGATTTAAAGCTTACAAAAGAATTTTATATTATATAGATTTGCAAAACAATAATACATTTATTGTGACTAATGTTAAATTCCTTTTGCTCATTATTATAATGATTATAATGATTATAGTATTTTGATGCATATTTTGATTGGTATTATATTCTCCATGTGGACATTTTGTATTAAATCTTTATTACCACTAATTATCCATTGATTAACTGTTTTCTTCAAAAATACATTTTCGATACAAATATTGAATTTCATATAAACAATTTAACAAATGAAACTGTTGTATCAAATTATGTTAATGGAAAAAGTTACAGAATTTCATATTTTGAAGACATCAATGTCAACACCTGGGATAGTTTCAGTCCTAAAATTAATTCCCAAAATTGGTCACAGATCTAATTTATTTCATGTCCCGTATTGGACTGAAAAGCTATGATATTCAATAATTCGTTTTTCTTCCAGTGACCTGTCATCCTGGTACTGTAGACTGGGGCGAACATTGTTTATTTGAAGTAAACATCTCACAAACATGGGAAGCCGCAAAAAACAATTGTCAGGTTTTAGGTGGAGACCTGTTCCAAATTACAAATCCTCAGGATATGACAAAAATAGATTGGTGAGCCAAGGTTTTGAGATACTTTTTAATATAGGAATCGTTCCAGACGAAGCAGCTTATTCATCCTAATGCTGTGAACAAAACCACCTCATTTCTGACAGACAACCCACATCTAATGTCCCATTATTTTCGAGAACTTATATAATTATGAATCTGACCAACAACCAAACAATTATTATGAAAATTATTCCAACTGTTTGTCTCATACATTATAGGGCAATGTCAATAAGGGACTGAAGAGCTCTCTCCTCGGCCAAAAATTAAATCAAAACTTTAATGCTAAAAATTGTTTATAAAATAGTGACCAATTAATAGGCTCAAACCAAAAATAACCCCAGGCTTTGCCAGCCTGCACCTTTCGAGTTGAGTTCCACACTAGGTTGAGTTGTCTTGAATCACATGTATGAAATTCCTTTTTATTTGTGGGCTAAACATATTTGAATGATATCTTTTGGCAGATGCATGTTTCAGATTGAAAGAAACAATTTGTGAGATACAATGTATTAGCAGGTCCTTAATTAATACAACCTTGTTTTCTTTTTTTAGGCCGTTAGAACCATGGCTAGGGCTCATATATAAGTCAGCCAAGTGGATGTGGCATGGCTCATGGAGAGAATATGCCAATGGCGGGAACTTTGTTGGCAGTCAGGGTGCCGATGGGGCAGTGTGTACAAAGATGAATAGTGATGGGGATTGGGAATACCAGACGCAGGCACAGTGTAACCAGGGAAAAGCATTTGTGTGTGAACGAGCACAATTTGAGGGTGACCAGCAACTAAACCAAATTTAATATCATCAACTTTATCAGTTTTCTAATCAAGTGTTCACTTTCAATTCTATTTTGTCTTACCTGAAACAAAACCTTTATGCATAAAAATAATCATAATAATAACTCTCTGAAGACACATTCATATTTTAGATGGTTCTAAAGAAACGTCATGACTTTGTAGGAACTGTTCCTCATACAATCAATTCTAAACCCTAGGAAGATGTCCAGCCAAGTATGTGGTGTGGTCAACCACTTGCCACAAGTATATCTCAACAAGAAAGAGTTTTTCTTCAGCAAAGCAGCCTTGTCTGAATGAAGGTGGGCATTTGGTGGACATTTCAGATGTGGATGAGAATACTGCAGTCATTAACATCAGGTAGCTATTTTACCCAACAGCATCGGTACTTGCAAAAATAAGACTAACAGATATCTGGTGAATTTCTCATCCAAAAATAATGAGTTGAATTATATTTCATGCATTAATTGAAGGAAAGTAAATTATTATCATAGAACCAAATTTATTTCCAAATAGATTGGGGGATATCTGGCTGGGACTTTCCATGTTTTCCATGTGGCGCTGGTGGCCAAGTGAAGATGAACTGTTTGAAGGCAGCCTGAAGTTTATGCCTTGGGCTCTAGGCAAACCAACATTAGAAGACAAATGTGCCTTCATCAATGGTGATGGGTTGTGGTCATCAACTGCTAATTGTACAGAGCTCAGACCTTCCATGTGCATGATTCCTAAAATTTCAGGTGAAGAGTTGATTATTTCACCATTTTAAAATTAAATCTATTTAAGTCATTTTAGGGAGGATTAGGCCTATACCTCCATTCATTAGTTTTAAGACTATTTTCTCATATGCAAATCAGCAGCTATTACTGAACTTTGTTCTAATAAACATATCTTTTGTGCAAATGCTGATATTGACTGTTTAGGAAATAAGATCAAGAATAAAGTTTCTCCATTTATATATCTTTATAGAACTACAATGGACTGAATGGAAACTGACATCATCACCTTGGATTAAAGTAGCTGATTCCTATGTACTTGTCTTGGGTAATCAAAGCCTACCCTGTGACTATAAAATGTATGAAAGTGGTGAGTGGTTATCATATTTGCAACTAGATACCCAATATTACACAATCAGTATTATAGGAAAACATACAGAGGTTGACAGTACAACCCTGAATACGAGGTGGGTGTCGAAAAATTACTGCCCGAGGCCGTTAGGCTGAGGGCTGTAATTTTTCTGATATCCCACCGAGTATACAGGGTTGTACTGTCAACCGAGGTAAGTTTTCCTTATATTATATACCATATTTTGTAAGCAAAATAGAAAGGAAATTACCAGTGGAGCAAAGTGGGCAGTATCACAATGTCTTGACCATTCACACACTTTGACTGGTCTCAAGCAGTTTACCCTAATAACCTTTATTTTCTCTTAATTATAGGACTATCACTATCTCCATCTAATCAGACTGTATTATTTTACCTGACATTAAAAAAATAATCATGAAAATCCATTCAGAATTCATAAAATAAAGAGAAAAACATTTTACACGGTGGGCAGTATACACAAATACTGCCCACTGTGCCAATACACCAAAAATATTGAATGGCAGTGTCCGGTTAGTATTCATAACTTATCCTGGCATGGGTATATAATATAAGTATGTGAATATTGTGGTCTATAGAAAATAATTATTGTCTTTGTTGTATCAAATCCAATAGAACTGTTGTGACCATAAGAATGGCATGCTCTAGTTCTGCCCTTTTATTATCTACAAATAATTAACCTCTGCAGCAGTTCTTACAGGGGGAGTTGAATATTGAAGGTATGCTCCTTGATATAGTTATATTTGACATATAATCATAATATTGAATATTGAACAAGAAATATAATAATGAGATACAAGTCTCATAAGGTGCATTTCTAGAGTCGGGATGGCAAATGCAGTGAGATGTTGGTACCACTCATTAACATTGGTACTTCATGTGTTCGAGTCCCATGCAGTGCAGCATGGGAAATAGAATATTTAGATGATACCAGAAAGGAATTGTGTCCAAAAGGTCCAGAAGTCTGCAGTGGAAGAACATTTAGTAATGGGAACTTTGTATAAAAATTAAATTTTAAAAAAAGAAGCGCAACCCAAGCTGCAGCTGCAATAGACACCCAAGGCTCTGTTATGACACTCCTTGTTTTTGATGTCCAACTTTAGTGACCCAATAAATACTTCTTTTGTAAGTATCTCTCTTGGTTTTTAATGGAACAATCATCAATTATTTTATTTTGTTTAAAGAAACAACTTGCTTGATTGATAGACTGGGCATCAAATACATAGGCAGAGAAAATAAAACTGCATCAGGCAAGACATGTCAACGTTGGGACAGCAATACTCCTCATGCGCATAGCTGGGATGTGGTTAAAAGTAACTATGAGACTTTATCTGATGCTGAGAACTACTGTGTTGGGGACGGGCAAAATGATGGACCCTGGTGTTACACCACTGACCCTGACACTGTGTGGGAACCCTGCAAAATACCTTTTTGTGGTAAGTGACAAGGTTTTCATTTAATTTTTGTTTTTTAATGTTTTATTTATACTGGGATGTACAATTTAGCCAAATACAGGCCATTTTTCGTTGTTCCCCAGTTATTCCATCTAGATATTGGGCAGTATATATTCATACCATGCAACAGAGTACAGGTATAATTAGCCTGCAATAAGGTAACATTAAATCAAATCTAGACATTGAGAATAAGGTTTAAAACTCATTTAGGCAGTGTGCTGTTATTAAATTTAGCAAGTTTTAACAAAAATATTATCTACAGATGCCTACATAATTGAATAAAAAATTAAATGGATATAACAATTACAACAGAGAAAATGAGATACAAAACAAAACAAAAGCAATTTAGTACAAAACTACAAAATTTACCAAAATGGAAAACATAAATGGAAAACATAAATGGAAAACATAAATGGAAAACATAAATGGAAAACATTATTGGAAATTATGGAAGTAACTGAACCTAAAGCACTAGCGGGATATATCTATATTAATTGCAGGTCATCTCTAGATGCTAAAGTTAGACACAGTCCATATATCTAAACAGGAAAGAAGCAAACAAAATGCCATAGGTAATCAGAGTGTTATGGACCACATATCTACATATGTGCATGTATTTGTGGCACTTGTCAGTGTACTTGTCACAATCATGTCATCACTATGCAAGCAATATGTCTTCATACATGTCATCTTATCCAGGTCATTGTACAGATCCTCAAAACAATTGGACACAGTTCAAATGTATAAACAGGGGTAAACATCAACATAAATACAAGCATAGGTACAATAGATGGTCAAAAAGAGTCATAGGCCATATATGTCCTCATCATACAAGCAGTCTGTCTTCATACTTGTCGTCATAATAAAGTCAAAATTAAGGCACAATTAAACACAATTCAAGTATTTAAGTATTTAAACAGGCCTAGGGGTGATCATAAACACAAATTCAAACACAAATATGAATAGTCAAAATGGTCAAAATAGTCATAATGGTCAGAAATCTAAAAATCAATCATAAAGACTTGGTAAGAACATGTCAATATTTCGATCTATCTGGCAATGTTCATGATTACATACATCTTTGCTTCAGGTCACATAGCACAAAGTTTGTGTAAGACCTCTCGAGAAGGCTGGGAATATCTAGGAACACTTAGCACTGCAATATCAGGAAACAGATGTGCACTTTGGAAAGACCAGACAACCTATCCAGCATCGAAATTTCCAGAGAAGAACTTGACTGATGCCAAAAACTTTTGCCGAAACCCCAGCAACTCGCCATATGGACCTTGGTGCTACACAGCTTCTGGGATTTGGGAATTTTGTGACATTAAGAAATGTGGTAAGTCTCTTTATTTCACCCCCAATACAAAGTTGCCTATCTTTTAACATGCACGGACACCTGCACACCAGCTCGGGCAATACAACGTTTGTATCGCCCAGGCGTGACGTCACAAAATGTGTATCATCCGGCAATGACATAACATGTCAACAAAACGTAAACAAACGTTAACAACTACGCATAAAAAACGCATTATAAACGCATATTTGCTTTCCAAAACGCATTATTAGTAAACAAATATGTAAAAGAAATATCAACAGATTGACATGTTTTTTGTTGAGTTTCGATGTTTTCACTCTTCTCATCGATCGCAAATTTTGTTTATGATACACTAGATTGCATTGTAAGTATATGCCAAGGTGTGCCGTAAGTACACTAGGTGGTGCCGTACGTACGCGACACGATTTTATAAAAAAAATGGATCAAAATTCGCATTATAAAAGCACAATAATGCATGAGGAGGTGAAATAAATCCGACACTAACCTTGTCTGGGACCCTGGGCCTTGTATTTCGTCTCGGGGTCTAGTGCCGCAGGGTCCTGCCCTCGGGCCCTGCAGCCCCATGGCAGGACCTTGCAGCACTAGACCCCTCGACCAAATACAGCACCCAGGATCCCAGCCGGGTTAGTATCTACTTATCATTTACCTTTCCTTTGTTCTAACCCTTTGATTTTAAGGATAGAAACCAGTGGTCAAGGGCTATTTCACAAACTGAGATTTGATTAATTTTAAACTTTTCTTTCACTTTTATTTTTTGAACATTGATATCTTGGTTAATACTAAACCTACAGGAATAAAATTTCACATATAGTACATAACGGGGCGCAACGGTGGGGCAGTGGTTAGTGCGACCTCCTCGCATGCGGGCGGACCGGGATCGACGCTGCAGTGGGGCTGGGCACTGCCCCTCTTTGCGTTCCCCCAGTGGCAACAACTGGGTTATCAAAGGTCTTAGGGCCATCGGCTGTTGTGTGTGGGGCCCTGCCTATGGGACCCTGCACATTAAAGAACACCTACCTCGGTAAAAGTGTAGGGGTATGGTCTCTGCCTTCTCATAGATTCGATCACCATCACCACCCTTGATATGACCCTGGCAGTTAATTAGGGTGTAAAGCAACCAATAACCAACCAATATAGTACATAACAATCATATGCAGGGAAGTGTCTCAGATTTTTTATTTAGGCCCTAGATTTGATTTTATGGGGGGGGGAAACGGCCAACCGAAAAACATTTTTAGATTTTTATACATTTCAATTTTCTACATTTCATAAAAACTTAACTAGACCTATATCAAAATTTTGAGACAGGCTGTCCTCCGTTTATATATCAAGAAGATCTACTAAAAACGTTAGAGCTCTAAATTAATATAAAGTGACATATCAATGTTCAAAAAATTAATTTGAAAATTATAATTTTCAAGTTCACATCCATACTTTATAGCCATTGTTCTGATGTTTTCTATTAAGTATCACTATTTGAAACAGATCTTGCAATTTTGATCAAAGATCAAAGATCGAGAGTCACGCCATTCACACCTCAACCACTGATGTCTATCCTTAATTTGATAAAACAACGTTTCTCATGCATTTAGCCATTCAGCCCCTCAGTCTGCCATATCAGCATGTGTGTGGGCCCCTTCCACCTGTAGCCATTGCTCTCCACAAGTCTGATCTTTTCTAATGTATTCTGACTTTTTTTGTGTCTACAATACAATATTTAAAACCTACAAATGCATTATATGGCAATGAAAACATAATTATGTCCAACAACCTAGGATAAGGTTTGATAACTGGGTGAATAACCACTAAAAACAGAGCAACTTATTATACAATTTTAATCCTCAGTAGTGTTTTGAAATAATATGAGACTCGCATTAAGTAATATTCAGTTATTATCATGTGTTCAGTTAGTAAGTATTTTTAAGAACATCTGGGGAAATTTTGCAATCCACACCAAATTCTGCTGGGTCTAAAGGGTTAAAATGATTGAATCATTGAGAAGAAAAATGTTTGTCACCTCACAATTAGCATTGGTCTTTTGCAGGATATTTTCGCAATATTACAGAGTGCCGTGAAAGTTCTAGTGGATGGGATTACACTGGTAGGACTAGTATTGCAAGGACAGGAGCTACCTGTTTACCATGGCTAGAGACGGTGCCCAGCAGCAACTTTCCTGATAAGGATGCTGTTTTTCCTGAAAAGAATGTCACACTTGCAGAGAATTTCTGTCGCAACCCAGACAACAGGGCTAAAGGGCCATGGTGTTATACAAGCCCTGGTGTAGCAACATTATGCTCCATAAAAATATGTGGTATGCCTAAAAGTAGACAGATCACCAATTTATATCCAATCATTCATTTGATGGAATTTTCAGTTTGTCTTATTTTCTATACTCCATACAATTTGTATTATTTTGAAATTGGCTTTTCTATGTAAAGTTTGATAGCAGTCATAAGCATAAACATAGTGTGGTCAGTTTAAAATGTCATAACTATTATCAATTTATCAATTTTTTCTGACATTCCAAGTGTCTGATATTTGATCCAACAAACAACTTAAGTTTGGCAAGAATTTGAATGACAATCATCACAGCCAAAGATTTCATATATAGATGTGTATACCCTTCAAATGAGGGATGTTTGTGGTTTGTTATACTCTTATTTATGGTTTCCATATTGATATAAACAAAAGGGAATTATCGTTACCATGGCCACCAAGTTACCAAGACAACCGAATTCAAACCTGAAGACGTCCCTCTCATTTTTCTATCTTGCATATTAAGAAAGATATGACCCGAGCAACATTTATTTTCAAAATGGCAAATTTAAGGTGCTTACCATAAAAATTAATGGAAACCAACCATTTACTCTGTTCCATATCTAATTCAATTGACTCATCAAACACCTAATCCAGTAAAGTAGAGGTATATGCCTATGATTTGGACTTTTTAGATATGACTTTTTTCTGTAGTTTAGTGCTCAATTTTCCCTGATGCACCATGGCACATAAATCCAAGATGGCCACTATGCAAATACCCTTTTAGAATGAAGTTAATAAAAACTACTACATGCCTCACATGCTAAACACAGAAGCAGAAATCTTCAAGTTAATCTGAAAACATCTTTTTCATATCGAAATAGATTCTTCAAGATACACAGGATGCAGGCTATCACGACAGGGATGGGAATACACAGGTACACTCAATAAAACCTATTCAGGAAGGACCTGTGCACAATGGAAAGGAACTAAGTACGAAAATACCGGGAACTTTCCAGATGGGACTTACGACCACACACGCAGCTGCCGCAATCCAAGCCTTGGTACAAATGGACCTTGGTGCTATATTTCTGCTGGTGTTTATGAGCGTTGTCTGGTACCACATTGTAAGTTATCAAAAACCTTAGATTTCTCAGTCGTTTATTTTGATATTGGTTATGCATAGCTTCATCAGGATGAATTTATCGCGCACTTGTGAGGAAAACTTTTGTTATAATTTTCTTTTAATGTCCTCATTACCATGTTATTTTGCCATAATCTAACAGATTATATTTTATAAGGCACTCCAACTTTGTCCTGTCGCAATACTCGAGAAGGCTGGGAGTACATGGGATCTCTGTCAGTGACAAGGTCAGGAAGGGCATGTCAGCGATGGGATAGGAGGAGTCCTAACAACCATGGATACTATTCTCATCACCTGCCAGATGGGGACCTAACGGCTGCACAAAACTACTGCCGTAATCCAAGCGATAACATCGATGGTCCTTGGTGTTACATGGCTAGCTACAGTGGATGGCAATATTGTTATGTGCCTCTATGTGGTATGAAGAGTTAATATGTATCACATTTAAGGGCTTTTGGTTAATTGTATGTTTTTTAAATACCAGTTTCATATGCTCATTGCACATATTGTTTCGATATAAGTATATAAGTAAATACCTCACACCTGGATGTAATGATAAAAGCAAAGGTTATGTACATAATATATTTACATTTCTCATATATGGTGGAGGAGAAGTACCCAAAGATGGGATCTGATGAGTTTAACAGACTTTTAGACATTTTCATATATCTAAGTGGCAAAAAGATTCTCTGCTTGCATCCAAATTCTGTTAATTCCATCATTAATATTCTTTATAAACATTTCCAATGACATATACAGAAACTTTTCACATGCTTTCAGAATTGTAAGGAGAGAAAACAGACGGCAAATGGTTCGATGAGCTAGAAGATTGACATACAAGCTGTGGCAATGGTTTAGAGACACAGCTTCCTGGTTGATATGAATCACTTTATATCTAGAATTATATTCTGAAAGTCCAGTTCTATTGGGTCACTGAATATGATATGAATTATATCGGATTGATTTGATAAACACTTGCATTTATGATTATTGTTGGTTGGTTGGTTATTAGGGTTTTATGCCATATCAACATCTAAGGTTATATCACGGCGAGAACATGATTTTGACAACCCTGTCCTTGATGATCGTATCTATGGAATGATCGAATCTATGAGAAGATAGAGACCATACCCCTACACTTTTACCAAGGCAGTTGTTCTTTAATGTGCAGGGTCCCATAGGCAGGGCCCTACACACAACAGCCGGTGGTCTTCTAGGGACCTTTGATAACCCAGTTGTTGCCACTGGGAGACATGTAGAGGGGGGCAGCAGCCAGCTCACCCCAGCCCAGGATTGAACCTGGGCCGCCCGCGCAACAGACAGACACTCTAACCACTACTCCACCCCACACGCCTATATATGATTATTGTTGTATTAAGGTTTCTTTCCAGCATAAAAAAAGAGTTATCTTTTGATGCTATTTTGTTAGATAAATTGTGAAACAGACTGATATACATGAATGTATTTTGCTGTTGCTTTAAAGCATCTCCCATCTCTTGTCAGCTAATAATAGGCTGCATGATGATATAATCTAATATGTGCTTGAAGAAGCTTGTGGTCAACAATTATAAATATTGTGAACAAACAGCATACTATAAATATTGTGAACAAACAATTACAAAGTCAGTATATTGCATGAATTGTTCTTGGTATGTTAAGATTCAATTCATGTCACACATTGTTTGCATAGTTTCTTTTTACTTCACAAAATATTTGAGAAAATGTTATTTGGTCAAGAGGGATTCCCATACTTCAGATGTGGTATAGAAATTTGAACTTTATTTCTTACAAGTGCCTTCCGCACCAAGAGTAAGGCATTATATAGGCTCCTGTATGGCCAATCTGTGGCAAATCCGAAACCTAGGCGTTAATGCAGCAGAGTGCCTCGCCAGAAGTGACCCTAGGTACGAGTTGTTGGTGTCCTTGGGGAGGGATGACCTAGATTTGACTGCGTTGACCACAGTGATGCTCTGCGGTTATTTTTAGCCTGGTACCCTGCCTCCCTGACCTTGTGAAATTAAGTAAAAAGAAAGAAGAGATTTGCTTTCTATTATTCTAAATAAGAATCATAAATTAAAATTAAAATAGGGGGCCAATTATTGACACATTGCACTATTTATTCAGACCTCAACAGGTCTTATAACGCATAGATAAGAGTCTATATGTATCCCATTTTAGGCTCATTCTGGCACGTGTTCATGCTAGGTAGTTTTGGTCGGTTTTTAGGGACCACAGTCAATCTCCCCCACAGACATCTGTGACCATTATGTCTCCAGTAGGGAGTGTTGTTGTGTTTGAGAGTGCTTGTATGCCAACATTTCTTTCTATAAGGGAGAATTAATTATGCCTATGTTATGAAATTTAGCAATGATCAAGGATATGACAGTGTTGTCAGTTTAAGTCTTATCCTTAACCTGATGAGGGGATGCCAGATTTAATAAGACAATTCTTATTTGAGTAGATTGTTTGGAAGCATTGTTGAAAAATTAATTATAGAAGTGTCAGAGTTATTTCATAGAGGTCTATTCCAAAAATGATTGCATATTTGATTAAACAGTTTTTGTATTTTCAATATAGAGGTGATAGGCTGTTCACAAATTAGGTTGAATAACTTTTTAATAGGTATACCAAAATCTAAGGTTTTAAAAAAAAAGTAATAAAATGTATATGTCAATCGTAAGTGTATTGTTGCCACTTTGTAAAACAAGATAACATGTCGATAACATATCAGATATGACCTTGGCAGAATTTAAAGGTCATCTCTTAAGTCTTATTTGGCAGTGACAAACAAAAGAGGAAGTGATCTACCTTACATGGATTGCTTATTTGGGAAGCAATCCAGTATGCTTTTTTATGGAATTTTAGCATTAAACAAACCACAATGAAAGAAAAACAGTGTAGATTGTTGGTAACGTTTACATATTCTTTATCCAAAAAGGTATCTTTAAAGAGGATTCTCACAAGCATTAAAAAGGTCACCTTTAAACCAAAAGCTGTACAAGACAACTTGCAATTGGGCCATATTTTCATAACCAATTACAAAATTAAATAATAAGTTTGTTAAACCATCTAAAATTAAAGCTAGTCCTTTTTATTAAGGCCCTGGTCTTTGGAATCAATGACCTCTCTACAAACAAAGAGAGAAAGATAGAAACTGCCTTAAAAAGATGATTAACAGATAATATTGTTACATGTTTAAACCTTTATGCATCTTCACATACTAGATTTATCAGTAAAACTAAAACAAATAAATAGATTTCTAGCCTAGTGTGAGACTTGGCAAAGGTGATATTATCTTTTCTCCTTGCCAAGAATGTGCAAGGCAACACTTTGTTTTGAGTGATATTATATAATTAATTAATGTAAAGATATGTAGATAATGATATTATGAAAACCCTATGATCTTGTCATAATGGTTGGCTTGTTATTATAATCATAGCAACACCTAAGTTTATAATTATCATGAAGATAATAAATTCTGTCTTTGATGATAAAATCTATGAAATGATCAAATCTGTAAGAAGATACACATTTAAACATTTACCAATTGCAAGGCAGATGTTTTTTCTTGGGCAAGGCTACATAGACAGGGCCTTACATACAACAATCAGTTGATCTGAGACCTTCAATAATCCTATTGTCATGGGAGGAAACAGAGAAGTGTAGCAGCCCAGCCCAGCTCAGGTTCAAAGCCAGCTTGCCTGCATGTCAAGTGAATGCCCTAGACACTCCACAATCCTTATATTCCAATGTGTACTGTATAAGTGTTATTGGTGATTTAAGGTTTCCTGATCATAACAATATTGTCTGTTTACTTTATGATAATAACCACTCCTGTTGGAAGATCTTGCTTGTACAGGCCTAGGAAACAGAAATAAATCAAAACAAAACAAGTTAAATCTAACTTAACAAATATACTGTGGTTGTTTGGATTGATACAACAGTTGTTCTACTCAAAATTGTGTAACCTGCTCTTTATGAAAAGGTTGATACATATGTGGCCTGATCTGACAAACTGAGTCTGATATTGCAGTATATTATTCTGGTGAAAAATAACTTTTCTGATGTACAGGAGTTGTTTCTATCATCATTAGGGAGAGAGAGGAAACTTAAACTTTTTAAAGCAAAAAAAAATGTGATTCAAGTTTTATGTGCAGTTCTGTGAGTCTCAGGTCTGTAACTAAGTAATTACAACACAGCATGTTACAGCACTTCATCAACACCTCCATTCTTCTTTGATGTAATTTATACAATCACAGGCATAAGACCTTCATCTTTGTTTTAATGTGTTATATTAAACTTGCCAACAATTGAACAGTGTTTGGTGTTGTTTTTACTATCATGGAACTTGTTCATATTTACTGAACAAGTGCCTTCCAAACTTGACGAAAGATCCCTTTTAAACTTATTGAATATGATGACATTAAAGGGAGCCAAAAGCACGTTGTGTCAAAAAATTACAATATTTTGCAACTTCAAATAACTATGAAAATACATTCTAATAGTCTAACTTTAGTCATTGGTACAGTATAAATCATGATAACTAGATTTAAGTCCACTTAACTTCCATAAAACACTTGCCATCTATACCAGAAAACAGTAATGTTTGTAAACAAACCAATTTTGGTGGGTCACCAAAATTGACCTGGGATGAGTTTTCATCTACTTTAATGTAGTTAAAGTCTATATATACAATCTATACTTTAACACAGGCCTATGCTATGGCCATAGAGTATATTTCAATAGTCAACAGAATTTGCAAAATTTTGACCCCACATTGCATTTGGCTCCCTTTAAGAAAATAGAATAAATTATATGATAGTTCCAGAATTTCCCCTCATTCATAACACTAGTACTGACATTTTATGGTTTGATATGCCAGTTTCTATTTCAACAAAGCATACTGGCTCTGACAGATTGCAATGAAATATAACTGGAGTGAAATGGCATATATGCCAATCAGATAGCTACTGCTGGTAATATCATCTAGCAGATTAGGGTGTAGCTATGTGGAGTGGACTTCACATCAGCCAATCAGATTGCCGCATTCTATGGTTGCCAGACAGTCAGTGTTGCATAGACCAATATGCACATTCTTGATGCTGGCCTCATGAAATCAAAATTCTGAGGCACTCTTCCCTCATCAGGAATGTTTCCCACATACTTGAGAAAATTCATAACCAGTGAACCTTTAGTGAGTAAGAGATCTTTGTTCAGAGGATAAAAGTAGAAAAAATTGAGTTTAATGTTTGAAGCACTATTTTGTTGCTGAATTTTAACCTGATATTGCTATCACTTATACAGTAAGATTGATATGACAAGCAGCTATTTTTGGTATGTGATTTGGTAAGATATCTTATATATTAAGAGAGTTATGAGCATGTCGTTCATCCCCTTACTATATCCTTAAAGCCATGTTATTGTCCCTGAGATGAATGTAATTTGATACATTGTAACCCCCTCACCTACATGCTGAATTTGTAACGTGACCAGCGATGTTGCTGGACTACATTCTAACATCACAAAACATGTTGCCCGCTGTTGCATCATGAGGCTTAAGTCAACAATTGTATCTCATTGAACTCATGGACAAGAACATCCCTTTAAGAAATGCTCATTTCCAATCCTCCTTTCTTTTTGTGATGATATATCATGTCACCAAAGGCTATATTCCACTATGTATTGCAGACCATTTGTGTTTGCTCAATATGGGAAATGCAAACACCTTGCGTTTCAGATACCAACAAAGAAAACCACTTAATAAAATGCTCTATTACTTAGGAATGCAAGTAAATTCCATATTTCATTATGTGTTCTTAGAAATTGTTTGCATCTCCTTGCATTCCAGTCAATGAACACATTGGAATACCCAACGCAAATTAAAATGATGCATAGTGGAATATAGCCTTGAGCCTTATGTTACCCTCTTGAATTTAATATAAGCCATGTCACCCTGTCAATTTTAGGGGTTTTTCCATCTATAAAGGACCTCATTATGGTCTGACAGTAATACCAAAAATGAAAACAACACCTCATTTGAAACATTACAAGTGAGTCACTACAAATGTATTATCAACATAGTAATTAATTTTTGTAATGGAAAGTTATGCTCAATGGGTAACGGTACAAAAATCCACCAGATGGCGCCATCATAATGTGTCTCTCCAGTTTGGGCTGCAAGCATGTATGTGAGTTTCCAGGCTCTCTACTAGGGGGATGCAGCTAAGGTAAGTAGACGTATACAAGCCACAGGTCTCACGGAACCAAATAATTTGCTGTATAGTTTAATATAGCATGACCTGCCAAAAAAAATATTCAGAACATCGCTGGCCCTTATCTTGAATCAGAAACCAATGAACACATCTTTCTTACATAACATATCAAAATATTATGGTAGGTTGACCGTGAAAATACTTTGTTAGAGATCCAAATGTGTACCTACCCTCATTTTACTCAGTCTGCAGAGGCAAAACTGCCTCCAACTACACCTCATCCTATATCAATTTTTACATCTGCATACTTTCACGTATCATGTCAAAATTTATGTCATTCAAATGAGAAATGGTTGGGCAGTTTATGGATTTTTTACTTTAATTTTATCATTTATTTACATTCTAATTTAGACCAACCACACTTGGCAATGTATTCACTGCGGTCCAGAAAGTTGTAGGACACTACGAGGTGGCGCCACATTTAGTTCCGTGAGACCCCACAGTTCATTTGTCATATTTTGAGAAACTTGACATTACATGCAGTCCCTGTGACCCATTGCATAATAAGAACCAACAATGTTGTGAGATTAAAATCAACACAAAGTTTAAGCTCTTTAGAATGTTTATGGGGACTTAACATAATTACCAAGCATGGCCCCTATCCACACCAAACTTCAATTTGGAATTACCAGTACTAGTATTAAAATCAAACAAGTGGAAAAGCTGCAAGTCATGCAACAATACCTCTTGCAACAGTAA
Organism: Lepidonotus clava; assembly: GCA_936440205.1. Taxonomy (NCBI): domain Eukaryota; kingdom Metazoa; phylum Annelida; class Polychaeta; order Phyllodocida; family Polynoidae; genus Lepidonotus; species Lepidonotus clava. The sequence goes on from OW387149.1 coordinate 11,865,243, forward strand.
TATCAAAAGAGCCATAACTGTGGGTGCAGGTTATCACAACAGCAATGTACCCATTAGGTGACAACCATAGGACCATTCAGGTGATTGGAATAATAGTGTTGAGGTGACACAGACATACAGATACAGATTTACAGGTATAGACACTTTTTTAAAACAGGGTGTAGAGAAACCAAAATTAATATTATGTCACCACTATATAAAACTTTTGGCAATGTCCTACATGATCATGGTTAAGATATATTTAGACAAGCAGTTATGTCTTTATGATCATGTTAGTCGAGAAAGTTTGATCTATCTCTCATCCGTTCAGATAACTAGATTTGATATGATGTTTTGGAAAACAAAAAAATATACAAATTGATGTTTCAATAAAATTTAATGTTAAAAGACAGTAGAATTGTTATTTTGACAGGATATCTCAGAATTTATGAAGGGATTCAATGAATATGTTATCATGTTTTGGAAGTTTTATGCAGTTAATGTTGGCATCTCAAAACTTGAACTTGCATGTGTTTGTCAAGAGTCAGTGTTCATGCAAAACCTATGAGAACAATTGCTTGTCTTTCTGCCAGAGGGTGAATATAACTAACATGAACTTGACTAATGGGTCTAGTCTGTCAGGCATAAAAATTGCATAAAAAATAATAATTATTAAGTATTAATTATTAATAAAAGTAGAATCATACTACGGTGGGATTTTTTTACTTAAAAGAGGCCTTGCAGGTTCCAAGAATGCATGTACTTTAAAATAATGTAAATCAATGTAACATGATCATTGTATCACACATTATGCACCACCTGCTTACATTACTTCTGCTGTGCTTTGTCAAAACGACAGAACTGTATTAAATTGGTTTGTAGTAATACAATTCCGAAACATGGCGCCACTTTCAGACTACACATTCAAAGGCCCCCTAAAACACTTTACAAACTATGCTCAATTTTTTCTCAGAGACCTACACATTATATACATAAACAGGCTCGTGAGAATAATTATGTTGAAGACTCCCCTCCCCATTTTACTACTGATTTAGTAAAATCTGTATGTGGAATATGGGCTTTAATGAGTACATAATTAATGGATTGTTCCTCATAGTGACAGTTCAATACAAGCACATAATTATATGTGACACTCCATGGGAAATCCAAGCTTATTGCAGTGACACTCCATGGGAAATCCAAGCTTATCTATACCTGCAATAAGCTTGGATTTCCCATGGAGTGTATTATATTATAATACACTTTCTCATGCTAGTCTGTAAAGGCTGTTTAGCATACATAAAAATTCAACATGCATCCCAGCATGCAACTAATCATACAGCATTCTACAGTGCACATCAATGTACTTTAGAACAATACTCTAGAACCCTTTACAACTAGACTCAAAATGCGCTGATACTGAGAGTTCAATAAAGCTAGCATGTGCATGCTGGGACTACTCTGTAAATGAGCCAAGGTCGAAGGCTGCAGGATGTACACTGGCCAGAGGGTCGTCCGTAGACCAGAGGATGACCCCTAAGAGTCTTCTATATTCTATCACCCAATCAAAGCTCTAAACTTGCTTAAACTTGCTCAAAATACTCAAAATGAATAGCGGTATGTACAGCCTGTCAATGCAAAATGACCCATGTACGGACCGCTGCTCAGTCGTGCGGGTGATAAAATCCAGTACTCCGATTCATTTTGGTTCGATTCTCAACGGCTGTGTGAAGGATTCAGACATAAATCAAGCTATATTATCAGTATACAAATTGATTATGTTAGTATAACAGTCTTCACATCAGGGACTGGAAGGACGTGAACATGCCAGAGGTTGGTATACTAATAACTTTCATAGACTAGCTTCAAAATGCCTTCATAATGAAAGTTCAATAAAGACATAATGCCCATTCTGAGCCTAGTCTGTAGACAGGCCCCAGAATGGATAATATGCCTGTATTGAGCTGTCACCATAAGCTGCACTCATTCCATTCTCCCAAACTCGATATGGGTCTTAGATGCTGTCCTTTGATCTCATCAGTTAATGTATAGCTTGGTCAAGCCATATTGGATCTTACTGAACATTACCTTTATTATAGATGTTTTCAATGGAACTTTGGTAGGGACTACTTTCTCTAGTGGACAGTACAACAATATGAGATACTTTCTTATGATTTACAAGTCTATTACTTGTTTTAATGTGTCAATATTAATTTCAGCAAGTTAAATTTTGATACTTAGACCCGCTGAACTAGGGAATTATTTTCTATTGCTGTGACTACTTTTTCTGTATCACCCTCCAAGCTGATAACACTTTGAATTTAGTGTTCACCCTTGGTTATGAAATATACGCATACACAATGAATGATAATTGCTTCTATGATCTCTTACAGACCAGCCCATGATGTGCATTGGGATCTTTGTTTAACCCCAGTTTACAACCTTTCATTGTCTCAGAAAACCTTATTTTGATTAGTTGGCAAACTTTTAAGTCTGTCAAGTAATCAAAATCACACTGTTTATGGGGGTTTGATAATAATATGATTTATTATACACAAAGTTAAGACTTTGCCCTATATATATATATATATACCAGATAGGTTTATTGGACTTTAATATTGACTGCATTTTGAAGCTGGTCTTAACAGTCAAATCATGCAGATTCTGTGAAAGGTGTGTAATGGTTAATAGTCTCACCTTATCAGTTATATGAAATGCACTGGCAAAGCCAAAGTAATGATTACACTAAACATATTGATTAAACCTCATAAACAGCTATACTTTCAAACAGTTTAGAACAATCCCAGCCAAACATTATTTTAATATTGCAGCAACATTCTGGTTTGGTTCTTGGTGCGTTATTTTGATTGCTCGCGATAACGTCCCTGCAACATACTGCTGTGATGTCGCACATTCTGTGACATCATAACATTCTGGTTATATTCTTCAACCTAAACATACTGTTTTGGTTTCATCCTAACCTCACCAAAAAGTAATATCATTATAAAGTTCTGATTTGGTGAGGTTTCAACCTCACCATCAATAATGTAATTGTTATGTGCCATCTTAGTCAGTAACAAATAGGCAAAAAAAGTATGTTACAGAAGGTTTCTGTTATGTCGCAAACTGGCTGGGATGGGATCCTTTTCAGATTACATGTCAGAATGCACACGAAGCACAGCCAATCACATCAATGGTGTATGAGTAAGTGAGTTACCAAAACAAGAAGTGTTATTTCATGTCCAAGGGCAGCCACCCATGAGTTCTTAAACATAATACAACATTTTCTATTTTCCTAGATAGGTGGTTTAATTCTGAGTGATACAACATTTACAAACAATGCTAGGAGCAAATATCAGGTTTGAACCCTCTGATAGGAGAACCATAGATAAAATGTCATGTCTATCCTTAAATTATAAAAATAATACGATTAACATTTTGATTATTTCTGCCTTTATTTCAATTAGGAAAGAGCAGAATCAAGGAGAAAGTAAATTTCATTGGGATCATAAGAACATATTTCCCAACAGTTTCCCAAAAATTCCATTAAAAATATTGCTAAATGAAAAATTATTTAAGGTCATACAAAGGACATCCTTTCTTTATATTATATCATAATACAGAAAAGTATAGTAATCAACAGTTTTCATAATAAATGTAGAACATACATTGAATATTTACTCAACATTGTCATGTCTACTTGGTATGAAGTCAGCTAGAGTGTGAAAAAGTTGTCAATCTTTCAAACAAAAAAAGAGGTACATACATACTCAAAGGAAACATTAATTATTAAGTCTTCACGGGAAGAATTTGAACTCATACATTCGACAGGCTCGGGCTTGTCTGAAACCACTTCCTCTAAAACGTGTCAAGGAGTGTAAGTCTTACTCCACCATTATCCCTGAAAAATCATAGTATCATTATACTACCCATAGCAGTGGGCGTGTTAGGTAATACTTTTGCGCCCACCTCAAAGTTTCCCTTCCCCTTCTGGCGTGTATATAAGTGTAAGTCAGGGGGTGTTAACTATATTGTGTCACAATAGTCCCGTCCGCTCATAGTTCTCTTCACACGCCCAACCTTCTCGGCGTCTTAACGTACCTACCCTCCATTCAGGCACCAATATAATTGCCAGCAGTGGCGTACCCAGTCCCCCCCACTCACGATTGGATTAAGGAATTTGGCTCCACAATCTGAAAATTTCGTTTGGATTTTCTTATTATATTACTTCTCGTGTTCTATCAAAAATGAGCCTATAAAAATCCGCCATACAAAGTTTAAATGCGTGACATAACCACCGACCGTTCATTCTTATTCATTTACCTTTAAAAAGGGCCACTTCAGGGCTACACTGGCCTTCCCACATTTGTGCATATAATCTATAAACGCCGGTTGATATTGGTTTCCAAGCTCAACAAAAATAATACTCAGTTTCCTGACCTAATAAGAATAGATGAAGCGCAGAAGGAGTAGCCTATAGTGTGCACACAACTAGGGTAAAACAGGGTTGTATCGCTCACATTGGTAGGCCTCTATCATTAGCGCATTTAGTTTTAATAGCCCTTACATATAGAAACAAAAGTTATATAAAATCAAAATAATTCATAATAATTAATCAAATGCGTAAAAACAGCGATAAAGCGTGATTTAACTTTATAACCTCTATGATTAATCAATAATGAAGCAATTGTCTCCCATGATGTTGGGTACAACCCTTATCATGAAATGAAAGTAATATTTTTGAGAAATCTTATCACATATATCATATCAATAATGGTTTTCCATCCCATGAAAGTGATGTCCAATAGGCCTATTTCTAAAAAAAAATAGGGTTAGTTCAACCAAACTTGTAGCTAAAAATTTTAAGGGCGTATTTCCAAAAAGCAAATATGGTTTAAGCCTGTTTTAAACCAGATTTCTTAAACTCGCTTGTGAGACTCGTGTAAGCATTATAAGGCATAAATAATTTGGTCCCAACGTTAACCTTTCCCAACCTAGCTACTGAACTCAGTAACAGAATAAAACACGCTAACTAATACAATTCACAAGTTATAGCCTCATAAACCTATTCTAAATTTGTATATTTCGCCCTATTTATTGTTTACCATTTCAACTAGAACTCTCCACCTAAACTTTGTTTTAAGGTCCTTCATGGGCAGATCCAGGGGGGGGGGACAGACGGGCTTTGCCCTCCCCCCCCCTCCCCTGTTAAATCATGTTTGATGGGGGGCCCATCCCCCCGTACATTCATGTTTTTGGCCCCCCCCCCCCCCTCTACAAATTCCTGGGTCCACCCCTGTCCCTTATTATTAGATACAGTACTAGTTTAACTAAAACAGGTAGAAATATAGCATTTTTAAAACAGATTTTCTTGAAACACATTATTTAGGAGTTAAACCAGGCTGCCTAAACTCGATTCTTAAACTTCTTGGAAATACAGGGTGAAAGGCATGAAAGCGCAAATGGTCTTCACTGAAAATGATAATATTAAATAACCTTGACTACACATAAAACTATTATTTTGTGTGATTTCAAGTTTTTACCCTTATTTAACTCTCGACATAAGAAATGATAAATGCGCTATATTAGCCTGACGGGCCATGCCCCCCCCTTCCCCTGTTAAATCATGTTGTTTAAAAAGGGGCCCCTCCCATGTAGATTAATGCATTAGCCTCTCCCCCCCCCTCCCCCCTAGAAATGCCTGGGTCCGCCCCTGCATCCCTCCGGACCGGCCCGTGGGCCATCTTTTCATTTCAATATCATTATTACAAATAAAACTTCCCAAAAAAAAATTTGGAGTGGCAGGTGGTAATCGAGTGCATGAGGTTCGATTAGCTCCTACCACCCAGGTCTGGCGAATTCATCTGTGCCATTATTCAGTTCATTTCATTTCATTAGTTTGCACAACCAGACCCAATTACGTATAGAGTTTGCGACATATATATACCGTGGGTGTAATCGGGGCAACGAGAAAGGTGTTTACCAAAAAGAGACACTTTGTAGTTTCGGTCCTTGTGTTTCAGTGGGTTTTCCGATTTTGAAAACAAGCAATACCACAAGTTATTAATTTTGATCGCCCTCAATTGTCACTGATGTGTCTCTTTCGGCGGAAAGGCAAGTTTATCAACTTCAATTTACATCGCCCATCATCGTTTTCCCCAACGTAGTTTCGACGTATTTGGTCCTGCGACCGGAAGGACCTCTAGACGGCTTTCGCTGGTTTGCGACGTCATCGTATTATTCGACCCAGTGGATCTTTGGGTACCAGCTAACTCGGTCGGACCCCGGTTCGAGTCCCTTTCATGCCCTACGTTTTTCGTTCATTTAATTTCAATTTTGCAATGACGATCATCAGGGTTTTTGCCGACGAGAGGGCCATGGACCTGCAGGCTCAGGTGGACAAGCTGAACCTTTCGGACTCGCAGATAGACGTGTCACACTTGCCGGATGCAACGGTAAATAACCTGGTTTCACTAGCGTGGATCCATGCAACCACCCACCCTCACGATCTAGTAGTAGTTATGGGAGGTCCGTTTGATTTCCTTCTTTGGGACAACATTGTCAAGAAGTATCACTTCACACGGGAGTCCGCCGATCAGGCTGTCGACCGTATCCTGGGACATTTAAACGACGCTGACATTGCCTTCCATAGGAACTTCCCGACAGCCAACATCTTGTTCGCGGACTTTACAGGGTGTAACCTGAGCCGTTGTCCGTTCGTCCAAGACACAGACCCACAACACCAGAGAACTCTTAACGCTGCCATTATAAAACTGAATCAGGAGATTACAGCCATCAACAAACGCAACTGGCTACCGTCCTTGTTCCTAGGAAAATGGGTTCACAAACTGAGGCGTACCAAACGTGGGCGGAGCCACTTTTGGTCGCACAGGTACCAGCTGCTAGCCGACGGCTTCCGTCCTAGTCCCCAACTCTTGGAAAAGTGGGCTAAGCAACTTTCCCACCTGGGCCACCAATGCTCGTAAACACCCCCACACAAGATCTTTTTCTTCTTATATTACTGACCTAATTACCTGTAACCTAATGTTTGAATGACCTAGGACAAGTTTTTGGGAACATTACAGTGGCTGCTGGGCCTGGTAAATTCCCCCTTTTAAGCGTTGACTAGCTTGTGATTTAAACACATAACTTATAGCCTCTGCTGGTATCTTGCAGACCTCCGGTTCTCCTAGTCAGTTCCAAAACTTTATATGGACCCTCTGATTAACGTTTGTTAAATCTAAACATAGCTCAGGTACTGCAATTCAGTGGTTTCAAAATTTTCTGTCTACCCCAAATATTAAAAAAACGTATGAGATTTGGAGATGTCACATAGAGATTTCCTTGATTTCCGGATGTCTTTATTTGGCTGTGGCTATGATATAGTACTTCAATACGGAGAAAATAATTAAGGTATAGGATGCAAGACTGACTCAAATAGTTTATAGAAATCATGTACTTTTTATTATTTCATTAGTTTGACCAATTTAAGAGGTTTGATTAAAATAACCCAAAACCACTCGGTCCCCTACGGGTCATCATTTATCAGGTATTGTAGCACAAGGCCAACCTAAAAAAAAAATTGTTTCCTGTCCAGCGGGTGACCAGATAAATACGCAGTCGGGAGGTCGGACAATCTGTTTTTTTTTCCAAATTTTCTTTTGTTGGTAAGGCTTTAACTGAAAACTTTGATAAAAAAAAAAAATCAAAAAATGATAAAAAAAAGTTTCCAGTCGGCCCTAAAATAGTCACTCGGGCGGTAAACAGGAAACAAACATTATTTCAAGGCTGGGCCAGGCCAAGTGCACTCAAGAACTGCAGCCTTAAGCTTACTATAGACCAGTACTAGTATAGGAACCTCATGAACATGTTTCAGTCCACTGATTCCTTGAGTTGAGAGTTAATACCGTTCTGTTCACATTGTTATTACATTGTTACTACCTCATGTAAATGTAATCTCATGTAGAATCATCTTGTGCCTTACTAGAGTTGACCTATGTTTATTTAAACATAATATATTGTGAATACTACTCAACATCGATGTAGAACACCGGGTATAGTGGCCAACAAATGCAATTTTTTTAGTTTCCTTGGCTTCTTGCGATGCCCTAACCATGCATCCTGCTATACGGAAGCCCTATAGCTAACCTGTTTCCTAGTTTGCCCAAGAAGTACGTACCTAGGCCTGTTATATTTCCTTCAGATAAATATACATTAGTTCATATCATTTGACTACCTTAGATAACTCAATAACATTAACTGTAACTGATGTATATTCAGCTAGTGTCTCATACTATGATGTTACCTGGCGGATTTGTTTAGGCTTTGTAAGCCCACAGTTTAGTGTCATACCTACCTAACCTATTATATCCCAGAATCATCTCACTACTATGTACAGAAAACTTGGATTTGTTAAATTATCCTGTAAGTGTCCCTCCGTACGTCTTGTTTCTTTTTAAGTATTCTTGAATTGCGCGAATGTTAATTCATCCATCTAGATCATGTTCATATGTTTAACTTTAATTAAAAGTGACTTTTTTTACCCGCACCCTATGAAGAAGCGTCTGTTGTATGTAACAGTATTCCCTCAATTTAATGATAAGGCTAGGACTACTCTGAACCCTAATCGTCATGTCAAGAGAGGAGGTTGATTGTTAACTTATTTTAAACAGGATCGGGACGTTACGCTTTTTAAAGGAGAACTCTCCATTTGTAATCAAAAAGTTGTTAAATCAAAAAGACCCTAAAAAAAATTGGCAAATTATAAAAAAAAAAAAAAAAACCTGCTCGAACCCGCCCTCTCCTCAACTACTACTTTTAAACATGATAGTCCTAATGGTAATGAGACTGATCCGGCTTAAATTCCGAATATTATAAATTTATTATATATACTTCTTGCAAACATTCTAAATAACCTTCTTTCCCGATCTTAGCATCTGAATAAACAGGAGACACTGGGCATCACACTTCATTTAAATTAATTGTCTCAGCTAAATATGACCATTAGTTAACAAGTTCCATGTACTTTTTAAGTAACATGACAGAAAGCATTTTCGCGATTCTGCAGCTATCCCTCGCTCCCCTGTTCCCTTGTGCATAACATTTCCTAATAAACCAGGTCCATTCCTAACGGCGGCAAAGTTTGGAAGCGTCCATCATGGCCGGCCTTAATCCATTAACACCCATAAGTACCCGGAAGCACCCCATCTAATCTGTACCCCCCTCTGACATCTGACAAGGGCAGGGGCACAATCTTGGTAATCACATAACTCACACCAAACCCACTCAAGAGCGACACAGGTATCATGCTGGGTGTCATCTGACGGACTCCCCGCCATTAATCAGGGGTTAGTTATCGAGTTAACACGGGCCAGAGTTGCCCCATGCAGGCTACTGCTGGGTCGGGCACTTCCATACCCAACCTACGTTCGCCTGCAGCTGCAAAGCACATGTAGCTAAATCTTTGACAGGCCTATTTCACCCTACCATCCATCGCCCCTCCCACCCGGAAAACCATTTACCCTTACCATCCATAGATGGAGTATTAAAAGTGTTTGAAATTAACTTCTTTTGAAGTCATCCGTGAGAGATGAGATTAATTAAAAATTCATTAAACATTTTCTGTATGGATAAAAGGTACCTCCCGGCCTATATAACTACCCTAAATAATTCACCTTAAACTGGGTCTAAGCTGGTTAGATATATTTTTTTTTTTAATCAATTTTTATTATCCTGAGAAAGATACAAGTAGGCTAAAGCCTGTTTTCATTGCCTTCTCAGCATCTCATATCCATAATACATTAGTCTAATATCAAACAGTCATACAATTATATAACATAACAGTTGTAATAAGTAACCAAGGTCATACAAGAAACACAAGAAACACAATAAACAAAAATCCAAAGAATACATAGAGTTTTAACCATTGTTATAACCCACCCCTAATAAACAATGAGGCAGACATTGGGATTTGTGCAAGTACTCAACAGTAATATAAAGATAACACGTGCTGATACAAAGTAATATGTATGGTTCACACACGTCAATTCAACAAATTGGGGGTCATACAAACCATCAGAAAAAAAAGAAGTTAAGTTAATAGGTTCTAAGCGAGCATATTTTAGTAACACTAATGTCGAAAAAAGTTAACTCATGTAATGGGGAGCAACATAGCATGTTTAGACATGGTTTTAAATTTAGTAAAGGATTGTTCCATTCGTACATGCACCGGCATACTGTTCCAACATTTATACAAGAGTTCCCGCCACTCTTGTATAAAAGCAGGACATATCATCGTTCTTCAGAACAGAAAACACCCCCTTTCCACGAATTTTTACCTTGAAAAAATGACCCCTTTTTCTTTAAATCGCGGACATTTGACACCTGAAATTGACCCTTTTTTCTTATTTTTATCGAAAAATGACCCCTATTTTCCAAAACGCTGACACATTTTCAGAAAATGTACCCTTTTTTTCAAAAACAGGGACATGCAAAGTCTCTGAAAACAGACCCTTTATTCGCGTTTTTCAGAACGCTGATGCGTATCCTTTTATAATTAGAGTGGCGGGACCGGGGGTTTGAGACTAATTTCAGCCAGTCCAGACTTAAATCGGCCTGAACTCCATATAAACCACCTGCAAATAAAACCTATAAATATCAGGCAGTAATGGCATTTACAGGCTTTCTCACTTCTCATCCACAAGTTAAGGAACCCCATGCCAACAATTCATTTTGAAGTCTGCCTTCCAATTCAATTAGAACAAGCCGACACCCTAACCAACGAAAGCTTACTAGCAAGCATACGCCTAAGCTTATACTCTTCGCACGGCTTTTCTTTTGGCATTAACGTAAGGTTTCTGCACGGAGGTCAAAACCTTTAGATCCCAGGTGCACGTGGCGACTGTCTGTCTACTCCTTCCCGTGACTGGGAAAAAGTAATAAAAGACTAGAGCGGTCTCTAGCCTGCATCAGACATGGCTCCAACAGTATTCATACTCCTCCTTCGTGGACTCTTTATCCTGGGCACTGTCTCAGCTAAGCCATGCCTATGCACCAGTACGGTAAACCGTTTTCGTACCAACTATGGTGTAGTATTCGAGAGTAAACCGTCCATCCACATAGGTAATGAGTACTTCACTACCGAAGTCGATATCATTTTACCACTTCCTCCTTCTCCCAAACAGGCAGCCGCACTAAATTGTAGACACGGCGCTACCCTGGCAGCCGGTTCAATGGAACAGTGTCGAAAAATCCAACTTATGTTGAATAACATAACATCTATTGGGAAGACTATAGCAGCGAAGGTCACCAAAGGACTCCGGGAAGTGCAATCAATTTTGGAATCGACGGCCCAGCCAACACCTCCATCAGCAAAATCCAGGAAGCAGCGGGCTCTGATTCCAGAAATCGGCAAGTTCTCCGAGACTTTATTTGGAACGGCCACACTCGATGACTTGAAGCAACAGACTCGTGCTGACCAGGTAAATGCCGATGAAATTGGCTTCCTCGATGGCAAAATAAATGCAGTCCTAAAGGTAGTTGACTCCACTTTGGAAATCCAACTCCAGGCCATCATAGAGAACACTCATTCCATATACAATTTGTCCCGAGGACTCCAGGCTTACATTAGTAACCGGGAATTGATGGTCAGGTTGATGCAAGATTTGCAAGAATTGCGTCTACTGGATTTTAAACTGGACTATTCCCTTGATGTCTTGCTACAGGCTATTCGCGACCTAACGGAGAACAGGCTGAGTAACTCTTTGATATCGGAGACTGATATGAGGAAGATTCGGTACCTTTTCCTTTCCAAGTCCAATCGTTCAAATATTTATATTCCAAACACTCGCGACATGTATAGAAGTGTAACTGTTTTAGTCCCCCCGGTTTTACAGCGAAATGTTCTGAAAACAATTTTGAAGATTCCCGTTATTTCCTTAGACAAAATATTCAAGGTTCTAAAAGTAAACACCTTCCCTCTAGCCTTCCATGGGCATTATACTCGCCTCTCCAACACACCGGCTTATTTATTGGTGTCCGCAACCCAATACACGGTATCCTCCAACCCAGATCTGGATAATTGCCATTCTCAGTTTTGTCATTATGACCTACCAATTCGCAGGCTTTCTCCCTCGTCGTGCCTCATTTCTATCTATCTACGTGATCATGAGTCTGTCAAACTTTATTGTGATTTCAAAATACTCATTCAGTCTAATTTCAGAAGGTCGAACATCCAAGTCATTGCAACAGGGACCTATTTGTTCTCTCACATAGACGAGGTCGTTGTGCGCTGCCCCAACCGAACAACAACCCATCCTGGATGTGAATCGTGCGTTCGTGCCTTTGAATGTGGTTGTTCTGTGTCCGCCAAAGAATGGGAAATTCCAGTCTCAAGTGTTAACTGTTTGCCTTCTACAGCAGGCCCCTTAAGAACAGTTTTCCCCGTCAACCTTGCTAGTCTTCAACACCTCAACCTGTCACTTAGCCGACTTGTGAACCCGGATTTTTCGTACGATAAACCATTCCCAATTTTACCTCTTAGCCCGCAAATGCGAGTCCGCCAAGAGGATATTTTTAAGCGAGCAAAAGACAATTTCCTTTCCCTCCGTACATACATGAAAGAGATTCGACTGAATGAGGTCGAATACAAGAAACTTCGTGGTGACTTGCATCTTCCCCACGTACCATTCCTCCCCCCCAGTGTGCACGGTACTGTTTACCTGTTGAACATTGGACTTACTTTTATAATGATACCAGTACTTTTTGTTTTCATCTCAATTCTGTATTTCAGACAACGTAGGATTCAAAGCGCATGCAGACGCTTGACTTTAAATTGAGTTGGTTATATATACATTAGCTATTAACTCTTCCTTTTATTGCAGCTCAAAAGTTATCAGTTCTCATTCATGTTCGATTTTTGTTGTTTAGAATATATACTCGCCCTCATAATTTCGTCACACATGTACAGCTGCAATTCATTCACATTATCCTCATGAATTCCCATTTATAATTAGTCACAGCCACATAAGACTACACACGTTCATGATATCAAAATGTTTTATTGTTATGCATGCGGAAAAGGTTTTATGATGTCCACGTGTCAACGTTTCGCCTATTTTCCCATAATTGTATTTACTGACCATACACTAATGTACATATGTAACTCGAAAGCTTCGTGAACATATGCATTTCACAATTAAAATTTTGCCATATCTACTTCAAACATATCGTACACTTTTATATAACTGTTCATCACACCCAAGAGTCTACGTCAGGCATGCAGCCCAGTTTTTCGGCTGGGAGTAGTTCTTGGGCCATGTTGTTCCTGTTGTTTATCAGGCAAACGCTCGCTCTACAAAGTCTGTGCCTGAAAAATTTGTTCAGGCGCACGCGCTCCGTACGAGGAATCTTGACTTCTTGCGGGAGTTCCAACGTCAAGGGTTCGTCACTGCCATTCAGATGGACCGTGAGTGGGCCCGACCAGGCGACGGTCAGGGCCTTGGACAGGATGCTCGGTCTTTGGATGATCATTCGTGGGCAGGCAGCACTTCCTACGGCTTCCATTTCGGCGGGAATGGGAGCCAGTGGAAAAAGGAGCGTTTCCCATCGGCAGTAGATTCTCAGACAGCACTGCACTGTAGCCCTCCGACGTTGACCCTGCGCCAACGAGCGACAGCCTGCTGCCAATTTCCAGAAGATACCGATAAATTTCCACCCCAGGTATATCACTAACAAGAGAAGCAGCCACTGATGGTCGGATTGGTCCGCGGGTTGGAGGTGACTAGGTCTCAGCACTGGCCTTTCCTCCCGAACAAGACGCAGACGCAGACTTGCGTTTAACAGTCGCTCGATGTCCATGGCCATCAAGTGGCTGTTCTGAACCAGTGTATAGTACAGGCACATATTTATACCCCCCACCCCACACGACATCACAACTCCCCAGGTACTGTAAGGGCTTCGTCTAGTCTTTAGCGAAAAGTTAACCCTCGGTCGACAACTTAAACGCTAGGTAAGGTACAACTAAAACGACTTCTTCTAGCCGGGGGCTTCACAAGTTTTTACACTGGGTAGTGCGAAGCACGTCTAATAGGCCGCTATTTTCTTCAGAGAGCCGATCGACAGGGGGTTCATCTGAAATGACTTCTGTCGCGTTTGACACCGGGACACGCGTCTGTGATGACCGCGTCCACCTGTTGGCCATCTGAGGCGGCGCATGTCAACTAGCTTCTGTGTCAGGTCCCTCACAGGAGTACCGCGGCCCGCGGCCCGCGGGGTAGTCTTAACACTTCTTGACACGTAACAGGCCTCACAAGGGGCGGCGGTGAGGGTGTCGCTGATACCCCATGTACTCCCCGTCACGGCTAGCACGTAACTTATGGTAAAAGTCTCTCTTACCCCGTCCACACCCCGTCACGTCTACCACGTAACTTATGTTCAAAGTCTTGCCTCATCGATAAAAGATCGCTTTCACCAGATCATGTATCCACAGGGGGGCCTGCCCGGCATGTATAAATACGGCGTGGCATATGGCTATATAGATCACTTGAAAACTTGCTGCCACCATGAACGGGTCAACTGATTATAGTGACGCTGTTCTGTCAAACCCGTCTACGAGCTCATGCAGGATCTTGACCAGCAGCCCCAAACCGGGTGGCGAGAAAATAACCGATCATGATTCATCAGCAGGCGTAGGTACTCTGCTGTTGGATATGTCTGCGGATGCGCGTCAGTATGGGTCACAGAATGGGTTTCCGGATCTCTCTGCGGATCAGTCTCTTCACGACTCCCTGTACGCGGAAGAGGGATCCACCCTCAACGACGTGGACCTTAGCCTTGGTGGTTCCCAAGGCGGTACTCCATCCGCATCGTCGTCCACGCCCTCCACGCCCTCCACGCCCTCCGGATCCACGCCCTTGGGGATGACGCCCTCCTCGTCGCAATCCCATCCATGGTTCCCCAGCTCCACGTCCAGAACGTCGTCCACGCCCGGACCCTTGACATCGCAAGGGTCGTTCTCGTCGACGACGTCCCAAAGGTCGTTCACGCCCGGGCCCTTGACATCGCAAGGGTCGTTCTCGTCGACGACGTCCCAAAGGTCGTTCACGCCCGAATACTCGTCCTCGTCCGGCCCCTCCACGTCTACAGCTGAACCGTCCATGGCCCATTTGCTGGCCAGGATGGAGGAGCTGGAGAAGAAGTGCCGAAGGGCGGAGGCTGAAGCGGCTGCGGCAAAGGCCCAGGTGGAGGTGCTCGTGAACCAAGCGAAGCCAGCTGCAGCTGCCAAACCACCCAAACCACGCAATGAAATATGTGTAAGTTCTAAAGTTTGTTTTTACAGCTTATAATTAACTAATAATCTCACCTTGAAAACGTTACCGTTTGATATAGTTCTCGGTTTGTTTAGAAATGATCTCATTCCTAGTATAGCCCTGATGTTCTTCTCCGCCGCCAGGGAACATCCCGGAAAACAACGAAAATCCGTAATGATTTCGTACACTGACATATAGTTAGAAGTCCACTATTAATTATTGGCTTATTATATTGTTTGTAGGAACTCGTTCGTTCGGCCTACAAGGCCAAGAGAGGTGAGCCTGGTTGGGGATTCAACCTGAACCCTGGGTAAGTTGATTACGTCATAACAACATGAATAGTACAGAAAATAATATTGTTTTTAAGTAAGCAATGGGTAATGTGTTCCTGAACACCAGAAGCTGCAGCTGAATATAAGTTTTGCTGTTTTTTTTCATGTTAATAGAGTCATAGAGCACTTGACGTGATGCCGATGAATTGAACAATATAAATATATTCCAACATTCAGGGCGGGGATCAAACACCCGGATAACGCGCCGATCATCAAGGCCGTTGTTGACAACGTGTGCCTCGGGCCAGATACCCCCAGAGAAGAGGTGTTAGGTAAGTCCCATAGGTAGCAAGTTTCTTTGTTAACTAACCTGCAGCTGTACATTTCATGCATCTAATGTCCATGATTCCAAAGTATTGGTCCTTCAATTAACACAAATTTTAACATGCTTGAAATGCTGGAAATCTGTTTTTAGTGTCTAAATAGGCTCCACTTACATTGGAAATTGTTACTTTTATAATTTAAGTTATCCTCCCAGTCATCTGAAAAAAACGTAAGTTCTATTATCTGGACAAAGAAATATAATACCAGTGTAATGATGGTTTTAATTCGTGAATAATATGTTGACCCTCACTTTGCATTTTTAACATGTATTCCCTTGATTTATTGCCTTTATAGTGCCTTTGTCTACTTAATGGCTCCAGTTTTAAGCACACTTCATGTCCTTCCTCTTTTTCTAGCTTCTGCCAACACCTACTTCAAGACCCTCCAAAACAGGGCCAACAGAATGCGGAAGAACCGAATTAAGGCTGACAATGAAAAGGCTATCATCCGTCACCACGTGAACGAGGTAAATAAATTTTTGTTACAGACTTCCTCTATAGACCACAAAAGTCTGACGTCACGGACCCCTCCCGCAACACGTGTTGGGCCCTGTGTTGGGCCTAAACCTTTTACGACCGGCCCCGGTAACCCTACACCCCCGGTCACCGGCCCGGCCCGCCCTGGAGGGGGCACCGATAACACCCGGCTGGACCACGGTCACCCGTACACACAGACAATAACATTGCCTATAACTTTGCTATTTATTAACTCTTTTTCTTTTCAAGTATATCATAATGCACATTGATAATTCCCCTATGAAAATACATGTTTTCATAAGTTTGCGAGCATTATTAGTGGAAATAGCAAATCTGACAGCTGGGTCCTACTAAAGTTCATAGAGGGGACCCCCGGCCCAGCCCTGCCCATGTTTAGGCACGGGAGCAGCGTGCAGTGACCGTTAGGGGCCCGCCCGACGTCATGGCTTTTGCGGACTATTGTTCTCAACATTGTTTGACGTAGTTCGATTCAGGCAGGCCGAAATTTTACACCTTTCAAGTGCAAAGCCGAGGAGAAAGAGTAATGTCTATGGTCTATGCCCAGTCTGTCCACTCCTTGGGTGGAAGGATACGCATCATTGTTCTAAAAAACGCGAAGAAAGGGTCTAGTTTGACAACATTCACATGTCCTTGTTTCTAGAAAAAAGGTTACTTTTTCATCCCAAATATCCATGATATGAAAATAAGGGTCTTTTTTTTCCTGGGAAATATGAAATTTCACGAAAAAGGGTATTTCTTGGCCACTAAATGTCTGCGTTTTGAAGAATAAGGGGTCGATTTTTTGGTATAAATGTCAGTGGAAAGGGGTTGTTTTCTATTTTGAAGAACGATGATATGTCCTACTTTGATATCTGAGTAGACAGACTGGGGGTCTATGGTGTAGGGGGTGTGACTTCCCGGGGACCCACTCAGTTCAAAAAGGGGTATACGTACAAACTGCGGTCGGAACTATACCGGGGGCTGTAGCTGTGAATCGGCAATTTGGCTTAAAACAGGGGGCCCGGCTGTGAAATGATCTTATGGTTGTAACACTGAAACTTGGGAAACAATTATAATTTTTTTACATTATGAATTTTTATAGAGCACTGTAACCTTACTTGCTTCCTTGGACAATAATCTTGACATACAATTAGAATGGATATGACACAATTAATAAAAAGTGCCTGTATGTTATAGAGACCAAGGATAAAGCAACGCTTTTGAAATTAACTGCAGTGACCAGCTTTTAAATTAAGGCAACTGAAATATTGAAAAACTTGTTTGTGTTTATTGGATGTTCTTGACCAAGTATGTCGTAACTGTATTAAAATAAAAAAAGTGTCTTTTTAACTTTGCAGAAGCTCAGAAGACGGATAGTGGGGTTGGAAAATTTCGTCAAAACGTGGGACGAAGCTCGAAAGAATTCCGTGAGGCGCCTCCTCACCCCCGACTACACGAGCGACGAGGAGCGCGGACTTTATTATCCGGCCGCGGTCGACAAAGACGGGAAGACGAAAGAGCGATATCACCGCCGCGTCAAACCGCTCGTGTGGGAGAGCGATGAGCTGAGGGCCTACAAAGCCCACCTGGACGAAATTGAGTATGACGAAATTAGCGGCCGTCAGCGGGGCGTTAGAATGGAAAAGAAGCGGAACAATGTCCCCGACGATAATCCAAAACGCCAACAGCCTCCTCCCAACACCCCAGACTGGGCGGTGAAGCCCGGGTATCGGTCGGGTATCGCCGATGCACATGTACAGCCAATTTAACTTATTTCTAAAGGGTCTGTTTAAAGCTCTATTTTATGTGATGTTTATGTTTATCATCTTTATGTTTTCTTTATAATTACACTACGTTTAATTGTATGGTCTGTGTCACGCTGTATGTTAGGTCTTTGTACTTTCTTCAATTGTAAAGTCGTTTTATAAACTTTTATCAAAGAACTTTGCGCTTCTTGTTTTGATTGTGGCATGCTCGATAAGCAGGGAAGTATTTCTATAGATATGTTGGTAAGACTCGCCTTATATTAGTCTAAAACCGTACGCGTTATACAGGTCCTTCTCATAAGTGAATCGTAAATTCATGAATACTTTTTATTTACGATACGAAACGCATTTAACTATAATGACCTGTCATTTTGTTGAAAACCCGAATGTGCTATTTCTTGAAGATAGACCACGAACTTGAAATCGATTACAATACAACACTTTTTTGATGAGTGTTATGGTACAAGGTCTCTACCATTAGAAGAGCAATGGAATGACACCTAGGCCTGTTATCAATAATAACATAAATCAATCATAAAAAGTGTATTTTAAACAAACATAAGCTCGATATACGATTTTTAAAATGATGCGACATGAATCATCTCTTCGTACTTATTTCGCAGTCATGAAAAAATAATGTTGCATGAAGCCGGTTTTAATTAAGAACTGTTACTTCTTTTCAAGTGGATCCTTTTTAGTTCGATTCCATGCAGTAAGGTGCAAAAGTAATTTTTCAGAAATTTTATTATGATCAAATACATCGCTGCCAGTAGGACCTATCAAAATTTACAAGTGACCATGTAGTCTCCTGATGAACCCGAAATACTTTCTAGGATTTGTATGGCACGGTGACCTATATTCTTTCTGTGAGAGAATAAAAAAACCTCTTGCATATAGTGTAACCCTTTAAAGTGGGAGTTCTCCGGGAGTTATGTATAGGTAACTTGGAGCTTCTGTGACATTGCAAAATTAATAATTTAAAAAACAAACAAGTCAATTTAGGTGTCGAGATTTATTAAGGGACAATAGCTTAATTAGCTATAGCCATAATTTCGGTTGGAGCCCGATCGCCAGATTGTGGCGTTAACCACATTTAATTCCACTACTAGTTTTGGTTGCAGACCTAGTTTAGCCTCAGGCCCCTAAATTAGGGGCCTGTCTCGCAGATTACCTAAGGGGTCGACCCTAGCCCGAGCCAGAGTAAAAGCGCTCTTGTCAGCGTCATACTGCTCTTTCCAAAACCGAAATTTTATTTAGCTACAAATTCAATTTATAACCATAACACTTGTATCGATTGACGCACGTTCGGCAGCATATTGGTAGTAAACACACAAAAATACAACATTTTTCACACAAGACTTAATCAAGGTCAACACGGCTTAAGTCGACTGAAGTATTAGTACTAATTGCAAGCTCACCGGGCCGGTATTTCCCCAAAAGAACAGGCTCTCCTATGCCTATACCCATGGTAACCAACTGGTAGCGTATAATGTCCTTAGTCATCAATCTTGTCAACATGATGTCCTTCAGTTTATTAACCTTTAAATGTGTGGGCAGTCGTGTCGATGTGCCGGTATAGCAGTCGGTCATTTGGATGACACAGTTCAATGTGTATCGTGCGCCTAGGCATATATTTTCGGCTTTAGTCAGTGTGATAGGATCGTCTGTTTGAAAGATATAATCTCCAAAATGTCCAGGGAACGTGCCTATTTTAAGCCATACACTGTGATTGCCCGAGACAAGCAAGTATACACGAAAACGAGCATCTGCGAAGATGCGATTAATTCCGGAGCAAACAAAGAATATGCTAATAATTATGGCTACGGCGAGGATAAGAAGAAGAGTGTACGAAGAGAGAAGTACCACAGTTGGGAATTCTTTAATGTTTCCGTCTCCTGGGTTGGCTTCAGATCCAGTGTCAGTTACGGTATGGTCCTGGTCCAACAAGGCTTGCAGGGTGTCATGAAAGGTGAGGCCGGTCATCGCATCGTGTTTTGGTGGAGGGTGACCGGTAAATGGAGCAGTGAGGTTGACCAACCGGGTACGGGTTACTCCAGGCTTATTGTGAACGACCCTAGGCCAGTGTCCGCCACTGGCAGCTCGAACAAATTCCACGCATGATACAAGAACCAAGTACGCGGCAGCTATATATTGAAAAAAAAAGAAAGAAGAGAACATGAAGGTTGTCATCTCAACTTTAAACAAACACCTTCGTTCCAAATTACCATGGCCAGGCTATTCAAACAGACAGAATAAACTATAACTGCCATATGGCCACACCCTTGAATTCAGAAAACTGGCCATATTATTTAATTAGGAAGGGCGACCCCCAGAATGAATACATATGTTTTACCTATTTTGAATAATTTGGAAAGTCGGCCATCGACTCGTATCACTTGTACAACAAAAGTAATTAAGAAGATTCTCACCAAGGGTGGCACTCAGGATTTTGACACTCATGATATTCACGTAGCCGTACACCAAACGCACTATATAACGAAATAAGCTGACCCTAAGTAGTAGCAGAAAGCTTAAGGTTTGACCTTCGAGCTAAACTTCGAGCTCAGTTTTCAAGGCAGATGAAATCCTATGACCAGTCGACCTGACGGCAGCCGATGCGTTTCGGAAGCTGAGGAAACTTCACCGCCCTTTAATGGATAGACCCTAGGTTTTAATGGCAGGTGTCATGCCCTCACCAGTCCAGACGGCGGACGATGCGTTTCGAAAGCTGGAGAAACTTCACGCGCCCGACAAATCACGACAACGCGCTACCGTGACGGCCAGGCTGGAGGCGACATTAATCTCCTGGTAATACTGTGGCAGGCTGTTCTCGGCTTTAATTTCACACGGGTGTCTGAGGTTAGGAGCTCGAGTG
Organism: Lepidonotus clava; assembly: GCA_936440205.1. Classification (NCBI taxonomy): domain Eukaryota; kingdom Metazoa; phylum Annelida; class Polychaeta; order Phyllodocida; family Polynoidae; genus Lepidonotus; species Lepidonotus clava. Next base: position 11,886,303 of record OW387149.1, read on the forward strand.
CAACTACCCCTGGGTCGGGGCTGTGGCATGTCGCGGCAATTCGCGGCTTTCAGCTGGTGGGACCATAGGCGTCGGTCTGTACCATATATAAATACTTGTGTCGCGGTCGCAAATGGGGAAGGTTCATAGCCCTGAAGTGCTGCTGTCTAACTCAAGTTCGCCATGGCCTCGCGATCGTGGTGTTTCAAGGGTCTGACCAGTGACCAGGCAGAAACCAGAAGAAATATGGACACTAGCCGAAACCGATGGTGCGACACATGTAAACGTGCAGTTTCAAAAAGTACATATAACAGGAAGCATCTTAAGGAGCATGGTGAGTACCAGATAAATAGTATAACTAGGATAAAGTCACTTTCACCTGAAATCGATATCCTTCAAAACCTTCATAGCTAGCTTGCGCGCATAGATATTATTTTCAAATACCTACTATACTCTTAATGATCAGTTAGTGTTTGGAAAATTATCGCCAGCCTAAATCTTTTCTTGACAATTAAACAATTGTTCAAATAATGAATGACTTGAACAATGGACGTTATATATATGTATCCCTCCATGCATCTTTCCATCATAGCTTTTGAGTCAGAGAAACAACATTGGGTGGGAAAGTCTGTACTCTGAAACCCGACTGTACATTTGATTTATTATTATACATGTGTCTTGCAGAACCAATCCCATTTGGTTTACCTCAACGCGCTGGCAATCAGGCAGAAGTGGGTCTTGAGGCCGAAGCTGCAGATATTCAGGCTCAGGCAGGTAACCAGGCTGAAGCAGGTTTTCAGGCTGAGGCAGTTAACCAGGCTGAAGCAGGTTTTCAGGCTGAGGCAGGTAACCAGGCGGAAGCAGATATTCAGGCTCAGGCAGGTAACCAGGCTGAAGCAGGTTTTCAGGCTGAGGCAGTTAACCAGGCTGAAGCAGGTTTTCAGGCTGAGGCAGGTAACCAGGCGGAAGCAGGTTTTCAGGCTGAGGCAGGTAACCAGGCTGAAGCAGGTTTTCAGGCTGAGGCAGGTAACAAGGCTGAAGCGGGTGTTGAGGCTGAGGCAGGTAACCAGGCTGAAGCGGGTATTGAGGCTGAAGGTGGTATGCAGGTTGAAGCGGGAATTCGGGCTGAAGGTGGTATCCAGGTTGGAGCTGGTATTCGGGAAGAAGCTGCAGCTGCTAATCAGCGGCAGGCTGAAGTCGGCAATCCGGGAGAAGCAGACAGTCAGCCTGTGGGTCGCAATCAGCCTGTTGAAGAGGCGGTACCCATGGAAGCCGATGAGGAGTCACGTGATGATATGGAAGACTATTACGGTACCATGGAAGATTCCCAAGAAACGGAAGAAAATGATAAGCTTGATCCAGAGGCAGTCAAGATTCGCAACAGGGCCATCCGTCACTTAAAAGTGGTTTTCGGTGACGGGACGGGTCGTCCTAGCCCATTGGCAAGGCTTGTTAGTGGTACCCCTAATAAGAATATCCAAAGCCTATTTTCATGGGTTCTGTTCTTTCTTTTGCAGTGGCAGATCCACACCTTCACCAGTGATACGCAAATGGCTAAAGTTATGTGCTTCATTTGTGAATTATTGACGGTAGCAGGTAATGACCGGGTTTCACAAGCAGCGGAGGCAGTATTCCCCAAAACGATGCGGATGATGTACAAATGGTTGGGTACAGACCTAACGATGACTAATTACTCTATCAGTGTATGCTGCCCGGCCTGTTATACGTTGTCGCATTCTGTGTTGTCCACCACTGAGCGTGTGCGAGCTCGAGGCTTTTACACGGATCATAATGGTAATCAGCAACCCATTAGGTGTACTACCATCGGTGATGATTTAAAACGCTGCAACAGGAAATTGTTTTATGAGACCAAGATTGTGGGGGAAATTGCCTTCCTTCCAGTCAGGACATTCTGTTACCAGTCGCTCGAGAAGAGTTTGCAGGTTATGATGAAACGTCCAGGTTTTGAGCTGAAATGTAGAGAGTGGAAGGGCAGGAGGATACCCAAAGGAGTGTTTGCTGACATTTACGACGGTTCGGTATGGAAAGAATTTAACGCGAACAACGACGGCTTTCTTGATAATGAAAACAACTTGGCTCTTCAGATGAATATCGATTGGTTTCAACCATTCTCTCGGAAAGCTTCGATGTCAGTAGGGGGCATTTACCTAACAATACTTAACCTACCCAGAAATGAGCGGTACAGACTTGAGAACGTCATACTATACGGTATCATTCCAAACTTAAGTAAAGAACCTGCCGACCTTACCAGTTTTCTGAGGCCCCTAGTCAACGAACTCAAGGAATTCTGGCATCAGGGAAAAAGGCTTATAACCCAAATGTTTGCCCAATGGCAAGACCGTTAAGTTGGCGCTTTTGAACGTTGCTGCCGACCTGCCTGCAGGGAGGAAGACCTGCGGTTTCCTGCTACCTAATGCTATCATGGGTTGTTCAAAATGTCTGAAGGAATTCAAGAATTCAAACCGTGGAGGATTCAACATGGCGAATTGGACTCCTCGTACTCTGGACCAACACAAGGAGAGAGTGAGTGAGATTACAGCTGCATCCACCCCGAGAGAGAAAAGTAAACTTGAGAAACAGTATGGAGCTCGTTCCTGTGTCCTCCTGGAATTGCCCTACTTCAATCCCATCAGGTAAGTTCAATCTCCAGGCCGAACAAATTTAAAGGCCAATCTTACACAGAATTATACCAAAATATTAACAATTTTAATTTGACATTTGAATAAACATTAATACAAATGTTTCCATTAGCAGTAACTGTATTATATGACATTCATTTCTTCAGGTTCCTCTCGATCGATGTGATGCATAATGTACTGTTGGGTAAGTGTTGAAGCTTGACCTAACGTTAATTAATGTTTAGCACTGATAATGTGTTTGAAATGGAAATTGCATTTGCCTTTAATTTGGACTATTAGTTCATTGGGGTTTCAATACCGATTTCACATATGTGCTTTTATTATTGGGATTCAGGGACTGCCAAGCGAATGTGGAAGAGGTGGACCGACAAAGAGTTGTCAAAGAAGAAGAAGAATTCAACAGATGACGTTGTACTAAGCGCTAATCAGGTGTTGACTATTGATACTCGTCTGAATCAGTTTAAAGAGGGACTACCGGATGACTGCGTGGTAACTAACATCAAATCGAACGCTGGGATGTGGACGGCAAAGGAGTGGAAGAATTGGGTTACAGTCTCGTCTGGATACTGCCTCCAGGGCCTTTTGCCGGAGAATATGCTTCATAGCTGGCAGCGTTTCGTAGAAGCCACTCGACTTCTGTGCAAGCCTTGTATTACACACCACGAGATAGAACAGGCACACAGGAAACTATTGCACTTTTGTAAGAGCACAGAGCTCCAGTTCGGTTCTGATTTCATTACCCCAAACATGCATCTACATCTCCATTTAAAGGAGTGTCTCCGGGAGTATGGTCCATCTCCCAGTACTTGGCTGTTCAGTTTTGAGCGGTATAATGGTTACTTGGGGGATGTGCCGACTAACAATCGCCAGATAGAGAAACAATTGTTTGAGAGGTTTCACAGGATGAGTCGTGTCAGTCAGGCGCGCGCCGAAATGCCGTCCAAACACGAGGGGAAATTTGGCAAACACTGCCAGCTGGGAGAAGGAGAGAAGAAAGCAAGAACGGTCCTGGAAACACTCGATGTACCCAATGAGCGAGATTTCGCGCAGTGCGAGAGCCTATGGAGTCTCCCCGACGGCTTCGAGACATTTAGAGGAGAAAATGTGTGGATCGACTCGGACGATCTTGAGCTGCTCAAAAAAACATACAAAAAGATGTACCCCACAGAACCGGAGATCCTAGAGAAGTCATTTCTGCCTTCAGTTTACGTGAAGTCTAAAGTCGCAAAATATGGCCCCATGACTTATTCCAGCACAAATTCCAGCAGTGGTAAAAAGTTGTCTAGACTAATGGCAAATTGGTACGACGACGGACAGACTGACCCCCGGGAGCGACCGTGCATCGCCACCCACTACATGAAACATTACATACAATGTAATGCAACCGGGCAGAAGAGGCAACATGTGTTTGCAGCTGTGAAGTGGTACCGACCCAGCACCGTCGATTCCAGATACATAAGTCCTTATACAATGTGGCACAAGGAAAAGTTCGAGCAACCTTCATGGGCATCTTTCCTGCCTGTTATGCGGATAAGTGGACATTTTGGATATGTGGTTGAACAAGAAAATATGATCGTATGTCCCCTTCGGCGCCACGACTTCTTGTAGATCTAGAGGACCTATAGATATATATAACGAACTCGTGCACGTAGTGTCCGAAATTAAGCTGAAAACGTATGCATCATTAATGAGATTGTGCACCACAAATATTGGATATGCACCCCCCGATATATGGGAATGAAAAAATTCCATGAGAAGTGTGCACATGTATAAAAAAATGTGCAAACCTTAAAAATAACGCACCTGGCAGTGAGTGTGCAGAATCACGAGTGTGAGTGTGCAGATCTAGACTCACGAGTGTGAGTGTGATCCCCGGGTGAAGGCCTATAGGCCCGGCCTATAGGGTGCAGCAGCTTAATTTCGGACAATGTCCGGTGTTTTATATGCATTGTTAGGATTATGTGATTTAGACGCTTTTGCCAACAAAAGCAACATTTTTTTATTAGGAATAATTATATTACGCCCTAAACCTTATAATGTGACTACTTTCAAATTTAAAATAAAAGGTAGGAAATTACTTCGCAAGGTTACGGTGCCAGGATGTGCGACTTTGAGGTACGTTTTCTGAAGTTATTTCACAGGCTGGGGGTGTGGGGCCGTGTGCATTTACGGGTGGTTTCTTGAGTCAGGTGTCAGGACGTGCACATCCAGCTGCCAGGGCTGCGCTGCGCGAGCGACACCTTATGTAACACCTGACACCGGTCGCTCAGGCTGCTCGGCTGACCTAGATGGCCCCTCATTACCCTGCCCCCCGGGGGGGTCGGGGGGGGGGGGGGGCACCAGCTTTATAAGGAGGTGCCCACCACGTGCACACACACAGTCCCGCGCCAGCCTCACGACCATAAAAGCCGTACGTACGCAGAAGTTTGCTGATATTAAACACAAGCACCACATTGTGAACAATGGCGACCGCGCAGAAAACCCGGTAGGTGAATCAGATAACTTGCCTATAATTTGATAAGATAACATGCCTATATAGAGAAGTAGTGTTTTTTCAGGCTTTGCGGGAGAATGACTTGGGGGTTACACTTCCATATATAGAGTGTTTGTTAACAAATGTATAATTGTGTGGATAATAGCTGTTACGTTTGGTAGATATTTTCCATTTTTTTTCGTTTTCTCCCCATACACTTAGATAACCAATTCCAGACACTTAAAGGTTGTTTTTTTTGGCTCATTCAAGCAACCATGTGCGGTCGGAGGAGGAAGAGGAATCCCAGGCATGGACACCGCGTGAGGAGAAAAATATTGAAGAGGAGGAAACGATCTGGACGGAACCCGAATGGACCGAGTGCGCGCCCCTGTTCACCCCTAAGTAGGTTTAAATTGTTCAACACTGTTGCAATTGATGGACAGGGATGGAAGAGAAGCATGGAAAGAAAATTATTAACTTACTATCTGGTAGGATGACTATCGTCATGCCAAATAATGCACACTGTCTAAAACCCGACGACGGACTCGCGGTCGGACATAGTTGTGGTCGCTCGAATTCATGTAACATGCTGAAACAACAGGCTCTTTTTTGGACATTTTAAAAATTGCAAATTTGTCAGACTGGCACAATAACATGAAATAGAGATTGGATGAGAAAAATTGAGATGCCGATGATTTGGTAGTTTCGACCACCTATGTTGAAATGATGGACGGTGTGACGATTTTTGAAATTTTTTCCAGGACGCACGACCAACAACAGCTCCCGGACGGCCCATCAGAGTGGACGTGCGTCTACTGTTCGGAGGATCCGACCCAGGTTGGTACATTTGTATTTACACGATGAAGCTAAGTGGGAAATAAAACATGTAAGCGTATGAAGGGAAATATGTATAAACAAAACAAAATGATGAGTGGGGCGATTTCACGAGTACAATTGTTCTGAAATTTGCCAATATTACGAGGGACACGCTGGTATGTAGTAAGTGCAAAATTGACTTTTGCACATTTAACTATAACCACACAATTTTTTTCAGGAGCAGGAGGAGTACTTAACGGACCAAAGGTGGAAGGCGATGAAAACGTTTGCCGAAGACCAACACGCCACACAACCGCAGGCCATATTCTTGGATGGCAACTACAGGTACGCCGGGGTTTTTTTTCATAATAAATAATATTATATAGCGACAATGATTTTCGATGATGCTACTAGGCAAAAAATAACGAGGGCATAGAATCTTGATGTTGACGTTGGAGTGAACGCCGAATTTCGTACGGTTACTAAAAATTGTGATTGATGATGGTCCGATTAGTTCGTGCACACAATTTAAAAAAATGTGTATTTAAACATGCCTCCGTAATATTTCAGAATGTACTTGGTCTGCAACTACTGCGGCCGGTGCTACCACGCCGACTGTGAGGGGGGCGAGCCTGCCAGCATCATGTGCTCCGAGGTGTTGTGCGAGTGGTGCGCCGAGGATAAAGATTAATAGAATCGATTCAGCAATAAAATAGTACACTAGATTTTAACTACACTTTGTGTCAAATGTCCTTTTATTTTTGTTTTTATATAGTAACACTAGCTATAGGTTAGAATTTACCTTAAATCACAGCTTCACGCTAAACTATGTTTTTTGTGTGTACCTGGCAGTCTACGGCCGATCGTACAGAGTATATTGAACAGATAATGTGAGTCATAATATATGTTTCATCTAAATTTACAAATATACTAGATCAGAGTGAAACACAGTCTTTTAATGCCTACTAACTTCTAAGTACAGTGAGAGTAGAACACTGGTAAAGCGCGGCCATCAAATACAACCCACATTCCCCGTATAGGTCTATAGGCATAGAAACTTTGCTAAATCTGAGGGGTTCCAGAGACCCCCTAATTTGGATAATTCCCTTTATTGGTAGTTTAATTGCGTAAAATTTGAGAAATCGGAGGGGGGTCAACCGAACATGGGACCCCCCCCCCCCCCCCCCCTTCAATACATTCTGCTACAGACTGCAGGCTTTAAGCCGGATGGCAGGTGCACACCCCTGTAACGACCAACAGAGAGCTCCTCTCAGACTGGGGCAAATTAAACTCATGGGGCAAACTGCGACACAGCTCAGAATCCGTCCCAATCATCGGTTGAGACCGGGGTTTACCTACGCAGTGCAACGGGGCGTGGTGGGGCGTGGCCCGGTAAGGGTTACACCGTCAGGCGGTCTCTGGGTCGGGCACCCGGGTCGGGCCCTGGAGATTAATCCTCCATCACGCAGGGCTCTCTCCCTCACTCCCTCCCAGTCTATCCCGACAGATTACTAGTTTTAGCGGGGCAGGAGCCTTGATTTGTGAAGACGTGGAGAAATGGCAATGTTTGACCCCATCGTAAGGCCCGTGGAGGAACCTACCCGTCGGAAAATCAATCACCTGCAGCATCAAGTCGGCGGTAAAATGGATAAGTCATTTCACCGGCGACCTGATGTGTTTTCTCTGCACGGGTTCGAATCCTGTAAATGCCTGGGTTAACTTGACGTATCGTCCGTCATACGGCAATACGCCTTTTTTCTGTTCATAATTTTAAAGTGTCATTATTATTGTACTATTTTATATCAATATTATCTAATTCACGAAGATGTCTTGGTAGGGAAAACCAGTGTTTAGCACCCCTGTAATAAGCTAAGGGGATTTCCAGAGATGAAAGTGGTCCATGAGAAAAAAAAAGTGTAAATTCATCCTCCAAGAATTGCATGCATTTACGGGAGGGTCGAGTATTAACATATTATTATTTGTTTAATTCTCCGAATTTTGTATTTATCTTAATTATTGCTCATTTTTGACTTTAAACATATCAATTTGTTCACAATTATGTTAAAGAATGTTTTCCGTAGAAAAAATCCTACTTTGATTGATGATTTCAGACTTTTCTATCATCACTGTCGGAATAATTTAATGCTCCACAGGAAAGAGACCACATGCTGTGTCTAGCGCCCGACCCCCGTTCTTCCCCCACATCACATAACCATCTGCAGCTGGTCACCAGACACCCCTGACCACAGGGCTACCCATGACGGGGATAAGACTACAAATTCAGAATATAAAACTATAAATATTTCATATGGAAAAAAAAACAAAATACGTACATTTTCCTTGGTGTTAGGACTAAGAATGAACAATATATACAAATGCTCAGTACATTCTGATGTGAAATTAGTTTCTGAAATTAAAGTGTGAACAAAATGTTGCATAAATTTATATTTGCAATTCCAATGGGACTCCCCATATGAATCCGATCCTCCACTTTCTCCTTTTCCACTTCATACTGGGAAGGGGGCCCTTTCAAGGATACTACCCACTGCCAAACTACCGCCCGCCCCTTCTTTTTCTCACCGATCCCTCCTAAATTCTAGTTGACCACGTGCACCTCTTGTTTATGGCCCTAGACCCTTAAATTCGAGACGGCGACATGGCCCTTTTTGGGCTTAGTGACATGGGACAGGGCTAATTCTTAAATTCGACAGGGCGACATGGATGTTTCTTAAAATTGACATGCGACATTGGGACCCCCCCATCAAGGGCCCCTTGTTTGTCAGGGAAGACTCACATCACCGCCCCCAAAATTCTGGTTCTGTACATGTCAGTACCAGGAAATATGCCTAAAAACCCCAAACTGCTTAATCTAATAATACTGGGTATGCAGAAGGTTTAATTCAGTTTGGCAGGTATCCAAGTCTATCAATACTAGACTTTATCTCTTGATGGCTCCTGGTTGATATGTTTAAATCCATACAGTCAATTTCACTAAGCTACGATCTGTTCATACCGGTGGGTATTTGGATGGTCCCTAGCCCGGGTAAGTTAAGCAACATTGAGACCGGTTGTTACTTGGATGGTGGCCTGCCCGTGTTCGAATCCCCATTTGAATACATTTTTTTCGTTCATGGTCGTCCTGGTTTCAATTTAATCCACCAGGTGTCGCTGGAGGAAAGATCAGTCTACACTATCACTCTGCCACCTCGACGCTCGCTAACTGCGAATCATGGATGACGATTCTGGCGCGGAGGGGTCATTCGCCGCAGATTGTCTACACTATACTAGAAGTAGGACGCGGTGTATTGCATCAGTCCTGTGGTTCGGATATAAAAGGCCTCTATCGGCCACAACCGTCCGGCGAGCCGTGACGCTGGGCCACTAATGAATTATTCGAGCCCCTCGTGGGTTCGACCCCCACTAGATTCGTTAGGCCCGGCCTAACAAAACGATTGTCGTTTCCCCAGCGTCAACATGACACTCGCCACTTTTGTGAGTTTTTACTATAATATGTATTGAAACCAGATATATATATACGTTGATAAGTTTGAGACATAAATCTGTACGATTCAAAACATGTCAATATCCCACCCCCCCGCTTTCCTCCATTAATTACACTTAGGCCTACAGAATACCTTTGGATACAGGTTGTCAGATTAACTGTGAGAGGAAAGCGCATTAAGGGAATTAACACGTTGAAGCTGGAAAGGGGGGATTGTTTTGTTAAAGCTGCAACTACTGCAATGGAATAGATTTTCGATGATGCTACTAGGCAAAAAATAACGAGGGCATAGAATCTTATATGTGTACCTTTTGTGTGTACCTGGCAGTCTACGGCCGATCGTACAGAGTATATTGAACAGATAATGTGAGTCATAATATATGTTTCATCTAAATTTACAAATAGACTAGATCAGAGTGAAACACAGTCTTTTAATGCCTACTAACTTCTAAGTACAGTGAGAGTAGAACACTGGTAAAGCGCGGCCATCAAATACAACCCACATTCCCCGTATAGGTCTATAGGCATAGAAACTTTGCTAAATCTGAGGGGTTCCAGAGACCCCCTAATTTGGATAATTCCCTTTATTGGTAGTTTAATTGCGTAAAATTTGAGAAATCGGAGGGGGGTCAACCGAACATGGGGACCCCCCCCCCCCCACTCCCGCCCTGGGGGGGGGGGGGGGGGGGGGGGGAACTGGATACGCCACTGCTGGCAATTATATTGGTGCCTGAATGGAGTGTGGGTACGTTAAGACGCCGAGAAGGTTGGGCGTGTGAAGAGAACTATGAGCGGATGGGACTATTGTGACACAATATAGTTAACACCCCCTGACTTACACTTATATACACGCCAGAAGGGGAAGGGAAACTTTGAGGTGGGCGCAAAAGTATTACCTAACACGCCCACTGCTATGGGTGGTATAATGATACTATGATTTTTCAGGGATAATCGTGGAGTAAGACTTACACTCCTTGACACGTTTTAGAGGAAGTGGTTTCAGACAAGCCCGAGCCTGTCGAATGTATGAGTTCAAATTCTTCCCGTGCTTCTTTCTCTACTGAGACCTACAACACAAGGCAAGTGAAAGAGATCATACAGTGGAAGTGGGATCCCATTAACAATTCATAGGCTTGCACCTGAAAGCAATGTTAGGTGTTGCAGAAGGCTGCATATGACCTTTAGGGGGAAAACACATCAGAGGCCAGAAGACACTTTACGTAACCTTGTATGCCATAGGCTGATTATGAAGTAGCAGATTTTGTATTTGTTTGATTATTTCCACAAACTATTGCACAGAACCATACATTTTATATAATAATCAAAAGAGAATTATCAAAATGTATGAATGATGAAAAAGCATGATGATACCTTCCCTTCAATATACCTTAGGGTGATAATGCTTTAGTAATTAAGAGTATAAGAAATGCCGTATCAAAGCCAAGTGATAACCAGTCAAAAGAAAGTAGTTTATGTGGGAAACAGCGCATGTAGGCACACAACGTGTGAACCTCCATAAAAATGGTCTGTGATAATGCATTATATAACACATGTTTTACCTAAAGTTATGTGCGATTTTCTATTTGTATGCTTAAATCTATGCATGAAATGCATGATAGGATACATAAAAACAGTAAAACGCATAATAATACCTATGTTCCGGAGGTGGCCAATAATACACGAGTTGCAAAAAAGGGCCGCAGGAGTTGCGAAAATGGGACGGGGAGTTACAAAAACGGGCAGCATTTCTCAGGTATTATTTCCTAAATTATGGAAGATTTATAGGGCTACGATATAATAAATCCATAACCAACCTTGAAGGTGGTCCTTGTAGGGAAATAAATGTGTCTCCCCACGCAGAAAGGATGCTCCAGGCGGGAATTAGGCATTAAAGAGGGTGATTTAATCTTTCAAATGATACCGAGGAATTTATGGGCTGTTGAACACAGGGTGGTCAGTATTCCTGAAAATGGCAAAAAGCCGGGATATTGAATATTTATCTAAATATTTAGTAATGAAATAAAGTTTTCTCCATAAATTAACAAAAAGTCATAAAAGCTTTTAAGCTTATAACTTTTGTTCTACAAAAGATAATCTCTTTCAGTTTGGACCGGTAATACAATCAAGTCATGTTTTTCCAAATGGGTTACAATTTTTGATGAAAATGGCAAAATTTTGTTGTTTCCATGGTAACCGAAAATCTGATGTTTGGTAATATTTGGGGAAAAAACATTCTATTAACATTCCAAATAGAATGTTTTTCAAACAAAATGGAATGTTTAGAGTAGGAAAAGTGAATGTTACACAAAAAGTTGGTTTAAGACGTTTTCATCCCTATTTTTCACAAATCTACCCATATCTCCCTTAATCTTACCTGTAGAGCTTAAGATATAACCCCCTCGGGGCATTCTTTCTGTGTGGGGAGACACAAATACGGACTGGCAACAAGGCCCAAATCGCCTAGTGGGTATGGGGCTTTAGGCTGATATCAGAGTCCCACCTCGTACCCCCTTCTCAGTTGGTTATGTGATAGTAAACCGCCGCGGAGGTGGAGTTTATGGTATATAACCTCCGAGGCGTTAGCCGAGGAGGTTATATACCATAAACTCCACCTCCAAGGTGGTTTACAAGCTTATACTCCATCCCATAAACACAATGAACTATATATTCGAAATCTTTAGATATGTTTAGTTTAGACATAATCTGTACATATCTAACTAAACACCTAGATGTGTTGTCGGCACCGGTCCCGGGTCCCGGGGCTGACCACGGCCATGGTGGCTGCCAGACTATAATTAGAACCATACGGCACGTGCCTGGCACCACTTCTGACCATAGTAGTCCTTCCATAACCTAGATACCTCTTGTATAATAGTTTGCGCGACTAGCGGACTTGGATGATACTACAGTCTAACCACCACACCTATGTGTGCTGGTGGGGTCGTTGGTTCATAGGGTGGTGGTGGTGGTGGTGGGGTAGGAGATGGTGGCCTACTATGCCGCATTGACACCTCAGCTACAATAGTAATTAGTTCTCATAATCATCTGTTTTGGCACGGAGGGTGATTCGCTGCAGACTACCGTAAAACCCCTGATTATAAGCTGCACTCTAATTTAAGCCGCACCATAACTATTGAGTTTTTCTTTAGCCATTTTTCACAATACCTTTTCACCATTGCCATTGCATTCAAGGCTGTGTAAAACCCTAATTTAAGTCACACCCTTAACGTTGAGGCGTCCTTGGTACTCATTTTTAAAACTAACCCTTATTTAAATTAGGGGTTTTACATACTACTGCACCACTACCCCCCACCACTACACGCAGGTCCCGGCGGCTTCGAAATGGCATAGGTGTTCAGTCCAGTGTATATCAGCTGCCACAATAGGGTAGTGGTTAACGTCTTGGACTTGTCATCCAAAGGTATAGGTTTCGAATCCAGGGAACTAAATGGGAAATTAAACTTTACAAAACTTCGAAATTGGAAGCATAAAGCTTCTCTGAAATAACCTCCGGAGGTTTAGCACATAACCTCCGGAGGTTTAGCACATAACCTCCGGAGGTTTAGCACATAACCTCCGGAGGTTTAGCACATAACCTCCGGAGGTTTAGCACATAAACCTCCGCCGGAGGTTTACCTGGTCATCAAGAGTAGGTTACGCTCAGAAACCTCCCATGTGAACAATAGAGGTATGGGCTGGGAGGAGTATAAGTGAAGGTAAACCACTGCGGAGAAGGAGGTTATCCTTTATAACCTCCGTGCCTGCATTCACAATGACCTCCGAGGCTGAATTATATGCAGGCAAAGAGGTTATATAGGGTAACATCCTTCTCCAAGGCAGTTTACGAGCTTATACTACCTCCCCCTACCACAATTATCCTATATATGTGTGTGTACATATGTAACACAGTGAAACATATATTCAGCAGTGGTCAGCGTAAGTATGCAGCAACAGGTTTCCGTAGCCAAGTGGTTATAGTATTGAACTTATATTCAATAGGTCCCAGGACCGAATCCCACATGCAGCTTATTTGAGATTATGCGTTTTTTTATATTAGGCCTATGTCTAAAAATACCATAACTTCCATGATGAAAAAATTACCCTCTTAATTATTACAATGTATCAAGCCTTAGGGCCCTGATTTGTATTTCACATGAATAGTTTGACTATGAGGGTTTATATTACAATATATCTTCGCTGCTCAAGTATATTCCTTACCTTGCTTTCAAACAGCTGCCTCAATACCCCATTCAGGAGTCCTGATCTGAGTATGCGCACACCTTTAACCCAGTTTCCTATGGGTGGACAAGTGCAACTTTAAGCCAATCAGGACTATCAATTGTTCAATATGGCGGTGCCCACGGGGCCTCTCCCTAATGCAGTATGTGGTTAGGCTCTTTACCTTAAAGAGAGGGGTCAGTGAAATATCAATTCCGATTTTTTTACACTTTAATTGGCAGATATAATGCTAATTTAGAAGTAGGCCAAGTTTCGATGCTGCTGATTAACTCTTTATGTGAAAATAATGAATTAATTATAAAGAAACATCTTATCCCTCTAATCCTTAGGGAAACACAATATCGGGCACATTGATATTTTTCTGCCAATGTTCCTGATGATTCCCCACAAATTCAGTTGCCTGGCTTGATGCTCATCACCCAGAAAGCATGCAATACCCATAGAGAATCGCCTGGTGATCCATTGATAATTTGGTCACCCAGCAATTTTACCTGCAATTCTCTGAGTTGCCCATCATCCATCGGTTGTTGGTGCCACAAACTCAAAAACCTGTTCAGTTATTTCCTAGAATATATTCATGGGGAATTCATACAAAATTACATAAAATTGAAAAGCAACAAAATAACCAAAATTATCCTAAAAATCATGAATCTTGTGTCCTCAATTCCAATATTTGGATTCATGAAAAAACGGTACTTTATCACTGTGCTAACACTCAGCCTATATCATCAAAAATATATATAGTTGCACCGGAAAGCTTCTTTTGAACATTCTGACCTCTTACAAAACAGATTATGTATATGTAATGAATATGCCTGTCTGAGCATTCGTCCTGGTGCTACCTAACCAACTGTTATTGACCATAGTGATCACACATATCTATACTTTGATGGGCCCTCTGTCATAAATATCATAAACACGACAGTTCAAGTTTTGAGTCTCTTCATTGGAAATAGTCTACAATCAAGCTACTGCAATCCTCAAGGATGCATCTCTCACATATATGTGCGCTTTGTTTTTTCTGGCAGTTGTTTTTGGTAACAACAAGCTTGAATGAGACAGAGCGCCTGTGCTTACATGCTCTCAGCAAGGTTAGTTTTTTGTACATCTTTCTGTTGGAATCAATATTGTGACAGAAACATAAGAATGCAGTTCTACTAGAGCCCTGCCTTCTTACATTTCCTGAAAGGTATAAGGCAATAGAGGGTTTCAGAAACTCAAATGTATCAAATGTATAAAATTGAATCAAATGTACCAAATCAAAAGTGCATGAATCAAAAGTGCATAAATCAAGATTATTTTATATCACAGACTGTTTTTTATAGTACCGATGCCCTGTATGTTCCAGTAGCATTGCAGAACTTAGCATTGCAGAACTGGTAACTCGTCCCTGATTGTTTATGCATATTTATTACATGAGATAAGCTTGGAAATCCCATTCAGTGTTGGGTATCAAGCGGGCAGTATGGTTTAGGTCCCTAATATATCTGACGATGGTGAAGGTTAAAAAATCTCCATACACTTGATGTTAAAACTCTGTAAGGGCGCCTAACATCCATAACTAGCAATGCATTTCAGCACTGTCAGCTTATGACATCCAATCTCTCATAGATTTCCTGTAATATTACTGATGACGCAAGCCTGAGGTCTAAAACATGATTGTTGCAACCCTGGAGATAAACACAATACATTTCATAGCATTTAGGCAAATTCCCTATTTATTGAACTTGGGGTATTCTATTAATATGATTTATAAAAGAAATGAGGATTATCACTGTGCCTGAAAAATACTGATTTGTGACACATTGTTGTTTGCAGTATATAAATGGAATGGACAGTGTGTCATCAAGCTGTAGATACTTTGGTCCCAACAAATACCAACCATGTGAATTGAGTTCTGATGCTGACATGAACATCTTGCTCAATTTAAAGGGCCGGACTGAACCAAAACCTTATGGAGTAAGTAAGAATTATTGGCCCAAAATTTATAAAGCTTGTATGTGTGGCCAAAACTTAACAAGGGATGTCGGGACCGATCGGTGTGCTCTCGACTTTTGGGATTCATTTCTTTGTAAATTGCCTGGCTGTGTCCAGCAGATGGAAACATAACTAGATGGGGATGCTTCTTGAAGTTGTGCCTTGTGTTTGTGATGCCAGGAGGACAAGCCCAAATGGCTTGGGTTATCTTGGAATAAAGAAAAGGAGTGTGTCAATTGTGTACTTCAGAGGGATGGATTGATGGACTCGGGTCTAAGGTCTTCCATTGCATCACTTCCGGTTTACATGCTTTTGTGCACTGAAATTAGGGGTGACATCTAAAATTCAGGGGCTGTGAATCTGTGATGCTGCATCAGGCTGCAGCAGGATGTTAGTTATGACCACTACGTACCATGACTGGCTGCAGCACTCTAAACCCCTATTGCAATCTCATTAAGAATACCAAACATGAGCCCTTATCAATTTTTCTATTAGTTGCATGATAAAATGGAACTTTCCTTTTATGTTTGTATACACAACATACCCTAAGTGCCCCATTAAGGCTAATTAATTGATTATTTATGAGTTAATGAGGTCATTTAGGGTCATTAAGATATAGTGTCTCCATCCTCATTTTCTTATTAGAATAGAAATATTACTCAGGTGATGCATAATAATAATATGCATCACCTGAGTAATATTTCTATTCTAATAAGAAAATGGGGGGGGGTTGTATATTTATCAAACATCATGTTGCATATTTATCAAACATCATGATTACATAATACATCAAATCATAATATTATTATGATTTGATGTATCCAGGGACATGCTCTTCTCCCATTTGTACTATAAAACTTCCTGATGTTACTCCTCCCAAAACCACATATATAAAATTCTTATGTATCTCTAAGCCAAAACACAGAAGTTTCACTTCATGAAACTCACCACTGCCCTATGGCCAACCCTCTGTATGGCCTTGTGCAGTAGAACAACATAATGCAAGTGCTTAGCAGAAGAGGAGACCTGCCAACCTGTGACATAACAGAAATGTGACATTCCATGGGATTTTGGGGCTTAATGACATAGATGATGAATGTAGAAGAAGTCTCAAACTTTCTATCAATGAAAACAGCTTTCGAATATTCCAGGTAGAAGCTGAGATATTGATTTCTGAACATGATAGGGTCGGAAACCATAAATCCATCGAAAATAGATATCAAAGAGTACCAAACGAGATACAAATGGTTAAATATAGAGCAAAACGCAAGTAGTATGACAAATAACTAGAACAAAACACTATATTTTTTTTCCTAATTAAGATATCTTCGAGCTGTTTTTTGCACAATGTAGCTTGATAATCCTTCTTTTCTGTTTTTCTAACTTTAGAATTTTTGTCACGTGGTCTAGTTTCCATGGCAACCAATTACGTCATTTTACCACCATATGTACGTTTTGACGTTCTTTCAAAATTCCGGTAACCATGGCAACAATATGCAAAATTTGTGAAAATGTTACCTATCAAATAAAACTACACAAAATTTCATTTTTAGACTAATTTTAGCTTATTTTGCTATTTTTGGTCATTTTCTATGTAAATATTGACTGTAGACCTATCAAAGTATATGTCAATAAGCTTGGAATTCGCATGGAATGTCACAAATGCTCTCAAACCATACTTTTTTGTTGGTCTATTGCTTACTAAGCTGGCACTTAACAACTACATTATCAATTGAAAGGTTGAAATCTCAATAAATCAGAATGTTATTACATCATAATTTTGTGGTGAGGTTAGGCAAACTCAAAACAGAACATTATGTTCCAGAAAAGTAAATGATCATGAAAAAGCATCTTTCCAGAATACAAACTATACCTTTATAAATTGATTTAAAGAAGGGCAAATTTAATGGTCTATTTGTATAGGTATATTACCTTTTGTGATTCAAAACCATAAGAACCATTTAACTTCTTTTCTAGCCAAGACGGACATCAGTGACACTACCAGGTTATATGGGTGCCACTGACAGTAATGGCAGAATAACACTGCTTGCAACAGGTGCAACATTGACAACAAATGGTCAGTTTATCATTCAAATGTGCTCTTTTTTATAATTTCTTAATTCTTTACTTAATTATTTACATTTCTGTCTTTTATTTTGGAGGGGTGGTTATATTGACTGATACCAATACTCCTAAATGGAGCAGACAGAAAGAAATCTGTACTGATGGACAGTGTTTCACGCAAACTTTTTTTTCTGTAAAAAGAATGTTACAGTACCTATACTTAATCTTTACATAAAACTACAATATACTGCTCTCAGTTCAACATTTCTTTTTAAAACAGTTAAAATGTTGATATGGGATTAACAGATCCCCAAGTGACATCAATGAAATTCCTCAAAATTGGCAAATCTATTATTAGACATGTGAGTGGTTGAATTTGTGATGAAATTGAAGTACTTTAGTTTGATGGTAGTACTTACTGTGTAGTAGTTGTTGAGGGGAGTAATGATGAGTAGAAGACAGGAGTAATTGTAATTGATCTTGTATTTCTGGTAATTACTCTATTATTTTGCATGGCTTAAGGTCAACGCCCCTTTTAAGGATTAATATGAATTGCCTTGTACAAACTCTCAATTAAAGTTTCTACTACATAATCATTTGTCACAATCTCCATTGGTTATGTTCAGTGGCTTGAAAATGGATATGTTTCTGGAGGTTCAGACTTCGTTGGCACAAAAAGCTGAATTCTGTCTTTATTTTAAGGTATATGCATGGTCTTGTAGATAATCCCTAAAATATAATATCCAAAATTTTGAATCCTGAGATTTCCATTATTTTGAATAATATCATTTCAAAGTTATTTGGTGGAAGGTCCTGGTTTGTAGACCCTTTACAGTGATTTAAAGCTTACTAAAAATTTTATAATATAGATTTGCAACAAATTTCATCATACAAGGAATAATATATTTATTGTGATGAAAGGTGAATTTCTTTCGTTCATTAGAGTATTTTGATGCATAATATCATTTTGATTGGTATGATATGCTCCATGTGGACATTCATTATTTGAGTCTTTTTTACCACTAATTATCCATTGATTAACTATTTTCTTCAAAAGTACATTTTCTATGCAAAGATTGACTTTTATGTAAATAATTTCACAGATCAAACTGTTGTATCAAATTATGTTTATGGGAAGAGTTACAGAATTTCATATTTTGAGGACATCAAAGTCCACACCTAGGATGGTTTCACCTGTAACACTGGGTTCTTCTGGTATATGGAAAGTAGCGGATTTCAAACTAATATGTCTCTGCATGTAATGGGAATATTTTGAAATAGTTTGCATTATTTGAAGGGTAGGAGTTAAGTCCTAATTCATATCTTTCCCCTTAGGCCTGTAATATCCAAATTAAGTCACATACCTTAAGTATTTATTTCATGTCCAATACTGGTCTGAAAAGCTATGATATTCAATAATTGTTTTCCTTACAGTGACCTGTCATCCTGGTACCATAGACTGGGGAGAATATTGTTTATTTGAAGTAAACATCTCACAAACATGGGAAGCTGCAAAAAACAATTGTCAAGTTTTGGGTGGAGACCTGTTACAAATCACAAATCTTCAGGATATGACAAAAATAGATTGGTGAGCCAAGATTTTTAAATAATCTTTAAATATAGGAACTTTTTCAGACTGAGCAGCTTATTCATGCTAATTTTCTGAAGGTTTTCAAATAATGTGGTTTTGATCTTTCCTTTATTGATGCATGTGACAACAGCACAAAGGAGCTAGCAATGTTAGGGTCAATGTCACAAGGATCAGAATAACAGCTCAGATCAAATGATTAATTCATTAAGTAATAAGGCCGGTTTCATAACTCTCTTTATACTCTCTTTATGATATCTGTATATTCACAGTATTATAGTACTCTCACTTACAATAATGTAGGGTCTCATCAGGGGAGAACAAAGTTTTAACCAAAATATAAAATAACATTCTTTAGCAATCTGAAATGTTGTATGATAGATACAGGCACCCCATACAACTACTTTCTCCTTATTTAAGAGAAAGAGGAAGGTATAGCCTCTTCCTCTTTAAGAGCAAACATTCTCCTTGTTATATCTCACATGAGGCTTATAGGGGGAGGTTTTCTTCATAGAGGTTTAGTATGGATATATACCACCAAGGGGTGCATGTATGTCCTCTTTTACTCAAAACAAAATCCCTCATGAAATGAGCCAAACATAAGTATAACAGGATTAACAGGGAGTAAAAGGTATACTTTAATAAGATGAGGGAAACCTTTCTCTTCTCCTTAAAGAGAAAGAATCTAAGGGTATGGGGTCCATTCCATACTTTAAACACCCATCAGAATCTGGAAAAGGTCGTAGAAACAAATCCAGGTGGTAGTTGTAGCAAGGCAGTACTCTGACTGAGGCATAGGTAGGAGAACTGAGCAGTTACCATTATATTATACTAGTTATAGTCACTTTCAACTAATCAGCAAAGACTGTGTAGAGATTTCCAGTGATTTGGTTATCTCTTCCCTTTACCACAAGAAATATACTTACTCAGAAAGCTGGTTCTTAGTTTTCATTGATATATCCAAACAAGTTTGACAATTGTGGGATGACAAAAGGTCCTCTCCCCTCTTACAAGTTTGACATATGGTTCCATAACATCACATTGATTTTGTAAGTTACAGTTGCAGGTTTCCAATTGTGCAAAATTAATAGTGACCACTGGTTGACAAGTGATATGGACAGATATCATGTTAAAGGGCAAAACTTGTTAGGTATCTAATAATTGCACCCTGCTGTGCACCTCCTGGGTCCCTCCTAGAGTAATAGATATGCTAATGGGGTAATCTTGAGGTCAGGAGAGGGGGTTTACATTTACTGACCAGTGTCCCTTTGATATGTAACAGCAAAAATATTATAGCTACACAAAGATGGGTGACTCAGGTGAACACCTACACATTTTTCATGACGACGTCATTAGTGGCACCCCCTATGAGGGTCTGCGCAACCAGATACAAATAACACAACAGTGTGTCTTTTTCTGTCTTTTTCCAAAGGTTAACAAAGACTGGTGAATGGCAAAAAATGGCAAAAACAAACGAAGCGTTGTAGCGGGTTTCACAGACCCTCCTAGGGGGCACTAACATAGCGATGTTCACAGCGAAATGTCAATAATTGTGTTTCTTATTTTGGAGGCTCGTTGGTAACATCCTAACAGAGGAGGGGTGTAAGCCTAATTGAGGAAATGCCACAACTTTCAAATGTTACTGAAATATTTTCAAAATAAATTTTCTGGTACGGTAGATCTAGAAGGCAATTTCTCTTGATTTTTCCCGCAATGAGTATTGGTATGTTCATGTGTTAGCCCATCTATAAACCAAATGCTTAGAATAATTTCTCCCTCAGATATTTGGGAAAAACCTAATATTTCCAGGAGCCCTTTGAACAGTTGGAATGATACATCCCCCACTGGGAGTATGGCTGTTCCGTCCTTTATGTACTCCCTCTGCTTCTTTAAGCAAGCTGCATTAATTGGGTGGTAACGTTTCATAAACCTCAAAGCTGCTAAATGGTAACTTACTTCAGAATCCTTTGTTAAAGTAGTTCTTATGTCTGATGCTGATGATGTAAGCCTAGTTCTTAGCTTGCCCTATTCAGGTATTTTCTACTGGCTCTTTCATACCATGGCCAGTTATTTTGCTCATTAAAAATTCCACATTCATTGCTTGTACCAGAATAGACTGCTTAAAATTAATCCCCTTAGACCAGTCTTAATTGATGGGCTTGTTTGCCCTGTACTCTATTTCTCATTTCTGACAGACAACCCACATCTAATGTCCCATCAGATTCAAGTCCTTATGAATCTGACCAACCATCAAATGATTAGTATAAAAATTATTCTACCTGCTTGCATCATACACTATGTAGGGTAATGTTGATAATTAAGGGACTGAGGAGCTCTCTCCTTGGCCAAAAATTAAACCAAAACTTTTTACACTGAAAATTGTTTATGAAATATAAGGCCTATGTTTATAGTCATGGTTCATATATCAATGAAAAGAGAAAGTTCTGCACTATCCAACCATTATTAAAGAATTCTTGTATGTATAAAAATTTCCAGGGGGTTTAAAGTCACCAATTTAATAGGCTCGAAGTGAAAATAACCCCAAGCATGGCCAGCCTGCACCTCTCGAGTTGAGTTCCACAGTAGGTTAAGTGGTCTTGAATCACATAAATGTCATACCTTTTTCTTATGGGCTAAACATAATTTGAATGATGTCTTCT
Organism: Lepidonotus clava; assembly: GCA_936440205.1. Classification (NCBI taxonomy): domain Eukaryota; kingdom Metazoa; phylum Annelida; class Polychaeta; order Phyllodocida; family Polynoidae; genus Lepidonotus; species Lepidonotus clava. The sequence goes on from OW387149.1 coordinate 11,908,261, forward strand.
GGCAGATGTATATTTCAGATTGAAGGAAGGGAAACAGTTATTCGGGAGATACAATGTATTAACAGGCCCTTAATACAACCTTATTTTCTTTTTTTAGGTCGGTAGAACCATGGCTTGGTCTCAGATATAAGACTGCCAGATGGATGTGGCATGGCTCATGGAGAGAATATGCCAATGACGGGAACTTTGTTGGCAGTCAGGGTGTCGATGGGGCAGTGTGTACAAAGATGAACAGTGACGGGGATTGGGAATACCAGACGCAGGCACAGTGTAACCAGGGAAAGGCATTTGTGTGCGAACGAACACAATTTGAGGGTGACCAGAAAAGAAAACAAAATTCAATATCATCAACTTATTCATTTTTCTAATTAATTTACAACTTTCAATTGTACTTTGCCTGGGCTAAAACAATAACTTTATGAATAGAGAAATTCAATATCTGAAAACACATTCGTATTTTACATGCTTCAAACAAAATTCAATAGGTCATGACTTCATAAGAACTGTTCCTCATACAATCAATTCTAAACCCTAGGAAAATGCCCAGCCAAGTATGTGATGTGGTCAAGCACTTGCCACAAGTATGTCTCAACAAGAAAGAGTTTTCCTGCAGCAAAACAGCACTGTTTGACAGAAGGTGGACATTTGGTAGACATTTCAGATGCAGATGAAAACACTGCAGTCTTTAACATCAGGTAGCTATTTTACCCAATAGCATAAGAACTTGTAAAAAATGAGACTACCAGATATTTGATGAATTTCTCAACCAAAAATAATGAGTTGTATTATTATTGTATGCATTAGTCGAAGGAAACCATAAATCATTATAGTATAATCAAATTTATTTCCAAATAGATTAGGGGATATCTGGCTGGGACTTGCTATGTTTTCCATGTGGCACTGGTGGCCAAGAGAAGATGAACTGTTTGAGGGCAGCCTGAAGTTTATGCCTTGGGCTCCAGGCAAACCAACAATAGAAGACAAATGTGCCTTCATCAATGGTGATGGGTTGTGGTCATCAACTGCTAATTGTACAGAGTTCAGACCTTCCATGTGCATGATTCCTAAAATTTCAGGTGAAGAGTTGATTATTTCATTATTTTAGAACAAAATCTATTTAATGTCCCTAGGGAGGATAGAATATACCTCTATTCATTAGTTCTAAGACTGCAAATCTATCATATTTTCTCATATGCAAATCAGCAGCTATCATTGAACTTTCTAATCAACATAATATTTTATGCCAACGGTGATAATGAGTGTTTACAAAAGAAATAATAAGTTTCTTCAATTATATATTACTTATAGAACTACAATGGACTGAATGGAAACTGACATCTTCACCTTGGGTTAAAGTAGCTGATTCCTATGTGCTTGTCTTAGGTAATCAAAGCCTACCCTGTGACTATAAAATGTATGATAGTGGTAAGTGGTTGTCTTATTTGCAATCAGATATTCAATATTACACAATCAGTATAAGCTTAATTTATTACATGTAAACAGTGTTTAATGATTATGGGAACAATAATGTAAAGAATATTGTGGTCTATAGAAAAAGGATTATTGTCTTTGTTGTATCAAATCTAAAAGAACAGTTGTGATCATAAGAATGCCATGCTCTAATTCTGCCCTTTTATTATCTACAAATGATAAACCTCTTGATCAGTTCATACTGGGGTATGTGAATACTGAAGGTTTGCTCCTTAGTTTCATTATATTTGATGTATATATTGGATATTGAACAGGTAATATAAACACCTTCAAAGTCTCATATGGTGTATCCACAACCCCAGCAGTCACATACCACTCAGGCTGTACCTTTACGTTGTGATGACATTCCTTTGTATGTCCACCTTTAATGACCCAATCATTACTTCTTTCATTAGTATCTCACTGATTATAATGGAAGAATGATCAATCAATATGTTTTGTTTAAAGAAACAATCGGTAGCAAACATTGCTTAAGTGATAGACTGGGCATCAAATACATAGGCAGAGAAAATAGAACTGTGTCAGGCAAGACATGTCAACGTTGGGACAGCCAGACTCCTCATGAACATAGCTGGGATGTGCTTAAAAGTAACTATGAGACCTTATCTGATGCTGACAACTACTGTGTGGCGGATGGGCAAAATGATGGACCCTGGTGTTACACCACTGACCCTGACACAGTGTGGGAACCCTGCAGAATACCTTTATGTGGTAAGTGACAGGGTTTTTGTTTAATGATTTATCAAGTTAACTCATAAAGACTTGGTAACAGCAAGTAAACGTTTTGATCCGTCTGGCAATGTTCATGATTTCTTAAATCTTTGCATCAGGTCACATAGCACAAAGATTGTGTAAGAACTCTGCAAGAGGCTGGGAATATGTAGGAACACTTAGCACTGCAATATCAGGAAAAAGATGTGCATTTTGGAAAGACCAGACAACCTATCCAGCATCCAAATTTCCAGAAAAGAACTTGACTGATGCCAAAAACTTTTGTCGAAACCCTAACATCTCCCCATATGGACCCTGGTGCTACACAGCTTCTGGGATTCAGGAATGGTGTGACATTAAGAAATGTGGTAAGTCTTTATTTACCTTTTCTTTGTTCCAACCCTTAGATTTTAGTTTGATAGAACAACGTTTCTCATGCATTTAACCCTTTAGCCCCTCAGTCTGCCATAATCAGCATGTGTATGGTCCCCTTCTGCCTGTAGACATTGCTCTACATAAGTACCACCTTTTCTAATGTATTCTGACCTTTTTGTGACTATGATATGATATTTAGAATCTACAAATGCATTATATGGCAATGAAAGCATAATTATGTCCAACAACCTACGATTAGTTTTGATAACTGGGTGTAATTCTTGACCCTTTTAATCACCAAAAACAAAGTAGCTTATCATAAAATTTTAATCCTCAGTAGTATTTTGAAATAATATGTGACTTACATTAAATAATATTCAGTTATTATCATGTTTTCAGTGAGTATGTACAAACATGATAACGTTTCAGGGTAATTTTTGGAATATCTGGAGAAATTTTGCAATCAACATCAAATTCTGCTGGGTCTAAAGGGTCAAAATGATTGGATCATTGAGAAGAAAAATGTTAGTCACCTTATGATTAGCATTGGTCTTTTGTAGGATATTTTCACCATGTCACAGACTGCCGTGAAACTCTTAAAGGAATGGAGTACACGGGGAGGACTAGTATTGCAAGGACAGGAGCTACCTGTTTACCATGGCTAGATACATTGCCCAGCAGCAACTTTCCTGAAAAGAATGCCACACTGGCAGAGAACTTCTGTCGCAACCCAGACAACAGTCCTAAAGGGCCATGGTGTTATACAAGCCCTGGCGTAGCTACATTATGCTCCATAAAAATATGTGGTAGGTTTAAAGGCAGACAGATTACCAATTTGCATCTAATCATTCATTTGATGGTATTTTCAGTTTTTCTTATTTTCTATACTCCATAAAATTTATATTATCTTGAAATTTGGTTTTCTATGCAATGTTTAATATCAATCATAAGCATAAGCATATTATATGGTCAGTGGGTCAAATGTCATAACTATTATCAATTTATCTATTTTATCAGGTATGCATTCCATAAAAATTTTGCGATAATAATTGAGAGTCCAAGCCCGTCAATAACAGAGTTACAATACTCGCCAAGGCCTCACAGCAGTATCATTACGGTAATTCCAAAACATTGAGGTTTTAGAAATATACAATTTAACAAAGATTGATATATCAAAATATATGTATGTGACTAAGGAAGAATGCTATATTATTTTAGTTTGATTAAAAGAAAACTGAATAACAAAATTTTAAAACAAGAATGCCGTATGGCGATAAGATTTTTGTATTATTTCATATCTTAAACTGGAGTATCGCAATATTTTTATGGAATGCCACCCTGATATTCGGAATGTCTGATATTCAATTCATCAAACAACCTAAGTTTGGCAATAATTTGAATGACAATCACCACTGCCAAAGACTTCATACATAGATGTGTATACCCTTCAAATGAGGGATGTTTGTTGTTTGTTTTACTCTTATTTATGTTTTCCATATTGGTGACCAGTCACAGGTTTGATAACCTAGTGGGATATTGAGTAATTTGCTATAAATCCATTATTAACTGAGTTATTGATAAAAACATGTCAATATCACATATTTTCCTGAAAATGTGAACCTAGGTAGAATTTTCCAGAGAATCTGATTATAATTACAAAAACATTCTATCTATTCATGGGAATTGCATTAAGGGTAATTTGGCATGTAGTTTTGATTTCTTAAGGGTCCAAGAATAATCAATAGTAGAAGGTTACCATGGCAACAGCAAAAGGATTATTCAAATTGCATTAACTGTTTTATTCAAATATTCTAGCAAAACTGTTTTTTTTCAACAACGAACACTGTTAGTTGATTGAAGATCTCTATGAGAAATTATAATATTTTGGACAATTGTGAAAATATGAAGGTCGAATATTTTTGGCTAAATATTATTTTGTTTATCTAGGTATACTAAAGAAATGAAGCACATAAGCTGAACCAGCAGAGTTTTTAAAGGTTCAGAGCAGGGAAATTTAAACAAGCATATCTTGCCCTGTTGGAAAAGAGGAGATTGTAAATCCAAATTCATGATTTCACCACCTAGGACACCAATAACCAAGTTTGTTTGATATAAACAAATGGGAATTTTGGTTACCATGGCAGCCAAGTTACCAAGACAACCAAATTCCAACCTATAGACGTCCCGCACATTTTTCTATCTTGGACATTAAGAAAGTTATGACCAAAGCACCATTTATTTTCAAAATGGCAAATTTAAGCTGCTAACCATAGAAACAATGGAAACCAACCGTTTACTGTGTTCCAAATCAAATTCAATTGACTCATCAAACACCTAATTCAGTAAAGTAGAAGTGTATATACATACATTGGCTTATCTTGTATCGTTGCTAAAACTTGCATTGCAGGTGTATTGTAATCTTGCATCACTCTAGGCATTTTAAGTTCTAATTGAAATAATTTATCTTATTTTTGTTGGCGAATTCTAATAAATGTACACAAGTAAAGAATAATATTATTTAGATGATATTTGATGATGAGACATAATTCTACCAAACAGATTTTCTAAAGTCTTTGTTTAATGATTTCTGATCAAAAGGGTTGCAGTATTTATATCACGTGATAAAAATAAATGTAAAAAAAATGAAAAAAATCACAATCTTTGTTGCTGTAAAAAATACATGCAAATAAAGAATGTATGCAAATAAAAAATGATAATATTGAGATTATATTTGATTATTAGACAAATTTTTTACCATAATATATTATAGATTTTCTGCAATCATTGTTTAAGTATTTTTGATCAATAGGGTCACAGTATTTTTACCACATGATATAAACAAATGTAAGCGAGATGGGACATCTTTTGCTGATTCATTACTCATTTTTTTAGTATTTTTGATGCATTTTATCATGTTAAAGTCATATCATGAAATTGTTTGGGTAAATATAATGTATGATATTTATTTCCAAAAAATTCAACGTTAATAGCAGCATTAAAAAGGTAATTAAACAAATCCGTGGCGTTATCATATCTTGCATCGTTGCACTTTGCTGCAAAAACAATGTGATGTCCCTAACCTGAAAATTGTTATTGTAATGATGGAATTTGATTTAAATTTAACCAAATAATTGTATGTCATAATTATAGGCTCAAATCTTAAAATTAAAAAGATGAAAATTGAATGTATTAAAATGATTTAAAGAGTTGTGTCCTGAAAAAAATTGGACGTCCTGATTTTCCCATTATAGCCCCAACCTGTTTAAGGCTTTTTAGATAAGACATTTTTCTATAGTTTAGTACTCAGTTTTCCTTGGTTCACCATGGCTCATAAATCCAAGATGGCCACTATGCAAATCCCCTTTTATAATGAAGTTAATAACAACTACTACATGCCTCAATAGTTGAACACATAAGCAGAAATCTTCCAGTTAATCTGAAGATATCCATTTCTTATCAAAATAGATTCTTCAAGATACACACGATGCAGGCAATCGCGACGGGGATGGGAATACACAGGGACACTCAATAAAACCTATTCAGGAAAGACCTGTGTGCAATGGAAAGGGACTACCTACGAAAATAACGGGAACTTTCCAGATGGGACTTATGACCACACAAGCAGCTGCCGCAACCCAAGCATTGATTCAGATGGACCCTGGTGCTATTATACTTCTGCTGGCAACTGGGAGCATTGTTCGGTGCCACATTGTAAGATATCAAAAATCTTAGATTTCTCAGTTGTTTCTTTTGATATCATGATGAATTTATCGCTATTTATCAGGGTTCAGGTGTAAGAATGGCTCAGCCAAACCCATTTTTTCCAAAATAAAAAACAATCAAAAAAAAATTTGAGGAAACCTGTATTTATGATTTTCTCTTGGAAGAATTTCCCTTTTTTTTTCAGTTTAACAGATGTTTAAGTGTTTATTTAATGATGATGTTACCATGTTATTTTCCAATAATCTAACTGATTCTGTTATAAGGCACTCCAACTTTGTCCTGCCGCAATACTCTAGAAGGCTGGGAGTACATGGGATCTCTGTCAGTGACAAGGTCAGGAAAGACATGTCAGCGATGGGATAGGAGCAGTCCCAACAGCCATACATTTTATGCTTATCACCTGCCAGATGGGGACCTAACGACCGCACAAAACTACTGCCGTAATCCAAATAGTGATGTTAATGGTCCTTGGTGTTACCTGGTTAGCGAGACTGGAAAAGAATATTGTTATGTGCCTCTCTGTGGTATGAAGAGTTAATATATATCACATTTAAGGGTTTTGGATTCATTGTGTTTGTTTTGAAATACCAGTTCCATATGCTCATTGCACACTTTCTTGTATATCTATATAGATAAATTTATACCCTCACACCTGGATGTAATGATAAAAGCAAAGATTATGTACATATATTTACATTTCTCATAAATTATGGAGGGAAAGTACCAAAAGATTGGATCTGATGAGTTTTGCAAACTTTTAGACATTTTTATATATCTAAGTGGTGAAGAGAATATCTGCTTGCATCCAAATTCTGTAATAATTCCCTCATTGATATTTCTTATAAACATCTCAAATGACGTACAAATAAACTGTTCACATGCTTTCAGAATTGTAAGGAGAGAAAACTGACGGAAAATGGATCAACGAGCTTCAAATAATGACTTTGAGCTAGAAAATTGACATGCAAGCCATCACAATGGTTTAGAGACAAAACTTTTTAGTTGATATGAATCACTTGATATCTACAATCCAGCTCTATTGGGTCACTAAACATAATATGAAAAATATAGGATTTATTTGATAAACACTTGTATTTCTGATTATTGTTGTATTAAGATTTCTTTCCAATATTTACAAGATTTATCTTTTGATGCCTGTTTGATAAATTAATTCTGAAACAGACTAATGTGTGAATGGATTATGCCGTTGCTTTTAAAGGCCATACCCACTAGGCGACTCACCAACAGCCAATGTCGACAGGCCATCAATATCAGTGTAAATTTATCAAACATCCTTAATATGGATTGGCATTCTGTCAGTGAGGCCTTCAGCGCCAACTGCCAACGCTGATGGCAGCACCGATTGTGTGCGGGTATAGACTAGTCATCAGAGTCGGCTGACAGCTGTGCCGACAGACATTGACAGCCACACCAAACTTGATGTTATTGGGTAAAGATGGATTCCCATACTTCAGATATAGTTTTGAAATTCGCAATGTTGTTATATTTTATAATATGCCTGTGTGACAAGATTTAGGAATAATGAAGGATATGACAGCATTGTCAGTTCAAGGCTTGTCCCTAATCTGACAAGGTTTTAATGCCATATTTGATGAGGAAAATGTATCCTATTCTTATTTCAATAGATTTATATGTGGAGTATTATAGAGAAATTAAATATAGAAGTGTCAGTGTTATTTCATAGAGGTCCATATTCAAAAAGATTTGGTTAAATATTTTTGTTTTTTCCATATAGAGGTGATACGTTGTTCTTCTATTGAGGCAGACGCAGTTCCAATTTTCCATATATTTCATGCAACTGCAGGCTAGTTTCAGAGCATTTTGTATACAAAAACTCTAGAAAAAGAAAAGGAATTTTTTTAAAAATGATGATTATTAGTGTTTTAAGATTACCTGATTATGATAATATCGTCTTTTGACTTCATCATAATAACCACCCCTGCTGGAGGATATTGCTTGTACAGGCAACAGAAATAAATGAAAACAAAACAAGTTTAATCGCAACGACTTGAAAATCACTTTAAGCATGTGTATAAAAGCGCTAACTTAACAGAAATAATGTGGTTGTTTGGATTGATACAACAGTTGCTCTGCACAAAATTGTGTAACCTGCTCTTTATGATAAGGTTGATACATATGTGGCCCAACCTGACAAAATGAGTCTAGAATAGCAGTATGTTATTCTGGTGAAAAAGAACATTTTTGATGTACAGGAGAAGAAACAGAAACTTGAAACCAAGAAAAATGTGTTTCAAGTTATTACAACACAGCTCGTGACAGCACCTCATCAACACCTCAATTCTTCTTTTTTGTAATATCACAGGCATAAGACCTTCATCTTTGTTGCAATGTGTTGTATTAAACTCGCGAACAACGCAAGAGTCAATATTGTTTTTACTTATAATGAAATATATCATATTTATCAAACCAATGCCTTCTGCAAACTTGACAAAAGATTCCTTTCAAGCTTGTTGAATATGATATCATTAATAAAATAGAATAAATTTTATGATAGACCCATCCTCATGAGGATGTGCCGGAAAGGTATTTTGGACGACTATCAATAGGTGTTAGGTTAATAGTCGCTTGTTGCTTGATCTTCAGATGTTGCGTGGTGATATGCGAATAAGAAAACCTCTCCGACTTGAAAGCTAGTTAAAGGGTATTTGTTGAGCACAGAGGTACTCCTTGGCCTTAATACAAGTATTAAGTCCAATGATAAGCCACACGGATCCAAATAGAGTTTCAAACCTTTTAATGATCTAGACGGTACAAACAAATCGACAAGGCCCCAGCTGGTACAGACAAAACACAATCAGGGATAACACAAAGTACAGAAACGCCTACCTCGTGGCACAGAGTTCACTTCGGTATATAACGGTTGTAGTGGGTTTCTTGTGGTAGGTGATCCCTGGTGTTTAGGTCTGCAGGTGGGCTTGTTGAAGGTGGTGAGGTGAGCTTGATCTCCTGATCAGACTGCCTAAGCTCCAGTGGAGCTCAGTCTTTATACTCAGTGGGTGACCCATGACCTTGACCCGAAGGCATTGAGACCTCGAAGGCCATGCCCCCAATCTGACCTGGTCATCTCGGGAGCGGCCTCTGGCCTTGAACCTTGGGTGTCCTTTACCTTGGGTTTTCCCAGGTGACAGTAGGTGACCCGGGCCATGACCCTGACCTGAAGGCATTGGGTCCTTGAGGGTCATGTTGTTGATCTGACCCAGTCACCTCAGGGCCTTGAACTGGCCTTGAACTCTCACCCAGGCCAAGGCCACTAAGGCCACCCACCATTATAAAAGGACCAACTCTGACCCCATTGAGCCAGAGTTGGCCTGGGAGCCGGCCAGTATACCCGAGCAGGGTTACCCACCCAGGTTGTGTGGGCCGGCCCCCACACACTCGCCCCCGTTTGGGGTGAAATTATTGGTCCGCAATAATTTTGAATAAACTAACCAAAATTATCATTAATAATTTTTCTGAATTATGAATTTTTGTTCAGGCGGAGTTTTCTACCCGGGTTCTCCACCAAGTGTGCCAGAAAGGTATTTTGGACGACTATCAATAGGTGTTAGGTTAATAGTCGCTTGTCCCTTGATCTTCAGATGTTGCATGGTGATATGCAAATAAGAAAACCTCTCCGACTTGAAAGCTAGGTAAAGGGTATTTGTTGAGCACAGAGGTACTCCTTGGCCTTAATACAAGTATTAAGTCCAATGATAAGCCACACGGATCCAAATAGAGTTTCAAACCTTTTAATGATCTAGACGGTACAAACAAATCGACAAGGCCCCAGCCGGTACAGACAAAACACAATCAGGGATAACACAAAGTACAGAAACGCCTACCTCGTGGCACAGAGTTCACTTCGGTATATAACGGTTGTAGTGGGTTTCTTGTGGTAGGCGATCCCTGATGTTTAGGTCTGCAGGTGGGCTTGTTGAAGGTGGTGAGGTGAGCTTGATCTCCTGATCAGACTGCCTGAGCTCCAGTGGAGCTCAGTCTTTATACTCAGTGGGTGACCCATGACCTTGACCCGAAGGCATTGAGACCTCGAAGGCCATGCCCCCAATCTGACCTGGTCATCTCGGGAGCGGCCTCTGGCCTTGAACCTTGGGTGTCCTTTACCTTGGGTTTTCCCAGGTGACAGTAGGTGACCCGGGCCATGACCCTGACCCAAAGGCATTGGGTCCTTGAGGGTCATGTTGTTGATCTGACCCAGTCACCTCAGGGCTTTGAACTGGCCTTGAACTCTCACCCAGGCCAAGGCCACTAAGGCCACCCACCATTATAAAAGGACCAACTCTGACCCCATTGAGCCAGAGTTGGCCTGGGAGCCGGCCAGTATACCCGAGCAGGGTTACCCGCCCGGGTTGTGTGGGCCGGCCCCCACACAAGGACAGTATTATACATGGTTGTTTCTGCACAGACATGTATATTGTTTATGGATATATGTGTGTGTGTGTGTGTGTGTGTGTGTGTGTGTGTGTGTGTGTGTCTCCCAACACAGAAAGGATGCTCCAGGCGGGAATTAAGCATTAAAGAGGATGTTTTAAGCTTTCAAATGATACCAAGCTCATAAAAATTAAATAATTTTCAAGGAATTTACTGGCTGTTGAATACAGGGCGGTCAGTTTTCCTGAAAATGGCAAAAAGCCCGGATATTGAATATTTATCTAAATATCTAGTAATAAAATAAAATTGTCTCCATAAATGAACAAAAAGTCATAAAAGCTATTAAGCTTATAACTTTTGTTCTACAAAAGATAATCTCTTTTAGTTTGGTCTAGTAATACAATCAAGTCAATGTTGTTTCTATGGTAACCAAACATCTGATGTTTGGTACTATTTAGGGAAAAAACGTTCTATTAACATTCCAAACAGAATGTTTTTCAAACAAAATGGAATGTTTATAGTGGTATACTCAAAAAGTTGGTTTAAGACATTTTCATCCCTATTTCTCACAAATCTACCAATATCTCCCTTAAAATCACCTGTAGAGCTTAAGATATTTCCCCCTTGGAGCATCCTTTCTGTGTGGGGAGACACACACATATATATATATATATATTTATTTATATTTATCAGTTTATAGTCTGCATTATGACAGGTATTACTGGTTCCTAGAACTCCCCTTGTTCATTACACTGACATTTATGGTTTGATAAGCTAGTTTCTATTTCAACATAGCATACTGGCTCTGACAGATTGCAATGAAATAACTAATAATATAAAAATTATGGTCGCAAAAGTCTCAGTAAGTGATATTTGTGAGTACAAAGCTTGATAGAATTATCAAAGTGGCTTTCCATATTTAATCATTCTCTACTCCTAAATATTAAAGTATGTTCTTTTTATGGAGCCTAGACCCATTTAATATCATTCCCATATCAATTTGCCAATCAAGATGTTGATTTGCACTCAAGGGTTGAAAAAGCCATAACTTGGTCTTACTTGTTTTTATGGTTACCTTATTTGCATTACTCCAGTTAGAAATAGTGTCTAATTCCTTGTGTAGTGTACTGACGTCGATGGTCAGTCCTGACTTTAACTTAGCTGTTCTAGTGTTAAACTAAGAATCAGGGCTAAGAGTGTGACACTCAATGTCTATGGAGAGTGTATGAGGGGACGTTAGGTAGGCAGAACCATTCATATATAAGGCGCAGTCTGCACAGTAGCTAAATATTGATAAACTGAAAAAGTAGGCACCGAGATACGATACAATTGCATTGATTTGTAAGACATTATCTCATTGTGTAGATAAAAGTGTATGAAACAAGTGTACACATGTGTGTTCTTGCATAAACATATACATACTGGTTTAAGGAGTAAATTGTTAGTGTATACTGTTTTGGTTCATCTTTTCAAAATTAAAGTTGTTCAAACTTTGTTGTTTACAAAATAGAAGTAGATTTTAGGAAAATAAATTTGTTGGGTTAGTTTGAAAGAAATCTAGCATAAGTGATGATTTTAGTTTAAGCTGATATACTGATTTTTTGTTTTAATTTATTAGCTATCATTGGCCGACTGAACATTGTCAGTTTTCGTAAAGGTAAAGCAAAACTTAAACTAATACATGAATATCCTTGATTTTAGTCAAAACAGTATATCTATATTCAGAGTAACATATTATGTGGTCATTATTTGTCCAGTATCAAGAAAAAGTAATCCTACTTGTAATCCTCACTTTTAAGCATCCAGCATCCAGTTTTTCATCTGAAGTTTGAATTTATTATAATTTTCCCTATTTCTGATGTCGACTGGCATTCCACTCCATAGGAAAGCACCTATTTCTATTTAATATAAACTTATCTTAAATAACTCACAATTAAGCTTAATGGTCTTAAATATAATGTGTATGCTTGAAGTCTATATGTGGGGGTATGTGTATATACGCATAATATACATGTTACTATGGGCCTTGTTTCAATTAGTGACGTGTCATGTTGCTTATACATAAAATTCAAAATATGTGCAAGGCATCTCTTCTTTAAGTTAGATAACTGGGCAGAGGTATGTAAAATGTCAACTGGTATTCTTAGGGGCCTATTTTGAAGTTTCTCTTCTCTAGCTTATTCAAATGACAGGCGTTGGCACGTAAAATAGATGTCTCCTTTGTCAAGGTAAGTTAGTGTTGTGGATTCATATAATCAGATTGCTGCTTCTGTGGTCAAATATTTCCTGATTTTTTGTAATAAAAATATCTTGTGAGAAACAACTTCGATAGTGTGATATTCTCAGGGAAGGATAGAAGCCAGGATGAGCAGGGGCACTTCCACGGTTTCCCTGCTTAAGATATTCATACTCTTGACAGATCTCAGCCCGATCACGCTTGGTATCTCACAAGCACAAGTAGTCACATGAGCACTCATACGGGTCTGCTGCAAAGTCGCAGAGGGCAAGGCAGGCAGGTAGTTGTAGGGTTCTCGGAAACGCACCCTACGCACGGGGGCGAACGGTGGTTTGAATACAATTCATGAGGCTCGGTGGTCACAGGGGTCTTCGGTTCTGAATGGATTGGAGCAAGGGTGGCTGCTGCAATTCAGTTCAGGCTCGGGTTTGGGGTTTCGTGCTAGATTTTAGCAACCTTGTGTAGCTGACGATTCCGGACTCAGGACGGGGACCATGCCGCAAAAAGTAAAAGGGTGGTAGCATGTATGCCGATCTCCCATGTTCTTGTCCCCAAAGTTGATGCTAATCTGCACTTGTGTTTCTGGTCATTTCGTTCCCATTCTTGTATGTCAGAGTTTGTCCTTTGTGCCTACCCTTATTTCTTCTTAGTCCAACTTCCCCTTTTTGGCCTATCTTCAGTTTATTTCTATCTTATGGATCATAGCCACAATCTGGCTCCTGATTGGTTAACAACATCACATGGTCACTTTGACCTCTTGCCAGGGTCATTAGAATCTCACGCATTACAGAATTCGTGCACTTTGTCCTTTGTGACTCTCGTGTAACTCATACATGCATTTCCATGTAACTCGTACAACTTGTGATGCACAATCTCGTGTAATCTGTCTAGTTCAGGATTATACACTAACATTTGACTTCGACTATAATTTCTCATAACAACAATTACTTGCCTTTTTACTAGCCTTTATAATTAAATTGTACAAACTCGTGCAGTGACATTCAATTGATTAATATAATTAATCACAATAGTGCTACCTATTTGTTTTAAAAAAAATAGAGTATTATCAACAACAATTCCCAGGTATTTATAAGTTTGAGCATATTCCAGTTCCTCATTGGACAATTTCAATTTAGCTATTTTAATATTTCCAATATTGCAACTTGTGCCAACAATCATACCCCTAGACTTTTTTGACATTTATAGTCAATCTATTTCCTTAACACCAGTTGGTAATATTATTCAAATCAGTTTGCATATTATGTCTGGCAATATCAATGGTTGGGTCAGTAGTGGTAACATGTACAGCAGTATCATCAGTATATAGGTTGATTGAGCTATTTTGATATGGGTTATCACATGCCCGAAGTGTTAAAAAAGTGGTGGTGGATGAATGGTATCAGTCTCATTATATAGATGGGCAAAACAAGGTCAGGATTAGGTCAAGTCACTTACAGATTAGCTTCATATTATTCTTGAACTTTACTCTTGTGGTTTATTGCTGCACATCTCGTGATAGCATTTTCCAGATCTTCAAACCCCTGGATAGAGGACATTTCATGTAATTCTGATAACGACACTTCTTTTTTTTAGCAAATTTGATATTTTGAATACTTCTCATATTTGTCTTAGGTCTAATATGATCTAACCATATTGTTGTCTTAATCAATCGAAACATAAAACAAGAAATATGTACTCGCCATCTCAAAGTCAATGGCTGAATATCAAATAGAAGATTCATATTTGAATGCTGTCCATTTTCAATACACATCACAGCTCTTTCCTGCAAATTTTGCAGACAATTGTATTTAGTTGATGATCCACTTTCAATCATGAAATCGGAATAATCAATCAATGGAAGCGCTGTTTGTTTATTCATAGTATATGCTATATCAGATGATATGAATTATAATTAGGGTCTTAACTGCCTCAGATGATTTATGTGGAAATATAGACTCAGTATATATATATATATATTTGTGTAGCAATCCAAAGCTAAGTGGAGCTATCATTCAATCGCTCACCCTGCCACCTGGTGTTCCAATTATAACCAAGGTTGATCACTGGCAGGTGCGCCTTCGTGAATTGCCGGTGGGTCGTGCAGAGAATATTGTCAGTCTGAGACCAGGTCGGGCTGAACTAGATACACCTACATCAAGATTGATACAGGTATTTACCTTATCATATTTGATATCCACAAATTCATTGAATGAAAGTTTATCATCCACCATTACATCCAAATAGTCATATTTTTCCACATTACCAACTCCATGATTGTTTAGAAATATATTCAGTTTACATTGCCCTTTACAGTTCTCTCCTTTAAAAGAAACAATCATATGTTTAGTTTTATTTACATTAACACTAAGTCTCTTCATTTTACACCTTTCAAAAATTTGGGATACAGTATTTTGGGTTTTGCATACTGCACTTTCAGAGTCAAGACCATAGCTGTATACAATGGTGTCAACTGCATACAGAGTTATTTGTGACTGTGACTCTATAGATAATAAATCATTTATGTATAAAATGAAGAGAAATGGCGCTATTATTGACTCCTGTGGAACGCCCATTTTAACTGGTAGCTCTTTTGACAGATATGTATCTAGTTTTACAACCTGCATATGATTTGTAAGATAATTGGTAAACATATTGTGATCTAAGTATGTGATCTAGTGTATTTTGAATGAGATTTTTTATAATCTGTATCTGATTGTAAGTGATTTTGTATTATTGTTTGACAGAAATATCACCACAAATATATTTGTAGAAATTGTCTGGGCTGCTTTTTGGATTCATGATAATTATGCCACCTCCATGAATATTGGTGGATTTTTTTTGGTTCCCATCCCTGATTGGTTCAATGAGATTCACCCATATTTTCAGATGTGTTGCTCACCGGGTCCCCCTCTTCAAACAGCAGCAGACAAGTACCTAAAAGATTCTCTTGATCCTTCCGAGAAAATGTCATTTACAATTGCCGATGTAGTACAAACAGTGTCAGCAAGCCCCTTCAGTCCCGCCTATTCCTTGGGGTATGGTTCCTTATCAGAGCCATGGGAACTGCAGTAGTTACCAAAAAGATCATCTGAAGATCTAGTATCATTCGGAGACTACCTGGGTTTGGACCGAAGTTTTTCAAAATGGCTCATCAACATGGAAGAAGAGCATGTACGGGTCCACCGAACAGACAAGGAACGGGTGGAGCAATTTCTCGATTGCAATTCGCAAGAATCAACAACAACAGAGGAAAGTGCACAAGAAACATTCACTGGTTTGGGACTTATACATGAAAAGGCAAAAGAAACATTCATTGGTTTGGGACTTACTCATGAAAAGGCAAGAGAAATTGCACTCTGTTAGAAAACACTGTCGGGGAGGACAAGGACCATCGGTCCCTGCTAGATTGGGCAAAGTGTTACATATTGGATGAATTCAAATGTAAGTATGCTTCCGGGGAAAAAGAGGTTCCTCGTTATCCCTACTCACCCCACCCGTCAGAATGGATTCCTAGAGATTTACCCAAGGTTGATGAATGCAATGGCCCCTTGGTGAAAAAAAACCCAAATTTTGGTATATAAATGTTAACGGTCAGAACGATAGGTCATACAGAAGAAGAAATGGTCAAACATACCTAACTCCTGCAGAGCTTGAATCCCCGTACCTGTACCTTTACCATGGAACGTCCCATTCCTCTGCTAAAAGCATCATTGAAAATGGAATATTGTTAAATTCTGTCAGTGGAAATGACTTCTGAATTTGATCATGCTCATCGTTGGGCTATAAACAATAGGCACAACATGGTTCGACCAGCAGTTCTAGTGTTCAATGTCTTAAAACATGACCCTGGTGCATTTAGAATTTTATCCCTTAATACTGCAGATGGTTCAACAGATGAGACATGGAAAGGTTTAGTTCGTTACTGTAGGTCTAAAGGAACCAAAAGGGTGACATTCCCAGATGGTACATCCATAGATCAGGTCCATGGAAACTGTGATGCTGTGCATGGATACATGTGTGCCAAGGGTGGAAAAATCAGTGAGAGAACAGAGCCTGAGCCACATGATCCACCAAGGGAGCAATACTGTATTTTGGAGGAGGAGCTGTGCAAGTTCATATGGCTCCACCTTGATGCAGCACTGTTTTTTCAGCACCCTGAAAGGTCATAAGTATGCCTTATAAAGGGCGGAGACTTCAAGAGAATTAAAGAGGTAATCACATAATTGTCTGAATCTCCATACATTATCCCAATCCCCCATATTTGTTACCTAGTATTTAGCTAGATTGCAAACAAGTTTTTTGCCACCCATAGTTCTGTTACATAAGTATATATCATGTCATTCTGCCAATTTCATGGTTTCATAAGTGTCTCATATCTTCATCAATTTCACACTTATGTGCTTATTACACGGGCATTGATAGGTATATCATACAGATGTTTTTCTATGCAGTAAACAAGCTGTTCTTCTCTAACCTATATCTTAGATTTCTTAGATTTATCTGATATTTTCACTCATATTAGTTCTTTTGGCGTACTATACATCATCTTACAAGTGATGTTTATGTCTTTTCATAACAAGTATATTTGTAAAAAAGAAAACCGTAATAGACCTGACCTTGGCCTGTTATCTTTATTCTACAATATACAAGTTCACTCCGCTTCCCTATGTGCCCATTGGTATGCTGCCCCCCCCCCCTCCCCCCACCTCAGTGGCGGATTTAGAGAGGGCGAGGGGGCACATGCCCAAACCTTCCTTTTTTGACAAATTTGGATTTTTTAATGTAAAATTCTTAAAATCATGGGGCGCACCCCACCCCCTGTTCTATTACTGCGCCCCTACCTTTTCAAAATGCGGGATCCACCACTGGACCCCTGCCTCCAGCCTACTTTGTAGTCACTAGACAAAACCCGTCCAGTCTATAATGGTATTGTTTTGAATTCTCATTATTATGGTGGTTAGGCAGGGCCCAACATTAAGGGTTTGAACTTGGCTGCCCGTCAGGCAGCTGCAAGTTAAATTTTACCTGCGTGTTCCTAGAAATATCCTGCCCACCTTTATTAAAATATCATTATACAACAGAAAATGTACCTGTCCTTCGGGAAGGTGAGTGTTAAAATCCATTTGCCCAATCTCAATTTTTACCTGCCCCATGCAGGCAGGCAATGCTTAATGTTGAACCCTGTAAGGGGCAAAAGGGTCCCTCATGAAATATTCACATTACAAAGAAGTCACAGTGGAACAAGGACTTCAGTCAAGCAAGTTATGACACTCCCTCAGAAACAGGGTGTCTTGAATGTAATCTTAATGACAGTGTAATGATAAGTCATGAAACCAATGAACTGGGCATAATTTGATGTTTCATACAGTTGAGAGACAGGATTGGTTATCATGCTCTTTATTGTATGTATAGATCTTTCATTTTACATTTCCTAGAATGGTTTCGCTTTACTTGAATCGTTATATCTTGCAAAATGAACAGTTCTATTATTTCCTCTTCTCTGTTTCTATATAGATATGCAACATGAGCTCTTAAATGCGAACACAATCGACATTGTGTCTGTAATAGCTCCGTCAGTATGTGTATTAGTAAACTAGACATTTGTATAAAATGCGTGGTGTATTCATGTATCATTCGTTTAAAAATTATCATTATTTGGTTCACTTTTCTGTTATGTGTAAGCAGAGCATAGAATAACATGTAGATAAACATTTAGTATCATGATTATATGTGTCATCTAACTAGAGTGTATCCTTTCATCCAGGAGTAGCAACACCCAAGTTTCAAACCAGATTTCCATATAAAGGTTTCCTACTATAATGTAAATTGTACAAATGTATGTGGTTCAATAAAGCTTCAAATGATGACTGGTCGATATAGTTTTTAAGAAGAACTGTTAAGGGCCATACCCACTAGGCGATTTTACCGTCGCCCAGCAACGGGCAACGATAATAACGGCCGTCGTCGTCGCCCGGCGACGGTAATATCTGGCAAGTTTGATATTTTCTCGGCGATTCTCCCGGCGATTTTTCCGGCGATTACGTCCCCTGTCGCCCGTCGCCCAGGAAACAAACCATACCCATGGGAAATCTCTGGGCGACTATGCTCGCTGGCCGACTGGACACCGCCGATTATGTAATTACCCCTCGTCGCCGGTCGTCGGTCGCCGGTAAAATCGCCTAGTGGGTATGGGGCTTTAGGGTTTCAGATAATGTAGGTTAATATAGGTGCCTGTGTCTTCCAAGGAAAGCTTAATTTTATAACTGATAGGACCTTTATAATCACTCGTATCATAACTGATACATATGTATAACCAACAAGGAAGAAGATCCTCGGTGAGTTATTGAACTTGATTATCAGTTCGTTGCTATTATGAACTAAGTAGTAAAAGGTGTTAAGTGCTCAAGTGAAATCAATTAAAAGGTGTTATGCTTGACACTCCCAGAAACATCTCAGAACACTGACACAATCATCCTTATCTAGAAAAGTTGATTTGCATTCTTGAGAAATGAATCATCCTGCAGAAGAAAACCTGATCTATTGATTACCGATTCACACTTAGTTAAGATATAATTATGCGCTTTACCTGTGGTTTATCACAATTGATTACCCTTTTATCACAGGGCCGCACGTGATGGACATGTATGAGATAATTGAGGGAATAAAAACGATGCAACATTGATATTGCTGTTGATCTACAATAAATGTTTATGGTGCTACATGTTCAAGGGAGTTAAGAATAAAATAAATACATGTTTTTAAAGTATCATGATGTGTTCTCTCTTAATATTAGAAATGAAACTTGGATATGCCTTCAATAATTTATTTGTCAACATCGTGGAATCATTCACCAGTAAAAATCTGCAATGTCTAATCAACACTTTAAACCAACACTGTAGAATCAATCCCCTAATATCGATAATGTAGCTTTACACTAGACTGTCATAGGTCATATGGGACCCTCATGGTACAGTGATGATGTAGATGTTATATCATGTGCTGATATATATATTGTTAAGAGTGACCAGTGGCCCGTTGCACAATAGAATTTTGTTGTGAGGATCAAACAACGAAAGCACAACGAACAAATGCTTAACAGCGAAATGTTTCTTTGTTACAAAAATTTTCCCTTGTTCACAAAATAGTAGAAATCTGGTTCTAATGAATGGAATTGAATTCTGTAAATTGATATGAAAAGGGAAGAAATTAGAAAAAAAAACAGTAAAAGTTACAACTCTTTGGGGGCATTCTAAATATAGAAAAAAAATTGTTGAAAAAGTTTTCGTTGTTACAACAACGAACTCTTTCGCTATTTATTATATTTTGGTTGTTACGAAACCCATTGTGCAACGAGCCACAGGACCCATCTCTTTGTAACTAAATTTGCTAATCAGGGAAATTTTGTTTAGGGTCTCATGATTACAAAATCTGTCTATCATGAACAAATTATACACCTATTTATCCCTCTTTGAGATTATTTTGTAATACCACTATCAATTTTTATAAAAGACAAAATTGCTGATCTTGAGACCCTAATCAACATTTTCCCTGATTAGCGAAATTAGTGTCTTGAGCTTTGGAATGATACAAAACATATTATCTTATTTCCGATGTTTATTAGGGCAGTGATGAGTTTTGAATTAGGCATACTCAATACAGCTCTGCAATAAATTTATAAGCTAATTGGTCACTAATTATTGAGCTATTTGTTGATAATCAAACATTTCATAATTAACAAATAACCACATAAGAAGACTGTTTTGTACATATAGGTATAACACTGATAATCTCAGAGGTATAAATGTTAGTCAAGTGTGACTTACTTAGTTAGTCAAATTGACAGGGCCTAAATCAACTAACCTTTCTTAGTCAGTGATGACTAAGGTGACTAAGGTTGGATTTTATTTTTCAAAATATGAAAATACAAGCTAAGTGTGTAAGATGTAACACTGGTACCAGTAATGTACCTGTACTTTACAAAGGGGCTTTCATTGGCAGATCCAGGAATTTGAAAAAGGGGGGGGGCGTTATTGGAAAAAAACATTCTTTAATTACCTTTTGGTCGAGTTTTACATTAAAAAAAACACACAAAAAGGGAGGGGCGCCCCCCCCCCCCCCCTCTTGATCCGCCACTGGCTTTCCATTAAGTATGTATGTATCAAGGGTGGGGGTAGGGTGGTCTGAGATTTTTGAAAATGTGTGTGCATTCTAGTACAAACTCATTGCATATTTTTGGCCAAGGCGGGTGGGGGGTCTGAGATTTTTGAAAATGTGTGTACATGTGTACTAAATGGAAGGCTCCAAAGTAATATGCATCATATTCATTGACAACGACGTGCAGATGGTTAAGATTAAAAGAGATTTCTTACAACAAATCAGGCATGGCAAATGGCTGCTTTCTGTTAACTTGAAGGTTATGATGTCATTTCCTGTCAAAAACCTAGTCAGCTTAACTATCATTGTTAGTCAATCTGACTAACTTTAAATTTGATGACTATGCCAGAATTCTAATTAGTCAGGATTACTAACACAAATTTGACTATGTTAACATAGTCATATGTGACTACGTCTACTCTGCCAAGAGATTATCAGTGCACACAAAACATTTAAAACTATTTTAATAAATCTACTTCCTATTTAACTGTTTACATTTAAAGCACATGTATACTTATTGTATATGATTATTTGATTATCAATAGTTGATAAACAGGGAGGCAGTTACAAATCATGTAAATCATGCTAATGTTCAATATACGTAAATAATCACTTGTGAATAAGATTATAAAAGACCAGATTCTCTTTTGCAAAAGACATTCCACTTTATTTCCACCACTGTGAGTGCAAGCAAAGGGGGGTTTTCACACTGATCTTGAGTCTTTTTTTTAAGTAAGATATATTTACTTTTACTTCATGATTTTTAGATTTTTGACATTTTGTTCCTATTGTTGGCTTTATAATTTAGTGTGAAGTTAAGATTATTGACTGTTAAAACTTATCTTATCTTAAAATCTAAGATGTGAGAAATGGATTAATGGATTTGCTAGTGTGAAATGCGCCCCAAGATATGTTCGCAATCGTCTGTATCCACGATCAACTCTAATCGGTCACTTATATAGTCAGTCACATGGCTTGGTTGCAATGATGTGACTTCAGCTGAAAGAAAGTCAGCAAAGAAAGCATATCAGCATTGCAAATCATAGGAGATAACATCAATAACTCTATTCAAATAAGAATGAGATCATCATTTAAGTTGTCAAAGTATTAAAGCGACAATGATGTACATTTCTTAAATTTGACATGCGACTTCGGAACCATCTATATATCAAGCCACCCCCCATCCCCCACACATGTGACTATTTGACCTCTGCTCTGACATCCCTGATAGTCTGGACTTTTTTATATCTTTCTTAATCGTTTTAATAGTTTTGAAAAAGGTATTTGTATGACTCAGAGTTGATGTATCAATGTCTGTTGGATAAATATTCATACCAAAGTAACATTTTTTGTTGCTTCCATACCGAGATGGCAATGAATCTCAGCAAAAATAAAGCCCTAATTACACTATGTGTTGGATCACATTCACGTTGAGTCGCATTCCCAAACAGGTCAGATTCGCATTATAAAGTGTACTATACCCTGTATTAAGGGTATATTACACTATGCATTGACCCAACGCAAACCAACAAATCATACTACATGTTTTTGTATGCATTGGGTCACGTCAGCACGCATTTGGGGTCACGTCGGCACGCATTTGGGGTCATGTTGGCACATGTTGGGTCGCATTGGCACGGGTTTTTTTTACAAACATGTTGGTAAAATAACACAAACCAGACATGTTGGGCAATGCGCCCCAATGCGCTAATGTGACTCAACACGTAGTGTAATATGGCCTTTACATACACCAACATAGATAATTGCTTTATCACCCGCTCGTCCGACAAGTGGTGCATATTGAGGAAAGTGCGTATTGTGGAGCCATATGTACCACTCATCATTCTTTGCATTTTGAACGTATTTTGAGTATTCTTTGGGTGATGAAATAAAGAAAAACCTTAGGGGGCATCCTCGAGCAGCCGTACGACCTATGGGGATCGTACGAACCTTCGGCTTCGCCCTCGGTACATGACAATCCCTATGGTTCGTACGGCCACCCTCTGACGCCCTCCGCAGTTCTTCTTATTACAGCACTTACCACTTTGAACAGGTACAACTTTGGGCCCTTGGGATTGCCAAACGGACAGTACGAGAGAAGATCTTACAGTTGAAACGCACTGCCTGAACCTCAGTGCGTAGAACCCTTGGTTTGCAGGTAGAGCCGTACTTATCAACTCTGTGGTCAGTGCTGGCTTCACCATAAGGGACATTTCCTAGGATCCTGTGGAGAGAGAAGGAAGGGCAATAGCCCCAACAGCCGATGACCTTTAGTTTGGCGGTACAGTATTGACTCTTTATCCTGCGGGTCACTGTGCGAAACCAAACAGCCAACCTACAGCGGACACTCCGAGATGGCATAATCTGGAATATATAATTAAGTTTATATTCCATTTGCCGACTTTTAGTCCTCTACTCAAAAAATCGGCAGTGGGAATAATGGACAATCATAATTATACCTGTTACATACCATTAGAAATGTCTTCAAATTCTTTTTCAATCCATTAAAATTTTATCATAGATATTATCTTTAAGAAGCACTCAATAATAAGTTATATCCAATGATGTGAGGTAGAAACATGAAATATATAAAGTTCTGTTACTTTTACTTCTTATTCAGTAAGGTGGCGCCGTCCTGGTGCCATAAAATTGAAACTACCTTTTGGAGTATTCTTATAGTTAACTCATATGAAGTGAAGTGACCCAGTTACCAAAAACCAAAAAAGTAGGCTAACAGCCAGACTGCGCAGGTTCATTGGAAAGGTGTATAAAGGAATTACATTCATTCTTCACCCTGCCGTCAACAGACAGCTATATAATGTTATTCAATGTGTTAAATTTCTTATTTTATTTATGTTTGTCAACTTACCCTGCCTGGTGGATCAGGGTCCGGAACTGAAAAACAAATTACATAATTATTCTTTTCTCAAGCTATCAGTGGTGAATCATCAAACTTCTTCTTTAGCTTTAGCTTTAGCTTGGACAAATAACCAAAAAACTGATACTTTCATATGATATATTTTTGGCATGGTTGTATACTTGAATTGAAATAATCTCAGCCAAGGAGGAAGTAGAAATGAATATAAAATTGATTAGAATTTTATTAATTGTTTTAGTAAAGTGACTGAAGCTGTGAGCATGGCAACCAATGTTTCATAATTATCATTGACAAGAGTTAATACACTTAAGAATAAACTGAATACACTTTAATTAAATTAAAGTATATTTGGTTTATGTCTGAGTGTATTTTGTAATGTAACGCAGTCAAAGTGTTCCACTATTTGCAAAATTTATTTAACAGTATTTTATAAGATATTTTCTAAACAATTGAACTGTACGTTGTACATAGTTTAATCACACCTTCTTGGCTATTTCTTGTATTTTTTGATGATTTCTGATCATTTTAGACTATTCATGATCGCTTCAAAGATGGGATTCGACCAAAATGTCAATTGCATTGTCTCCCCCCTTCTTCAGTTCCTCTTTCAAACTATTTACTCAAAAAGATGCCTGGAGGCATTCCCTGGGCTGGCACGCTGTAATGCCTGGAGGCCCTCTCCTATGGCACGCACCATTAGCTCCAAGATTATAAAGGAATATTGATATCTATAATATTGTTCACATAATTGCGAATAAAAAAATATATGAAGTGGTCAGAAAAACCTAAAGTTCTATGTAACATAAAGTTATAATGCCTCTCAGTGAGGAAAGAAAAAGATTCAAGTATATTGTCTTATGTCTCCGGAACCAAGATGATATGAATTAATTTTATAATTCTCTATGTTTGGTGTGTCAGGAGCACAAAAGTATGAATATAATTTGAAGTTTATAGAATCAATATCCCAGTTTGACTTGGCAGAATGAAAGTGTTCCCAGGCAAGCATGCAACGTTATAATGACGTTGCAGTAACATTCTGTTTAGTTCTTGTTTGGTTCTCATGACATTATTTTAATGGTACTCAAAAGTCTCGAGCATCTAACTTTGTGACATTGCAATCTGACATTTTTGTAACATTCTGTAACAGTCTGTATTAGTAAGGTCTCAACTTCACTAAAATTGTGTGCTATTATAACACTCCGTTTAGGAAAGTCTCAACCAAACGTCAAATAATGCATATGTAACTGTTACATGAAAGATTAGCAAGTAACAGACTGACAAAAGAATCGGTAACAGATTGACAAAAGAATCATTGTCACAATACGTTCCCAATACTTCGCTGCTTGACTAGATAAACTTGAGAAGATACATAGTATTCAACTATTATGTATAAGATGAGCTAGACATCTACTGACTTCTATGCTTGACTTAGCTAGAAGTACCAATTTAGGGTGATATATATTATATATTACATTTGCTCATTTCTATATACCTGTATGGAAGAACATGGTGTAAACTATGAGTGTTGTTTGATAAAAAAAAAAAAAAACAGAAAACAAAAAATCTTACCAGAAGTGAAGGCCATGTCTACAACCAGCCCTAGGACGAGAAGGCACAGAAAGGTTCTCGACACCATCTTTACTTAATTAGGTCTTCTTTGGAGATAAATTTGAGTCGCTGATGGAAGTTTTGGATCAGTTGTGGAGGGACCCTCAGCTCATCAGATGTTTATGTACATATTTTCAAAAAAAAATAAAAATAGATATGTACCATACCCTAGGGACTTCTTATTATGACAGTGGAAATAAGTTGGCAGGGAATTATATTTTTATTAGCTACTTTTCAATGTTAACAACATGAAACTTAATGCAGATCATATCTATTCATTTAAAATTTGTAAGTTTCGGTTCTTTTAAAAATTGAATACTTTAGTTTCAATCAAATACATGTTGATATACACTGTTAAAAAAAAACCGTCAAATTTACGGTAAAGTACTGGCAACTATGTTGCCGAACTTTTACCGTAAATTTAACGGCTGACCGTAATTCTGTGTGACCGTATTTTTTACAGGTGAACACCGTTTAAGTTAAACAGTAATATACCGTAAAATGTACAGTTGACTTTCATTTTTAAGGATCAAAACCGTTTAAGTTCAACAGTAGTATACTGTAATACATACAGTGGACTTTTATTCTTACGGATTAAAACCGTTTCAAGTTCAACAATAATAATATTATACTGTAATACATACTTTGATACTATACCATACAGTTTACACTGGATGTAATGTTGACAGCATTGAAAGTTTTATTTTTCCTGCAATCACACTACAGGGTAATGGAGCCAATAACCAAGTACATCAATCCTTCTTGGTTTAGCCTTGCATGGGTTGTTTGATTGATGTAGGTAAAACCTGTAGGGGTATAGGTGATAAAGTTCTTGTACTAAAAAGGTGTCTACATATCAATCCTACTGAAAAGGTGTTTTAAAACATCTTGTAAATGTTTTAGGGGTGTTCTGGTTGGTTAGACATACCAAAAATAGTCACCTACAACCGCTACAATAACTTAAAGATCTACATTTTAAAACAAATTCCAAATTCCTAAATGTATGAAAAAGATATTCTACTAATCATGGCCAAAAATTCAGAGGACATGCTGCAAAGGAGTAATACTAATAGTACCACTACTGCATAGTAGTAATTTGATGACATGACTTGCCGAGGATTGAACCGGGGATCTCTCACATGTGAAGCCTATGCTCTACCACTGAGCCATGGAGGCCTGTAGGTAGACAGTGCCTGGCTTTACTACTTAACTGAATATGTAGGGGTATGAGAGTACTGACCTAATGTCTGTGCAATGTTGAGCACCTGTATAGAAGTACTGATCCTACTCATTGGTACTGACTATGAGAGTGTGCACTGCATGCAGTCCAAGTTAGCTCAGTTGGTTAGGCCTCTGCCTTGAATGTGGAGAATGTGGGTTCTAATCCCAAAGTGTCCATTTTTCTTTTCCATACCAATATACTATTAACAAATACGGTATATTACTGTGAGCCTAATTTCCGTAATAAATACAGTTTTATACTGTAAATTTCAATGATATTATGGTGGATAACCGTAAAATAAAATACGGTATTATACTGTTGAGGTTTACAGTATATTACTGTCAAACTTACGGTTTTTTTTAACAGTGTAGGTGAAGCATGAAATTGCCTCCACTATATACAAGAACTGGGTCAATTCTTGAACTCTGGATTATTTATTGTAACGGTTTGCGCAGACTCATAACATAACCTCCCGAACCTTGGGATCTGTAAAGGGAAATACCACATACTTGTATCGTTTCCTTTACACAGCTAAACAACAAAAAATGTTAGAAATAATTATATTCCAGAGTTAATGGGGGTGTATAGGTTGAGTATCAATAAGCAAGGTCAAGTAAGAAAATACCACAAGGAAAATAATAGGAAATAGGGATTCCATAATTATACAAATTGAAATTAATTTTGCGGAAAGGTCACATAATTTTATATGATATTTTGATTCGTATGTAAAATTGTTGGTAAAATTGTCTGCCGAATCGTATTATGGTTGTTTGGTGGAAACAGAAATTCATCAAAAGAGTCATTCCTGATGAACAATTTTTTCTGACAATAAAGTCGTCGTCAAAATCATTCAATTTTGATCTAGTCTGTTTGGTGGAAACAGGGCATAAGTAGGGAATGGAGATATCTCAGAACAGTACTGATGATATTATTATAACAGAGGGCACATTATAAAGTTGTAAGGACATAAAGGCAATTTCCTAGTGTGTATGTACAGTTATAATTGCTGAAAATAGTTGGATATGTATATGGATCAAATAGCCCCCAAGCCATGTTATCATAGTTAAAAGTATAGACCTTTTTCATTAGGGTGTGGCGCACCCTGGTGAAGTAAATGGAACCAATGGTTTAGGTCATTTCCCATAGTTAAACTATATGAAGTGAAGCATATAGGTTAACTATGGGAAATGACCTAAACCATTGGTTCCATTTACTTCACCAGGGGGCGCAACACTCTTAATGAAAAAGGTCTATAGATTAAACTTCTTTTTTTTCACATCATTGTGTGTTTAACCAGAACTTTACATTGTCTCTAGAATCAAGATTGTTGTTTTACTCTTTCATACAATAACATTTTTATTCAGTGTGAGAAATGTCAAAATTATAAAGAGAAGACCAGCTGGTAAGAGTATGTTTTGTCCTGAATTTTAACATTTTGATTAAAATAGATTTAGGTTTACAACTGTCCTGTCTCATGGATAAAAAACTTTTTTTTACTCTTGACAAAGGCTGGATGAATGTGTATCCCATGACGCTGTGATTCCATAAAAACAAAAATTGAATCTGTGCAGCGAGGTGGCACTGTCTAAGGCCCATGTGGGTGCAATTTCACAAAAATTTACATAAGTGTCATGATTTTACTTTGAATGTGATTGTCCACAACTACTTACGGTAAGGGAAATTGTATAAATTTCCTTATCATGATTGATTAATTAGAGAGAATATAGGAATAGTAACAAACAAGGTGATTAAAATTTTGCAATGTGGACAGCTTGGAGGTGAGCAAGGAACTGAAATGCAAACTTTTGAATTGCCATATTTATAGTCACATGTCTTGTCAAGTGCTTTTCAGTGTTTATGACAAGTTCAAATTATCACCTCATCAAAGACTTGTCAGAGATTTGTCAAAGAAAAATAGGGAGCCACTGTTTGATTTGAGTGACTTTTGGGCTACTAAATTAATACAAATATTTGTTAATCATTATTATATGAACATATACTGTAGAATACCTTCATAGAACAATGAAATAGTCATTAGGATTCAGTATTACTTGTCATAATAGCCATTTGACATTTAGGTGCTCTTTTCATATCAGATAATGAAGTATAGGCCTAGAATGTTTTAGACACCTTTTTTGATATACAATTATTTTATAGAGACTGTTATTTATTATTTAGTTCAGTCAGATAAAGCAATAATTACAGCAGTCGAACATAATCCAATATACCTTGGATTCTCCTGCAATGATGATGGCTAAATCAGGTAGAGACAGGGGAGGGGATGTGAAAAAAGGGTATTAAGGGGCAGCAGTGGGTAGTGGTGGGCAGCAAGGGTAAGGAAGGATCTTACAATATTATAGTTAATGATTAAGGCTTGTCAATATGACAAGGTGACGAGTTTAGAAGAGTCAATTTGAAACTATCAACTTTGTGATTTCTGTGTGTTATTTAGCCCTTCGATGTAAATTTTAGACATTTCTTCCTTTTTTGGCAAAGGAATAGGGATACAGCTAAACTTGTGAGATATAAAGGCACAGGGAATGGTACTTCTGAAATATCAGAAAATACACTTTTAGAATAAGACAAGCGCCTTCGGCACTTAAAGTGTACAAACAAAATTTTAAAAAAAGAATGCACCTTTCATACAGTTTGAAAAAGGGCCGGCCCAGCACCCCTGTCAGTACCGGGAAGATGCCCCCACATTTCCCCCGTCCTTCGGGCAGCCTGCCCCCCATCCTCGAGTGGTGCCGGCTCATCATGGTCATCATGCTTTGAGGGTCTATACCCCCATCATCTCTGTCAGTGCCGGGACTGGGAAGATGCCGGGTTTGTGCCCTCGTCCTTCCCCCGTCGTCAGGGCGGCCTGTCCCGTCCTCCAGGGCCGGCCCAGCACCCCTGTCAGTGCCAGGAAGATGACAGGTTTGTTCCCACATTTACCCCGTCCTCCAAGGTCGGTCTAGCACCGCTGTCAGTGCCGGGAAGATGCCGGGTTCGTGCCCTCGTCCTCCCCCCTCTACAGGCTGGCCTGTCCCGTCCTCCATGGCCAGCCGAGCCACCCGCCCCCCTCTCCTCCCAACACACACCCCTCTCCATGTTCAGAGGGGTCAGCCTCTGCACGGTGACTCACACCACGCCACACACACCACACGGTGCCAGAGGGTCCCCTTGAAACTACTTTGTTTCAATAAACTGGATGTGGGGCTCCCTGAAACTCCTAATTTATGCCTAGATGCAGCTGGTTCCCTCAGGTCCACCATTAAGGTGTTTACAAATTCGTAGTACAGATGGAGTAGCTGGTCCCCTATGGCACCGCTGGTTACTGGTAGGGGACAGTGTGTAGTAAGAGGTCTGCCCCTGCCGTCGAAGGAACAAAGATTTAGAACTAGTAGGGTAATCAGTGACATCCTGTATGTTCCTTGATCAGTAATTTATGCCATAAAATAAACATAAAAGTCTTTGGTATGGTATTCCAACAGAATGTCAGGCACCTGGTTTTACCATCCCTGTGGGGGTACTGGGGTCAGGCTTCTGCTCCTGGTAAGAATATAGGCCACAAGTAGCCCCTGCTGATTGTATAAGGTGACCACAGGGGGACCCAGCACTGACCAAGTGGTTCTTTGGTTTCAATTCCTGGTTAGTGCTGTCGTTCACTAAGGGATGAGATACAGCAAAAATGATTTCCAGGTTTTGACTATTTTAACATTTCAATTCGAAAAAAAAGAAAAAAAAATCCTACCAGACATTCAGTGATGACATCACAACAAAAATTCTATAGATAGATTTGGGATATCCCTCTTTATTTCTGGTGTGCTTGGAGATTGCCAGCTATTTTTTCAGTTGATTATTAAACTGGTATTTGTCAAAGATCCTAAATGCCCAAGCTCAGATTGGCGCGACTGGCTCGGCCCCACGCTACCAAACAATAGGCGACCGTCGGCTCGACGACCCTGCGGACCGGAATCCGGGGTGGACCGCCCTATCGAGGTGAATACCGACCTTGGAGATAGAGCGAGACGAACCGCGGCTCCCCCTTGCCCCTACCGTATTTTCCCTCCCCCGCAGTCCTCCGTCTGACACCGAGCACCGATAACCGACCGATTCGCTCAGCCCCCCCTCGTGCACGAGGCACGACTCTAAAAACATCACATCTCGGTTCCTTGCCCGCATTCTCCGTCCACCCGAGACCCGAAACAATTCCCACGTTCCTCTGCTGTAGGAATCGGCAACCCCGACCTACCAGAGAATGTCACACTGGTGGCAGTGGTGGTGCTGAATTAGCACATACGGACTTGTGGATGCTGAGTGTTTCGTCGAAATTGGATACTCATGGCGACAGCTGCAGTCTTCAATCAGATGGATTCTGACATCGCCTTCAAGGAAGGTGGGGAGGAGAAGGGAGGTGCGAAACCCGAAGTCAAAGGGGAGGACACGACCATCATGGATAGGCGGTTCAACTTCATGGGAACGTCCACCCCGACGGATGAGCAGAATGCGCGGACTCAACAGCAGCAGACCGGCCAGGTAGGAGCGAGCTTGAAGAAATTTAGTTTAAGACCGGAAAAGTACGATGGGAAACCAGATTTTGAGGGATGGATCAACCAATTCGAGGAGTACGCAGACTTGGGACGTTGGACGACCGAAGAGAAGGCGGTGATGCTCTTTCTTTCGCTGACGGGAACGGCACGAATGTACTTTGTCGGACTCCCGGATAGGGAACGACTCCGTTACCCGGCGAGAATGGAGGCGTTGCGCCGGAGGTTCGGACAGGAAAAGGACATGTGCAATGCCCTGCAGGAATTGGCGGGATTGAAGCGTGTGAAGAACCAAACAGCGAAGGAGTTGGCCGATAACGCCCGGCGACTGGCGTCGAGAGCCTACTTCTCCAATGACTATGCCAGCCAGGAAAAAGCGGCATTACACGCGTTCCAGGCTGCAGTAGGGGAAGACCTTCAACCGAAGTGCACAGAGAAAGGATGCAAAACGTTAGAAGAGGCGGTGGAGGTGGTAGAGATACAGGAACGATACTCGCGCCGCCTCTTGCAGGCAGTGAAGCCCGAGGAGGACGCCAATACACAAATCACGGCCTTAAACGAGAAGCTTGAGGAAATGATGAAGGAATTGGCAGAAGAACGAGAAGCCAGGAGGCAGTCAGCGGCCCGGAGAGAGGCGTATAAAAAGAGAAAAGAGGATATGGAATGTCACCAATGTCACCAGAAAGGTCATTTCGCGAGGGATTGCTCTCAGCGTCAGGGAAACGGACAGTCGCCGTCACAGTAAGCGCGGGGCCCCCTTCGGGCGCGGCGAGAGAAATAGTAGGCATGGGTGAATGTGGACTTTATGTGGCCGGAACAGTGGGAGAGAGTGTCGTCCGTTTTTTAGTCGATACCGGATCCATGATTAGTTGCTGTCGGACCGTCTCTGGAGAGAGTGGGGACGAAAATGGGAAGACCTGGACGGATATGAAGGACGCCTCTGCTCTGTGGATGGTAGTCCGTTGTGATGCTACGGATGCACGAATCTGTCGGTACAATTGGGAACACGTGTGTTGCAGTGGACATTTATGGTAGCAGACATCGGTAGAGACAAAGGAATCCTAGGAAACGACTTCGCGGTGAAATACCGGCTAACAGTTAAGCCCCACGCGAGTGCTGTCTTCCTGCCCGCCGAAGGAGAGGGAGAGGGGGAACGAATCCCGGGAGTGGAACGAAGAACGGATGGGATTCGGGCAGTCACCGTCGGAGGACAGATCGTGAGAATCGAGGAAACGAAGGAGATACCCCCACTCCAGGTGACCCGAGTAACAATAGTAGCGAGAGCAGACATGGGACAAAGTGGACAGCTGGCTGTCATCACCGGCACTGGATTACCGATGGGACTGGAAGTGATCCCAGGAGCGGTAACGTTGGAAGAGGAGAATAAAGTTTGGGTGGCCAACCGAGGGACCGAGAGCACGAAACTGGAGACCGGTAGAGTCCTCGGAGAAGCCACCTTTGTACAGGAAGTACGAGGTACGAGAGACGATGTAAAAGAACCACCTGGAGCGCTCACCGAGATAATAGAGGAGGCTAAGAAAGGTCTAACCACGGAAGAAGGCGGAGAACTAGAGAAAGCCATCATGGCCCGGGAACAGATGTTTGCGACCTCGAAACACGAGTTAGGACGAACGAATTTGGTACAACATTGAATTAGTACGGGGGATCAGATGCCGATCAAGCAAAGGGTCAGACGGTATCCAGCCACCAGGAGAGAAGAGGAACGAGCACTGGTGGAGGATATGTTAAATCTGGGAATCATCCAGGAGAGTGGAAGCGCATGGAGTAGCCCAACCGTCTTGGTGAAAAAGAAGGATGGAGGAACGAGATTCTGCATTGATTATCGAAAATTGAATCAGGCTACGAAAGTGGATGCCTATCCGCTTCCCCGGATAGAGGACAGCCTCAACACCTTGGGCGGGAGCCTATTCTTCTGTAGTCTGGATCTCACAAGTGGATATTGGCAGGTAGAAATGACACCCGAGGACCGAGAAAAGACGGCCTTCGTGACTCAAGGAGGGTTATACGAGTTTAAAGTGATGCCATTCGGGCTAGTGAACGCCCCAGCCACCTTCGAGAGACTGATGGAGAGAATCCTCAGAGGAATTGTGTGGGAGGAGTGTCTGGTATACCTGGATGACATATTGGTCTTCGGGCCAACGTTTGAAGTGACTCTGGAAAGATTGGTACAGGTTCTGGACCGGTTGAACGCTGCAGGGCTGAAGCTGAAGGCACGAAAATGCAGGTTGTTCCAGAAGAAGATTCCGTTCTTGGGGCACGTCGTCTCATTAAACGGGATCGAGCCCGACCCCGAAAAGTGTCGGCAAGTAACTGAGTGGCCGGTCCCTCGGGATCTCCATGAGGTACGAGCCTTCGTGGGATTATGTTCGTACTATAGGAGACACATGTACAGTTTCACGGAATTGGCTGCCCCCTTGTATGAACTAGCAACGAAAGAGGAGCCTTTCGTGTGGAGTACGAGACGACAGGAGGCATTCGATGCCACGAAGAGGGCGTTGACAGAGGCCCCGGTGTTGGGATTCCCGGAGGACAATGGTGGCTTGACACGGACGCCAGTGACGTGGGGACGGGAGCCGTGCTATCGCAGGAGCAGAGAGGGGTGGAACGGGTGATAGCTTACACGAGCAAAACCCTGGAGTTGAACGAGCGAAAGTATTGCACCACGCGGAAAGAACTGTTAGCGGTGGTGCGAGCGTTGAAACATTTTCGGTGCTACATCTACGGTCAACGCGTCATTGTCCGAACGGATAATAGCGCAGTTAGTTGGCTGCAAAGAAGTAAGGAACCGATGGGGCAGGCCGCCCGGTGGATTGAGATTATCGACTCGCATGATGTGTCGTTCCAACACCGACCGGGTAGGAAGCATGGGAACGCCGACGCGTTGTCCCGGTATCCGTGTAAACAGTGTGGAGAGGAACACGAGGGTACCGAGAAAGTGAGAGTAGTGACGCGAGCCCGGGGGTATGAGCCTGGATGGTCCCCGCAGGAGATGAAAGCAGCACAGAGGAGGGATCTAGATATAGGACCGATTATCGCACGGATGGAAGAGGATGCGAACCGGCCAGGTTGGGAGGTCATATCTCCGGAATCCCGAGAAACAAAGATCCTATGGAGGCAGTGGGAAAGACTGAGCCTAATGGATGGCTGCACCGGAAGTATTGGGAATTAGAAGGACATGGTTGGAGGAACCAACTGGTCGTCCCGAGAGAGGAACGGACCGAATTGGTGAGAGAATACCATGGAGGAGCGGCGGGAGCGCACCTAGGAGTCGCCAGAACAACGGCCCTGTTGGAACAAGGGTTTTACTGGCCGGGACTCCGAGAGGACGTGCGGAAGGAATGTCGAGAATGTGACTGTGCGTTGCTCAAAAGGGGACGAGGAAGGCGGGAGCCGTTGCATCAGTACATAGTAGGGGAGCCGATGGAACGGCTGGCCATGGATGTTTTGGGCCCGTACCCAGTCACAAAGAGAGGAAACAAGTACTGCCTGATGGTGGGGTGCTATTTCACCAAGTGGCTGGAGTGTTTCCCGATCCCGGATCAGAAGGCAGTGACGGTAGCAGACAAGCTGGTTGAAGAAGTAGTAGCACGGTACGGCGCGTTTCGGGAACTACACTCGGATCAAGGCACGAATTTCGAATCCGAGGTGGTAGCTCAGGTCTGTGCGCTGTTTGGAATCCACAAGACGCGGACGACGCCGTACCACCCCCGGAGCGACGGGTACATAGAACGAAGTTTTCGTACTTTGGGGTGCTGTTTGAAAGCTAGCTGCCGAACGACAGGCCGGGAATGGGATGAGATGGTTCCGCTCGTGATGATGAGCTATAGGGCAACGCGGCAGGCCAGCACGGGAGTGACACCGAATATGATGATGCTGGGACGACAGACCATGATGCCGTGGCAGGCGATATATGGGAGACCTCTAGGACTGGAGGAGGAACCTCGACGGGTGGGCGACTTATGGAAAGCCTAGAGAAAGGGCTAGTCGCGGCCTATCAGGAGGCCCAGGCAGGGCTGAAGCGAGCCGCCATTCATCAGAAACACAAGTACGATGGAAAGGTGACTCGGCGGGAATACCACGCCGGAGAACTGGTCTGGGTGCACGACACGGTAGTGGATAGGGACAAGGGAACGAAGTTGCGATTTCCATGGATAGGCCCTGCACTGATCGTCAAGGTGCTTGACCGAGGACAGGTGGTAGTACGGAAGAAACGAGGAAAACCAGGGGGGGGTGGTTCATGTGGACCGCCTGGAACCCTACCGAGGACACGCTGCGCCAGCTTGGATGGTAGCCGACCAGCAAGGATACGAGGCTGCACAGTAAGATGCTTGGGGTGGGGCGCGCTAGGACACGTGACGGAAGCGGGGTACCCCCTTTAAAATCGTTCTCCTGTCTCGATTCCGCAGGTGGGAGAGGACCGAGGGAACGACCAAAATAGGCGCTACACACAAAGGCTTTGGCCAAAAAGGACTGATCAACCTGGGGCCATTGAGTCGGGGAGGTGCGTTGACCACTACGGTAGGCGTGCAGGTCGTTAGGCTGAAGAAAATTGCTACCTAGCTGTAGATTGGTTTTCTTGCGGATGTAATTTAGGTGGGAAATTCGGGGTTGGAACGAAAAACGGCGTTCTGGAGCCACGGCGGCCCGAATGTCTAAGTAGTCCCACGTAGCCGATTTCCGGTCGGTCCGAAGAAACCACAGCGTGGAAAAGATGGTTGGATTACAACGAAAGACAGACCCGGCGGCAAGCTGACGAAGACTTTTGAAGTAATGCTGACTTGGTAATACCGCGTTACAGCGTCCCAGAGACCGGAGGAGAGTAGATGCGGCACTCTTGGGAACACCGGAGGAACGAACGGACGGTTGTAAGAGGCGAGGCCTGAAACTGGGCGGGCTTTAAAGTAGGTCGTTAAAGACATAGACATCAAAAGGAGGACGGGGCGGCGGCGAGAGGGTAATAACGACGAGCCCCTGTGTTCTCCGGAAAGTGTGCGGAAGCACTGTGAGAGCCGAGTGACAAGGCGAGAGGAGGCGACAGAGATGAGAGGACCGAGGACGTCCGGTGGGGCAATAAAAGGCCTAGGAAGAAAACGCGCAGACGGCGAGGGGCCGCGAGGTAAACAGCAGGCGGGGCAGTGGCCAGCGGCGGGCCCCGAGGACTGGAAATAGTAGGGGGCACCACCGCTGAAGTGGTTGGTGAGCTTGACGCTAGGGGTCACTAGCGCAGGCCACGCCCACTTCCGCCTCCGGCGGCTATAAAAGGCAGAGCGCTCGCCGGAGCAGGTCATTCTGGTCAGCCGATCAGGATTCATCACATCGCACAGCAGACGAGCAGACCAAGCTACAAGTGAGCAGAGAAGCGAGACGAGCAGCATCACCATGAGGCGGAAACGAAGAAGGCTGACGGGACGAGCTTCGAGTTTGGAACAAGGCCCGAAAGCCCGGAAAAAGGACGAGATGAGCGGACAATGCTGGGAAGGACAATGTCGCGGGAAGGAGTTTAAACACCTGACCAAGCACATCCGAGGCCAGCACGAAGGAGTACGAAAACAATATTACATGTGCCCAGTGTGTTCGAGCCGAGCATATTCGACACACCAGGACTGGAAAAAGCACATGTGGGAATCACACGAAGGGAACCTGCTGAGAGGGATGCCAAGACAGGACCCCCTTCTGAGACTGGAGTATGCTGCGGCGTTCGCCTTGGACCCGAAAGGACGACCGCCTTACACCACATTCGCTCCTGGTGACGAAACGGCGGCCCGGGTAGCTGACTTGGAATGAGACTTCGCTGTACGCCATCCGGAGGGATTCTATCCTCCCGAGAAAGCGGTGGACAAGGAGGCGCCAGACGGGCCACGGCGGAGGGTTCGTATGCCATATTACCCGAGGGCATCGAGAGGGTCCGATGACAGCGACGCCGAGCAAGCTGAGCAGGAAGCAGCAGATGAACCACAGGAGGCCGCCGGGACTGGCGGGAGATCTCAAGCAGCCAAGGCAGCGGGAAAGGGACCCTTGGCCGGAGTTGCGGAACGGTCGACGCCCACGCGCCGTTCCCCTCGGAGGACCGCGAAAGGGGTACGGAAAGAAACCACCGAGTCGCCACGAAGCGCGAGCCGGGCTGTAATCAACCCGAGACCACTCCTGACGGGAGAACAAGTGACTGGACTTGTACAAAGTCAAGTGAAGAGGTTAAACGCCCAGGGGGAACCTCGGGAACCGAGAGGATGAGGACTCCCGGGCAGAGGACGGGGAGGAAGATCCACACCAGCCCCAAAGCCAGGTGGCTCGGGAATACCACCAGGGGCCGAGGTGGTGGAATTAGTAAGCTCGTCGGATGATCAACGTCCGAAGATCAAAGGAGAGGAGGATGAGCCTCCGGCTTTTAAGCGACCCCCGACACAGGGATCCACGGTGGAGGAGCCGTCCCGGAAGAAAAAGTGGAAGAAGCTGAAGAAAATCCCGAAGGAGCTTGAAGAGGGAACGAGCTCGGACCAATCGGAGTCAGGACAAAGCACGTCGGTGCGCAGTGATCAGTCCCTGGTCATCGCCGAATCAAGTAGTGCAGGAGAGCTGGGACCATCGCAGCCCGAGACCTCGGCAGGATCGAAACGTATCGCGGGACTGGAACCTTGTGGCGACGCACAGTTCACCATGATGACGGTCCATAAGAAGTCGGTCGTTTACGAGTCACGACATCCGAGGTACCCCGGGTACCTAAAAGGGAAGCTGAACCAAGAAGGAGCGTTTAGGGGTTACCGACAGGCCAGGACAGACCGGGAGTTGGAGGACAGTGTTCGGGACGCAAAGGAAGGCCGGTTGGCGGAGAGAGAGGCGCTATACCTAGGAAGGTTTATCTACGAGATGGCGGAAACACAAGGACTGAAACCAGTGGGCCGAATTGAAAGGGTGAAGTACGTTCGACACGCAGTCAAGCCCGAGGAAATGGCGTCGACGGCTTCAACACAGCCGTTGTTCTCGACCCCGACCCCGACGAGGGCGGACTCACCCCTGGAGAAGATGGTGTGCAAGCAGCCAGTGGTGCCACCCCTGGGGCTGAAGCGGATGAGGGATGTCCTAGTAGCACCGGATACGCCGGAGGCACGAATGGCTGTAGAAAATTTGACCCGAATCAGTCTGGGAAGTTCATTCTTTGGGTCGCAGGAATCAGAGGCGACCCCGGGACCGCCGTCACCGGAGAGGGTGAGGCGCCACCGGGACCGGACACTCCACTTCGGGACGAAGACAAGGACGGACGAGCACTACAACCAAGAGTCATGGTACATAGACTGAAAATGCCGGCTGCTCAATCCATGGATACGGAAATAGACGACTCAGAAGACATGGAGTTGGGGCAGGCCGAGACTAAAAGACACGAGCAGGACAAGCAAGAGCTGGACGAGTCAGGGGCGGTTTCAGACTCAGTGTTCGGGTCCATGGTGTCGGAAGCACCAGTGGCAGGACCGTCCGGAGAAACGCCGCGACTCCGGTCGTTAAGGACGCAAGTCATCCAACAGGTCTTGCAGGGACACTTTCCGGTAACGGCGCGGGCAGTGCGTGACTGGGAGGCGGAGGAAGCAATACCGGTGCGACTGGAGTGGCCTCCCAGACAGGTGCGGGGGATGATGGCCAAGGCAAGAGCGATGGCTTCAGCGTCATTGGCGTTCTTAATGGCGCTGGAAGCGGGCAGCGAGCCGCAGTCGTTCGATGAGGCAATGGCACAGTTCCCGACGGCAGCGCTGGGGCTGTTTACCCGGAACTTACCAGGAGTCAACAGGTTAATCAACGAACATAATCAGACCGTCCAGTTGGCTCAGACTTTAGTGTTGTACAAAAACGAGGAACAGTTAGACAATTTGTTACAGACGACGAAGGAGGTAGAGCAGAGAATAGTGGACCAACTTCTCAAGCTCCCTGCCAGGGAGGAGAAGCTGCCTTTACCAGCCCGACGTCAGGAGGAAGAATGAAAAGCTGTGAAGAATAGAAAAAGGTGTATGCTGCTCGGAGTCCTGCACGGATAATAGCGTGACGGAACCAGCGCGGAAAATGGTGCGTCGCGAGTTCGGGTGAGGAGGGATTACGGGGCGTTGGCTCCTCACCCATAATGTCAAACCCCCAGGGAGAGGACCGGGCCGAGGTGGAGGTACCTGAGCCGCACAGGAGTCCGAAGCCCGGATAAAAACTTTCCTGGAGACTGCTGGACGAGCCCGAGCTTTGCTTTTAAAAACATCGGGAACGGACTGGCGGGCTCGTATGTTCTCATAGAAGTATTCTTACCAAAAACGAACCTGGGAGTTTCTTCATGAGAATCTTTTTCTTGCGGAATTGAACGGAACCACATGTGTTAGAAGGTGTTGACCGTAATCGACATGCTGGAGAGGTCCATGGGTGGAACAAACTTACCAGGCCTTCGGGACAGTACGGAACGGGAGGAGGCGCTCGGCGATAGGAGCGGAACTTTTCCATTTTGTTATCCCAGCATTCATCGAGAACCGGTTGCGTTGGTTGGGACCAAGCAGGTTGGATTGGACCGTCCGGTCGCGGAAATTGGAAAGGTGACGGGCCGGGCGGCCCAGGGAACGAGAAAAGGATAGTAACAGAATGTCGGAGCAAGAGTCACTTGGTCGGGGGGTCGGACGGACACCCGGCACCCGTCCGAGTGACCAAGAGGAACAAGAGCGAACAAGGAGGTGGAATTGAAGAAAGGAACTCAGAACGAATGGACAGTGTTGTGAAATTCTTGAGTCGACGGTCGTGCCGGGGTAAATAGGGTACCGGTGGACCGGAGACTCGCCGCTGGAGGAAAGGCTGGCACGGGCCAAGACTAGAGCTCTTCTCCCGTGCTGCCTTGAGGGATCCGGAGGCGAGAGGAACGACCTCTGTCCTCTAGCGGCACCTAAAAACGAACTTTCTATGGCTCGTCTGGACTTCTTCGGGCTTCGGCCATCTTGATCTTGGATGGATCGCCCAGAGTGTTGGACTGGATGACCACCACCACATTCTGTGTTTCCTTGTCTTCAGCCTCTTACCGCATACGGAGTGAAACTTCTCGACCTGAATGCTAGTTTTGGCGTGCCGGAACCGATGCGGCGAGTCGTGTGATGACTGCGGAGAGCTGTAGATGTCTCCCGAGGGACCGGGGTGCGAGCAGGGACGGTAGTTGAAAGGCCCTCGCTCGTGCCCCACTAATAATAAGTAAACAGAACGAAGTTAATAGACTCATAAAAAACTATTCTATATTAATATCTTACCCGCAGCAAAACCATAACTGCTTCCATGTCGTACTCCCTGATGTCTTCTCCCCGACGGACGGAACAAAATAGTCTTTGAATCATCTCAGGGGATAGTGGTTGGAACGGAGGCTCCGGATGCCACGGCAAGCGAACGATGTGGTCTACAGAGGACCGATGGAAGCAATCCTTCATCCCTGCCTTGGAGCTTGATGTCGGAAGAGTTCTTCTTTAGATCCAGTCTCCTGAAGCTGGCTGAGATGGGCCCGTTCCTGGTCTCAAAGGTGGACGTCGGATGCAGATCCCTACTTCACTTCTCCATCTTCTCTACAACTAAAATATTCTCAACTTACCTTCTACGAACCGCCATACTTAGGAGCAGCTCGGAACGACTCGGAACTGTTGTCCCGGCGCGTGTCAAGGCGTTCGAGTGGTTTCATGTAAATGGGCATGGCACTGATGACGACTGTGGCCTTACCCCAGAATCAAACCAGACCGAATCTTAAACTTACCTTTATTACGGACTATTTGTTGGTATTACTTTCTCAAGAAAATCGTCAATTGATGGCACATTCCACGTTAAGTCTTGCATTTCAGATAGTCAAAATATGAAAAAATGATTATAATTTTCATAAATCCTTTTTATATTGTATCATTGTATATATCATCAGCTACCAAGTCCCAGATATTTGGCACATAGTGGGCCTTACTTTAGTACATAATGCTTGTTGAACAAAATTAGGCAGAATTTCCATTGAAAAAGTAACCTCCGTCATATTTTTAACACAAAATAAATAATTATTCAGAAATCTGTTCAAATTGAATCATTTTAACAAATAAACTTTAGATAAGTACATATAATCGGTGTATAAACCATTTATAAGGTATGGCAGAGGCAATGAACTATATCTTGATGGAGGTTACCCTGATGGAGGTAACCCTGACGGAGGTTACCCTGACGGAGGTTATCCTGATGGAGGTTACTAATTTTGATTCTCTGGCTGGAAACTTGATATATTATTGACTATATCAAGTTATTATTTCATGAATTATCTCATATATCATATTTCTGGCTGTATCTGATGAAAATTTTATTTTCCTAGATATTAATCAATCCAAGGTAGATCCTGACGGAGGTTACTTTCTTAAATATATTCATACAAAAATATTTTTTTAATGACTGTACCATTTATAAAACAAGAAAATATTGTACTTGAATACTAACAATTAATAAAAGACACAAGGCTTGAAAGTTTAGTAAATCATAATTATCAATGTATTGAAAGCACAATCCTTCAGGGCATCTTTTGTGGAATCCTGACGGAGGTTACTATAATTTGTGGACAATTTTCAAAATAAAAAAAGAAAAAGGAAACTGTAGTCCAATAAATACTTTTGTTTGACAAAAATTATGTTTTCATAGGAATCATCCATATAATTAACATCTGTGACTATAAAAACTGATATACAATCATATTATTTCAAAAAACCTAAAATGAGTTATTTCTATGGACATAGTGTTTTAGAGAGGTATCCCTTTCAAAGCCTTGTCCTATATTAACATGATAACACTTTCTACAAAAAATAATTAATATACCAATTTGCTCTTGATATCAGCTTTGCAAAAAAAAATAATTAAAAAACAATCAGATGAAAAATGTCGAGCTTATGGGTCATTAGGGCCAGAAGACAACTTTTGCAAGACTTAACGTGGAATGTGCCCAATGAGCATGGTCCCTCGGGAAGAAGAAAAATCTAGTAAGCAGCACGGGACCCGAGAGCCCGGGAAACGAACGAGGGCCCGAGTGCCCGAAGTAGGAATCCTCTTCTTAAAATCATCTCATCTGTGGAACGAAGGAGCCTCCCTCTCGCCCCCAAGAAGGGTTATCTTCCTACCGTTGGACATGGGGGGGGAGGGATGAGAGGCGTCGGCTCCTGTCATCAAAGAAACCTGTCATCAAAAGAAAATTGTCTTCTCATCCCTGAAGAATCTGGCCTCCGTTCCGGTTGTTGTTGTGCCACTTGGGCCCGGAATGGTGGCAGGATACCTTATTAACTACATTGAACTCCTTCTCAAATATCTTCCTTTGCCTCTCTTTGAGTGTGTCGGCGTGGTCGAGAGCCGATCGTCTCCTACACTGGTGCCGGGCCATATGCCACAAGGACATTCTGACATGGCCGGCGACTGCAAAGTCAAACTTCGTTCCTGCACGGAAAAAGGACACCTCATCAACAAATAATAATTCCAGTTCTCATATACTTACCTCCATCCTAACTCCATCCAGTGTTTCATTGCTAATGGAAGCACGAACTTCACGGCGCCATCTTCTGAAGCTTCCTCTTGAAACTTTACCGTTGGATTAAGTTCCTCTCCACATCCAGTGCCACTTCTTCTTTGGACCGGTGGGTACCTCGTCCTCTGGCTCGAACATGTTGTCCTTGCCAAACGTGAAAAGTCATTGGGAGGCTCCGAATGCCGAGGTGCGACAGAGGACACGGAGTCTAAAGAACATTCCTTTCTACAAAAACTTCAGTCTTTCTACAAAACTTCATCCTCAAATCATCTAAGAACGCAGGGAAGAGTGGTAAGCGGGAGGACGAAGGGTCACGACCGACCCCTGCCTCCGGGCAGGAGAATCACGACCAATTCTTTGCCCGAAAACTAAAGGGAACGTCTGGACGACAAAAAACGGACAAAAAGGTCGAGAGGACTAAGGGTCACGACCGACCCTTGCCTCTGGGTAGGAGAATCACGACCGATTCTCTGCCCGAATTAGGGAG
The DNA here is from genome assembly GCA_936440205.1 of Lepidonotus clava. Lineage (NCBI taxonomy): Eukaryota > Metazoa > Annelida > Polychaeta > Phyllodocida > Polynoidae > Lepidonotus > Lepidonotus clava. Next base: position 11,951,633 of record OW387149.1, read on the forward strand.
AACATCTGGACGACGGGAAAAAGACAAAATGGGGGAGTTGCGGGTCACGACCGACCCATGGCCCCGGGCGGGAGGACCACGACCGGTTCCTCTGCCCTTACGAGGGTAAGACGAGGAAAGACGAACAGGGCTAAGTACATAGAGCCCAGAGGAGAGGAGCGGGGGTGACGGGGTCACGACCGATCCCCAGTCCCGGGTGGGAGAGCTACGACCGGCTCGCTCATCCTAAAGGAAAAAGGCGGAATACGGGTCACAATAGACCCAGGATAAGAACTATGACGGAGAAATATGTATATATAAGAGACTAAAATGAATAAAACGAACTACAATATGAACTTTGACGCGAAACGAAGAACGAAGAACGAAGAACGAAGAAGATAAGAATTAGCCGGATAGGCCCCGGGGGCCCTCCGAAGTAGACCGGAGAGGACAGAGGGTGACACCTCCTCCTCTACCGATAAGGAGCGTAGGATTGATAGTTGAAAAATGTTTCTGGTTCTAAAGTATGTCCTGTTGTCGTTGTATAGACTGGTATGAACTGCTTGAAAAATTCTGTAAGACGTGTTTTCCCACCTTTCAAGAAGGTGCGGCAGGGTGTGATGAATGCCTATTCATCCAAATATGTAAAGAGACCAAATAAGAAAAAGTAAGGTAATATGACAAAAAGTATATATGTTAACCCTTTCACTGCCAGATATGTTGTGATGTAACTGATATTTACTGAAATATTGCCCAAAATAAGAAAATTAGTCTAAAAAATGCCTAAAACTCAAATTTAATTTACATTCTTCAGGTGGAAAGTTTTTTTCAATAATGTCGATGAAAATGTTCCAAATGTTGGCACTGTGCCAATAAGGCAAATTTCTTATCAGGTGTCATATGCCTACCATATGCTTTTTACCGGTTTCCATGGTAACCGATAATTCATAAAATATCTATTTCACTTTTTATAAGGATAACATGAAAACTTTATCTTTTTCATGCAAAAGAGAGTTTGTAATTACCATAAATGAAAGCAAAGTTATAGCCAATTGAAAATCATGTCATTTACACAAATTTACCTATTTTTCATGATTCTTGACATGTATGGTAAGTTCTAATGTAAGTATGTCATTAATGGTTTCTCTAATTGCAATTCTAATATTTTTTGGTGACTCGACGGTCTGACATTCAAATAGCTGTATCTCTGGTTCTAATTGGAATTTTTGAAAAATTCTTTCAGATTCTGAAAGCTGGATTCACCCTCTTCCAATGGTGTTCTTATGGGATTTTACTATAGGGCCGCATATGCGGCCTCTGGCAGTGAAAGGGTTAATAAAAGGAACGAAAGTGTAAAGGAACGAAAGTGTAAAGGAACGAAAGTGTAAAGGAACGAAAGTGTAAAGGAACGAAAGTGTAAAGCCCGAAAAAGAGGCCCGAATATGTAAAGGAACGAAAATGTAAAGGAACGAAACCCGAAAAGATGTAAACCGGAAGTGATATGTAAACCGGAAGCGAGAATGTAAACCGGAAGTGACGTCAGTTGTAGACCACGTGACCAAAAGCAGCCAATCAGGGCTAACCTCTAGAGTATATAAGGGGCGGTGAGGCCCGAATAAACAGAGTTCTTTAACAGTTCTCCTTGTGTCCAGACGTGTCTTCTTCCCTTAAACAACCGCTGAGATGAGCCGATACGAGTTAATTAACCAGAAGTTCGAGTAAAATAGTAGAAGTTTGAGATAAATAGGCGAAACTTAGGACGGGGGCCCGACGGCCCGAGGAACGGGAACGAGGACCGAAGGACCGAGGTAGGGCGCGAAGGCCCGAAATCGTCCCGGATGGGGTCCCGGAAACGTAGGCGCGGAACGGCACGAAGGCCCGAGACGCAGAACGGAGACCCAAAGTCCGCGGGAACGACGGCGCGACTGGCTCGGCCCCACGCTACCAAACAATAGGCGACCGTCGGCCCGACGACCCCGCGGACCGGAATCCGGGGTGGACCGCCCTATCGAGGTGAATACCGACCTTGGAGATAGAGCGAGACGAACCGCGGCTCCCCCTTGCCCCTACCATATTTTCCCTCCCCCGCAGTCCTCCGTCTGACACCGAGCACGGATTCCCGACCGATTCGCTCAGCCCCCCCTCGTGCGCAAGGCACGACTCTAAAAACATCACATCTCGGTTCCTTGCCCGGATTCTCCGTCCGCCCGAGACCCGAAACAATTCCCATGTTCCTCTGCTGTAGGAATCGGCAACCCCGACTTACCAGAGAACGTCACAATATCTATATTTACTATTACAGCCCATAGGCTTTTCCCCTCAGCCTTACCAGCCCCCCTGGGCTGTACTGCCATTTGCGGACAACTCCCCTTCCCCGCAGATCTTTTTAAAAATTTAATTACTTAATAAACTTCAGGGTTACCCCTGGTTTTCAGAATTTTTTAAGTTTTTGTATTTCACATATAGTCATATATGTAATGACTATCATATATAATATTCTTTTATCAGTTTAACATAAAAAATTCTTGAAAACTAGTGCAGTATACAAACTTTATTCATTACTTGAAGTTTTATGATACCAGTATCAAGATATTATACATTTTTCTATAATTAATCAAAATTATTTTGGTGTACTATGTGCAAACCTCTATTGAAATACCAGCATCACTCGGTTATTGTCATAAGTTCTAATATGTTCGGAACTGGTGCATAAATAATGCATCCTGTTTAGAGTTATGTCAATTGGTTTATTCTCACTAGGCTTAACAGAGTTGTATGGGGACACTAATTATAATACATTTTTGGAATGAATGCAAAATTAGCTGTGTTTAAAAAATATAATGATTGTTTGCTAATCACATATTCAAAATAAAGTTCAGACTTCTGCAGTTGGACTAGATGAGTCTACATAGAGGTTCCTTTGTTGAGAGGGGGTGGGAGGTTGAGGTTCAGTCAAACTTTTGATTTATATTCTAGTATTTTAGAACCATGGGCATTGAATATCTTAGATACCCTTAAATCATGTGCCTTAATAGGTTTGGTGAAATTCTGTAGCTAGTGTCAAGCTAGTTACAAACAAACAAAAAGACACATATATATTTTATAATTATGATATAACATGTCGAAGGTGGAACTGCTTGAAAATATTCCTCTTAATCTTCATCCATATGGGCCAAGGAAGATACTCCATTCTCTGTTGTGCACTCATTTTTTGCAACTTTACTCTGAAATGCATGTGCAAAAGGTAAATTTATATTGGCCCTCAATAGTCCTATCTTTCAACAGCTGCACAGTTTGTCATTTCTAATATTCAGATGACTCTTTGCCTTTTTTTTTATAATAAATATAACAAACATTTTATACACTGTTAAAACAAGTGTTTAGAACCTGAACATTTTCCTACACACTTCATTGCATTAAAGGTCTTCAAGGCGTTTATAGTCTAAATGCTTAGGATTTCTTTAATGTATATCTTATGTTTTAATGAATTTGTATAAACATTCAGAGGAAATCTCTAACAACTATTAAACAGAGAATTGGCATACAGTACTAGTGTCACCTTGTGGAGAAAGACTTGGCTTATATTGATTCAGCCAATACAACCATGTATATGCAGTACATGACTGCAACAACGCTGAACTGGTTTTCCAGTCCAGCACTACGTCAATGGTTCTCAAAACAGTGGAAATGCAGTGTGACTGACTACCTACTACATTACCTATATTAAGGTAAACACAGTGTGACTGCGTAACCACAATGAACATTGCAGTGGTGTATTGTGTGTCGGGTGATTGATTAGGCCTAAAGTAGGTCATGCCCAGTTTGTAGTATTTCTTCTCCATGGTTTTATATTTAGATTCTAAACATATCTAATCCTATTCATGATTAGAAGTTACAAGTGCTTAGGTTTGAACACATGTGGTTTCTTCTGTTTAGATTCTAAACATATCTAATCCAATACATTTTTTGAAATTACAAGTATTGAGGTTTTAAACATATTGGGTTTTTGTGTTTAGGTTCTAAACATGTTTAAATTCTAATGATCATTTTTACAGTGTAGGTGTTTTTCACAAACATCTTGAAGTATGACATCTGTATGTACTTACCACAAAGTGGGACAAAACAAGATCCAATACCTTGTGAGTCAGCCGTGTAACACCAGAGGCCAGTATCAACCTTATTTGGATTACGACAGTAATTTGCTGCAGCTGAAATATTTTTCTCTGGAAGTTGAGCGGCCAAGATGGAGTGTGTATTGGGACTTTGACTGTCCCACCGCTGACAAGTCTGGCCTGACACAGTCTCTGCCAGGGTTCCCTGATACTCCCAGCCTATTTGACTTGTCCTACAGTCTGTCTTCTTAATGTCTCCTACAAAAATTGAATGAAGTATTTATTCACCCATCTTTTTCAGTATTCTAAAATTGACCTTTTTGTCACTTCTATGATGTTTGTATTTCTTTTAAAAGATTTCTCTCTTACCCCTACCTATATCTGCTTTCATTCTTCCCATCATGTCTTTTCCTTCCAAACTTGATTGTCTTACAGAAAATTGAAAAAATGAATAGATGAATTAAAATTAATCAAAATTATGTGCAAATCAGTCCTAAAATACTCTGGAATGGTTTACAGGAAGAAAATGGCTAATTAGACCCATCAAAGTTGTTGCATCATATAGCGGGGTCTCTTGTGTGCCATGGCTTATCTCAGATACAATGTCTCTGTTCCATCAAATTAGACCACTCTAGGGATAGAACTGCATTTCAACTTCAAAATTCAATAACACTTTTTGAGTAAATCAAAGTGCTGATAGATCATCAATCTGTTACTTAATTATAAGTTAACCCTTTAGACCCCAATCCGGCCGTGGCCGCCCGAGGGTGTACTCCCCAATCCGGCCGTGGCCGCCCGGAAAAATGGCCATTTTTCCATATTTTTCCAAAGAGGACACTCTAAATGATTTTCAGCATACACAAATGGCAAATATATCGTTTAAAAGCTGATTTCATTCCCTTTTCAATGCAGCAAACCAGATTTCTATAATTTTAATATTTAAGTGTGGGTAAACCATTGAACTTTCTCAATTAAAACAAATTTAAGGGATTTTTGAGGGAAATCCATGGAAATCCCGGGGAAATCCAGTAAATCATCCTCATGATCAGTGGGGTCTAAAGGGTTAACCCTTTCCCTATGCCACCAACATTTCATTCAGGATTTAAAAGACTCCAAGTGTACTGCAGTAAATACCCTTAATTAAGGCACACACGTCCCTCTCAAGATCTAAGTTAAGGTAGATATGAATTAAAGAAAATCATTTTCAACCTTTTAATTGTTAGATATACTTTATTACAAATGATCTCAAGGTTTTAAAACAGTAACTGATATTTTTTCTTGAATAGTTAGCTTGTAATTCACTACTTTGGCTGTCATTGAAAAGTTCTCAACAAAAGTTTGTCAGTATGGTGGCCATGTTTGTCAGTATGGCAGTCATATTTTTATGACATACCAAATGTCCAAAAATGAGCTCACAATTTAAGATTTTTACAATTGTTTTTCTCTTCTAAATTGTACACAAGGTCATAAGACATGTTTGTCAGCATGGATGTCATGCTTTATGATAAACTTAGTGTCCACAAACAAGTTCAAACTTTCATATTTGTGTGAAATTTTCAATTTTCACTTCCAACTTTTAGACAAGATTGTCAGACATTTTGTTCAGCATGGCAGCCATGATTTTATGATATGCCAAGTGTCCAAAAATAAGTTGAAAACTTCAAAATTTCGTTAACTTTTTTTACTTTTGAGTTTTAGACAAGGTCATCAGACATGATTTTCAGCATGGTGGCCAATATGTACATACAATTTCAATTTTTTATTACAATTCAATAGTATCAACAAGTGGAGAATCTCATTATTCTAACAACAATTTCAATTTCATATAAGATTTTACAATTGCACTCATTTGGAAAAGAATGGTGTGTGTTTTGGGGGGGGGGGGGGGTCACGGTGGTAGTGGGCTATTGTTAGGGGCCGGGGTGTAGAAGGACATAAATTGGGATGGGGATTAAAGAAAACATATTTAAGCAAGATTATACTGACATCCTACTGGTAGTTTGCTATCTAGTGTCATTTTTTTTCAACATTCCATACAACTGCTTCAGGATTTCAGTACACAGTCTCATAGGTTTGGAAAGGATTTGTTACATTAGTTTTATGATGATCATATTGTGAAAAGAATGGTGTCCACGTCTAAATGAAATATATTTCCTAAACGTTTAGGCCAATTTAAATCAATATTGAGGGTAATAATTAAAAATATTTATGATAATTTCATTTTTTTAACTGAAAAATGCATCTTTGTAGCTTTTAATGCCGCAAAAGATAGTCATCAATAGATACATCAATAAACATCAATTATGAGACATTTTCCCTGAAAAATATTTTTTCCATAGCAACAAAATAGTAGAAAATGGTTAAATCTGTCAATCTTGGTTACCATGGCACCAACAAGAATCGTTTAGTTCAATATTATAAGTGAAGAGATAAGAAATCCCATGTCATTACCAATAACAAAAAAATCATTTAGCCTAAATCAATTAAAAGAACCCAAATATATGATATTTTAATTGTCATATGTTTGACCAGATAAGAATGTCAGAATGTCATATTCATGACATCATATTGACATTAGGCTTTTCCCTAGCATTTGAGTCTCCCTTTATGACTATTTGCTTAAATTGACATAACTCCTTTGGTTTTGGAAAGCCTATCCAATTTCCTAGAGGTCAAAAATGTGCTAAAACCACTTTCATATAATCTAAACAGGAACCACAATTTGGTTTAATGGTGAAGTGCATGCTGGAAAATCTATTCAAAATGGCTGCCCCCAGTAGGGAGCTCAGGAGAATCTTATTTCTTCAATAACCTTTAAATCGCTGATCCAATTTTAATGCTGTTTTGACTGATGACATCAGAAAGACAAGATCTATTGATATTATTGTTGTAGTTTATCACTGGTGTTCCACTTTATATCAATTTATAGATGTGTATCTCACCACACAGATGTATTTCACAGTATTCCTTTGTGTTGCCATCATCCACATAACACCATGGTCCATTAGGGTCAAGATCAGGGTTGCGGCAGTAGCTAGCTGCAGAGCTTACAAATGCGTCAGGGAAGATCCCTGTTTGTTCCATGTCTGAACCTACCCATCGTAGACAGGGCTTGTTGGACAAAGTAGAACTAGCTTTACCATTGTAATTCCAACCAGTCATTGACTTCAGACATCTCGTGAAAGCCCAGCCATCTATAAAGAAAACATTTCTTCTGGGAAAATACAGTATGTTATTCTGATATTTTAGTTGTTATGTTATACTTTTGTATAGCTATTTAGAAATTAGTAATATTAATGATGTACTATGGAACACTATTATTATAAGGGGGCTTTGCTGAATTTACTAATTCAGCAATGCTGATGATCCACGAGACGAAGAAATGGGACCGACAGTGGACCGCTTAAAAAAGATGGGTCCAATATCGGCCCGAAAAATCATGTTGGTCCAAAATAAGTTTGATTTTTTTCTTTGAAAATTGGCTTGTGGATCATACCAACCGATTGTTCCTAAACTGATTTTGTAGCTGACAATTGAAATATGAAAATATCTTAAGCAATTTCAAACAATGGACTGACGGCAATAATAAGCATGCTTAATATTTTTGGAACTGATTCAGGACCGATTTTGGACTGTGCATTTTCAAAGTTATTCAAATCATTTGAGGGTCCATTACATTGCAAACTTAACTTTATTGTACTACAATGAATGTGCTTTAATATGATGTTGTTTTCATGCTTTCGAATGAATATAAATTATTTTGACTTATTTATGGTCGTACTGATAAATAAATCATATATCTGGTCAAAATTTATATTTTTATACATGTCAAATTTGGATGAATGTACAAACCAATTTCCCCCCATCGTTTTCCTACTCATTCTAGTCTAAGATGTGAGGAAATAATTGGTTTTAAACTTCACCATGGATCATGGGTAGGGGACCAGAGGACCAAAAATGTGAATTGCCATACCAATATAGGACTGACAAAAAACATTTGTTTGTTGCTTTGGAAAATGTCGTCTCGTGGATCACCAGCTTAAATATTTCATAAAATGTCATATGTGTCGATCTAGGGGTTGTTATTTGAAGTACAATATTTACTCTTTTTTTACAAAAAGGAAACTAAAATCACCATATGCTATTCAATACAGTATCACTGAGCTAGGTAGCCCTTAGTAGGGCTAATTATAGCTACTCAACCCTGTGACAGGCATCCAGGCTCACCCACAGTGATCGGACACAACAATTAAAGGTGGGGGGGTATCAATCAGCCCGATTTCTCAGGCATGTCCGGCTTCATAGTCATGCCATTTAATCAGGATGAATGAGAATTCAGGAAGTACCAAATTTACTATGTTAGCCCCAACCTGGTCATATGACCATACTAAATTAAACAACGCTAAATCTATCCAATGGGTTATTACCAACATTGGACTGATTTGCTGATCTTACCAAGTTTAGCTCAGATCATACAATTTATGATTGGCGAACTGACTATATTATGTATTGAGATCAACTATTTGCATATTAAAACATATTTTCTCAGTACTTCCTGCAGTCTCATATCATGTACTTACAGCATATGTGAGATGGGCATACTTCTGCCACCCCGGGGCTGGTGTAACACCATGGACCTTCTTGCCTGTGGTCTGGGTTGCGACAGAAAGCTTGCGCTAATGTGACATTTTTGTATGGAAAAACAGCATTCTTATCAGGAAAAATATCATCCGGCATGTTCCCTGCCCATGGCAAACAGTTGGATCCTGAGCGAGCCTTTTGGTATTCACCTGTGTAGCTCCAGCCATCTGATGTAAATCTGCATCTCAGAACAAAATCTGCAAAGACATATATTTGGTATATTCTCAGGGTTTTCTATATATTATGTGTGTGGTTATGTAAAACATTATAAGAGTAGTGTTTCATTAAAAAGGGTTGAACCATTTCTGGACAGGCACATAGAAAAGTAATCATGACTGATGGTCTATTATCCCTTCATTAGATCATTAAAGGACCTACTATACATGGTTTCTTTGTACCTTCAATTTTCTAAGAATGCTTGATATTATTCAGCCTCCAAACATTTTTATAGTTTTTTTTGATAATGGTACTTTACAGGACTACATAATACAGCCCAATCACATGTATATCTAAAGACTAGATATGCAATATTCCATTTCCCCCATTTGATACAGCCAGAAAATGCTAAATTCATACAACATTTGTAAGGGCATGTATTTGTGAACATAAAAGTCATAGGACATAGCACTGCTTATGGAAGTATTGGGATGTGGTATACCTGGACCAGCTATAATTGATAATAGAAAAAGGAGATGATTTACTTTTAACCACACCTTTGCTTTTGCAAACCTGTATCTACTGATTCTTACCGCAAAGTGTTACATTGCACCATTCATGTATGCCAGGAGAAGTATAACACCATGGTCCAAATGGGGAGTTGCTAGGATTGCGGCAATAGTTTCTGACAGAAGTCAAGTTTTTCTCAGGGAAATCAGAAGCTGCATATGTTGTTTGGTCACTCCATAACATGCATCTTGTCCCATCCAAGGTGTTTGACAATTTACCAACATACTCCCAGCCCTCTGCTGAAGTTTTACAGAACTTCTGCATCACATGACCTGTTGTTAGACATACAATACATCTGGTACACTTTGATATACTATAACATATATTATATGATCAATTCTCAAGATAGCAGAACAGATGCACAGTCTTGAAAATAAAGTTTTGCATGTTTTGTAGAAACAATTATTCAAAAGATTTATCAATCATCTTTCAAGTTTTGGCATTCATGAGAAAGTGCAAATGGCCATTACATAAACAGCCTCTGAAATTACTTCATGTACTATTCCATTAATGATAAAATTCAATTAAGATTTAAAAAGCCGTTCTCCAGAAATCTCCTCAATTGATGAAAACAGTGTAAATTAAAGTCAGAGGCCTCTGTAAGACACACATTTCATCCTTATTTTGTCTGTATAATATTACATGCAGGAGGTATAGACATTGACAATTCAGAAAATGTATAGTTTTGCTGATATTAAAGCCCCATACCCACCAAGCAACTCAACTGTTGAAGGGCAACAGGTGACTGATAGGATTGCCAGTACAGTTGCTGGGCCACTGGGTTATTAATGGATTGCCCAGCGCCTGCCCCATGGGTATGGTGTGATTTCTTGCCGACAGCCAATGGCCAATATTCGACAGGATCGGCAGGAAAATGGGTGGAAAAATATCAAAATTGCTTGATATGACAGTCGACCAATGACGCCGCCGCCCATTCTTCCAGTCACCCGGTGCCCGGCGATGGTAAAATTGCCTAGTGGGTATGGGGCTTAAGAAATATGTGACAATCTATGGGATTTCCAGCCTTATGGAAATACATATTTCTGGCTCTGGAGCCCTTTTGTAGCTTAGAATTCAAGAAAATGACAAAAATAAGCTAAATTCATGGTAAAAATGAAATTTTCAATAGTTTTCATTAATGTTGAAAAAAATTAGATTTTTTCGCATTCCGTTGCCATGGTAACCAGAATGTTGATAGGATGTCCAAAACCAATGATACTACGGCTATACAAATGACAGTTTCCATGGTAACAATGGAACCAAATTAAGTTTTCAAAATTTGAAATTCTGAATAAAGGGACTGCTTGGCTATATTCAGCAAACAGCAACAGATTCTGAATATTTTAAATAGAAAGGAAATGGCAGTACATTTCCTGAAATCATATTTGGACTTTCAATTATTGGCTTTGATTATATATAAGTTATATCTCTATAAATACCAAAGACTGGTCTATTTTAGCATATTTAGCATATCCGACCATTGTGTCTTCAAATCAACATAACTTTTTTTTCTAGTCAGAATATTTACCTAATTTTTTCAGTTTAAGATTCCCCAAAACACCTTCTTAATTTAATATTCCAGGCCATAAGACTGCTTTTTGCAGAGGATGTCACATATAATGAAAATGTAGAAAAGTAACAAGACTGTTTCCTCACCTAGAATCTTTTTTTTAGAATTACGCCAATTTTAGTTTAAAGCAATTATGTAACTTATATAACCAAACTTTAATCAACCCTCATTCAATCAAAATATATAATTTTCTTTTTGAAATTCACAAAAAGTAAAGCTCATAATGTTGCCTACTACTGGTACTATGAAGGAAAGAACTGCAGATCTTAAAACCGATGTGTAACATACAGAACCAAGCTCTGTAACATATACAACCAAGCTTTTACTAGATTTGTTGGTTTCGTAGGAAAAGAACCTTGATAATTATGTTTTTGTACTCCCTTACATGAGGTGGATATAGTTGCTCCCCATCATTAGTAATTTGGCCATACAGTGCAGGAATATAGCCATATTTACCGCAGAAATAGCTTGGTTAAGTATGTTACAAGCTGTGTAATGTACAGGACCAAGGATTTGGCAATTTTACTGCATAGGTAGCAATATGTTATTCAGGATTGTTTTTCCTGAAATGAAAAATTATTTTGTAATGTTCTAGGAAGGGAGACTTTGTGAGCTATATTCTACCAGCCTGAGGTGGCATAAAAGCTTGGTTTTTCATGTTCCAAGCTTGTTGCTGTACATTACGTTGGAAATGTATAATGCATTATTTTCAAATTCAGATATAATTAACAATGATGATTATAAAGTTTTTGGGTAGAGATTGCAAGTACGTTATTTTATTTTATAACCAAAGGACTTAGTATGATTAAGTTAGATTTTTTAGCTTCTTCTATCAGAGAATTGAGGAACTTTTCAGAGAATGGCTCGAAAGCTTGTAACAGTGAACATGAGATGTTATAGAGGGAAAGCTCACGACAAAATGGTATGTTGCAGGATTCCCACTCAGTATCAGGGTCAGTGGTGTAGCACCAAGGACCACCATTTTGCCCATCCCCAATACAGTAGTTCTCAGCATCAGACAATGTCCTGAAGTTACTTCTACGCACATCCCAGTTGTGTATGTGTGGAGTCTGGCTGTCCCAACGTTGACAAGTCTTGCCTGACACAGTTTCATTTTGTATTCCTGTGTATTTGGTACCTAGTCTCTCAGTCAAACAGTTTTTCCTGCCAACTTTCCCTGAAATAAGATAATACAATAAATAAGGGAGTTGACATGTTTGTCACTATTTTTATTTCAAAAGCTGTGATATTCATATAAGCTTTACTTTACTACTGCTAATTTGAGCACTGTATTCTCTTAATTTATCAAGATATGGAAACATTCACAGCTGTAACAACATTACATCATATCAATATCACCCATTAATTCATAGCATTAGTTTGAGGTTTAACATTCAAGTTTAAAAAGCTATTTAGAATAGAAATTATTGCAACAAAGCAGGATGTTTGTAACAGTTGGTTTTAGTGTAACAATACAAAAATAGCTGAACCCTAATAAAGGCATACAATTTTCATATTGGTCTAAATATCTAAATGATTTCTGCATCAAAAATTCTGAGTAACAGTATTCAATCCTTTGTGTCCATATTAAGTGAAATGACTGAGCATATCATTCATTAATCAGTGTCTTATAATTAGTGTATTATGATTAGCAATTCCATCTGTATGGGTCTACACCCCTAAATCTGACACAGCGACAGGCCATTTCTTAAATTCGTCAGGGCTACATGGCCGTTTCTTAAATTCAACAGGTGACATGGCAATTAAGTGACAAAGGACATGGCCCTTTGCTTAAATTCAACATGTGACAGAAGCTTAAAAAAGATACTGACATGCGACAGGGCTTATTCTTAAATTCGACAAGGAACAGGTCTTTAAACTGAGGTATAACGACAGGCGACAGGACCGTTTTTTAAATTCAACATGGGACCCCCCATCTATACCCCCATCTGTTACAAAAAATCCTTATATCGTAAATGATATTCAAGTAATGTCACTATTCTTGGGGACAGAAAATAATCAGGCTTATCAGTTATTGCATTATGGGCAATGGTGGAAATCTGATGAAATAGTAAGCAACTCTACCTGTTCTTTAAAGGAGCAATGATCTTATAATAATCTGATATGTTGTAACAGGACAAAGTTGATGGAATATTGATGCTTTGAAGAATACTGTTATCAGAGAATATTCCAAAAATAAGATACACTGTACACACTGCAACACCCCTGAGCTCACCCAGAGGGACATAAACCTAGCTTTGGCAGGAAGATGGTGCTCCTTTAATCTGATTACCCTACTACTTGTAAAATGATGTCCTTTCACATGTCACAGTCTACACACTGAACTTACAACAGGCCATACCAAGAACAAGCAAAATAGGCTGTTACAAGCCAGTCCATTTAGTTGCTGATTTGTTAAACAGCTTTTTTAAGGACCTGTAGGAACCAGCAAATTAGGTCATGACACCATTATTTCAGTTCCCCTCTCACCCTCTATATGGCTTCATAGTGAAAGGGTTGGCAATCTATGTTGTGGGTTTGAATCCTGGAGGGACTTGTTCAACAATAAAGCCTATATTCCACATGCTGATTTCGCTGCCAATTTTAAAAGTTGCTAAAAATATTAAGCATAGGCATGTAATGTAATTAAAAGTGTTTTATAATTCTCTTTTGAATATCACATAGCATGTAGGATTCTATGCAATAAATGATATTATGTGAAAATAAACAAAATGAAAAATCAGCAACATCAAATGGGCATGTGGAATATAGCCTCAACTCACCCATTTTATACTGCTTGTAACCACAGTTTACTATTTCTGTGCCAAAGACCTTCACGTAGGCCTCATGTTCATAATCCCATGGTCCTGACTCTGTTTCTTCTGCTGTAGTCCAATGCAGGCCTGAAGATTCATGGAGAAAAATTGTTGCATTTTACCTTCCTGCTTCAATTCTGTTATATCATGCAGTCATTTTCTTATTCATTTTCAAAGAGGTGAATATGCATGGATCCATAGAGCTGACACTGTAACTAATCTAAAGATATTGAAAAGAGTCTTATGTCTCCATTTGCTCATCAAGGATCATGCCATACTTTTGTAAAGTTTATTTAGACCCATTCTCATCATTTTCTTAACACACAGAAGATCCCGTATTCCTAAGTAGAGAAATGTCCTTAAATCTTGGCATGGTCCTGTGAAACTGGATGACCTGTGAAATGGAACTGTACTCAAAATTTGGAGTAATTGATATTCCCTCCTTTTATATTGTTGTATCTGCCTGCTCTGGGTTGGTCTTGACACCTGATGCAGGGAGGAGCATTGATAACTACTTCTTCTAAGGGTGGGTTACAGACCTCTGGACAGGTTATGTATAGACTGTATTCCACTACATGGCAGACAAAACTGCCTAAGATTGTGAGGTTTTAGGGCTAAAAATTGCGAGTGCGTCCATTTCAGGTAAGAAAGATGGTGAATAGGTGTTCCCAATAGTTATGAACATGTTGGTAAATTTTGATATGAATTCTCATGATCTTTTGCTCGCGATTGTAAGGATGTTAAAGATCATGAACCTTTGCTGGTATATTCCACCTCAAGATGTTTGGAATTTCACCAACATTTTTTAGTGACTACTGATCTTTGGATTTTTTGTCAAACATCATCAGAATTTCCATGAATGTTGTGCCAAACATTGTGTAGTGGAATACAGCCTTAACAGTAGACTTGTAACTCAGCATTGGTTTTCTCCTCCACTGCAGCCAATTTGCCCAGTGCTAAAGGGGCAATTGGGTTATCAATTTATGCCTTGCAAAAATATTTACACATTTAAAGGGATTAAGAGGTGACTGCACAAGCACCACCTGGTGTGAAAATTTCAATTCCTCAAATTTTCAAATTAATTTTTTAAGCATAAGCACTGGTTAGATTAGAACTTATATCAATGTTAAAAGAAATAGATGTAGTAATGAAACATCAGATTTAAAGGTATATTGTTCTTTGCCCACTAGCGCCACCTGGTTAGAAAAATACAATTTCTTAAATTTTAAAAACTGACTATCCAGTATTGGTAGGGGCCTAAGTCCACTCAGATTATGAAACATCACTCCTCTGGATGAAAAATTAACAAGGCCAGAAAGAAATGATTTATACTTGAAAGTACTGAAATTACCCAGTCATGAATATTCAAGAGACATTGGTTGTTTTATTTCATCAGTAACCTATATTTTTTCTGGTCTCTAAATGTTGGGGAGGTCCCAAGGCACATCTTGACCAGTTTTGGTTGGGCTATAATGGATATTGAGTCTCATAGAGACATGTAAGTGTAGCAAATTTGGTAATTTCCATAGACTTCTATAGTTAAGGCCACTCCCTTCCTCAGGCATTTACTCAGAGATAAGCATGGTGACATATGCTTTTTTTGGTTTTAAAATATTCTCCTTGGTCTATTGTACCCAATTAAACTTAATTCAGAGATCTGTAATGGATTTCTATTTTTGATTAAACACCTCTTAATCCCTTTAAGTTCAGAATGAAACAACATAGATAAGTACATGGACTAATTCATGAAACATTCAGTGAGTTAGAATACTAAGCAAATCATTCTATTAATGATTATTCTTGGTTATATTCAAACGCTTTCCTAAATCACAGGATAATGGGTGACCAAGGATTATGGAACATCCTGTTTTCTCGGGTCATTCCAAATTTTTCTTAGCCCGGACCTGGTATGGCAAACAAAAAATTTCACAAATCTTATGCCCATGATTCCAAAATTTGGATTTGTGAAAAACACCAAATTTTAGATTGTGACATTTTTTGGGGGATTTAAAAACTCTCTGATTAAATTGCAATATGTTTCTAATAGATAAAACGAAGTATTTTATATGAATATTTATACTTTATACATGTTTTTATATGGACATTTTCATTCACGAATCTGTCACGCATCTTTTTTACACTTTCATGTATCATTTTTTAGATGCGTGATTGTTTTCTGGAGCAGTTTGTGGATGCGTGGATGAAAAAAGAGATGCATGAAATTTGTTTGGTCGTCACCCCTGTTGATTAAGGCAGTAAATAAAAGTTTGTATTCATTAAATCAACTCAAATGCCACACATAATGCAGAATGACGAAATCTTTCTTTGTACAAAAGGTCTCAAAATATTGCTTTGAATTTTTCTCTCACAATAATACATTGTTTACCTGAAACCTTCTTGATCTGGCAAACAGATGGTCGTAGTTCATTACAGTCACTGGTTGATGACCAGAAGCCATCTGCCCTTAGAAATGCACACCGATCTTCTCTTGAAGGTTTGCCAGGGGCCCAGGGCCTGAAGTGCTTAGTGGCTTCCCACTCTGAAACCCTAGTAGGCCACCATTCCCAGTATAGGAAATTTGCATAACCTAGCCAGATAATTTGTCCTGATCTGTTTAGAAAAAATAATTAATTTTTGTACCTTGAGCATAAAAAATATGATTAACATAACAGCTTATAGCTGAAAAACATTCCTGATATAACATTAACACATTGTGAATCTTAATATGAAAAAATCATATTCACTCTGTGTCCAATTAATAACTAGGAATGGACAATAGGAATATCAGGACAAAAAGATCTTGTTGAGCAGGCCTATACATTTCCAGTGTATCTTTTGTGACTAAATTGGAATATAGACTAGAGTACAACATTATTAGATTGTTGTAAAGCAGAGGAAGAAGAACTTGATTTGCAAAGTCATTGATGTTATGCAAAGTTGCTATAAGGTTACACTTTAGTTCAACTGAAGTACCTGAGGTTATTGATAGCTTCCTCCTCTGCATTGTCAGCAATGTCCACTAAATGGCCTCCTTCCTTTATGCAGTGTTCCTTGGCCGCATCAAAACTCTTTCTTGAAGTAATGAGTTTATGGCAGGTGTCAGACCACTTGACATACCTAACTGGACATCTTCCTTATGAGATAAAATTTATAATGCTTCCATAAGATTAACTAATTTTTCATATGAAACAAGGGTAAGCTTGTAATATCAACTCCTAATGTTATACTGTACCATAAACTGCCACTTTTAGATTTGCCCGAATCTATCCAAATAATTCAATTAATTCTATTTAAAACAAAAACAAAACCAACATGATTAAGCAATATTAATTTTGATAAAACAGAGAGAGAGACATGACTCTTTGTTTATTCCAATAATTTTAGTAGCATAGTTCCAGACTTTCACTAATGATTTCAATGACTTACCCTCAAACTGGCTATGCTCACAAAACAAAAACAACATGATTAAGCAATATTAATTTTAATGAAACAGAATAACATGACGTTTTGTGTATTCCGATAATTTCAATAGGGTCTAAGACTTTCCAGACTTTCATTAATGATTTCAATGATTTACCTGCAAACTGGCTACGCTCACACATGAAGGCCTGTTTCTGGTTGCACATTGCTTCTGTCTGATATTCCCAGTAGCCTTCCTTATTCAGTATAGTACATATTCCCATTGTCATGTTTACAGGTGAATTGGAAAAGTTGCCCTCATTGCTATAACCTCTCCAGGTGCCATGCCACCTCCAGTAGCTTCCTCTATGTATTGTCCCTAACCATGGCTCAGCAGAACTGTAGTTGACATTTGAAAATAAATGGATGTAAAACAATGATATCAAGAAAAGGAACCTACAGAGGGTCAGGGACAGTGGAATAATTTAGTTTCGACTTTATTTATTTAACCCTTTAGGCTCCAATCTGGCTGTGGCCGCTAGTGGGTAGTTTCCCCAATCCGGCCGTGGCCGCCCTGGAAATTTTTCCATAATTTTTCCAAATTATTCCAAAGAGAACAGGTTCTTGAATATTCAACATACAAAAATGTGTAATATATCGCTTGAAAGCTTATTGAATTCCCTATCCAATGCTACAAACCCCATTGTTATAACTTTAAGATAAAGGGATGGATCATCTTTTGAATATCATCAATTAATAGACATTTAGGGAATTCCGGAGGGAAATCCATGGAAATCTGGGGAAATCAAGCAATTCATAAATGCAATATGTGGGGTCTAATGGGTTAAAGTTTGAAATTGATTTCTTGGTTATAAAAACTGTACTCTGCATACCAATTTTGATGCTGGTGATATTGTATTTGTTCGATTCTCTCGGAGAACATGGCATGTGACCATAATATGGCCTATATGCCATTTGAAAGAGAATTGCAAAACCTTTTTAGTGATTTATAACATGCCCATGTTTTGATTTAATACCCACTGCTAAAATTTACAATTGGGATGTCAAATGTAGGCTTAAGTCATCAGGTATCCGAAATCAAAAATCAAAAATTGAAACAATGTCTTTTCTAATATTTTTCTTCATAAATTCGGAAGTTTTCACTCATCTCTGTGTGTGATTGAAAACATAAAAATAAGGTAAACAAAGTTACCTGAATTTGTGTAAGTGCAAAAAACCCTACCTAGAAATGTGTCTTTACCGTCCTTTGCCTATCCTTAACTTGTTCCACCAAATAAAGTCACATGATACTTTAAATAGGAAAAGAAAAGACTAATTCTGGCCACAATAATTTTGTTTTTAACATATGTGATATATATGATACCCAGACTTTCATTCTACAGCTAAATATGACTGCATTCAGATAGCCATTTTATGTAAAGGAACAAGAAATATTATGTTGGGTTCTCGTAAACATTGAATTTAAGAAATGTAATTCATAGCCTGAAGAATTAGGTTTGCAGGTGTTAACCTTAGAGCTATGTATTTGCACAGTCTTCAATAATTATTATTTACTAATTACCTGTTCATGTTTTCCTGGTCCCAGGGATTTGCAATGTAAAGCAATTGGCCATTCATGTGGAAGCACGTAACATAAGCATTGTGCCAAGTTTTTGGTTCAGTGATCTCAAGTAAACAGGTTCCTCTCCATTCTTTAGTATCACTTGGGCATGGTACTGCAACAAAGATACAAAGTGAAGTATTTACTAATATATACTGTGTATAGTTTTAATCATTTCAGGTTAGCTCCCAGCTGCCCGAGCTACATGTAGGCCAATACTGGTGTGCAGTGGGGAACAATCACAGTGTGAGTATGGTAGGTCATTTCAATAGTTGCTGAGTTTCCAATAAATGAGCATTCAGTTATGATTGTCTATACCCAAACTAAATCAAAAGTCCACCATCAACTGCTCCCAACTACTTAGATTTCATTATAAATGTGTGGGTGGGGACGTGGCTTGGGTGACTCTCCTCTAGGTGAACAAGACCGCGAATGACCAGGTGAGTGAAAAAATATTTTCACATGACCCTCCTTTTGCCGCCTGTTTTGCCCATTGGTCAGTGTTGTGTACCGGTAGCATGGCTGTCTGTGACAGCTGCTCTCATTGGTCAGTGTGAGGGGGCTCTGCTGGCAGCAGCAGGCCTGCCCTGTGTGTCAGGGGGTGCGCTGAGGCACCCTACAGCTAAAGGCTGTCTGACAGTCACCACTTTTTGGAAAAAAGTTTTTATGTTTGGGGGAAAAAAGGGGGGGTAGGAGTTAGGGGTCAGGGGGTAAGTGGGGGTTAGTTGTTGGGTTTTATTTTGACCATTGTTGTTTGGCGGGTTTTTTATGCGCGGTTTCGGAAGATTACCTCATCAGTTGTATCTCACTTAGAGTATTATTGAAATTTTCTTATTTGCAGATAGCTTAGGCTGTGTGTGTATGGAGGGGGGCTGTATACCGGTATGGTTTTATTCTGCCCTAGTTTGTTTTATGGTCATTTGCTGGTCTTGGGTAGTACACTTAATAGAATTGAATCATTTTAGTATTTTTTATATTTTTTACAAGGCATCCTGGGGGACACGGTTCATTATAAATGTGTCCCTAACTTTTAAGGTGGCTCATTAATCCTTTGTCTGCAGTGGTTTTATTATACAGTCTGACATATCCCTGGCATTGTGGTGCTGCGTGGTGACATGGTTACATCTTATCTGTCTCCCTTACATGATCAACCCATCAATTATCCTCTCACACTCCTTTGTTCCTGAAACCTATCTGTCTGATTTAGGTGTACCTCTTTTCCCTCTACACTTAGTCAAATAACAACTAAACACTTCTATGCAAACACTGTCGGTGCCTGGCGTATCAGCGACAAACTAGTTCTAGCACACATTCTATTGTAAAACCCTTCCACTTAAATGCACGTAAAGGCCACAAAAGGCCAGCCTAACAGTATACCCAAAAGATTCTTTAAATTAAAAGGAAAGCCAATTCTTAACCCTTTAAACCCCAATCTGGCTGTAGCCGCCCATGTGTAGTTTCCCAAATCTGGCTGTAGCTGCCCAGGAAAACGGCAATTGTTCCATACTTTTTCCAAATTTTTCCAAAGAGAACAGTTTTATGAATATTCAACGTACAAAACAGACCATTATATCATATGAAAGCTGATTTTATTCCCTTTCTAATGCTATGAACCCCGTTCCTATGACATTAATTAAAAGGGAAGGGTCATATTTGAAGTTTCCCAATTAAAAGAAATCTAGGGAATTCCAGAGGGAAATCCATAGAAATCCTAAGCAAATCAAGCAGTTCATGAATGCAATATGTCGGGTCTAAAGGGTTAACTTTCAGCACAATCTCTATAACAATATTCCGCCGCCTCTGCACAGGGTCATGAGAAGGGTGTATTTTAAGAACTGCTGCCTTGGAATTAAGTGTAAATGCAACTTTGTGCAACTTACTCTGTGGTGTTATCTCTGATTTGATTGCAACCAATGAAATGCTGCTGTCATTCCTTGCTACTGCATAGTAAGAATATGGAGCAACATTGGTTGTGCGTGGCTGAAAGATTGAAAGTGTCTGTGAAAGATAATGCCTACAATTTGAAATTATCATGAAAACAAAAAAATGCCACACCTTTCCCTACAGTATCTAGAAAAAGTCTTCTCTTTTGAAATAATTATGTGATAGACTGCAAACAGCAATAGAATTATCTAAACATGGAATCATTTTGAAATTCACTATAAACATTTAAACAAGTAGGTTGTAATGACCTAATTATTCAAAGTCTCTATTAGTCTATGAACCTATTTTCCACCAATGCGCGCCAGCGACTCCATCATACTACTAGTGGGACTGAACCCATCGTGGAATATAGTCCTATACTTGGGTTCATACTTGCATTCCATGAACGCAAGTACAAACGCAAGTATGAATGCAAGTAAAATGATGAATACAAGTATACATGAACGCACCATGGAATGCAGGCTTTAAGCTATTGTGCATTACATTGTAATCCTACGAGTTGCCATCCATATGCCATCCTATTCACTCTTTTAACATTGAACTTTATTTTGCTTACCCAGTAGGGTTCTGGAATTGGCATCATACTAGCTGCCATAATTGCATTCATGTCACGACTGTGAAAGACTCTGCATGGGGAGAGTCCATCATGCCCATACTGATAACAGTTTGCGTACAATTTAGAAGACTGAAAAAGAAACACAAATTATAAGAGATTACGCAGTCATACTCTCACATCAGTGAGTGTGGTATTCTATGAGTTTTTATATACACTTAAAAACAGATTATTGGCTATTGGTACAATTAATTTGTATTCACAACTAAGGGGGTTGGGGTGTATTTATTCTATGTATGGTTCTCATGAAGGAAAACAGTTTCTTTTCCTTTGTAAGAACAATCCAAAGGGGTAAAATAAAAACATCCCAAACATTTGAGTTGTGAATAATATTGTGCCAATAATTTCACACAGACCTGCCAAGCTGGCAACCACAAATGACCCAAACCAGAGTCTAATAAGTCTAACCTAGTACTTGTATGGACACACAGACACCTACAGACCAAAAGCAGTGACACTTAGTATATCACATGCTCACTATCAGAAGACTAACTCAAATAAATGAATACACCATTCATTTATTAAAAGGAAATTGAAATGTCAACAATTATTGAAAGAGTAGAATCTGTAATCAAAACCACAAAACTAGAGTTATCAAATTAGAAGATTTGAAAGCAATAAGCAACTCTCATTAGAGTGAGAACTAACACTACATGTCAGAATCACCACACATGGAAGCAGCCAATCAGAGCACCCATACCTTGGTTACAACAAAAAAACTATTTATGTGACTCACTGACGCAAGGAGCTGTCTATTAATGCTGTCATGCAATTTTTGACCCTTTTTCACCCCCCTCCCCCCTCGTCATGTTTTGTCATGTGACCCTTAAGCTTGACAACCCCTTCTCTAGAAATGACATAATGCCAAGAAGATCTCTCCCCCCCCCCCCCCTTTATTGCAGATAGAGCATAAACAGGGATAGACATTACCAGGGGCTCAACGCCCTTAAAAAGCAGGCGATGCCCCTTGATGTTGGTGCCTAGGAGCCAATCTCGCCCTCAGAAAATCATTGAACTTACTTGAAAAAAGAAATTTTAGCATTGAAAATCCTGACCTTACGTACAATTTTCCTCTGAAATGCTTTAAATCATTTTTTTTCAACAGGATGTCATACACCACATGATGCCCCCTCCCTCCTTGTCATGTTTGGTCATGAAAGCATGAACCCCCTCCCCCCTCCCTGCTGCATGAAGTCATTAATTTCATAGATGGTCCCAAAAATAGAGTGGGAATTTCAAAGCCCCTCTGGTCATTTGTGGTTGAGTTGCCATTCCACCACTATTGAGTGTGTATACATGCTCCTTACATCTACAGATACATGGCTATAAGACTTTATATAACTAGAGCGAAACTGAATTAAAATGATGCAAACATTGATCTGGCAAATATTGTATTATCCAGATCATCCTATATCTTCATAATCTTCCTTGATGTTATTCCAATATATTAAATTGTGTTCATATAAGTGATATGACTCTCACTTTGTCAACTGAAAAAGCACATGTAACTATGTCATGTTGATGTGCAATAAATAGAGAACAAAGAATTGCATTTTTTGTAAAGAACTGAATTTCCTTTAAGGATAGACCCCAGTGATGGGAGTGTAAATGGTGTGCCTGCCTTTATGATTGTTATATTTGTGTCTTAAAGTATCATAAAACAGAAAACATCATTAGATAGCCAATAGATAACATTATCTATTGATATAACTTATACAAAAATGCATAGGACAGTACCTCTGTAAATGGGTTGCAAACCTGAGAGTCGTAATATTCAAATTTAAATTTTGAACATTAATATCTTAGTCAATTTTTAACTTAGAGCTTCGAAATTTTTAGCATATCTTCTTGAAATAATTAGAGAGGCAACCATGTCTCAGATTTTTGATATAGGGCCTAGTTTTATTTTTATCAAATGTAGAAAATGGTGTAACAAAAAAAGACTCAAAAGGTTTCCCGTTTTTTGCCGTTTTTGATCATAAAATAAAATCGAAGGCCTTAATCAAAAATCTGAGACCTATTTCCCTGCATATGAATGTTGTAAATATGTGCATAAGATATTAGGCATGCCAGTCTAATATTAACTAAGATATCAATGTTCAAATAATAAAAGTAAAAAAATGTGTTTTTATTTGATAAAATCCGGAATTCTTAGCACACTATTACTTTTTATATATCAAAAGATAGAGAGAAATCTAAGCTTTAAAATGATATATCACAATTCATAATCAGAGTATTGGTAAGAAAGGAATTAATGATTTTCTGAATTGGCCATTCATCACTGGGGTCTATCCTTAGTGTATCAAAAAGTTCGACTTCACTTTCTTGTTTTAGAGGATTCATTGCCGAGACACTTGAGACCCTCATGTGCTTAAGGTTAATCTTGCTTTTCAGATTTACACTACACACTAAATAATGGTCAAACAACAGAAGAAAATATAAAACTTACCGCAATGAGAGCATAGTAGCATGCACGGACAGGATCATGTTGGGGAACTGCCAACAAGACCTGCTGGCAGGAGATGAGTAGTATAGCAGTCACACCAGAATGCATCTTGAACAGCCTTGATGTTATGTCCCATGTAAACATCCTTTGTCTTATATCCAGGCTTATAAGGGGTCTTCCTAATCCAATGTTACTTTAATAATCTTTATGGAGGTTTCCATATTAGACTTACATGAAGTGAAGTGACCTATAGCTATCAAAAGTCTCAAACGTTAGGCAGAGTGGGGGACCGTGCAGGTTTATGGTAGAGCTAAAAGAGGTGTAGAGTGTATACAAATACACAATAACAGCACTGCCAGAATTCCAGCAAAGAAGTCATGGACAAATCAACCTTAGTACATGTCCCATCATCAATTAAACTAGCAGTAAAGCCTGACTGAGGAACCTTTTAATGCTTAATTATAATGTTGTAATTCACTTAATTTCAAATATCCAAGGTTTATAACAGTGAAAGGTAGAATAGAGTATTATTGTCCTCTACGTGAACAGCAAATTAATTCTATTGACCATTCTGATACATTGCATTTGATATTGCAAGCATATTAAAACTTGCCATTACAAACAGTAACCTGAAGACAATCACAATAATGAAAACAAGCATTCAATATAAGAAATCAGCATAATGACAAAACATCAGGTACAACCTCAATTAATATAATATTGCGATTATAGGTTAGTATAATCCTTGATTTCAGTCAACATCCCACCTGTCATGCTTGAAATTATGTTCTACTTCAGTGACACTTAAGATAAACACAAAGGTAAATTCCTTCCAAAGATTTACCACTATTTCTACTCCCTTGAGCATGTGTTGGAAATGTATAGAAAAATATGCCAGTTATTCTACTCACCTCACCATTATGAATGAGTTGATCAATCATGGAAAGCCTGCCAGAAATAGAACAAATTTGTGGTTAATTATTCATACATGTTTTGGCACTTTGCAGACCATTCCAATGGGACTTGTATAGCAAGCAATAGATAATAAGATTGACTTGTCACACCTATGATGCATTTAAGGATAAACTCATTTTTGAAGATACTTACATCAATAAGCATCAGGGAACGTATATGTATAATATGTACTATTAGAAGGATGAACATCTACTTCAACTAATACTACGACTGGTATTGAAATAGCTAAAGAAACTTATGCAATAGTGGGAAGACTATTAAAAAATCTCATCATCCTGAGTATATCTTTAACCATAGAACTGTAGCTACATACAATTCTATGCTTTAACCTTAATAACTCACTTGATAATTAACTCATCTAGATTAAAACCAAGAGAGGCAACAATAATACAAAGGCAACTATGTCTAACATTTCTGATGTAATCTTCCTGTATGAAATGATGAAATATACCAATTAGAAAATACAAAATTCTTAGCATTTTTCCTAAAGCTGCAATCTCAGTAGAATCTCTGAATGAAAAGGAATAACACTGATAGGTTTGTAAGATTTGGGTTGTCAGAATTGGAAAAAGCTGTGTAATTTTCATTCAAAAAATAAAAATGAAAACTCATTTTAAATTGACTGATCCTAATCATACACCAATTACTTATACTCTTGTCTATTCATTAGATATAGTGAATTGTAGCATTTCATTTGATGTATCATTTGTCTAAATCTTGTTCCTGAGATTATTGTAATGGCCACTGCAGTTTTCTATCTCTAACTTCCACTGACTCTGGCATCTATAATAGTCAATTTATTAGATGATGGGAACTCTCAGTACAAAGGCACTATTCAATTTTACATGATCATAGATCATAATTCAAACATATCCACTGCCATTGTCAATGACTACTAAACGCTGTTGAAGGTCTGGTGCTTTTTTGACAGACAAATAATAGATAATGCGAATTATACCTCAGCTGGTCCCTCATGCAACTGTCAGACATATATGTCTGAAACTTTTAAATTGGCATAATTCTGTTGATATTCAACATAATCATTTTAATCATCTCAGTGAAACATTAAGTTCTGTCATACAAGCTCACCCAGTATATAATTGTGATCACATGACACAATAATATATATTATTTAAATCAAATCTTTTAACCACATACCTTGGATAATAAGCTTTCAAGTGATACATATTGCTTACACTGTTTTGGTATCTAATTGCAAACAGCTGCCCAGCCAAAGTTGGAGATATGAGCATTTGAAATTCAAGAGATATTATTTTTATCAACATCATCTTAAGGTGGTGATCCACAAGACATAAAAAAGTGGACCGATTCGGTTACGAATCGGTTACGAATCGGTTACGAATCGGTTACGAATCGGTTACGAATCGGTTACGAATCGGTTACGAATCGGTTACGAATCGGTTACGAATCGGTTACGAATCGGTTACGAATCGGTTACGAATCGGTTACGAATCGGTTACGAATCGGTTACGAATCGGTTACGAATGTGACCCGATCTGACATACTGAGACGGATGTCGCAATGAGTCGCATGTCGCACGTTACACCTTGTTTTAAAGCTAATTAGCTAAGGAACGCTATGGGAGGGTCGTGCGACTTCCGACTTGTTTCGTCGGATCGTGTCACAAACCGATTACAAATCGGTTACAAATCAGTGTAAGCAAGGTATTCTTTTCCTCTTTTTTCCATATGAATTCTAATCATTGAGGTAAATAACTCAATGAGTGTTGCTATAATATATAGAATATCTAGCCAGGAGTAATATTTTTGGCTATAAATCTTCTGAAATCAAAAGTAGACATTATTTTTTGTCCTTCTCAATTGAATATGGCCTGGGCATACAAATTTATGTTGAAAGCCAACCGTCCTTTAATCGTTCCCTAGATATGGACACTGATCACAATGTAATACCTTACTATTCAAGTGAACTTTGAAACATAATTATCTGCTGTTTTCAAAGATTGAAATCCTTTTATATGCCTATAAGTAGTGTAAGCATTTGTAACATATACAATTTAAGCCCCAATACTGTATCTTAAGTATGTGACATTGAAAACTGTATAACTTATAACTATGAGGAATAAGCATAATGTCCAATCATTAAGCACAGCCTCAACTGCTATAATATGGAGATTGCAGACCAGGATAAACTATGATTTCAGTCAACACCCAACCTGTTTTGTTTGAAATTGATGAACACAAATATAGAATGCATCTAAAGGTTTTCCACTACTGTTGCTAGCTTGAACATAATATTGTTGAAAATTCAGAAACCTGTTGTTCTACTTACCTTACCCTGGTGCCTTATGAATGCAAACAGTTGGTCAGAAACAAAGAGCAAATTTCTAGTAAATTATTTAGAAGTGTTTTGCGACTTTGTAGACCAACTCAATAGGACTTGTCCTCAAAGTTCAAATTATTAATGCAGCACTAATTACTTTTTTAAAGCAACCAATACTCCATATGTTTCTTTATATCATATATCATATAGTAGCAATGGATGCACTCTTACCTTTAATTTGATATTAATGTGATTAAATACAGCCTTTTTGGGATTATTTTGGATTCTGTCTTGTGCTAGAGAATTAAAATTGATGTATGGCTACACATATGATCCATTTAATGATACGCTATAGTAATGTTTGTGGTAGTTGCACTAAAAACTGTTACATCTTCCGGAGTCAGCATACCAGTATGTGTAATATATACCATTTGAAATAAGGATATCTATCTTAACTTATATACCATAACTTATGTTGAAATAGCTAAGCCAACATGTATGACAGTGGGCAGATTATCAAAAAAGTTCACAAGTACTTTTTAAACATTGAAACCCATGTGGCGTAAAACTAGCTGAAAAGCATTACCTTGAACTACCTCAACAAACCAACAAACAAATGCTGAAGTATCACTTGTTAAGTAAATTACCTAAATATGAATTAAAAAAGACAACAACTTTAAGGAGGGAACGATGTCTACTATAATGTACATGATTCTTCACTGTATAATTCACTGTATAAACTCTTGAAAAATACCAAATTCTTCCTATTTATTTCTGGATGTGTTAAACAAAAGAACATCAGGATTGAATAATAAGGGCATTACCCTAGTTTAAAAAGTAAAATTAATCTATCACTCTAACTTATTTACCTGATCTGAATTTAAAAACTATTGTCTATGACCTTCCCTATACTATTAGATAGAGCCAAATGTAACATTTTATTTGATCACTTATTTGTCTAAATCTGATGTATGTGCCTGAGATATTGTACTTAACTGGCCATCACTGTGGTCTATCCATGACATCAACTGGCTGTTGTCTTTTTAAGTACCAAAAGAAAAGAACTATTTGATTATACATGATAATTTTTACTTTTGTTGTCAATGACAACTAAACACTGCTAAAGGTAAGGTATTGTAAAAAAAAAAATCTAATCTTTATTAACAACATGAAGAATGACCATAATGACTATGAGGTGCCAATATATTATATGTGAGTAACATAAATAAAAGGGTTGAACAATTATAAAGTATGTAACATACAAGGGTAAGCAGCAACAGTTGCTATAACCACAGAGAAAAGACCTGCAAATTTGATGAATATAGCATTGTAGTATCTGAAGCTGTTTGTGTAGCATCTCCAGCTGGACAGTACACTGTTGAAAACATTCCCTTAATTATACAGTGTTTCATTGGGCAAGTTGATTCCCATAGAAGCATTGTAATTCTATATACCCCTTGCAGTAAATCTATGTTATATTGAAATAATCCAGAAATAAAACCTTAATGGTAAATCTAGGAGTGAGTGAGTGATGGATGTTTTTTGCGATACCAATAGCCAGGGTCATTTTCACAGCAAAAACAGGTTGGGACAAATTCTGTCTTTAGTGATCATATCTATGAGATAAAGGTGACAGGGCGGGCAAGTAGCATTTCTGAGTAGATTGACAGTATTAACCACTGAACATCCGAAACTAACCAAGCTTAAACTATAGCCTTGTTCAATTCAGAGAAAGTTCTTTACCTTTTTAACGACTGCTTACTTCAACTTAGACTGTAGGCAGGGGTGGGTCTGATTGATTGTCCCAAGGTGCATTTTATAGGTAAGACTTCACAAAACAAAGGAGGTCATGGACATCAAATCTGATGAGGTACTACGCATCCTTGAAAGGGGTTTCAATGACAACCCCAAGGTTGAGAGGCTGATGTACCAGGATGACCTTCTTTTTCTTAAGAAGATAGGTAACAGCATCCATCAGTTAGAAGACAGACATTACAGTTTGACTCTCCCCTTCAAGAGCAGACCAAATCTTCCAAACAACAGACATATAGCTGCAAAACAGTTCAAGCATCTAACTCGTCGCTCTCTGACAAAAATACCAAAAAGACTACAGAAAGTTCATGAAAGCGATAACTGATTGAGGAGATGCTGAAATGCTTCCTCCTGATGAGATGGAAAAGGGTCAGGCGTGGTACATACCTAGCTCATCGTGGAGTATACCGCCCCAAGAAACCATACAAATTTAGAGTTGTATTTGACTGTTCTCACTACAAGGGCCTGTCACTTAGCGACCACCTCCTTCAGGGACCGACCTGACGAACAGACTCATAGGAGTTCTGATTCACTTTTGTCAAGTAAAGATTGCTGTGACATGCAATGTCTAGAAGATGTTCCACCAGTTAAGAGTCAATGAAGAAGACCGTGATTAATTAAAAGTCATCTGGAAAGATGGTGACTATGAAATGAAGGTTCATTTATTTGGGGAAAACTCTTCACCAGGAAGTGTGAACTATGGACTTAAGCAACTGGAAAAGGACCATCGGGAGGAAAGTGTTCAAGCTGCCAAGTTTGTTGGCAAGAATTTCTACATGGATGACGGTCTTACCAGTGTTGATTCTGTGGAGAGTGCTAAGAAACTGGTGACAGAGACCAAGGATAAGTGCACCAAAAGAAATTTGAGACTCCAAAAGTTTGTTTCCAACAGGCGTGAGGTTTAGGAAGTAGTACCTTGCACTGACCGTTCCATAGATGTAGAGAAGCTAGACCTGTCCTTTGGAGTCTCACTGATGGAAAGAGTTCTGGGAATCCAATGGTGTGAGTCGGACACCTTCCAGTTCAGATTTTAAAAAAAAGATCAGCCAATCACGCATCGAGGCATCCTACCAATGATCATCTCTATCTATGACCCACTGGGATTCCTAGCACTGTATGTGTTGAAAGGCAAACAGATATTACAAGAAATGTGTAGGGAAGGTACCCAATGGGACCATTACCAGAAGAAAGCTGTGAGTGCTGGAAAGCAGACCTCGTGGAACTGGCCACATTCATATTATGAAGAAGGTCTGTTTCTTGGAAAGGGCTATTAATAAACTGACTGTGTTGGTGGAAAATTCCAAGGACACTAAAGCCCCATACCCACTAGGACACTCTGGCAAAGTCGGCCAACTAATTGTCGGTAAAGTTGGCCAATTATGCCAGCAGCGATTCATATCAAACATGTACATTTCAATACTACATACTAACAGGTGATCTGAATCAGTGACAATTTTACCAGCGATTCTCCCTGTCGCTCGTCACCCATTACCGGTAAAATCGCCTAGTGGGTACGGGGCTTCAATTTGGAAGGAAATCACCATCCATCATTTTGCTGGGGAGTGGCCCGCAGTGGCGGGAAACCCTGTTATCCAGTTCCCTCTAGTGAGCAAATCTGGAACTAAAATTGGTAGGGTGTCACTGCACTTGCTTTGATGTGACTCACCAATGTTTCATTATAACCATTATTATCATGTAGACTAAATGAGTGTCTTATGTTTCTATATTTTCTAAGGTAGCATTTAAATGTGTGACTCAAAGCTTTTATTTTATTTTGTGCATTGAAGGTATTTAGGTAGTACTGCATATAAAATTTAGTGTAGCAGCACCTCAAAGGGAAGAGCCAGTGAAATTCAATGTTCTTCCAATTTGTATTCTATATCTTAGATTTAAGTGGATTTAAGTTCCTGTGGATAAATGATAAGTTTTCTTGTCTGAAACCATCTTAAGGCTCATGTCATCCTGAATATGGAGGTCTGTGTGTGACGTCACACATAAAAAACGCTATTTTAATTTGCAAATTTGCAAAATCCATATCAATAGATTTTTTACACAATTTTTTGCATTAATTCAATTTGGTTATTTTAAACACAACAAGACTCATTAAAAGAGAGGAGCAAATTTATATTTGGTTATTTTTTAAGATTTCAATTTTTCACCTTATCTATCTGTGACGTCACACACAGAGAAATGTATTCTGCATGCTGCTCTGTATGAAATTAAGACTGTTAAAGATAATTGCATGAAATTCTGAATGGGGATAACTTGAATAGTGAGGATCACAGCAATATAATCTAAATTTGCTGGCTCCTCTCTTTAAGAGCACATTGTTGTGAGAAGAATGCCAACCTGTAGATGAGAAAACTTTCAAGAAATATGGCAAACCAGACCTGTGTTAGGCAAAACAAGGTATGTGTTAATGAAAAATGTGGGCCCTATAAACACTGTGTCCCCCATTTGTCCCATATTATGAAATATGACTAAGAATTGTGTGAGATCTGGCTTACCTGTACTGGGATTTCAGTCTGTCATATGGATAAGGGCCAGTATAGGCCTGTTATGATGCATATAAGAGTGTACACTACCAACTGAGTAGTACTATTGCATGTCACGCGTGTAGTATTTATGTTGAATGCATAATTGGGTGTACATGAATGCTGAATATAAAGCATAATTATACGTGTAAAATCTATGTCAGTGAATTTGAAATCTATCACTACCAAACTATCAGTAAAGGATATATATATATATATATATATATATATGCCAAAGTTAGTATTATTACGATAATCTATCATAGAAATGAGTATTCTATGACTATTAAGCTACTCGGTTAGCTCACAAATTGTGAAGACTGTATAATGTACTAAAAACACCCTACTCTTCCTTACCATTTTCACGTTGTTTACAAGTGTAACGTTCAACTACCCATGTTTAACCTGCTACAAATAAACATCAGTTATTATTTAAAAGACTGTTGCTCATCAATTACGGTGGTCCTTGTACATTTTGACATATGTATACAAAGTCATACACCAAACACTACCTCTTGAAATAGGTAAATGCTTTTGCTTCATCTGATTATAGTTTTGAGAGCTACATTGGGTTATGCTGGACAATGGGTTCTCATTGGAAAAATGTGGACAAATATGCACAAATCAACTGTTCTTTTGGGCGGTTATGGCTGGATTGGGGAAATTCACCCTACCACGGATAGCTGATTTACAGTATTTTAAGGACCTAATTTTGATATATTCTGTCGACAAAATCCCTGGAATGACTATAGAAAATAAACAAATAATTGATATATATCCATTTATAATTAATGAATTTTCAAATGACTCAGAAATATTAAATGTATATGGATACTGATTTAAGAAATACTGGTGCTTAGCTTTTCAGAACGTTAATCTACAAGTAATGATACAATTAACAAAATTTCATATAGAAAAACCTTGAGTTTTGTCGACATATTACCCAGAATGCATCCTGATTTAGGCTCAACTGCAGGTAAAACTCAAGAAACTGGCTATCCGTGGTTGGGAGCATTACACATGTGGCTGCTATGGTCAGATTGCCGTCCAAAGAGTAAAAAATGCTTGAAGCTAGTTCCAGCAGTGCCTCCTCATTGCACAAAACCGATCATAACAATAACAACTTTTCAGATCACTTTAAGATCAATATAATTATACCTTTGCCGCATCGCATAACCAAACACTCACAACGGTGAGAGAACAGCGAGGGTTTAAAAATGGGTCTCGCTGTTTTGTATCCTTGTTTTTTGCATGTGCCAATCCTAGCTGTTGTGATGGTTTGGCACACACAGTGAATTGAATTTAATTGACTGATAAATACATTTTTGCTATTCCCCTCCTATATAATTATATTGTATGAGCTGAGGGACCTGCTATCATTTGCTGAAAACAGCATAATATTATTCAAATAAACTTTGGCTAGGCAGCTGTTTACAATCAACTACCGAAACAGTCCAAGCAATCTATATATCAATTGAAAGCTTATTATCCAAGGTACGCTGTTAAAAGATAAATTTGATTTCAAAAAAATATAAATTACTTGTCATTAATTTTGATCATAATTACATGACCTAAGATTTTTCCAAATTTTCAGAAATATTTTCATCTCTTTATTGAGAAAATCAAGGACAAAATTACTCAACCTTAATTTGAGAGAAAACTTATTTTTGATCAATTGTAGGGAGTGAAATTTGGACTAAGATTATTATGTTGTAAAAGTGTATGCCAAAGTATTCAAACCATTTGTATTGGATCATTTTATATTTTTTGGCAATAAAATTAGAAAAATTTGACAAAATCATGACAATTATTTTGCATGATAATGATTGAGTGCACTTTGGAATAAGAAATATCTTGAATTTTGTTTCCAATGTCTTACAAATACACATATTCAGCTGATTGGTTGGTAATTGGTGTTAAATGCCATATCAACATCTATAGTCATGTCACAGGAAGAACAAGGTTTTGACAATTCTGTCACATTTGATGATTGAATCTATAAGAAGGTAGAAACTATACCCCTAGCCTTTTACTGAGGCAGGTGTTCTTTAATGTGCATGGTCCCACAGATAGGGCCACAAACACAACAGCCAGTCGTACTTTAAGCCTTTGATAACCCAGTTGTTGCCACTGGTTAGGGGGGGGGGACATGTGGAGGGGAGTAACAGCTAGCCCAGGCCATCCTAGGATTGAACCCAGGTCATATGTACACCATGTGGTTGCTCAAAGCTTTCACCACCCCGCCAGTCAATACATGTATTTATGGTAATAACAGTTTAATGTTACAATATGAAATGCTAAGCAATATTCTTCTCAAAAATATTAGTATTTATTGACAAGATGCGAGTCTAATATGGCTAAATGGATAACTGGCATAGAATTCCTGCTAATCTTTAGCTATTTTAGGAAACACAGTGTAACATTTAGCGTTATAAAAAATCACATAAATTCAAAATGTTGCCAATGGGAAAGAATAAATATTTAAAAGAACATCTTCTCAAATCAGAAAATATCATTATTATCAATAATAATTATAGTTTTTCCTTAGGATAGGGGAGCAATATCTCAAAGGTGTTGATACATAGAATTGAAACAAAACTAGGGATAGTCTTTTTAACCCTTTAGACCCCACTGATTGCAATCAGGAATTGCTCGATTTCCCCAGGATTTCCATGGATTTCCCCAAAGAAATTCCTTAAATTTCTGGTTAGTGAGAAAGTTTAAAGGTTGACCCATCCTTATTGATGAAATTTATTGATACCAGATTTGAAGTATTGGCAAGTGAATTAAATCAGCTTTATTTTAAACGATATATTTGCCGTTTTTGTATCTTGAATACTCTTTAGAGTGTTCCCTTTGGAAAAATATGGAAATATTTTGGAAAAATGGCCACAGACGGATTGGGGAGTCTAAAGGGTCAAGTTTTTCACAAAATTGCTGAAATTTAGCCTTCAAAGTCATCAAAATTATGTATTGGTTGAGGATGTATGACAGGACTTAATGTTTCACTGAGATTATTAAAATATGTTGAATATCAATAGAATTATGCCAATTTAAAGTTTTCAGATACATATGTCTGAAAGTCACATTATCTACTCTTCTGTTATGAAAAACACAACCAGCTTGAATTGTAAATGTCAATTTTACTATGCGTTTTGTCAAAATAGCAACGGTTACTGTTTATTCTTGCATGTTTAAATTTTTACATATATTTTTACCCCTACTCTTTCATGTCATTATCTCAGTCAACTGTCTTGTCCATGGCTTTGTCATCTCCACGTTGTGATCAAACATTTAACTTTCCTCCTTACAGTACCAGACCTTCAGCAGCATTAAGTATTCATTGACAATGGCAGCGGATATGTTTGAATTAAGATGTGCCAGGAGTTCCTCATCGTTTAATAAACTGACTATGATAGATGCCAGAGTCAGTGGAAGTTAGAGATAGAAAACCGCAGTGGATATTACAATAATCTCAGGAACTAGATTTAGATAGATGATACATAAAAATAAAACATTACAATTCTCTCTACCTAATGAAATTGGGTTGTGTAACAGTATAATTAATAGATATTAAGTCAATTTAAACTGAGTATTCATTCATTTCTTTTGTCTTTTGAATGAAAATTACACACCTTTATCCAAACCTGACAACCCAAATCTGAAAGACCTGTCAGTATCATTCTCTTTGTTTCAGAGAATCTACTGAGGTTGCAGCTTTTAGAAAAAAATGCTAAGAATATGTTATTTTCTAATTGGTGTATTTTTATGTATGGCAAGGTTACATCACAAATGTTAGACAGGGTTGCCTCTGTATTATTGTTGCCTCTCTTGATTTTAATCTCGGTGAGTTACTTATCAAGTGAGTTATCAGGATTAAAGAAATATTGATCACAATGAGATTTTTTAGTAGTCTGCCCACTATGAACTAAGTTTGTTTAGCTATTTCAACATACATTGTAGTATTAGTTGAAGCAGATGTTCATCTTTCAATAGCACATATTATATATACACGTTCCCTGATGCTTATTTATGTAAGTATCTTCAAAATTGAGAGTAGTTTATCCTTAAATGCATTATATCCATGACAAGTCAATCATATTAATCAATTGCTTGCTTTACAAGTCCTATTGGGATGGTCTGCATAGTGCCAACACATGTATGAATAATTAACCACAACTACTTTTTTTTTTATTTCTGGTAGGTTTTCCACAGTCAAAAGGATTGATCAACTCATTCATAATGGTGAGGTGAGTAGGCAACAACAGGCATCTTTCTGAATTTCCAACACATACTCAAGGGAGCTGAAATAGTGGTAAATCTAGGAAGGAATTTACCTTTTTGACTATCTTAGTATCACTGATAAAGAACATAATTTCAAGCATAACAATGGCCCCTAGACCCCTAAATTCGACACGACGACAGGGGCATTTCTTAAAATCGACATGTGACATAGACCTTAGTGACATGCGACATTGTTCTTTCTTAAAATCGACATGGCGACATAACCCTTTCTTAAATTCGACATGTGACACTGGGTTTTACTAGCGACAAAGACATGCGACATTGGCATTTCTTAAAATCGACATGCGACATCAGGACCCCCCCATCAAGGGCCCCATAACAGGCAGGGTGTTGACTGAAATCAAAGATTATACTAACCTATAATCGCAATATCATTTTAGTTGGGGTTGTGCCTGACATTTTGTCATTATGCTGATTTCTTATATTGTATACTTGTTTTCATCATTGTGATTGCCTTAAGGTCACTGTTTGTGTATGGCAAGTTTTAATATGCTTGCAATATCAAATCCAATGTATCAGAATGGTCAATAGAATGTACTTGCTGTTCATGTAGAGGACAATATACCTTTAAACCTTTTAATCCTACCTTTAAACATATGCTATAAACCTTGGCAATATGAAATAAAGTGAATAACAACATCATCTACCAAAATCAATACTGATAAATATATTATCATTTTAGTATCATTTTTCAATAATTATGGGTTTATTTTCATAGCTTTAAGAGTTATTTAAAAATTTGATCTCCACATTGTAAACTTTCATATTAGCCAAATCTGGCTTCGGAGGAAGACCGGATCCACTGTATTTCCAATCTATTGAAATTAAAAAGAATAATAATAATTGATCATGAAATGGTTCCTCAGTCAGGCTTTGCTGCTAGTTATTGATGATGAATCAGGGACTAAGGTTGATTTGTCCATAACTTCTTTGCTGGAATTCTGGCAGCGCTGTTATTGTGTACTCGTATACACTATGCACCTTTACCATGAACCTTCACAGTCCCCCACTTTGCCTAGCTTTTGAGACTTTTGTTAGCTGGGCCACTTCACTACATGTAAGTATATTAGAAAAAGCGCTAGAAAGATGTTTTAAATCTATACACCAATACAGTGCCACTTTATTGAAAATGATGGATAGATGATCATTTCACATGTTTGGTTGTTTCTATAGGCTGTAACATTGGATTAGGAATACCCTTTACAAGCCTGAATATAAGACAAAGGATGTTTACATAGGATATAACATCAAGGCTGTTCAAGATGCATTCTCGTGGGACTGTCTTACTACTCATCTCCTGCCAGCAGGTCTTGTTGGCAGTTTCCCAATATGATCCTCTCCGTGCATGCTACTATGGTCTGATTGCGGTAAGTTATATATTTTCCTGTTATGTTTGACAGTTATTTAGTGTGTTGTGTAAATTTTAATGGCAGATTAACTCTAGGTACATGCTCTCAAGAGTCTCGGCTGTGAATCTTCTCAAGCAAAAATGCAAAATCAAATTGTTGTATACTTTTAAATTGTTCTCACAGAGGGAAAAAGTTGTTTTCTTTCATGAGAACTATACATGAAATAAAACACCCCAATCTTTGTGAATAAAATTGTACCAATAGCCAGATATCTATGCTGACAGTTAACTTTCTTTTTACGTATATATGAGAACTTATAGAATACCACCGTCTTTGAAATGAGAGTATATGTAATCTCTTTTAATTTGTGTTTCTTTTTCAGTCTTCTAAGTATAAATGGTACTCACACTGTCATGTGCATGGGCATAATAGACTCTTGCCATGCAAAGTCTTTAAGAGTCATGACATGAATGTCATTATGGCAGCGAGTACGATGCCAATTCAAGAACCCTACTGGGTAAGCAAAAAAGATGATCAATGTGATAAGAGTGAATGGATGACAGCGAGTAGGATTCCAATGTAATGCAAAGCAGCTTGAGAGATAATTATGAGATGAATTTACTTATGGAAAAGCATGTTTCTTTTGAAATAGAGTTAAGGGCTATACCCAATAAGTAATGTAATTAAGTAAGTCAGTGTTCAAATTGGTGTTTGAATCAGTGGAATTGTGCTGGTTTTGAAGCAATTTATTGACCAACTGGTGTGGGTGTGCCTTGCTAACTCAGAGCTGGCCACTGACCAGTGGTCCGTCGCATAACGGGTCTCGCTGTTGCGAGGGTTGTCCACCACAGCGAGACCCGTCCCTGTTCAACAGCGAGTGGATCCAACTTTGGCGATAACAGCGATGTTTGTCCACCTGATTTTGATTGCTTTTTAATGAACAAGGATGTCCTTGTTATGTGTAATATAACAGTGAGACTTATCTCAACAGCGACATGTGTCACTGTTATCTGTGTTACAACAGCGACACATATCACAACAGCGATATGTGTTGCTATTATCTGTGTCACAACAGCGACACATATCGCAATAGTGACATCCCTATTCACAAACTATCGCTGTTTCTATTTGTTTACCATGTTCCCATTGTTATCACCAGGAGTCGCCATAGTATTTTCGGAGCACCATCTTGCGGGACTCAAGTGAACTATCTCATAAACATAAAAACCGGAAGTGATAATTTTCCCGGAAGTCTTCCTGCGGCAGCTTTCCGAAACAGACACGGCGTCCACGAAGGCAAAGGAAAAACATGTCCGGGAAGGTAAATATGCAATGACACCATTAGGAATTCATATAATAAGTTAGTTTATCTACTTATTGTTGAAGTACAGCCGATTAATATCTTGTTAGTTTGTTAGTTTTTGCGTCTAACCGTACATAAGGTGACGCTGTTTTGCCCTCCCCTATTATCGCTCATGCCACCGGCAACGTAAAAGGTAATTTTAAAACAATATACTCGATAGAAATATTACTTCCCGGAATCTTGTACATGTGATGTCAACATTTCTTGAAAGTTCGATGAGTTTTAGTTTGAACCACTTCATTATAACACTCCTCCTGGTCATATGTTGGTTTCCATGAAGTACTGTGGGTCATCAGTTTACTGAAGCCCCATACCCACTAGGCGATTTTGCGATTTTGCCTCCAGCAATCATTTTTTCCTATGATGGCCCGTCATTCTCAGGTATTGAAATCTATATGTTTCATCAGAATCGTCTGTAAAATCGTTGGGTTGTTAACTGGGCTATTTTATAGAACCTGTTCATTCCAAAAAATAGCTTAATGATGCTTCCTGACGGAAAAATCACCAAATAGGTATAGGGCTTCAATTAATTCTGCTTCCAATTTAATGTGGAAAACATTCCTTTTTTTTTTACGTATCTATCTAAATTGAAAAAGGAAAAATTGTAATTTTGAGTTACCAGGTACATGATAGCAATTCTATGTACAATTTCAAATACAAATTTGTAAAAATCATTTTTACTTTAAATAGAAACGACATCGAACTGTGCTAGACTATGAGGAGGACGTCTCTGCAGAACGTGAGGCCGCAAGAAGAGATCGAGATCGACAACCAGCTCGAAAAGTCAGAGTAACCAGCACCTCCCACGCAGGTGTACCTCTTGGTGCAGTTCCCAAAGACAAAGTCCATAGAACCTTGAAGACTGGTGTGTCAAGTAACTATCCATCCACGAGTGGATTACAAGGTTTATATGCAGGATCAGAAGGGCCTGTGGGTAAAGTTAAGAAAACAAAAAGACCACCTATAGTTGCCAAACCTAGGGCGCCTATCGTACCCAAAGCACCTATGAGCACACCAACAGGGACGTCAGAGTCGGACAAAGAGCCTGCAGAAGGCCTAGATGACACCCTCAATGATCCTGACTATGTGGATATGCCTCAGGAGACAGACAGTGATGAAAACGAAGTAAGGGACACTGATTATATCATCCCGGCCTCCCAAGAGTCCAATCGTAAATTGAAAAGGCAAAGACGACCCAGGTTGGTATATTACACTAAAAAAGTTGTCTCCTCAACATGAGTTCCATTATTGATGTAGTAAAAGGTGTGATCTATCTATTTACTTAAAAAAAAAACGGTACTAGGCTAACACAAAATGTTAAGAACCAGCCAACATATAAATCAAAATAATTTATAATTAGAAGTGAAAAACATCGTACAAATCATCTTCAACTTTACATTTACATTAGAGGCTTTCAAGTATATATCACAATAATACATCAAGAATAACATTCTGTAAAAATGTTGGTAACCGTTACAGCAATGACGCAATTAAAAGAAAAGAAACTAAAATGAAATTAGACTCTATATTGCATCCGATTATGGTGCTCTATATTTGGGATGATGCTACAATTTTGGTGTTTTATACCTACCCTAGGACAAAAAACAGTTCAAGTGTTGGCAAACAACGTATCCGTGCACGATTTTGGACTGAGGATGAACTGTGCCGTTTATTCACCTCTGCCAATTACTACAAGAGGGAGCTCAAAGGTCCCTACAAATTTGTAGGTGATGCTACCTTCCTCCGCACAGTAGCCAGACAGCGTGTAACAGGTATAAGATTATTTAGATATTTAACAATAGCCAAAATACAAAAACAATGTGACGTCACTTTAAACTGTGTATTTAAGTTATCCAGTCTAATCGGCATTTTTTCATTATAACGTTTAATCTTTACCAAGTATACAAGTCACTTGAGTGTCAATATTTTGTACGTAAAATATGTAATACCTTTGTTTATTGAAAAAAAAAGTTCGTACTACACAGGTTATTGAGAATGGTACATTTCTGGTTTTACTTTAACACTTGGATACTTGAATATTGTAAATTTAACTGCAGGCCTCAAAGCAGGACCTTTAAAACCTCAAACACTTTTTTTGGGCCTCTGGGACCTTTAAAAGCTTTATTTTCCTATCCGCGACCTTTAATGACCTTTTTTTTCATTACGAGTGACCGATAACTGTAAGAATTGTTAGAAATTACAAGGAATCTTCGAAAACATCTCGAGTAAACATAGGAAACAAATGTCATGAATCTTTGAAAAATGATGCACTTCAATGGTAATATGGCTAATTCAAATGTATAATGACTGTCATGTTTGACCCCATAAATCCTGACCTTATAATCAGAGATATTCTTTTAAAAACAATAAATATTTTGAGAAAATAGAGATTTTGAAATACTGATTTATTGTTGACCGCTTTTTGAAAAAAAAAAAAAAAAAAAAGGTCATTTGTAGAGTCTAACTAAAATTGTATGTTCCTGCTCATAGCTACAAAGAGTGTTTCGAGAAAACATACTGACCAATCCCTGCTTACTGTCTTTGAAAGCATGTCATCAATTTCAATCCAAAAGTGAGAAATAATGTTGAATCATCTAAAAAAGAGTAGTACCAAGCATAAAGGAACACTGAAACATGTGGTTTTTATCAAAATTCATAAGGAAATTAGTTACAACTATGCACTTTAACTGAATTTTTTTTCCCTTATCCGACCTTTATTTCTTAAATTGTGGCCTTTTAAAGGTACATTTTTTGGAATGATCACCGCTTTGAGGCCTGTTACTGTAAAACATGTGTCTGGTGATTGAATGGACATATTAATATTTCAGACAACGTATATGAAGAAAAACCACCGAAAGAACGACGCTCCCTTGCGGAAGTCAAGAACAAGTTAAGCCACTATCAAACTTTTGCAAAAAAGGCTGTGAGTACATTCGTTATTAATCTATAAATATTTATTATTTTTGTTTGTCATTTAGAAATAGTGTTCGTACACGTCATGAAGGCATTCTATTCTTAACTAGTGCACAATGTAAATGTAAATTTTTTTTTTAGTACATATCATTCTTTTTGGCGTCTGTACAAATCAAAAAGTATGCCTGTATTTAAATTTTTGTTACATTCCGTACAACTACACTTCAAATTGTATAAAGCTAACTTGTTTTAAAGCTGTAATTTCTGAATTTCTTACTCCAGCACGAAGAACTCGTAATGAGGTATGGCTATAGCGGTGCCGGGAAGGTCCCAGAGGAAGAACATCTCCGCGAGTCTGTTATGCTGGCAATTGAATACACGGGTATAGATGTCGTTGTGGGTGAGTATATATGTCCATTCTAGTATAACGGATAAAACTATTTATATCTTATTTTTGAAAATAATTTTTCTTACATAACCATTTTGTACAATAATTTTCAAAGACTCGAATGATTTTTTCTGTCCTAAAAATTATGCCTCTCTGGTTGTTAAGATTCTGTTTCTCAGAATGATCAACATTTAAAGAAATAAAATACATATCACTATCTCTAGTCGTCTGTCTCCAGGCAATTTAAGTTTAAAATATTACCTTTCTCCTGGTGATAACATCCAATACCCTTTTCATGTTTAAACTTGAAATGACGACTGTGGAGGGTATCTTTGGGTTTTTAATTACATGAAGTAACTTCAATTTTCCTGTTCATTTTGTCTTCCCTGTACATCCAAATGAAATGAATCAATACCATTGAACTAACGTTTCTTGCAATAACTGCTTATATAATTACAGGTATACCAGGTTTGAAACCTGCATCTCTTGCCAAGAAGCCGCCAAGTGCGATGAGGGAACCAAACCCACGAGAGGCCATTCTTCGAGAGAAACTACTGGAGCGTGGTGGTGCATCACGGGCTACTACCTCTGCTACCCTTTTTCCCGGATCTTCACGCGACGAGTCATTACTAGAGCAAGCACAGTCATCTGATGAGGAGGATGTAAATTATGATGCTTACGGGCGTCAGTTGCAGAAGAGTGATACAACCGTTCCTCCCAGGAAGACAGCCATTCCTCAGAAAAAGACTTATGACCCGGTTGACCTGTGGCAGCGTGTGACCACCTCTACCCAAAAGCAACCTAATAAGCAGCCCACACAACGTCAGAAACACCCTAGAAAGCAGGTTTTTACAATAAATAACAAAGAAGAGGAGTTCAACCTTCGTACTCCGCAACATTCAGAGGGGTATCAATATTCCTTTCGAAGCATGGGAATTGAATCAACTCCTCAGTTGAAAAACAGACTACAGGCTGAAATTCAAAACTACACCCTGGAGTCCTCTCAACCCCCGGATACACTTCCAGACCTGCCGGACACACGAGTTTCCAAGGGTAAAAGTGTCCAAAAGAATGTTAAGTCAAACAACAGTGGAGAGACTTTTGAACGGTCTGAAATCTTGCCGCCCCGTCAGAGTAAATATTTCCCACCAAGTGCTAGAAAAGACCAAGAGGCTGCTCAGAAGATATTGGCTCAACGTGAGAAGGGTATTACAAAAAGTACACTTCATTCAGAAGTCAGCCAACCTACCACCGAAGCTTACAAAGTGAGCACTGTGCGGGACAGGAAAGACCAAAATGTATTTACTGAATTGAGACAGAAATTGGACTATGGTGGTAAGGGAATAAAAAAAAAATCTCCTACACATACCATTGCCAGAAACCCCTTCGATGACCAGAACACTG
Source organism: Lepidonotus clava (assembly GCA_936440205.1). Lineage (NCBI taxonomy): Eukaryota > Metazoa > Annelida > Polychaeta > Phyllodocida > Polynoidae > Lepidonotus > Lepidonotus clava. Next base: position 11,994,844 of record OW387149.1, read on the forward strand.
ACTCAGACGCAGAGGACGTCACACCAGAAAATACAGCGTATATCGACGATTTAGAAAGTGAAACAATACAAACACCGACATTCAGAACTCTTGAAGACACACCCGTTCCCACAAGATTTCTTCCAGAACGCACTAGCTCAACTGTCAAAGTTCCCAGGAGTGGAGATGGAGAACAGGTGTATTCACGTCGCGAGCATGGGAGCAATGAAGAAGTGTCTAGCAGTGAAGAAAAGTTAAAAGACAACCTTCTCAAGCTCAAAGTCCAAGAGAATGGATCCAAGAAACTTGCACCTCTAACAACCCAACAAGAGGTTCATCATGGCCATAATGACAACTTTCAAGAGGGCGACATCGAGCACCATGGGGTTTCAGATAATGATTCCCTACATGGACAGGCATCTTTAAATTCTGATGAAGCACAAGAGAATGAGCTCGTACCTGAATCGGTCGGAAAAATCACAGAACATATGGCCGTGGGGGAATCTGAGGTTCACGTTACCAATGCCAAGTATCTTACTCAGATACGGGCTGAACTGCAAGAGGTCAGGAAGCTGCATGGAAACATGACGGAGGCATTACACACTAACCATGCAGCATTAATGACTGTGCTCAACAAGATGACCAACGTACAAGCAAACTCCTGTGCAGTGCTAAAGATGGCTCTGCATGAATTTGCTGAGTACAAACACCATAACATCTCGACACAGACCATCCTCACCAAGAATAATTTCCCGTATCCTATGGTAAATGAGGAGAGCGATGAGATTCTCATAGACAATGGGAATTTCATAATAAGTGAATATGTTGTGACAGCTTCACAGATGGAGCGTTCAGTTGGAGAGGCCGCTGGTACAACAGACACCGCAGGCACAATAGGTAGATCATCAGCCAACCCGGAATCAGCACAGCATGCCGAGGACCATGAGATGTCGAACCAGGTTAAAGGCCAGAACCGCTCTTCATCCCAGCATGTTAGTACAGGACATGATGACGTGGAGTATATCATTCATGGCCAAGTACACCCAACCACACTTCCGTAAGACCATGAAGAGGGGACTTCTGCTGGAAAAGACAAAAAAGTCTCCTCTACCCAGCGGGCTACTTCACGGCATCCCACACATGAGTCTAACACTCCTACCCCGGTTGAAGAACCCACAATTCTGTACTACTGTGAAGAGGGGAGTTCTGCTGGAAAAGACAAACAAGTCCCCTCTAACCAGCAGGCTACTTCACAGCGTGCCACACATGAGTCTAACACTCATGCCCAAGTACAACCAACCACACTTCCGTACGACCATGAAGAGGGGACTTCTGCTGCAAAAGACAAAAAAGTCTCCTCTACCCAGCGGCCTACTTCACGACATCCCACATATGACTCTAACACTCCTACCCAGGTTGAACAACCAACAATTCTGTACTACCATGAACAGGGGGGTTCTGCTGCAAAAGACAAACAAGTCCCCTCTACCCAGCGGGCTACTTCACAGCGTCCCATAGAGGATTATAACACTGATACCCAGGTTCAAGAAACCAAAATTCTGTATGACCAGGGACAGGAGGGGTCTGTTGGTAAAGAATACAAAGTATGCTCTTCCCAGCCTGGTTCTTCGTACACCCTCCACACGTACAGCCAGTCTCCCGAGGAGTATGTGATTCCCAGCTATGTTCAACACCAGACTCCTCAGCCTCAGGTTGGACAGGCAATGTTGAGCGGTCACTGGCCTGATAAAAGTCGCTTTTCTGTCCAGCCTGTTACCTGTGAAGGCATACAGACAACCAGACAGTCAGAGCCAAAAGACAATGTTGTTCATCACCATGAACATGCGACTTCCAGCGAAACACAGACTTCTAAAATTACACGTGTACATAATGTGAAAGTCCCCTCTCAGAGAAATGTTATTGTTACTGCTCAAATTCTGGTGCCCCCGATTGAAAGCAAGATAACCAGAAATCCTCGTGTCACCTCCCCACCACCTGGTGCTGATGTAGTAGTATTGAGTTCCCCCACTGAATCTTGTGATGAAGGTACACGTCAGGGGAAAAAAAAGAAAAAGAAGGATGTAGTAGTTTTGAGTTCCCCGAGTGAATCTTATGATGAATCTACAGAGAGGGGGAGAAAGAAAAAAAAAAGGGATGAACCTAAGGTGGATACAGAGTCTCGTTGTGTTAGCACACGTAGCAAGAAGGAAGTGGGAGTTAAAACACGGGGAAAGAAGGCGAAACCGAAGTAAAAAAAATGTTATGAAAGGTATATGAAAACAACAATTACATTTGTAAAAAAGGACAGATACCTTTGAATTCAACGACATGTTTTAACATGTTGCATAGTGTTCAGGTTACAAGTATAGGAAGAATTTGATATACTCCCGTTTAAACTTTCATGTCATTTTGGCTGTTAAGTTATCCAAGAAAAAAAAAAAAAGTCTATTGAACCGACACCCAAAAAAATTGAATTGAAAAAATGCTTAAACGTCCTACAACAGTGTATTTCTTGTTGCAAGAGTGGACATTACTGTTACCAACTTCATGATAGGATTTCATTATTCTATATGTTTACATACTTCGGAACAACTTTGATTGTTTGCATTCGATAGAATGATACAAAGACATTTATTGGTACTTGCATAATGTATACTTTATTGTCAGCAGATGACCACTAACAACTGCTGTAATTCAAACATTTGCGAAATACAGGTTTGACTAAATATAGTGAGAATTGCTCATGACAGACAATGCTTACTTCAAAGTTACGTTTCTTTCTTTTTTTTAAATATTGAATGCCAGCATGCATGGTATAAATGTAACGGTATAATGTTGTTTAAGTTTTCTTTTGTCATTGTAATAAGTTATTGTACAAGGAATATTTGTTGTAGAATAACTGATTATAAATATTTCACTTCTTAACCAGTAAGAAATAGAAATGCCTTACAATTTTCACTACTTCATGGTTTTAAGGAAATCGTCAAGGGGGAATCGAAAAATAATTTGTTACTCGAAGTGTTCAGTGATGTAGTTTATGCGGGCCAGGTTCTGACCTCCTCGTCCACCACGTTGCCGGTCAGACACAACCTCAGTGTCGGGTTGGCCACGATCTGGTCCGTACACAGGGCGGTTGTCTGGGTCCCTGTCGATGACCAGCGGGGTATTTTCCCTCTTGGCAACATTGTGGAGACAACAGCAGGCCACTATTATCTTACCACAGACGTCGGGGGTGTGGAGCATGTAACCTCCCGAGTCACCAACCACTCTGTAGTCAATTATAAAAGTTGTATTTTATTAGTGCATGTTTCAAGATCGATACCATCAAAAAGGGTATATCAGGTGTCCACATAATGACTACATTATTGTAAAGAAGGATAGAACTTGCTAATTAACAGTATGATTAACTGTTTAAGTATGTTTTTTATTCTGAACAAATGATGAAAGTTCTACTCGAAAGACACGGTTTAACTAGTACATTTTAACCTCTTCTTATTGTTGTATTTCGACTTGAACTAAATTTTAACAGATTTTTTCAGTCCATCTTTTGGTTTTTAATCATTTATTTTAGTTCAAGTTGAGCGTAAATGGGTCCAATAAGTTTGAAATCTTTATGGTAATAATTTGGGGGTTACCTGAATCGTTGCTTCAGAGACCCAAAGGTGTTTTCAACAACCACCCTTTTTGGCCTGTGCCAGGCGTTGTAGTCAAGGTCTGCTTGTCTTGTTGGATTCATGACTGGCACGAATAGGAAGTCCCGCTGAGGATAGCTAAAAAATTAATAGAGTAATTCATGTTATATATTTGACATCGTTACTAGTGACTTCGGATTTACATGTTAATCACATATTAACCCAAGTGCGACAACATAATAACGCTGTCTTGTAATTGTAAAAGAATTTTACGATTCAGGAATTCTGTTTATGTTCTTAGTTAGGGTGCGAGCACAGGATACTAAGATATTATGTTTGACTTTGAAAATAAAAGGATATTTCAACTTTTGTCGAAAATCCTAATTTTGTTTCACTTATTTCAAGATCACACTTCTTAGAGATGTCAATAAGTAAATGCAGAAAATAACTTACCCGTTGTCACCCATAATGAAATGCTCCCCGAAGAATCCTTGCTCACCCAGTCGACTGATTTCGGTGGTGCTCAATATGCCGGCATCATTGCAGGATCCTGGCCAACATGGATCGACATGCAAGATGCGTTGGTACGCGTCGGCAACAACCTGTTCAATATCAAAAAATATTCAAAATTATTATCCTATCTTATGGGCTTAGAAAATAAATTGCATTTTACAACCAACAGCTGCGCTGAAATAACAGTTTATACTATTGATTTTTGTAAAAGAGGAACAATATCTTATTTACAAGTATTTCATTAATTGATAAAATTTGAAAAATGTATATCTTCAAATTACAAAAAAAGGATTACTGAAATTGGAAATATTGAAGGCTCCCTTACCATCACATTTATACTGTGATACTGTTTACGGTTCACGTACTGGTACTCCACAGTGGCCGACGGACGTCGTATGGAAACATGGGTACCGTCGATTACCCCAAAGATTTGTGGAAGCCCAAAACGCTGAAGAAATTCTTCTTCCTTCTCTTCGCGGGCATCTCGGCTGAACGGGAAGGAGATGTACTCTTGCTGGTGGCAGTAAAAGTACTCCGCCACCTGCAACACCGCACGTGACACTGTAGTTTTCTGTACTCCCTGGAAGTCACCGACGTTTGTGTAATCGGATCCGGTTGCAAAGTACCTCAGGGCCAGGCAGAACTGAAATAGAATAAGGAAAAATTAGTTCTAAGCAAGCGGAACACTAATGTTATAAATGATGACTTAATATATCGAGTTCATGTCCTGTTAAATAAATAAAGTAATAATATTTTTTCTTAATACATTATTAGATACTTTCCTAAGTGTTCTAGAAGCAGTAAAAATGATTTAATTCTGTGGTTCCTGAATTCTTTAAATAAATCTTCTAAAAGGGTTCTACCAATGTCAACAAGCATTTATTTTTCAATAAGGACACTAACAATTAGGCATACTAAGTGATATCTAATGGATATTTGGATTGAATATGTAATAAATACACTAAGACCATTGGAGTTGAACAATGGTTAAGCTACGTCAGCAATGATTTGTGTCAATATGTTATAACAGTGGTCGTTAACACAACATGTCTAGGTTTATTCCTTTTACCTTTTATTCATTTTTTGTAATAACAAAAATAAAATACAGAATTATAATAAATTAAGAGATTACTCTGTAATTATACAAGATTTTTCTTTATTTATTTGACAAAAATGGACAATAATTTATTTTGTGTTTATGATTGAGGATGACTTTTAGTAATACTGACATAAGAAGGTTGTGTCAACAAAGAGTACTTACGCGTTCAGGTACAGAGATACCGCCGCCCTGGCTCGAGCCTGAGGTAGAACAAAAGCCCGCATCGTAGAAAGCTTTTGCCAGGCGTTTAACGATTGGCTTACGAAGCCGATAGCGGGAGAGGAACTTGGCCTTACTAAACCTTGTGAATGGGTTGATTCGAGGGTAAACCTCCTTCTTCTGGCGTGGTTTCTTCGGAGCCATGTTACCATTGACTGTATATGACTGTGTCTCACGTGATATTGACAACAAATAACTATTTCCCGCCATGTTTCAAAACCGTCAATTTTATTACAAAAATCAAGAGTGACAAAGATAACTTAACAACGATATCGCAACAAGGATGTCCTTGTTTCACACCATTTATTATGCGACGGGGTTGGTCGCTTTTGCTAGGATTGGCACATTGAAAACCTTAAGGATATCGCTGTTGCGAGAGTTGAATCTAAACCCTCGCTGTGGTCTCGCTGTTGCGAGCGTTTGGTTATGCGACGGAGCACAGTGGCCTGTTACAGAGTGACCAATTCTAACAGCAATCAGTTTACAATTACAACAAGGAAATGTTTTCTAACAAGGACATCTTCCTTATTACGAAACAATTATATCTTTTTTTCTACTGGATCAAATAGAATCCCGTAAATTGATGTTAAAATGGGCACTGTAGGATTAGTTCCTGTAAAGATTAGATGTTATTTATTACATGTTATGTTATGCATTCTAAATAGTTTCTTTTGTGGTCCGTCGCATAACCCCCCTCGCTGTTGCGAGGGTTGTCCACTACAGCAAGACCTCTCCCTGTTCAACAGCGAGTGTATCCAACTTTCCTCGCTGTTGCGAGGGTTGGCACACCCCAATTTTCAATGTATTGGGGGGGCATTTTGGGGTTGGAATTATTACATTTTGCTTTCACTGTATGTTAAATGTGTCCATTGGCTTATGAAATGTATAGGAGGCAAGTGGCGGTTATGTATTTATCAGTCAAATAAATGAATCCAAAAAATGTACAAAACCATCGCTGTTGCGAGGATTGAAACAGTGCAAACCTTAAGGATATCGCTGTTGCGAGACTTAAATCTAAACCCTCACTGTGGTCTCGCTGTTGCGAGGGTTTGGTTATGCGACGGAGCACAGAGGGTGAAAACGTGCAAAAACGTGTATGACAACAATCAGATTAATAAGGAAAGGTTTCCTTGTTATGAAAACGTTCTTAACAACGGAACTCATTGTGCAACGGGCCACAGAACTTGGCCAACTCTATCCTGCCGACTGTTAAGCACTGATGCATATCAAGACAGTTTGATAATTTGACACTGATAACTGCCTTGAGTCTGCTAACTCGGTCAGCCATCTCAACATTGCCCTGTGGCCCGTTGCACAATAGAATTTCGTTGTGAGGATCAAGTTAAGATATCTTAGCAAAAATGTTTGTTGTTACGATTTTACAAAAATAGTAAAATCTCTAGTTCTAATGAATGAAATTGGATTCTGTAAATTGATGCAAAAAGGGGAAAAAATAGAAAAAATTCAGTAAAAGTTACAGCTCTCTGGGGGCATTCTAAATATAGACAAAAAATTGTTGCAAAACGATCACTGGTACAAAAATATTATTTTCGTTAATAATATTATTTTCGTTGCTAGGAAACCCATTGTGCAATGGACCACTGTGGCCCGTTGCACAAAAGAATTTTGTTGTGAGGATCAAGTTAAGATATCTTAGCAAAAAGTTTTGTTGTTATGATTTTATTTTGATGATCTCTGGTTCTAATGAATGGAATGGACTTCTGTAAATTGATGTAAAAGGGGAAGATTAGTGAATTTCAAAATGGTTCTATGCTTAGAGGCTTCTATTGCTGTTTAACCCTTTCCCTGCTCCACCAACATCTATTGAAGACTTAGAAAACTGCCTATGAACTGTATTGAATAACCTCAAAGTACACTACATAAATACGCACACATCGCCCTATCTAGACATTATTCAAGCTACATATAATAGATGAGAAATTACTTTCAACCTTTTTATCATTAGATTTACTATAATTATTGTAGATGATTTGAAGATTTTAAATGAATAATTGAGATTTTTTTCTTAAAATATTAGCTTTGAATACACATTTATTGGCACTTTTTGGCATTCATTGATAAGATGCCTCAATGCATATGGCTTTTTTTGGCTGGTGATGCCTCAGCGCATCTGGCGTCTTTTGGCTGGCAATGCTTCAATGGATCTGGCACAGTGAAAGGGTTAATGTTTATCACATAATTATTTCACCGAGAAAATCTCCAACAAAAAACACTTTCTTTCATGATAATGTAGGGAAAGGTGTGGCAATTTTTATGTTTTCATGATGATGTTAGATTTTTGGATTTATCTTTAATAGACACTTTTAAATTTTCAGCCACGCAAAACCACCGTTGTTCCATATGGTTACTTTGCAGTCGCAATGAATGACAACAGCATTTCATTGCTTGCAATTGACTCAGAGATAACACCCCAGAGTAAGTTGCCCAAAATTACATTTATAGTTACATAATTCCAAGGAAGAAGTTCTTAAAACACACCCTTCTCATGACCCTGTGCAGAGACATCAGTACATAGGTGGCGGGATAGGGTTATAGAGGGAATGTGCTGAAAGTGAAGAGTTGACCTTGCTTTTAAAGAATCTTTTAAAGAATCTGTAGGCTAGCCTTTGATAATATAATTATAGTGTATTATTATATGTTCACCAGTGGAAAATGTTTCTTGAACTGAATAGTTAAATATCTTAGCAAAGAAAACTTTATCAGAAGGGAATTCTTTAACACTATTTTGCCATTCCCTACTCTTGCCTTGCATTTATAATTATCATTGGGGGTTGGGTTTCTGAGGGAATAGGTGTGGCAGCCGACATCATGGATAATCTTAAGGGGACTGGGGTACTTGGGACTAGGGAGGGATGTGGAATACAGCACTGTAAAAAATAACTGTAACTTTGATGGTTATAATACTGTAAACCTCTACAGTATAATACCGTATTTCATTTGATGGCTATCGACTGTAATATCATTGCAATTAACAGGAGATAACTGTATTTGTTACAGAAATTACCTTTACAGTAATATGCTATATTTGGGAACTCTCACAGATTCAGACACAGACAGATTCAGGTGGCACAGCATTTTAAAAAGGATGTTTAGAATTTAAATGTGTTTAGAGTATAAACATGTTTATAATCTAAATACATTGAACCATATCTCTTTAAAACCTACACACTTCTAAACAGATATTGGGTTAGCTATGCTTATAATCTAAACACACAACACCAGTTGTGCTTAAAACCTAAACACTTTTAACCTCTAAACATGTCTTGAATAATACATGTTTAAATTTAAACACTTAACATCAATTGTATACTGGTATGGAAAAGAAAAATTGACACTTTGAGATTAGAAGCCACATTCTCCACATTCAAGGTAGAAGCCTAATTAACTGGACTAACTTGGACTGTATGCAGTGCACACTGTCATAGCGAGCACCAATGAATGGGACCAATACTACTAAACAGGTGCTCAGCATTAGACAGACCTAGATCTAACACTCAGCAACAGAGGTTCGTAGTAGGAGAGAACAGGTCTGCCATTGGAGTTGGGATTGCCCACCTCCTCCATGGTGCATTGGGGTGAATGGCTGAATACTGGTTCTTGGCAAGTGACAGATTTTAGGTCAGTACTCTCACAACTGGGACAGGGTTTAAGATCAGGGACTGTCCCAGGAAACTGGGACGGTTGACAGCCCTGGAATACATGATTGAGCAAGAGCCGGAACCAGAATTCTAGTTGAAATAAATGCCAGTATATGAACTCATATATGCCCCTACACAGTATGAGTAGAATGCCAGCAACTAGCGAAATGACCTACCATATTCACACTGTGACTGTTCCCCAATGCACACCAGTGTTGGCGTACATGTAGCTTGGGCGGCTTGGAGCTAACTTGAAATAATTAAAACTATACAGTTTATATTTGTAAATACTTGCCTTTGTATCTTTGTTCCAGTACCATGCCCAAGTGATACCACAGAATGGAGAGGAACCTGTTTACGTGAGATAACCGAACCTAGAACTTGGCACGATGCACATGCAACATGCTCCCACACAAATGGCCAATTGATTTACATTGCAAATCCATGGGACCAGGAAAAGATGAACAGGTTAGTAAATAATAATTATTGAAGTCTGTGCAAATACATAGCACTAAGCTTGACACCTGCAAACCGAAATCTTCAGGGTATGAAGTACATTTTTTAAATTTGATGTTTATGAGAATTCTTTACATAGAAAATCTGAATCCAGTCATATTTATCTATAAAATAAAAAGCCAGGTATCACATAATATCACACATGTTGAAGACAAAATTATTTTGGGCAGAATAAGTGGTTTCTTTTCCTGTTTAAAGTATCATGCAAGAGAAGGTCTTATTTGGTGGAACGAGTTTAGGATAGGCAAAAGGTCTTCCAGACACATTTCTAGCTAGGTTTTTTTTTTGCACTTACACAAATTCAGGTAACTTTGTTTAGCTCATTGTTATTTTTTCAATCACAGACAGAGATGAGTGAAAACTTCTAAATTAATGAAGAACAATATTAGAATAGACATTGTTTCAATTTTTGATTTCAGATACCTGATGGCTTAAGTCTATATTTGACATGCCAATTTTAAAGATTAGCAGTGGATATTAAATTAAAACATGGGCATTTTAGAAATTTCAATTCCCTTTCAAATGACATATAGGATATGTGGTCTCATGCCATGTTGTCCTAGAGAATCAAACAAATACAAAATCACCAGCACCAGCAAATTGTTATGCAGAGTACAGTTTTTACAACCAAGAAATCAATTTCAAACTTTAGATAATGAAGCCAAATAAAACTAAATCATTCCACTGTCATTTGTCCCATGTACATTCCTTTTCTTGATATCATTGTTTTACATCCATTTGTTTTCAAATATCAACTACAGTTCAGCTGAGCCATGGTTAGGGATGAAATATAAAGAAAGCTACTGGAAGTGGCATGGCACTTGGAGAGATGATAGCAATGAGGGCAACTTTGCCAATTCACCTGTAAACATGACAACTGGAATATGTACCATACTGAATAAGGAAGGCTACTGGGAATATCAGACAGAAGTAATGTGCAACCAAAAACAGGCCTTCCTGTGTGAGCGTAGCCAGTTTGCGGGTAATTCATTGAAATTATTAATGAAAGTCCCAAACTCTGTTACTAATGCTGTTGAAAGAGGCAAAAAGTAATGTTATTCTGTTTCAATAAGATATTGATTAATTATGTTGCTGTCTTTAAAATTGAATTAAATGAATTATTTGTATTGTTTTGAGCAAATCTGAAAGTGACAGACAATGGGAGAGTAGGACATTAGGAGTTATACAGAAGTGATATTAAAAACTTGCCATTGTTTTTATATGAAAAATTGGTTACATCATTAATCATAGGGAGGCTTTGTCAATTTTATCTCATAAGGAAGATGTCCGGCTAAGTATGTCATGTGGTCTGACACCTGCCATAAACTCATTACTTCAAGAAAGAGTTTTGATGCGGCCAAGGAACACTGCATAAAGGAAGGAGGCCACTTAGTGGACATTGCTGACAATGCAGAAGAGGAAGCCATCAATATCCTCAGGTACTTCAGTTGAACTGAAGTGTAACCTTATAACAACTTTGCATAAAATCAATGACTTTGTGAATCAAATTCTTCTTCCTCTGCTTTACAACAATCTAATAATGCTGTCCAATTAATTCACAAAGTACACTGGAAATGTATAGGCCTGCTCAACAAAATCTTGTTGTCCTGATATTTCTGTTGTCTATTCCTAGTAATTAAGAGTACTCAGAGTGAATTATGATTTTTTCACAACGTGTGAATGTTATACCAAGAATGTGATTCAGCTATAAGCTTTTTATGTAAATCACACTTTCTATGTTCAAGGTGTAAAGATTAATTATCTTTTCTAAACAGATCAGGAAAAGTTATATGGCTAGGCTATGCAAATTTCCTGTACTGGGAATGGTTGCCTACAGAGATTTCTGACTGGGAAGGCACTAAGCGCTTCAGGCCCTGGGCCCCTGGTAGACCTTCAAGAGAAGATCGGTGTGCCTTCATTAGGGCAGATGGCTTCTGGTCATCAACCAGTGACTGTGATGAACTACGACCATCTGTTTGCCAGATCAAGAAGGTTTCAGGTAAACAATGTAGTATTGGGGGAAAAATCAAAGCAATATTTTGGGAGATTTCTTCATTCTGCATTATGCGTGGCATTTGAGCTGATTTAATGAATACAAACTTACGCATCTTTTTTTCATTCACATATCCACGAACTGCTCCAGAAAACAATCATGCATCTAAAAAGTGATGTGTGAAAGTGTAAAAAGGATTCGTGACGGATCCATGACTGAAATTGTCCATATAAAAACATGTATAAAGTATAAATATTTATATAAAATACTTCATTTTATCTATTAGAAACAAATTGCAATTTAATCAGAGAGTTTTTAACCCCCCAAAAAATGTCACGAAACTGAAATTTTGTATTTCACGATCCAAATTTTGGAATTGTGGGCACAAGATTCGTGAAATTTTTTTGGTTGCCAAATTTCAAACATCTTGAGGTGGAATATACCAGCAAAGACTCAAGATCTTTGGCATCCTAAAAATCGTGAGCAAAAGATCGTGAGAATTCCTATCAAAATTTACCTACTCGCCATCTTTCTTACCTGAAATGGACACACTCGCAATCTTTAGCCCTAAAACTTCATGATCTTAGGCAATTTTGTCTGCCAATTAGTGGAATACAGCCTTTACATAACCTGTTCTGGGATCTGCGACCCACCCTTAAGAGAACTAAATTTAAATAATAAATACTGCTCCCTGCAGCAGGTGTCAAGACCAACCCAGAGCAGTCAGATACAAGGAAAGGAAGGGAATATCAATTACTCCAAATTTTCAGTACAGTCCGATTTCACAGGTCATCCAGTTTCACAGGAACATGCCAAGATTTCGGGACATTCCTGTTTTCCTATGTTAGCCCCAAGCTATTCAAATTGTGTTGTACTCCTAGATAAAAGAAATAAATAACCACAGTACTCCAGTTTTATTAACATTCATTAACAGGTTGTCATACCCTAGATCTAAAATAAACAAGCTTTCCTAGTTGGGAATCCCTCCAAACAACTTTAGACCAATTTAAGTTGATGTCATTGATGTAATTATGTTGTGGGTGAAATCAATTGACCCTATCTAAATCTAATGTTACTCTTCCAAACATTATTCCTATATTTTTATATGTTACAAAATGTTGAACTGCTACTGTATGCTATTGATGTTGTGTTGTTATTTGGAAGAGGCTTGTTATAAAGTATTGTTGGTTATTTCAATATGTTTTATTAATATCTCTACTTGGGAATGTGGGATCTTCTGTGTGTTAAGGGAGTGATGAGAATGGGTCTAAATAAACTTTACAAAAGTATGGCTGGTTAAATTCTAATCAGCTGGAAGAACATGCACACTTATACATGAAGTTAAAATATGATATATTTTTTAAAAAGAAGGCATGAATAAGAAACTTATGACTGCATGATATAACAGAATTGAGGCAGAAAGGTAAAATGCAACAATTCTTCTCCATGAATCTTCAGGCCTGCATTGGACTAGAGCAGAAGAAACAGAGTCAGGACCATGGGATTATGAACATGAGGCCTATGTGAAGGTCTTTGGCACAGAAGTAGTAAACTGTGGTTACAAGCAGTATACAATGGGTGAGTTGAGCCTATATTTCACATACCGATTTGATGTCGCTGATTTTTTATTTTGTTTATTTTCACATATCATTTATTGCATAGAATCCTACATGCTATATGATATTCAAAAGAGAATTATAAAGCACTTTTAATTACATTACATGCCTATGCTTAATATTTTTAGCAACTTTTAAAATCGGCAGCGAAATCAGCATGTGGAATATAGGCTTTATTATTGAACCAGTCCCTCCATGATTCAAACCCACAACATAGATTGCCAACCCTTACACTATGAAGCCATATAGAGGATGAGAGGGGAACTAAAATAATGGTGTCATGACCTAATTTGCTGATTCCTACGGGTCCTTAAAAAAGCTGTTTAACAAATCAGCAACTAAATGGACTGGCTTGTAACAGCCTATTTTGCTGGTTCTTGGTATGGCCTGATGTAAGTTCAGTGTGTAGACTGTAACATGTGAAACATGTGACATCATTTTAGAAGTAGTAGGGTAATCAAATTAAAGAAGCACCATCATCCTGCCGAAGCTAGGTTAACGTACCTTTGGGTGAGTTCAGGGATGTTGCAGTGTGCACAGTGTATCTTATTCTTAGAATATTCTCTGATAACGTTATTCTCCAAAGCATCAATTTTTCATCAATTTTGTCCTGTTACGACATATCAGATTAATACAAGATCATTGCTCCTTTAAAGAACAGGTAGAGTTGCTTACTTTTTCATCAGATTTCCACCATTGCCAATAATGCAATAACTGATAAGCCTGATTATTTTCTGTCCCCAAAATTAGTGACATTACTTGAATATCATTAATGATATAAGGATTTTTTGTAACAGATGGGGGTGTAGATGGGGGGGTCCCATGTTGAATTTAAAAAACAGTCCTGTCGCCTGTTGTTATACCTCCGTTTAAAGCCCTGTTCCTTGTCAAATTTAAGAACTATCACTGTCACATGTCAGTATCTTTTTTAAACTTCTGTCGCATGGTGAATTTAAGCAAAGGGCCATGACATTTGTCGCTTAATTGCCATGTCACCTGTTGAATTTAATAAACGGCCCTGTCGCCCTGTCGAATTTAAGAAATGGCCTGTCGCGGTGTCAGATTTAGGGGTGTAGACCTATACAGATGGAAATGCTTGTTTGTTTGTTGAGGTAGTTTAACGTCCGGCCAACTCCAGCTTTCAATAAACCGATTTAAAAAAAAAAAAAAAAAAAAACCTTATGGGTTCTTTCCAGACTGCTAATCATAATACACTAATTATAAGACACTGATTAATGAATGATATGCTTAGTCATTTCACTTAATATGGACACAAAGGAATGAATACTGTTACTGAGAATTTTTGATGCAGAAATCATTTAGATATTTAGACCAATATGAAAATTGTATGCCTTTATGAGGGTTCAGCTATTTTTGTGTTATTACACTAAAACCAACTGTTACAAACATCCTGCTTTGTTGCAATAATTTCTATTCTAAGTAGCTTTTTAAACCTGAATGTTAAACTCCAAACTAATGCTATGAATTAATGGGTGACATTGATATAATGTCATTGTTGTTACAGCTGTGAACGTTTCCATATCTTGATAAATTAAGAGAATACAGTTGCTCAAAGTAGCAGCAGTAAAGTAAAGCTTATATGAATATCACAGCTGTTGAAATAAGAATAATGACAAACATGTCAACTCCCTTATTTATTGTATTAATTTTTTCAGGGAAAGTTGGCAGAAAAAACTGTTTGACCGAGAGACTGGGTACCAAATACACAGGAATACAAAATGAAACTGTGTCAGGCAAGACCTGTCAACGTTGGGACAGCCAGACTCCACACACGCACAACTGGGATGTGCGTAAAAGTAACTTCAGGACATTGTCTGATGCTGAGAACTACTGTATTGGGGACGGGCAAAATGGCGGTCCTTGGTGCTACACCACTGACCCTGATACTGAGTGGGAATCCTGCAACATACCATTTTGTCGTGAGCTTCCCCTATATAACATATCATATGCACTGTTAAAAGCTTTCGAGCCCTTCTCTGAAAAGTTCCTCAATTCCCTGATAAAAGTAGCTAAAAAAAAGCTAACTTAATCAAACTAAGTCCTTTGGTTATGAAATAAAATATGTACTTGCAATCTTTACCCAAAAACTTTATAATCATCATTGTTAATTATATCTGAATTTGAAAATAATGCCTTATACATTTTCGAAGTAATGTACAGCAACAAGCTTGGAACATGTAAAACCAAGCTTCTATGCCACCTCAGGCTGGTAGAATTGGTTGAGTCGGCATAGGGTGTTGCTAGGTGCGAGATCCTTATCAGTGCACCATGCGTTGGTGACAACAACTCCCTGGATACCACTGTAAAACTATAGGCTGGGAGAGCAGGAAAACAGAAAACATAACACAAAATGCTAAATATTCATCCCCTATTCATAAAACTTTCATATTATATTTATTTCACCAAAGTGGAGGTATTGATCTATAAAACATGGTTGCAGCCTGACCAAGTTTCCCCCAGTGCAACCAAGTTTAATCTTTAACCATTGTGTCTACGGGCTTGTATTCACCAAACATGGCTGCCACTGGACCCTGCAGCAGCACCACCTACGTGAAAGTGCCTGGATTACCAACTCAAAGAATATAGCTCACAAAGTCTCCCTTCCTGGAACATTACAAAATAATTTTTTATCTCAGGAAAAACAATCCTAAATAACATTTTGCTACCTATGCAGTATAATTGCCAAATCCTTGGTCCTGTACGTTACACAGCTTGTAGCATACTTAACCAAGCTATTTCTGCTGTAAATATGGCTTTATGTCTTGCTACTTTTCTACATTTTCATTATATTTCTGAGAATTAAGCCCCAAACCCACTAGGCAATATTACCACCGCCGGGCACTGGGTGACTGGAAGAATGGGCGGCGTCGTCGTTGGGCAACTGTCATATCAAGCAATTTTGATATTTTTCCGCCCATTTTCCTGGCGATCCTTTCGACCATTGGCCGTCGGCTGTCAGCAAGAAATCACACCATACCCATAGGGCAGGCGCTGGGCAATCCATTAATAACCCAGTTGCCCAGCGACTTTACTTGCAATCCTATCAGTCACCTGTCGCCCATCAACAGTTGAGTTGCTTAGTGGGTATGGGGCTTTAATATCAGCAAAATTATACATTATCTGAATTGTCAATGTCTATACCTCCTGCATGTAATATTATACAGACAAAATAACCATGAAATTTGTGTCTTACAGAGGCCTCGACTTTAATTTACACTGTTTGAGGAGATTTCTTGAGAAAGGCTTTTTAAATCTTAATTGAATTTTATCTTTACTGGAATAGTACATAAAGTAATTTCAGAGGCTGTTTATGTAATGGCCATTTGCACTTTCTCATGAATGCCATCTTTTGAATAATTGTTTCCACAAAACTTGCAAAACTTAATTTTCAAGACTGTGCATCTGTTCTGCTATCTTGAGAATTTATCATATAATATATGTTATAGTATATTAAAGTGTACCAGATGTATTGTATGTCTAACAACAGGTCATGTGATGCAGAAGTTCTGTAAAACTTCAGCAGAGGGCTGGGAGTATGTTGGTAAATTGTCAAACACCTTGTATGGGACAAGATGCATGTTATGGAGTGACCAAACAACATATGCAGCTTCTGATTTCCCTGAGAAAAACTTGACTTCTGTAAGAAACTATTGCCGCAATCCTAGCAACTCCCCATTTGGACCATGGTGCTATACTTCTCCTGGCATACAAGAATGGTGCAATGTAACACTTTGTGGTAAGAATCTGTAGATACAGCTTTGGAAAAGCAAAGGTGTGGTTAAAAGTAAATAATCTCCTTTTTCTATTATCAATTAAAGCTTGGTCCAGGTATACCACATCCCAATACTTCCACAAGCAGTGCTATGTCCTATGACTTTTATGTTCACAAATACATACCCTTACAAATGGCACCCCCTACACCTAGACTCTTTCTCTTTAAGAAAAGGAGAAAGGTTCCCCTCATCCTCTTGAAGCACACCTTTCACTCCCTAATATACTTATGTTTGACTCGTTTGGTGAGGGATTTCGCTTCAAGAGAAAGAGGACATACATGTACCCCCTGATGGTTTACATCAATACTAAACCTCTATACATGTCTCAAGAAGAAAACCTCACCTTATGAGCCTCATGTGAGATATAACAGGGAGAATCTTTGCTCTTAAAGAGGAAGAGGCTATACCTTCCTCTTCCTCTTAAAGAGAAAGAGTCTAGGTGTATGGGGTGCAAATGTTGTGTGAATGTAGCATTTTCTGATTGTATCAAATGGGGGAAATGGAATATTGCATATCTAGTCTTTAGGTATACATGTGATTGGGCTGTATTGTGTAGTCCTGTATAGTACCATTATAAAAAAAAAAAAAAAATGTTTGGAGGCTAAATAAGATAATTAGTGTCAAGCATTCTTAGAAAATTGAAGCTACAAAGAAACCATGTATAGTAGGTCCCTTAATGCATCTAATGAAAGGATAATAGACCATCAGTCATGATTACTTTTCTATGTGCCTGTCCAGAAATGGTTCAACCCTTTTTAATGAAACACTATTCATATAATATTATACATAACCACACACATGATATATAGAAAACACTGAGAATATACCAAATATGCATCTTTACAGATTTTGTTCTGAGATGCAGACTTACATCTGATGGCTGGAGCTATACAGGTGCATACCAAAAGGCTCGCTCAGGATCCTACTGTTTGCCATGGGCAGGGAACATGCCAGATGATGTTTTTCCTGATAAGAATGCTGTTTTTCCATACAAAAATGTCACATTAGCGCAAGCTTACTGTCGCAACCCAGACCACAGGCAAGAAGGTCCATGGTGTTACACCAGCCCCGGGGTGGCAGAAGTATGCCCATTTGGCATATGCTGTAAGTACATAATATGAGACTGCAGGAAGTACTGAGAAAATATGTTTTAATATGCAAATAGTATATCTCAATACATAATATAGTCAGTTCGCCATTAATAGGTTATCATAAATTGTATGATCTGAGCTAAACTTGGTGAGATCAGTAAATTAGTCCAATGTTGGTATTTTGCATATATAACTCATTGGATAGATTTACTATTGGGGCCTTCCATTTAGTACGTACGCAAATTTTCCAAAATTCTAGACCCCCCCACCCCCCTTTGGCCTATAGTACGCATTGGAAATGTACAGGAAGGTACGCAATTTTTCACAAATCTCAGACCCCCCACCCCCCTTTGCTGCGTACGTACTATATGGAAGGCCCCATTGCTTAATTCAGTAAGGTCATATGACCAGTTTGGGGCTAACATAGTAAATTTGAGACTTCCTGAATTCTCATTTGTCCTGATTAAATGGAATGACTGTGAAGCTGGACATGCCTGAGAAATCGGGCTGATTGATACCCCCCCCCCCCCCCTTTCATTGTTGTGTCCGATCACCCCCAGCTAATAAGGACCCGTGCTGTGCACATTACTACCTCGGGATCCAGGAGGCCAAACTCGTGTTTTAAACTCGTGACTTACTCAGGATTCTGTGGACCTCATTTCTGGTGTTCCCCACGAGTTTCTGACACCAGTTTTAACACGAGTTATCTAAAACTTGTGTTTTGTGCTCTTTGGTTTGATAAAACAGTGGGGGATCGAACCCTAGACCTCTCACATACAATGCCAGTACTCATACTAAGCTATACACAATTTGATTGAGAGGTCAGACATTTAGACTGTACTTAAACCATAAAGAACTGAGGTTTTAATGGAAAAATCTGCCAATTCTATATCATAATAGTAAGATATTTTTCAATTCAATCTTCAGATAAAGATCTGAACTCACAGAAATTCATAAAATAAGATCATACCAGTATTGGAGGGTTTACTCAGAGAAATTGTGATATAAAGATATCAATTTCCCATGATTATCTTTGGGATTTCCTGATAAAATCTCAGGGAAAAACTCAGGGACAATCTGTGTAGAATACATGTTATACTCTGAAATAACATGTATCCAACACACGTGTAGGTGAAACACAGTTTTACCCTGTAATACTCCTGGTTTCACATGACACCAGTATTACATGATAAGAACACGTGTTAAAACTAATGTAATATACATGGTTTACTTGGAGAATAACACAACACCAGTATTACACAAATTTAGCATGTTGTAAACTGGTAAATACACGTGTCCTGTTTGCTGGGCTGTGGGTGAGCCTGGATGCCTGTCGCAGGGTTGAGTAGCTTTAATTAGCCCTACTAAGAGCTACCTAGCTCAGTGATACTGTATTGAATAGCATAATGGTGACTTTAGTTTCTGTTTTGCAAAACAAGAATCAATATTGTGGGAGGAGACGTGGCTGAATAGCTCACACGACCACAAATGACCTGGTGGGTGCAGTGAATGCACCCACCCCCTCTGTGCTGCATGGGTTGACCAATTAGGTTGCAGCTTGGTCAAAATTGTTTACTGGGTGTATGAAAGGAGGTATCCCATTGGTTGTTGGTTCCCTCTTCTCACTCAGGTGAGATTTGGGTGAATTATATATACAGAAAATTATTATAGAATTATCATTTGGGATACTTTCATACCCTATTTGCATTTGTGGTTTCGATCACAGGATCTCATCAGGTGTGTTATAGGCTATTTATGCAACATCATTGTATTCCCATTGGTGGGAGTGTGATCTAGGTCACACTGACCCAGTTAGTTTCATGCTTCTGTAGCAATATACCCATTTCACCACTAGGTGGTGTATGTGTTTTGTGCAGCATATATTCTATATAGGTCAGGGGGATAACTTCATGTTATAGGTCATTTTGAGGTCGGCAGGATAACAACCATTTATCAATATATATTTGGGATCAATTTTTCCTCTGAGCGGGGGATAATTGAGTATAGGCTACGGTTGCCTTTTCTCTTTTTATTCCAGATTAGGAGGAAAAATTCCAAAAGAATCAATATTGTACTTCAAATAACAACCCCTAGATGGACACATATGATATTTTATGAGATATTCAAGCTGGTGATCCACGAGACGACATTTTCCAAAGTAACAACAAAATGTTTTTTTTCAGTCCTATATTTGTATGGCAATTACAACTTTCGGTCCTCAATTCAGTCCAGAATTGGTCCCCTATCCATGATCCATGGTGAAGTTTAAAACTGATTATTTCCTCACATCTTAGACTAGAATGAGTAGGAAAACAATGGGGGAAAATTGGTTTGTATATTCATCAAAATTTGTCATGTATAAAAATGTAAATTTTGACCAGATATATGATATATTTACCAGTACGACCATAAATAAGTGAAAATAATTAATATTCATTGGAAGGCATAAAAACAACATCATATTAAAGCACATTCATTGTATTACAATATAGTTAAGTTTGCAATGTAATGGACCCTCAAATGATTTAAATAACTGAAAATGCATAGACTTAAAACAATCAGTCCAAAATCGGTCCTGAATCAGTTCAATAATATAAAATTGCTTATCAATTCCATCAGTCCATTGTTTGATGTTGCTTAAGATATTTTTATATTTCAATTGTCTGCTAAAAAATCAGTTTAGGAATAATCGGTTGGTATGATCCACAAGCCGATTTTCCAAGAAAAAAATCAAACCTATTTTGGAGCAACATGATTTTTGGACCGACATTGGGCCCATCTTTTTTAATTGGTCTACTGTCAATCCCATTTCTTCGTCTCGTGGATCATCAGCATTGCTGAATCAGAAAATTCAGCAAAGTCCCCTTATAGTTATAGTGTTCCATAGATCCATAGTACACCATTACCAATTTCTAAATAGCTTTACAAAAGTATAACATAACAACTAAATTATCAGAACTGGAATTATACAACTGGAAGAACATGCACTAATTGTACGTGAAGTTGTCTTGTAATATAAAAAAAAAAAAAAAAAAAAAAATGACATACTGTATTTTTCCCAAAAGTAATGTTTTCTTTATAGATGGCTGGACTTTCAGGATATGTCTGAAGTCAATGACTGGTTGGCATTACAATGGTGAAGCTAGTACTACATTGTCCAACAAGCCCTGTCTACAATGGGTAGGTTCAGACATGCAACAAACAGGGATCTTCCCCGACGCATTTGTAAGCTCTGCAGCCAGTTACTGCCGCAACCCTGATCTCGACCCTAATGGACCATGGTGTTATGTGGATGATGGCAACACAAAGGAATACTGTGAAATACATCTGTGTGGTGAGATACACATCTATAAATTGATTTAAAGCAGAGCACCAGTGATAAACTACAACAATAATATCAAAAGATCTTGTCTTTCTGATGTCATCAGTCAAAACAGCATTAAAATCGGATCAACGTTCAAAAGTTATTGAAGAAATAAGATTCTCTTGAGCTCCCCACTGGGGGCAGCCATTTTGAATAGATTTCCCAGCATGCACTTCACCATTTAACCAAATTGCGGTTCCTGTTTAGATTATATGGAAGTGGTTTTGGTGCAATTTTGACTTCTAGGAAATTGGATAGGCTTTCCAAAACCTATCCAATTGTGAAAGTATTCTTATTTATATTACAGCCTAATGTCAATATGATGTCATGAATATGACATTCTGACGTTCATATCTGGTCAAACATATGACAATTAAAATGCTATATCTTTGGATTCTTTTAATTGATTTAGGCTAAATGAATTTTATTTGATTGGTAATGACATGGGAATTCATATGTCTTTACTAATAATAATGAACTAAATGATTCTTTTTGGTGCCATGGTAACCAACATTGATAGATTTAACCATTTTCTACTATTTTGTTGCTATGGAAAAAATATTTTCCAGGGAAAATGTCTCATAATTGTTGTTTATTGGTGCATCTATTGATGACCATCTTTTGCGGCATAAAAAACTACATAGATGCATTTTTCAGTTCAAAAAATGAAATTATCTTATATATTTTTTAATTATTACCCTTAATATTGATTTAAATTGGCTTAAACGTTCAGGAAATATTTTTCATTTAAATGTAGACACCATTCTTTTCACAAGATGATCATCATAAAACTAATGTAACAAATCCTTTCCAAACCTATCAGACTGTGTGTACTGAAAACCTGAAGCAGTTGTATGAAATATTGAAATAAATGACACTAGATAGCAAGCTACCAGTTGACGTCAGTATAATCTTGATATGTTTTCTTTAATCCCCATCCCAATTAATGTCCTTCTATATACATCCCTGCCCCTAACAATAGTCCACTACCACCCGTGACCCCCCCCCCCCTCCAACACACACACCATTCTCATATGAAACTGAAATTGTTATTAAAATAATGTGATTCTTCACTTGTTCATAAATCAAACTATTGAATTATAATAAAAAATGGAAATTATATGTACATATTGTAAACGTGGCCACCATGCTGGCAATCATGTCTGATGTCCTTGTCTAAAACTCCAAAGTGAAAAAAGTTAATGAAATTTTGAAGTTTTCAACTTATTTTTGGACACTTGGCATATCATAAAATCATGGCTGCAATGCTGAACAAAATGTCTGATAATCTTGTCTAAAAGTTGGAAGTGAAATTTGAAAATTTCACACAAATATGAAAGTATGAACTTGTTTGTGGACACTTAGTTTATCATAAAGCATGGCATCCATGCTGACAAACATGTCTGATGACCTTGTGTACAATTTGGAAGAGAAAAACAATTGTAAATATCTTAAATTGTGAGCTCATATTTGGACATTTGGTATGTCATAAAAATATGACTGCCATACTGACAAACATGGTCACCATGCTGACAAACTTTTGTTGAGAATTTTTCAATGACAGCCAAAGTAGTGAATTACAAGCTAACTATTCAAGAAGAAATATCAGTTACTGTTTTAAAACCTTGAAATCATTTGTGATAAAGTATATCTAACAATCAAAAGGTTGAAAATGCTTCAATCGCCACCAAACTTTGTAAATGAACTTGATATGAAATACTTCAAATGATATATATTATAAAATCATTGTTTATTCTAAATGCAAACATTTTAAACACTTTTTTAAGTTGCTACCTTGCCGTGCATCTATCCTAAGCTAGAAAACACTTTTTAAGGACCTGACCAATGAGAGCAGAGTATTTCAAATATAGGTCAGGTTGCCATGCATTGCTGGGCCCGTTGCTAAGTCCCATTGCAAACCTCTGGCCCGTTGCTAGGTCTCACTGCAGGATCCAACACTCCATGCATTTTCTGTACTGTTTTGGCTATATCTCTTTTGCTGATCATTTAATCAAAACACAGTAAGCGAGAAAGTTGTTTGTATAGATCTATGCTACAGGAATATCACAAAATTTTCACATTTTACTAAACATTCCTTACAGAATGAAGGCTTAGGCCGTCGGCGGCCGTCATTCGGCCGTCGTTGGCGAACATTAAACCAATACATCTGGTATAATCATATCCACAGTATTATTTAGGTAAATTAGTAAATAATATAGTTATTTCTCCGTGTTATAACGTGAATAACGCACGGGGGTGGGGTCTCGACCTTCTGGAGCCTGGCTAGAGGCACGGGGGCTTCGGGCACCTCGCCGCAAGCCTACGGCATGCTGCGAGGTGCCCTCAGCCCCCCTGTGCCTCTAGCCAGGCTCCAGAAGGCCTCGACCCCACCCCTCCGTGCGTTATTCCCTTATTAAGGGTATTACTGCAGTACACTGGGAGTCTTTTAAATCCTGAATGAAATGTTGGTGGCATAGGGAAAGGGTTAACTTATAATTAACTAACAGATTGATGATCTATCAGCACTTTGATTTACTCAAAAAGCTTTATTGAATTTTGAAGTTGAAATACCGTTCTATCCCTAGAGTGGTCTCATTTGATGGAACAGAGACATTGTATCCGAGATAAGCCATGGTGCACACAAGAGCCCCTGCTGTTATGATGCAACAACTTTAGCTATTTTCTTCCTGTAAACCATTCCAGAGTATTTTAGGACTGATTAGTACATAATTTTGATTAATTTTTGTAGGAGACATTAAGAAGACAGACTGTAGGACAAGTCAAATAGGCTGGGAGTATCAGGGAACCCTGGCAGAGACTGTGTCAGGCCAGACTTGTCAGCGATGGGACAGTCAGAGTCCCAATACACACTCCATCTTGGCTGCTCAACTTCCGGAGAAAGATATTTCAGCTGCAGCAAATTACTGTCGTAATCCAAATAAGGTTGATACTGGCCTCTGGTGTTACACAGCTGACTCACAAGGTATCGGATCTTGCTTTGTCCCACTTTGTGGTAAGTTTATTCAGATTTCATATTTCAAGTTGTTTGTGAAAAAAATCTACGAAATGTTTGTTATAAAATTATAAGTATATATACATCATTATAAAAAAGGAAAAGCAGCCTCTGAATATCAAAAATGACAGACTGAGCATTTAAAAGACTGAACTTTTAAAAAGTGATATTTTCTTTTTTCATCTACTTTTCAGAGTGAAGATACAAAAAAGAGACACTGCACCACATAAGATGGAGTATCTTCCTCCCCTATACATGGGAGATGAAACCAAAGAGGAATATTGTCAGACTGTTTCCATCCTATGCTATGGAATCTTTGTTAAAATCTCTCAAATAGTTATGTAATATTGGGTAAAGGGCTGAAATTAATTTTGAAATAGAGATTTTTGTAAGCTAATAACTATGACCTCACACAAACAAACAAGAAGCAAATGACTATCAAAGTTCCGATCGTTGGAACGATCGATGTTCGCCCTTAACTAGAAATCAGAAATCTCATCATAGAGGTGGGGGGGTCCCAGTAGTGTCCATTGGGCAGTGCAGCTGTCCCGGGCATTCATTGGTCAACCTGATTGACCAATAGGACTCCCTCCTATATCACTGTCCATGCGCCCAAGCAACCATGACCCCCCCCCCCCTCTCCTCCTCCCCCTACCCGGCCTTGCATACACTGACTGCCACCCCACCCCCCACCCCCACCCCCCCACTATGTTGAGTGGACTGCAGGTGCCAGTGGCTCAAGTACTGGTTATGTAACCCACTTCTGGCTTCTCAAACTGCACCCTCCCCCAACCCCCACTCCTTGAACTGAGTTCAAGGAGTGGGGGGGGGGAGGGTGCAAGGGAGAGGCCTGCCCACTAAATTACACTTGATGCACACTAATTGTCCTGCTTACAAATGCATGCCGGTGGACAAAGGCCTGTAGCTACTTGTATGTAAGATTGTGTAACCGGGCAATCAGATCAAAGCCCAAATACCTACAAAAGACATGACTGATTGAGTGAGCCCTTCCCATAAGCTACAATACTAAAAACTATAATTAAGGGCTTACAATAAACATAACATTACTCATTTTGCATCCAGCCCTAAAGTCAAAAAAATAAGCAGAGTGTGATTGAACAAGAAAAAAATATCTTTTTCGGTTCTCTGGACTGAAAAATCTTATTTTGGTGGTGAAAAATAATCATATATTCTGATAAATGACCCGTGGCACCACACTTGCTGCCTCCCTTGATAATGTGTTTGCCAGGAAGACTGGCCACTGTGTGTCTATGAGTGGTGGATGGTGAGGTAGGGGAGGGGAGGGGGAGGGGAAATAGGAGTCAGTCAAGGCAAAAGGATATTCGTTTGTGTCTTTTTGTTTTCACTTATTAAATTTGGAATAAAAATCAAATTGAAATGAAGATATGTTACATAATTAAGTAATATTAAATCAAATGCGCT
The DNA here is from genome assembly GCA_936440205.1 of Lepidonotus clava. Lineage (NCBI taxonomy): Eukaryota > Metazoa > Annelida > Polychaeta > Phyllodocida > Polynoidae > Lepidonotus > Lepidonotus clava. The sequence continues at coordinate 12,020,775 of OW387149.1, forward strand.
TCAGCATAGTTTGAACATTTATACACTAAGGGCTTAGATATCCAACTCTGAGACATGCATCCAGACTTGAACCATCAATATCAAAACCGGAGAATTTTATGGGGCTATGGGGAGGGGGAGCCACACAGGAGAAGGGAGGAGGAGATATTTGTTACAAATGAGGGTATTCATAGCACTTCACACACCATATATTTCACACAATGAAAAATTGTACTAATGGCTTAGTACTTTTTATACATTGTCATAATATATGATCCAACAAGGATCAGGCTTAGCAAGTCTACTTCTAGTCTACTCCTAGGAGGAATATCTTACGCTCCTAGCGCCACCTGTTAACCAGTATAAAAGGCGCTGCAAGGTAGGGAGCGAGCAGTTAGTGAAAAGTTTGTGAGTTAGTTGGTTAGAAGAAACATGTTTAACCAAGGAGTTATACCTGGAGTAAGTACATCGACTCCGTGTAACAGACTGGAGTTTACCAATACCCACTACCTCGGACATAGGATTGTGTTAGAGCTAAATGCTAGAATGGTCTAGAAGGCGTTGGAGCAACTCGTGTTCTAAATGTGGTTGATTGCTGATAGGAGATGGGAGGTGGACTGATGAAGACTTATACATGGTGGCTTTGACTCGGGATGAGATGTTTATTGAATAAAACCCTTTCATATTAAGAAGCTCCCTCATCGTTCATTTCTTTTGAACTATTGGGAAATGAATGGACAAACTTTAAACGCGGTCTGAATTACTCAGACATTCTGGAAAGCAACTTACGAAGACTTGGATATACACGAATCTTACGCAGTCTTAAATCAAACATCAACAATAGTTCATTTGGTGGAGATACCCGAAACATGACTTGTGCCGTTTTGCTCATCCTTGATGTCAGCCACCGGTGACTTTGAGGCTTCCTCTAACCCCAAGCCTCAATCTTTGCGGCCCGCAGGACACGATGTGTCAACATCATATACAGGGAATGTGGAAAACCGCCACCTGGTAGGTAATCCCTTAGACGGGGAGGCACAGAGACAGGAGGTCGCAGCCAGACCCAAGCAGCTCTGCCCCGAAGGTGCACAAAATTACCAAACCCGTGGCAAAGGTAAACCATTTCCCTGGCACCTAGGGTCCAAAGATAGGCCGGTTCTTGACGAAGGACTTGAAACCCTAACACACTCGGGACGAGTTGAAGGGAAGAACCGTCTCACGGAATATCAGCAATATTGGAACCCAGGGTACGTACCACCTACGGACCACGAAACTGGTACTAGCTCTCGCTCCACCTGTGAATCTGATGTGAACAATCCGTGGTGTAACCAAAGTGTTCCTTATCGTTTACTGCCCGCAGCGGGAGGTGAAGGCGAACAGGAAGTTTCCAATGGAGATAACCTATTTTCTTCAGGAAATCTAAAACAACGACAAAACACCGCGGATAACTCCAGCCCATCAGGGGGAAAACGCCCCGAAAATCCGGTAATCCTACCTGATGGGAGCTCTCTCACCTATCCATTACCCCAACGACTTGAGTTTATCAGTCACCCACTGGTAACACCAACTCACCCCAACCCGGGGGCGTCCATTCCTTATTCCACTGTAGCTAAAGGAAAAACAGTGGGAAGGGATAGGGGAGTGGGAAGGGAAGCAGAGGGAAACAGCGAGAAAGTAGGTAATTTACAACCCTATCGATTAACTTACGGGGTAGAAACGAACTTAGACCAAGCTGGTAAAAGAGCGGAAGCTCAGGCCTTTGATCCAGCCGAAATATTAAAGCAGTGGGCAGACACAGGCCCCGAAAAGCACATAGATTTAGAGAGGCTAAGCGATCAGGATAGTGAGGAAAATGTAACGCTAAAAGCACCAGATTTTAACACTCCAACTCAAGAATTGTATGATAAATACGAAAGTGAAGACGAAGAAGAAGATAGGGAATTAGAACAAGCTATCGCGAGTGTCAGAAAAGGTAGTCCTGATAGAAAATTAGCTAGAGAAGATAGATCAACCTCGTCTTCATACGAACTTATTACCGAGGATGGTTTAGACACAGGTAAGAAAGCTAAACTTGAAAGTGAGGATGAAATTAGTGTAGAGGAAATACCTGTGAAAGAACAGTGGGACGATCACGATATACAAAACCTCCACGAAAATAATATGGCGGAAGGAGGCGTTCCTTTGATGGATCTAGTAGAAGAAAGAGAGGATAGGGATCAACGCCAGCAACCCGATGAAGGGGGAGCTGGGGGTGTAGATATGGGGGCATGGCCTCCTGACCGTGGGATGGGCCCTGGGGGACCCCAACAAAACAATGGGAATGGCCAGATCCTAATCCAGCAGCCGGGCCGAGGCGCGCCGGCAGGAGGCGGGATAGACCTTGGGCCCATACAACAAAATATGTTGTACCCTTTCATAAGGCAGGCAATGGGAGCCCCTATACAGGCAGGTCAAGGAGGAGGGGGAAACCAACAGGGTCAACAGGCCCAAGGAGGCCAAGATAATCAGGCCAACCCTCTTCTTAACCAACAGGCCCAAGGAGGCCAGGATAATCAGGCCAACCCTCAGAGGGCTATTCCTCCTCTTAATCAGCAGGTCCAGGGAGACCAAGATAATCAGGCCAACCCACAAGGGCCTAACCCTCCTCAAAACCTTCTCAATAACCCTCCTCAAAACCTTCTCAATAACCCTCCTCAAAACCCTATTAATAATCTCCCTCCGAATCAGCCCAATCTGGGGATAAACCCTGGGGGACTCCAGCAACCCGGTGCAGGGGGAAATGGTGGTGTGAATCCGGGAATACAGCAGCCTAATCCTGGGGTAAACCTTGGGGGACTGCAACAAAATGATGGGGGAGGCCAACCAGGCCAACAGCCCGGCCGGGCCGAGCCAGCAGGAGGTGGGGTCGATCAAAACCTGCTCCCTCACCTATTGCAGGCGATGGCACTCGCTGCCAATCTTAACGCAGGCCGAGGAAGAGCGAATCAGCAGGTTCAGCAAGCCCCAGCAGGCCAGAATAATCAGGTAAATCCACCAGGACCCAATAACCCTCCCCCGAACCAGAACAACAATCCCTTCCCTAACCAACCCAACAACCCCCCAAACCCACCGAACCCTCCGCCGCCCGGACCACCAGGTCAGAACAACCCTCCAAACCCACCGAATCAACCAAATATTTGGGAAATTCTACCACAGTTGAGCCAGGCACTGGGACAAACACCAGCGCCAGTGCGTGAAACGACTCACAGTGGTCACCAAAGGGGACCAAACATTAGGTTACCGTGGTTTAGTGGAAAAGAAGACGAGCAAATAGAAAAGTATTTCAGGGAATTAAAACGACTGAAAGCTATCTATGACTGGTCGGACGCCCATCTCCTGAATATGGCGCTGTTAGGCCTAAAAGGAAGGGCCGACGACTGGGCAGGAGCGTTAGCTGAAAGTGAGAAAGACTCGTTTGAGAAACTAGAAGCCCAAATGACCAAGATCTTCGGTGATCGAAGGGCTAAGTGGCAGAAACACGCAGAGTTCTGTGGCCTTAAACAAGGAAAAGACCAGAGCGTGATCGAATTTGCAGGTGTTCTGAAACAAAAGCAAGTGAAAGCAGAGGCGAGTGAAAGCATGATGTTAGCTGTGTTTTTAGAAGGATTAAAACAGGGCGTAGCCAGACAAGTAGCCATACTGGACCCTAAGTCTTTCACCGAAGCGGTGGATTGTGCAACGAGACTAGAATCGTTGGACAAAGGCAAAGGGGGAACTAAAATATCTAATGCAGTGAGCGAACTGGCTGGAAGCCAAGAATCAGAGGAGACCGCGGCCCTAAACTCCATCTCAGAACGGTTTGGAGTGGTGCTGGCCCGACTGGAGGCCGCTCCATGGTTTCAGAAACCAAAGCCAGGGCAAAGCGGGACTCCCCAGAGTGGTGGTAACTTTAAACAGCAAGGTTATGAGAGAAAAGATAGGTACGAAAACCAGAAAGGTGAAAGAAATTCAGATCAGAAGCCTAAATCCAATATCGCCCCGAACAGAGAGGCAGATAAGGGAAAGAATCTGCCAACTCAACAGAAAGTAGAGAGACCCAGGTTGCCTTTTGATGAAAGTAAGTTTTGTATCATTCATCAACAACATGGTCACTCTACAGAAGCGTGCTTGTGGTTAAAGAATAGGTTGAGGGAAAAACCCCCGCGGATCTACAAAGATAGCAAAGCCAGTGGTACCGAACAAAAGAATCAGGGAAACTAGAGGAAGGGTCCGTTCATTCCACGATAGAATTAGGCGCAGTGGACGGACCGGCTAGGAGAGAGATAGGAGACGAAGCATTTTTCTTAACGTTAAGATTTGATGATCAGAAGGAGGTTAGATCTTTAGTAGACACAGGAGCTAGCGATTGCTTCATGTCCACCCATTGTAAACGACAGATCCCTAAACAATGCATTTTAGATGAATGGAAGGTATCGAAGGGAAACATCAGTTTGGCAGACAACTCGTCTCAAGTAATACTAGAACAAATTAGATGTAAGTTTTCAATCCAGGGATCGGTGGTCTGCTATGATTTCAACATAGTGGACGATCTATGTCACCTAATAGTAATCGGAAGAAACTTATTAACAGTGCTTCGATCAGATTTATCTCTACCAGGCGCAAAGATAGAAGTGTTTTGTGGAAACCCTATAGTTAGCAAAGAAACAGTGAAAATCCCGCCGGGAAATGAATGCATCATACCGGTAACCACTCGAGAGCCGCTGGGATTAGACTCACCGGTAGCTTACTGCGCACCGGCGGTAACCGCACCAGTCCTAGTGGAGGGGTGCGTGAATACGGTGGGAAGCCAGTGGTGGATCAAAGTCATGAATCCGCTAGATGTAATGCAAGAAATCACTCCCCAGGAAGTATTAGCTTTTGCGGAAGAATGCGCAGTGCCTGAGGTAAACCAAAATCAGATAGAGGAGTTCCTAGACTTGTGTTATCTAACTAAAACAGAGACCCCAATGTCCATCTGTAGGATTTCTGTAGAAGTAATGAAAGACGCAGTGCAAATGGAAAGCCAAACCTCTGAGGAGAAATCCCGAGGTAAAATGGATGAAAATGTGAGTAAAATAGATCTGACCGAGTCGTGCTTAAACAAAGAACAACAGGTAAGGTTTAGGCAAATGCTTAATAACAATAGAAATGCACTAGCGTTCTCAATGGAAGAGTTAGGTCACTGTGAAATAGCGCCGATGAGAATCATTGTGGATGAGTCGCAGGGAGTCATAAGTTCCAGACCATACCGATACTCTCCACAGAAAATGGATATCATCGATGAACAGGTTAGGCAACTCATAGATATAGGTGTCATAGAGCCCAGCGAATCGGCTTGGCGAAGCCCGCTGGTGGTAGTGCAGAAGAAAGACGGCAAACCTAGGCTCTGTACAGACTTTCGCATGCTTAATCAAGTCACTTTTAAAGATAAATTCCCCATGCCCACGGCTCGCTCGCTTTTCCTATATATGGCTTACAAGAAACCCACTATGTGGACAGCTTTAGATCTGTTGAGCGGCTATCATCAATGTGTAATCGAAGAAGACAGTAGAAAATATACCGCTTTTGAGACCCCGATGGGGGTGTATCAGTATAAGCGTGTACCATTTGGCTTAGTTGGCGCACCTTGGCAGTTTACCAAGGTAATGGCCATAGCGCTAAAGGGATTGATTCCTAGAACATGCTTAGCATATTTAGACGACGTAATTGTCTACGACACTACATTTGAAGAACACCTGGCGAGCGTTGAGGTGGTTCTCCAAGCTTTGGCGAGAGCTAATCTCAAACTGAAACCGTCAAAGTGTGAGTGGTGCCGCAGTGAAATCAATTTCCTCGGCCACGTAGTAAACGCGGAAGGTGTGGCTACACAAAGGGTAACCACAGAAAAGATTACAGCCTTTAACCGTCCACATAATGTGAAAACCATTAAATCCTTTCTGGGACTGTGTAACTACTACCGATCGTTTGTCCCTAATTTCGCTGATCTAGCGAAGCCTTTAAACCGGCTGCTAAAGAAAGAAGTCTATTTTGAGTGGACAGAGGCCTGCGAGGAAGCGTTTCAACAGTTAAAGAAATTGCTAACCTCGCCGCCCTTACTAATTCATCCAGATATAGGGGGGCATTTTTATCTACTAACAGATGCATCAGACGCCGCGTGCGGTGCAGCGGTTTGCCACAAACTAGATGAAATCTACCGTCCGGTTGCTTTCTGGGGATGTACTCTCCGGGACGCCGAATTAAATTATTCGGTAACAGAAAAGGAGGCTCTGGCAGTAATTAAAGGCATTAAGAACTACGAGGACATGTTGCAGGGAGCTAAAATCACAATAGTGACTGATCACAAACCGTTGATTCCCCTGCTACAGAGTGCCTACAAAGCCCCGTCAGCCCGGCTGAGACGGTGGGCTTTAGCGTTATCAGATTTTGATTTTGAAATCACATATGAGCCAGGAGCGACTCATTTTCTACCGGACTATTTGTCTAGAGTCTATCATGAGCATGTCCCAGGTGAGGAATATGAACCCGCCGTGGGATGTGAGTTATTTGAGGCCGAAGTTCAGGATGAAGAGCTTTCTGTGGCTACGGTATTAAACGCGCAACTCCAAGATGCAGAGTGCGCGCAATTGATAGACTACCTGCAGGACGGAGACCTACCAACAGATCCCATTGAAGCTAGGCGAATAATGGACCAAGCTGATTTTGTAGGAATGGTAGCACCGGGAGTACTGTGTAGGTTCAACATCAAAAGGTATAACAAACACCAAGACCAACTGGTCAGACTCAAACCTCGTATGATAGTTCCAGGAAAGTTAATTCCCAAAGTCCTGAGACTATTACATAATGACATCTTGGCTGGGGGACATGTAGGGATCAGTAACCTCACTACCAAAATCTCTGAGAAATTCTACTGGCGGAACATGAACGCCGACATCGTAGACTATGTAAAGGCTTGTGAGACCTGTTCTCTAAGGAGACGGGCCCCACATTTCAAGGCCTTAGCTAAGTCTTGGGAGAGACCAACCCGACCCTTTGAGGTAGTACAGTGTGATTTCATCGGGCCGCTAAAGAAGGCTAGGGATGGGTCAAAATATATCATGACCTTCATAGACCTACTGACAGGTTGGCCGGAGGCTTTCACCACTAAAGACTCCACCGCGCAGACCGCGGCTAACTGTTTCCTAACCGGAATAGTGTGTCGGTATGGGCGGGTAAACCGCCTGCACACAGACCGGGGGGCGGCCTTCCTCTCAGGGCTATTCAGGGAAATCACTACACGACTAGCGTGCAAGCAAACGTTCACTACCGGGCGAATGCCGACTGGCAACGCTCGAGTAGAGAGACTACATAAAACCATTGAAAACCTGATTGCTTATTATATCCCTGACGATCACTGTAACTGGGTCGATCTACTTCCCATTGCATTATGGACAGTTAGATCCACAATCAGTGTACGGTCGGGATACAGCCCGCACACCCTGCTGTTTGGCAGAGATCCAATCAGTATGGGAATGCCTGAGCAAGGAACAATTCCTGAAACGCTGAACGACTGCGAGTTTTTCATGCAAACCAAGGATAATATTGCTATGTTTAGGAATATGGCTGAAAGGGTAGTTCAAAACTACGAAAAAGATCTGAGACTGCGAATTGACGAGCGGGCGCGGCCCACTCAGATGTACGAAGGTGATATGGTATACATGTACGACCCTCTAGCTAGTGAAAATAAAGCATCTAAGTTCTCAAACAGGTATACTGGGCCATTCAGGGTAATTGAAACAAAAGGAGACCACCTTGTTAGACTAGTGTCTTTAAAAACTGGAAAACAGGTCCCACATCTAGTAAACATTTCAAAACTCAAACCTGCACATGGGCCCTGGTCTCCCGCTGCCCCTCATAACATTCCCAAACTGGTGAGAGAAGCGAAAATCACTAACTCAAAAGGGGCAGATCCTGACCGAAACCCTGAATTGCATCACACTCCGACGGGTGAAATCGCTGAGGAAGATGGCGAAATAAGGGGTGCTGAGACTGAAAACTCAACGGGAACGACCGGTCCCCGTGAGCATGATGCAGTTCCTATGACCAGGAAGGTACCTACACAAAAACCTGGCCCAAGTCCCACTGATTTAGCAGAAACGGATGGGCAAATCACTGATGGTCAGGGCACCAGTGTGGACACCACGCTGTCCACAAACTTATCCTTTGTTCCTAATAAAGCCGCCTGTGAACGGGGAACAGCTGGCGCTAATGGACAGAGGAAACGCAAACGAGCTAAACGAAGGGGCAAAAACCAGCCGTTGGAGGGGAGATCCCCTCCAGGCAACAACAAGCCCATAAAACTACCCTGCGGTGATGTGCCGATCTTGGATACGTCGGAACAGAGCCCAGGAAAAACAGTAAAGGACCATGTCCCGACGAAAGGTGGCTATAACCTACGTCGGAACCGCCGCCCTAACTACGTCGCTCTGTCCAACGGCGGAGAGAGCGACGACATGAATGATTAATGCAGGAAATTTAGCCGCCCTGTGAAAATAAAGGTTCGGCGGAGCGGCACCGTTAGCATCAGCGCTAATGGAACAGGTGGTCTCCCTCACGGCCACCTTGCCGCGCCCAGGGGCGTGGCAGAAAGGGAGGGTGCGCACACCAAGAGAGATGCCAGTGGTTGGGCGTCATCTTTTGGGACCGGATGCAAGCGTTCCCCCCCCACCTGAAACAGGATACAGCTCCAAATATGGAGACGGCATGGACAAGCGGATCGGTTATAATTTCGTGGGATCCGCGCCGATCCACCAGTCGGTCCGCAACTCTGCTCCCAGACAGTCACCTCTGCTGCAGGTGATTGTGCGCGCAACCCAGCCCGGGACGAAACGGAGATAGATATTGATTCTATCTCTGAACAGAAGTTGGAGATAGAAATTGTTCAGCCTCCGACTTTTCCTGGAAGGAGCAGAAAGAGAACTTAGTGGGACACTGATCCACCGACTCATGGGGAACTGTCTAGCCCTCCGGCCACATAGCAATCCAAAGGGAACCACTACTTTCCCTGCGGACACGGAGGGAAGGATTATCGTCCCCCTGAGAAGGAAACGGATTAGCCGGCCCACCCTGAGGGCGCTGCCTACCAAGGGAAGGTTCGTTGGGCCATTCTTTTAGGATTTTACCAAATGAAAGAAAAGGCAGTCGAGAAGGAGAGTGCTAAGAAACAACCGGCTCAGACCCTTAGGCGGTGGAGTTGGCCGGGCCGGGGCGGTGTCCGTCCGGACTCGACCGACGCCGGGATTGCCCGGAAGAAGCCAAGGACACCAGCCCGGCGGCCCACCAGAGCGACCACAGGCGGAGCCAAGAGGTCCGCCAAATCGGCTCCAGCCAAAAAGAAGACAGCAGAGAAAGATTTCTACAATTTATCTGAGGTGAGTGACTCGGAGCCCGAGCCAAGGCTAACGGCGTTGGCCAAGCCGGTTCAGAAGGAGGAAGCGGTCAACCAACCAGTGCAGATACAGGCCGGCTGGTTCTGGGACCTTACGCAACCACTGTTCCAACTATTTGAGACTGTTGACGAAATTAGGAGAACAGTAGGACTAGATGTGCCAAAATCAAACAAACAGTTAGCTGAGATTAAAACTCAGGTAGCTCCTTTTATTCAAAGGACCACACAAAACTCTAAATGCGTCAGGGAAAGTACCAGCCTACAAACAAAACGAGGCGGCCGACCTCTGCCCACTCTGGAAAGGCGATCGGGAGGGGAACAGCTAACCGTCGCCGCTCCAGGACTAAAAGTGGAGGTAGCACCCGTTCAACACGCGCCAACCCCACCGGTGGGGAACGGGCCAGCGGGAGCTCCCCTCCTCCACCACTTACAGCCTGCGGACCCCGCTTGTTTAGACTTGAGCAGCTTGACAACGAGCTGCAACGCCAATCCCTCACCACTGCTATGGAACCAGCAGCAGTGGACGCCAACCAGCCAGCCGGGGGGCCCACTGTGGCCGAGCCCACTCCCAACGACAAACCCACCGCAAGTACCAAACCCATACCCCTCGAGCCAACCGTCGTACGACCCAACGGGGGCCGTTTCGGACTGGAACCTACTAGGCCAAGACCCCTCAGAGCAATGCGCCCCTCGTCCTGCGAACGTATGAGAGGCTTAAGAGTCACGGTCACCAAGGATGAGAGCGGGATCATCAGGCGAGTGGTAAATGACAACGGGCAAAACCTCTACGAGCATGTCCCAAACTAAACAGACCAGGAGGCCCGAGAGGAGAGCATTTTTCGGCGCATGGATGTTAGTAATGCGCAGAAAAATAAGGTAACTTTACTGTGAACATGTTTTAGATAAACTGCAAAATTAACTTTCTCAAACTATCGCTAAGGCCAAAACAAGGACAATGAAGTGGCTGGTGCTGTTAGTATTAGCTATAATAGGGGGCATTAGGGGAGTGCATAACGACTCCGGCCCACCTGAAGGGCTAGCCCCTAACGCTGAAGTAATAGCTCTAGAACAATATGGAGTAGTGTTAAAACCAGGGAAGTTAATGTCCACCGCGGATATAACACACGTTCGACAGGGCTTCCTAATCACTATTCCAAGGAGGCGCCCCTTCAACAAAGCTACCTTTGGCCAGGTATGTCACCGATATCTACAGGGAGGAGACGCCCTCGATCGGGCCTGCTACCATATCAGGTCGCTGGTCAGTTGGATGGATCAGACGTCACAGGCGCTTAAGGGTCGGTACCGAGAAGTTCTTAATGAAACCTTAAGTTCCCTAATAAAAAACACTCAACAAGACCTTCAAAATCAAGAGTCGGAGTTAAAATCTAGTGGAAGGATCAAAAGAATGAAGAAGTTGCCCACAATGCTAGACGATCCAGGGTGGCCGACCTTTCCTCTTCCAACCTCTTGGAATCAAGGACTGGCGGCTGATGTCAAATATAACAGAGAATTGATTAGAGTATTGCAGGAGTCTTCGAACCAAATGATCGAAGACTTGGCTCTGATGAATGAAAAACATGACGAGGCTGTCGAAAAGGTTAACCATGTCGTGATAGGCCTACTGGACAATCTAAGATCACTAAATAAGGCACACAACACGACTCGCCGAAGGTTAAAACTAGTGCAACATAAGGTGGATTGGATGGAACTGTACCTGAATATGATACCGGTCGCTCTAGAAGACAAGTTAGGAGAAATGGTGTATCTTCAACTAATGGTAGAGCAAACTCGCGTGTTCAGGAAAGGTGTACAGCGCCTGACGCGGGGCCAGCTGACTATGGACTTGGTACCCCGCCAATATATGGTCGGAGCGGTCCAGGAAGTGAACAGATATCTGAAGGGGATCCACCCCAGGTTCCATGTCGCGTTCACAGATCCTTCCTTCTATTACGAGAACAGTCAACCTTCGTTCAAATTCAATGAAACCACTCAGGAATTTATAGTGTATGTAAGGGTGCCTGTGGTGGCTGATGAACATTTGTTCCGAGTCTACGAAGTACTAACTTTTCCTGTGCCAGTGACGGTTAGGGGGCGACGTAAGAAGGACGCTCTCCAAATTGTTAATCTACCCAAAAGTGTCGCCATGTCCATGTCCCGCCAGTATTACGTACCATTGGCTAGTGGCAGTTGGTCAGGTTGTTATGGACAGACCATCACGCTCTGTAAGGACCTACCTTATATGAAAAAGATTACAGACAACACCTGCACTGCTGCGCTACTGAGGCGCGACGACCTAGCGATCCAAGAAAAATGTGAGCTGGACTATCTACTGGAAGCAGACTTCGGAGAGATGGCAGTGTATCTAGACGACGGAGATATGCTAGTGGTCAGCGCCGACACCAGAGGCCAAATGATTTGCAGAAACCAGCCTGCGGTCGGAGTAAACATAGAAAATTATGCAAGGGTTCAGGTGGAATGCGACTGTGCATTCCAAACACAAGGAGCATGGATACCGTATAGCTTGCGAAATTGTGACAGGCACACCAGGATCACCACGGTTGTGTACCCACATAATGACCTGTTGGAAGCAGCAAGTCGTGTGAAGGGGTGGGACATGAATTTCACGACGTCCAAAAACGAACCCACTATGTTAGAGTCAGACCCTATTCCTGAAACAATTAGGAAAGACCTGCTGGAGATCGAGGAAAGCCTGAAGGCCAAAATACCTGTAACCTCCTTGGCCAAACGAATACAAAAACACCGTAAAGACTTGGCCAAGGGTATCAAGAAAGCGACCGACCGTTATGAGGTAGAGAAACACGCCCCGTGGTTCTCTATAGGCAACTTCGGAGGCGGTTTTGGTCTCCTAACCATCTTTTGCATAGTGGTAGCTGTGACAATTATTGGATGTGTTCTCTGGAAGTGCTGGCGGAACCACCAAGGCAAGGCTGCCCTGGCCGGACTAACCATGACTTTACCTCGGGCCATGGCCTTGGAAGCGGCGGACCCGGAGGAGCTGCTGCGCAGTGAAAAGGAACTAACTGGATGCCCGGACACGACCGCCAACCCCACTGCGGTGGCAGTACTTGCTATATTACTGGCAGTACTCGTCATCGCCATAGTGGTCCTCGTGTGGCGAAAGTGGAGAAATATTAGAGGAAAAACTGTGGATGGGTTGTACGTACAGTTTGCCAACCCACATATGATAGAAACAATCTTCCTGGGCGAACTGGCTATGCCTTCAGACCACACTTACACTGAAGGCTATGTGCTCATTAGGGATCTACTGGTGACCCAGCTGTGTCTGAAGTATACTCTGACGGTAACCTGGGGGGCGCAGCTGATGGGAGCAGCAACTAGACCTGGACAGCACCCATCTAAGGTGCCACTACCCGACACCCTGAGGGTATCTAAAAAACTCGCCCGTCTGATGATGAGTAACTTAAAATACAATACCAGGGCCAGACTACTGAGATATTCCTCGGGGCTAGCCACTCCTGTACCCATGGGAGTACCTCGCCTCATCGACGCAGGGTGGTCCGATGTCGGAGCGGATTGGCCTCAACCGGTGTTGGGACAAGGAACAATGCCTAACGCTCCTCCTAGATCGACCACGCCCACCTCAACAGCGACCGGAACAGGATCTGCACGAAAGACAATAAGGCCAGGGACATCCGAAATAAATCCAGGAACGGTTTATGAAGTTATCATATGACAATGTAACGAGTGGTAAAACCTGACCTAGTACTGTACAAGTAAAATTGGTGAATTAATAACACAGAGGTACGAATACTAAAACTAAAATGTTACAGGAAGTTCGCTGGGCAATACCTGTTTGGGTAGGTAGGGTTCTGTTGACTAGCCTGATCAATAAGGATTCACCAGTCAGGAAAAACTTAGTTCGGGTAGGCTGGTCCAACCGTCTCTCTATGGACCCATGGGTTATCTAAATTTCTCTCAAGTCGAGTGTCCCATGCCCGGTAGCCTAGCTCAACACTCTAATTGTTATTGATTTGGCAACTCTTTTAAAGTAGGGAACTATTTGGAACCGATCCTAGTGTCGCAAAATTTTAGCATTTTAAAAGAAAAACTCAAAATTCTGTATAAAACCTAAGAGCGCTCAACGGGACCAATGCTCCCAACGAGCGAAGTGAACTTCCCCAAGCAAGTACCATCTACACCTGACCCCTGTGCTGTTGTTACCGCTAGGATCGGGCTGCAGTACAGGAGCCACTTGGGGAACGCCACTGTCTATTCTTTAGCATGCTTACATATGTACTCTTCTCAAAGATGAGGGGGTTGCACAAACAGCAGGAGCCTGCCCACAGGCCTGGTGTCAGTGGTGCCTGACAGGAGGCAGGACGTTGGGGTTACGCGTCACCGACGCTGCGAAGGGCACTGGGGTGGACGCCCGACCATGGCAGTCACTATGCCCCGGGTGGATTGGCTCCTGACAAGCGGTCCCTTCATCACAAAAAAAATCGACGAGTAGAAAGAAATTTACCTAAAAACTAATATATAAAGCAAACCAATATTTGTGTAACTAAGAGTTCTTCCTCAGGGAATTTTGGGCAAAATATAATAAGAACGCAGAATAATTAGTAACATTCTCAGGGGGGACGCTCTGTGACAGCACACAAGAGTACCTTATACGTGGCTCGTTTGCTCCTGGCATAGACACGCTGCAGCGGCAAGGATATGTGCAAATCCTGACAAGGCGTGCTATATTTGGGAGCTATAACGGAGGTCACAAGGAAATGTAGTTACGGGACAACAGCGAATTGGTGACATTCACAGGGTGCTCGGCTCTCTCTCACTATATCGCGACTCCCTCAGACGGGACAAGCTATCCCTGGGGGGGAGAAGCTGTAGCGAAAACTCACAAGGCGGTGGAGCGAGGTGCTGTCCTTATTAATAGCCCCGTCGTCTTGGTTATGTGTAAATGACCACTGAATCACCGTATGTCTTAGGTCAAAGGATCCTGACTTTAACATAAAAGTCAGGATCCAACGACAACTAGTATATGTACAACTGCCCATAATTCAAGACCAAATTATTTAGACTACTTTTAGACCAGTTTTAATCGGGACAGAGACAAAAAACGGCAAGAAGTCAAGTTTCGACCCGGGTAAAAATTAGAAATAATTAAAATTAATAAAGGAAATGAGCGGCTTCAGAGCTGACCGCCGTCGAGGAAAATAAAATAAAATAAATAAATGAAAATTAGTCTTGACCGCCGTCGTGGCGCTAAAAGTATCCAGGTCTCCGCTCAACAGTTGAGCTGAAGAGGGGGGACATGGATTACTGATTCCCTGATGAACAAGCTACAATAAACTTGGTTGACACCCAAAGCTAATAGGATTACCCAATCTATTAGAAAGGAGATAAAAAAAAATTCTAACTCTGTCTTTAGCACTACCTATCCCTGCCCGGCATGCGCATAGTTAGGATAAGCTGGGGGCGGAGTCTTTTCAGGAGTAGTCTTGACTCTCCACAAGAGAAACGGGCATAGACCTGAACAAGAAAACGGGTTTAACCTTGTACTGTACTTCGGTAAAGGCCCGACTTACTAGGTGCTGTCTGGAAGTAAGTGATCTAAGGAGATGCAATTACACATCTCTATAATTTAAAGGGGGTGTAGGCTGCATATTAAAAAAAAAAAAAATATATATGCAGTCTGCTCCCAATTATAGCAATGGAAACTCGGTGCTACCCATTCTGGTCCTATGAATGGGAAAGTACCGACAAACCACGTGTAACTAATAAGGACCGGGAATCAGATCAGAAATGAACCTGAATCTGAGACCCGATCCTCTAGTGATAACTAAGCAAGGAACGAATAATCTCGACCTCCCTTGTACAGTTAATACTTAATGTCCTTTAATGACATTTATACCTCACGGAATGAAAACGCTACCCCACCGCTAGTCATGTGGTTTTTCCATATAATGTAGTGTATACGGTAGACAATGAGATGTTACTGGTAACATAGGTATAATAATTATTCAGTGAACTGTTTGGAGTTGGTGGCGCACCCGTTTGCATTATCAGAAGGGCGCCGCTACCCAATATAAAGTGGAACTCGGTCTTCAGACCCCAGGCTGAATGTAGGGGGTGAACGCCGAGTTACCACCTATAACTAGCAGAAAGAGAAGGGATTTTGTCGTAACAAAATCAATCAATAAGAACAAAACTGGGGTTTTAGAGCGGATACTTCACAAAATGGAGTCAAATATGTTAGAACAGGTGTCGCCCTTGAAGGGGGTGTTAACTTGTTTGCGTATAAATCTTTGGAGTGTGTTGGGTAATTATTCTACCACACTGTACAGAAAGAGTGTTATCAGGAGTATTGAACCTTGTGACCTCTTAAGGTAAATCATCAGGGATCCAATTCCTATAATTATTCTTATCTCCCCATGAGGTCGGTTAGGGAATCTGAGCGGGACAGTTTTGCATCACCTCTCGGGCACTCATGAAACCTTTGTAGGTGGATGTTCTTGTGACGGCTCAGTCTCGACCTGTGAGCATAGGCTCCCACTCATTCATCACGAGGATATCACTGTCTGAGATGTTTGGCAATCTCGGGCACTGATAAGCGTGGCTTCTGCGTTCAATGGAACGGCGCCTACTAAGGCCTGATCTATGAATGTACGAACTCCCACGGTGTACACACATGTATCTCTGCTTGGGACGCTTGATAATCTTTGTGGTGTTGGTGCCTTTCTAGCTCTTAATAAGAATACCATTCCTTCTTTCATTATATTCATACAGAATCTTCATCTGGGAGTTCATTCAGTGTCTTAGAGACTTCATCTCGGTCTCCTCACAGTAGTATTTTTTCCCCTTCGAGACGACTTTGACAATAATACTCACTCTAACACTTATTCTAACACAATGACACTGACGAAGTCTTGCTGTTAGACTAAAACATGGGATGGGTATCTGTGGCCTTCACCACTACATCTCAAACTTACCTTGGAGTCGCCAACAGCTCGTTGGACGGCTCCACCTGTGGTGTCGCCTTACGTGGCCGACACGTCAATCTTTCCAGTACTCTGTAAGGGGGACAACTCATCAAAGAATTCTGTCACAGCCAATCTAATGCTGGACAATCTGGACCAAAATACTTGGTCACCAACAGTTAATAGTATCAAATAATACCATAATACCAATACGGTACAAATCACCCACACTCCAAAACGCCTATTTAAATCGGTAATGTCAACAAACCACTAGTTAGGAAAACCTCCTATTATCGCCCAACCACGCGCGAAGTAAAATGTTTGATCATGTTCGCCTAAGCAATCCCTCCCACTAAAATTATATAGCCTGACGCTTTTCAGTGCCAACCGTGTCACATTGCTTCAGTTACATCACCCTAACATACCGCAGGACCTGGAAAAGATAATAAGTTTAGTACGAAAGATCCTGACTCTCGGCCCGCGCCCACCATCTTGGAACCAAAAGTAAACACTAGGTGGCCACCCACGCTACCCGTTACTAAAATTACCAGCGAAACACAGTTTCTGGTTCCGGGAGTGACATCAGCTTCCGGAATACAACCACGTGAGGGCGAGCTGAGAACCACCAAGAAGAATTTGGCCAACAATCTCCTTAAAATCTACGATTAGTAGCCTGCCTAACATGCAAGAAACGGTGGGAAAAGGAAGATACAACTTACCCGGTCTCGGAGCGGTCGAGGCTTGGACCAACACGACGAGGGGAGGGCACCCGGTGGCGGGCGAGGAGACGAGGGGGACGACGCCCGGCAACGGCAGAAGAAACCCCAAACGGCTCCGACGAGTCGCCCCGAACAGTCCGGCAAAAACAGCCACAAAGAAAAACATCTAGTCCTTGGTGGTCCGATCACTGGCCGGGAATTGGATCCGATGAACACTTGATGATTGTTAAAAATAATGTTTATGGCTCAATCACTAACCGGGAATTAAGACCCACTAATCACCGCAGGAAATCGGTATGTACAGGGGAGAAGGGGGTGGTCTAGAGGGGAGCTATTGGGAGCTGGCGAAGGAGCCGGCCCAGGGCGCGAGCCCACCGTCGAAGCTGTCGGTGGGTCGGCACGAAACCGTCCACGAACTCTCGGTAGTCGTGGACGGTGAAGGCCCCGTCTGCAGTCTGACGCGTGATGTGGAGGCGATGACCCAGGTCGGCTGTTGGAACGCCAAACCAGCGGTTGGCATGGCGAACCTCCCGGTTGACCCGGGGCACCAGGTGGTTCATCCATCGTTGGAAATGCGCGTCCTCGCACGTCAGATCCCAAGACTCCGTGTTGATGCCCGTCACGGTGGTAAACATCACGGTGGCGGGGGCTGGGTGACTACGCAGGTTAAGAAAGGCCCTGTTAAGCGTTTCCCCGTAAAAGGTCACCGCGGCCGTAGTGGAGGAGAAGAGGGGAATGTATAACTCCAGCTCCGCGTCCCAACGTAAAATGTCCAGGAGATTGACCACGACCACTAACAGGTCGTCGGGCCACACGCTATGGTGCGCGAAAGCCGCCCCGGCTAAATCGGCAGTCCCGGCGTCTACGCACTCCACCACGGTCACACTGTGGGCTGTATCCCCGACGATCAGGTCGTTGTAATCCTCGATCCCGCTCTCCCTTTGACTGCAGAAAACTGCGACCCGGGCCATTGTTAAAAGAGAGTGAAAAAGATAAAAAAAAGCGAGACAAAGTGAAAAATACGTCCTCTCCGACCAAAAAGATGAGCGACACTGATTAAAATGACGTCAAAACGAGGCTAATTTGGAAAACCCCTTTTTGATCCAAAAGATCCAAATTCTGAAATCGGCTAGCATGATCAAAGCATCGTATAATTTCGTATAAAATCTGTGCTAAACTAAAGTTTAGGTCCCCAACCAACATAATCAAGCGCCAGAATTAATTCATATCGGCCCAAAATATCAGGTCGAACAATCAAACTTGAAAGTTTGATCGAAGCAGAAATTTGCCATCCGGGCGCTTCGCGCCCGAAGGATCCAAATCGAGGTCAAACCTTGGGGGGGAACTCCAGTCAAGCGTCCCGCTAAGTACACGTGTACTAAGTATAGCTGGCGGACGCGTGACGGGAATGGTGGTATTTTCTGGTTCCAACTGCTCGGTACTACTAAACCCGATACAGAGACCTTGTATTTATTGTAAATAATGTTGTTATGGTTGAAGTTTGGTTTAAATTTGACACGCATTGTATCATGAAAGTTGTTCGTTCAAAATGTCCGAATTCTCTGTATTGACTTATGTTGTGTTAATTTGTTCTGAAATTGGATTTGATGTACACTTGCTACTCTTAGAAGGTTAAGACAACCCTACACTGTATATATGTTGAGTTCTGTTGACTTGTGTTACAAATCATAAATATCAGAAACTGTACACGCGCGTACTAAGTCAAAACTGAATTTGTCACCTTATGCACGGGTGTCGCAATCTTTGAATCTTAAAATCAGCTAACAATGCTGAGAACTGACTTTAATGTACAAGGCACGTACTAAGTGAATACCTAAAAATGACGAATACTTCATTCTCTACGGTTGACTTTGTCATTTTGTAACCATGATTATGTCATCATCTACGTTGTTATCTAAATAATCATGTTATCAAATTTTAACACTTACCTTGTCATTTTATGAAAGAATTCTGCTAACTTTGAGCTTCAAAATGTGGACATCAACTCAATGAATAATTTCACTGTGAATTTGTGTTGAAACCGGATCTACAAATCTATTGATACTGTGTTGAATGTACCACGAGAGTCAAGGCCACCCCACCATGGTTTAACAAATATATCCAATCATCAAAATTGGGAGCTCATTATATTCATTTGGTTTGAGCTATGTCGTCCACCTCCTTAAACTCAAACACCTGACCGCCGTCGAATGTACTAATGGCTTAGTACTTTTTATACATTGTCATAATATATGATCCAACAAGGATCAGGCTTAGCAAGTCTACTTCTAGTCTACTCCTAGGAGGAATATCTTACGCTCCTAGCGCCACCTGTTAACCAGTATAAAAGGCGCTGCAAGGTAGGGAGCGAGCAGTTAGTGAAAAGTTTGTGAGTTAGTTGGTTAGAAGAAACATGTTTAACCAAGGAGTTATACCTGGAGTAAGTACATCGACTCCGTGTAACAGACTGGAGTTTACCAATACCCACTACCTCGGACATAGGATTGTGTTAGAGCTAAATGCTAGAATGGTCTAGAAGGCGTTGGAGCAACTCGTGTTCTAAATGTGGTTGATTGCTGATAGGAGATGGGAGGTGGACTGATGAAGACTTATACATGGTGGCTTTGACTCGGGATGAGATGTTTATTGAATAAAACCCTTTCATATTAAGAAGCTCCCTCATCGTTCATTTCTTTTGAACTATTGGGAAATGAATGGACAAACTTTAAACGCGGTCTGAATTACTCAGACATTCTGGAAAGCAACTTACGAAGACTTGGATATACACGAATCTTACGCAGTCTTAAATCAAACATCAACAATAGTTCAAAATATCCAACGGTAAAGCTTTGGGGGCACCCTTACCAATAACTACTATAGGTGCCCCCAAATGGGCCTTGA
Source organism: Lepidonotus clava (assembly GCA_936440205.1). Taxonomy (NCBI): domain Eukaryota; kingdom Metazoa; phylum Annelida; class Polychaeta; order Phyllodocida; family Polynoidae; genus Lepidonotus; species Lepidonotus clava. The sequence goes on from OW387149.1 coordinate 12,040,778, forward strand.
TTCCCGTTACCAAGGTCTATCACATGATTCTTAAAGTATCTTAACATATCATAAACCAGAAAATAGCTGCTTTTTACATCTATCGTGTGATATAAGTAATTGAAATAAAGATTAATAAATCGAAAATAAATAGGGCTTGACAGCTGAATTTTGAATTTTTCTTCTCATTTTTTTGAACAATTTCTCACTTGATAATTAATAAACAGCAGACACTTTTCAGATATGTTAAAAACATTCCTCTTGAGGGTAGAATGTCTCAAAATTTTGATTAGGGCCTGATCCATTTTTTATTGAATGTAGAATTTTTTTCAATATTTTTTACATTTTACACAATAAAAAATAAGCAAAGCCCTTAATCAAAATTTTTGAGATGCACTTCCCTCAAGATGAATATTTTTAGTATACTTGAGAATTTTTATGACCATTGAGGTATTTTTGAATTCAAAATAATTCAAAATAAAAGTTTAAAAAATTCTTTTTTTCATTCTTCCACTTATGTCACTTTGAAATCAAGGATAACTAAATAATGTTTTGTACCATAAGAAAGCTTAGACACTCAGCCTTAATATGATATATAATATACCTAAATAGAAAAGTTATAACAAAACACACACAACAATTGTAAGATAGATACTGATCCCCTTACTCTAACCTTAAGAGGGATAGGCCTATATAATATATATTTAGATTGCTACCCATTACAACTTTAACCGGCATGAGTCAGTGACAGAATACACATTGAGACTATCTGAGACTGCATGTGCATGCGCCGTAATGCGGCCGGTAGACACATATTGGCCGGTACGCGAATCCTGCACTAGTCTGTAATCTGTGTTTTTCATCTTGTAGTTTTCATGTATTTTTTTGGGTTTGTTGTTGATATTGAAGTAACATTGTTAATACTGTATATATTTATGTATTTCTGTGCCTCATGGAGGTTGTGAATAAAGTTCATTGTCATTGCCTCAACGAAAAAACCAGCAACAGCTGCCGATTTAACTTGTTTCTCTTATATAAATCTAAACTTCCCGCCAAATACCAAAGACAGCCACCAAAGGAGCCCGACAAGCAGAGAGGCGTTATAGGCGTTTACACCTACATCAGTGTTTGTGAAAAGTCCATTTTTGCCGGACATGTCTGACGTTTTGACCATTATGTCCAACACATCTGCCTAAAACGTCGGACATAATATGTCCAGCAAAAATATGAAAATATTGGATAATCATATTCAAATTGTCCAACAGTTCATAAAGTATGTCCGAGGTAAGCCTCCTGAATGTCGGACATGATGTCCAACGTTTCAAAATACTTTTCAGAAAGACTGCTACATTCCAGGGTGAATACAGCAGGAGTAAGACGTTCAACAGGTGCCTCCACACGCTAAGCAGCGGCGAGGCCTTTACAGGCGTTTTACCCTAAACGCTGAGCTGAATGTGTTTACACCTTTCTCTAAACACCGGACCCCCTAGAGCCTAGCTCAGTGGAAAGGCATTCAATTCAATATGCAAAGATTGGGGGTTCAAACCCCGCCAGCACCGAAAGGTATGCCAGTCAAAACTAGCCATTTCTGCGGAAAATCATAAAAATTCCCCCAAAATACATTTAAACCCCATTTTCAAGGACGAAATACACCTATTAAGTGCTAAATACAATACTAGCAATGGCTTCCTTCCAAAATACAGTAAGAAATCCGTCCTGAAATTTCACAAATTTTTCATTTTGGTTGTCAAAATCTATCAGGGTCTCTCTCCCCCCCCCCCCCTATATAAAAACTATTTTCTCCTCGGATCTAGACGAATCTCAAAAATGACCCAAAATATTTCAAAAACCGCGGAATTCTGCGGATCCGCGGAATTCTGGCATGCCTGACCAAAAAGACGTTGAAAAGTATTGTATTTCCTATATATGATTGGATAACGGAGAACACACTGCAATGACACAAGCCTCAGCGAGCAAATCGAATGGACAGAGACCCAACCAGACCAGTCACCTCTGCTACACCCCTCACAATGCTCTCTCGCCAGGATTCAATGCTAAAAGAAATGTAGACCCATTCCCTGGCCAGGGTGCTCCCGCGCTCAATCATCAGACAGCCCTAATCCCTATAGGACTCCATGCAACATGGATAGCTAACCTATCATAAAGAAAAAAAGGCTGAAGCTGGTTCCCGTGATGCAGTCAATAATATATAGAAACACGCCAGAAAACATCAACCAGCAAACCAAAAAAGTGACAAAATCGAGAAACATTCACTTATAAGACGCTTACAAGACTTGGTAAAACTGATTAGATTTAAACGATGCGACCAATAATGAAAAAAGCTTCTTGGATCTTCTGAAACAAAATATCAAAAAACAGGAAGTCAATTATAGGTTTCAATCTCATTTTTGTTTTTATACTTTAGTAGTGGACATGGAGCGGAAGACACAAAAAAGATCCATTTAGGCCAAGACAAAGCAGTCCTGGTTCTTTACCCAGCACGTCTTCCTGTTGAAGGCCAGGCAAATGGGGCCTGGTTGTTAAACAAGGGTTCTCACTTGTGCTAGAATTGAACACTGACAACAATATAACGAAAACACATTCTGGCTAGTTGACTATTTTCCCGGAGCATCTCTTGAGATCGGAAACCACTGTGTAGGCTACACCGAGTTAAACAGAAAATGGTTTATCGCATGTTTGCAATCTAAGATACACTGTGCACAGGGCTTGATACTGTGCTATTTTTTGAGCTGGTTACAAAAAAGCAATGCATAAAATAGCATATTTGATTTTACTAATATCTGACTTACAAAACTCATTATGGCAGCATACATTATACATAGAGATACTTTCCAATCAGGTTAGCCTTCAGTATTTGGCTCCATCAAATACCTGTCATAGACTATGAACCTGAAAAATAATTCAAAAATCAATCTGAAACAAAATTAGGGTCATCAAAGGTTTACCTATAGGGCAGGTAATGGAACTTTTCAACTGAACTTGTCTTGCCTTGTCCACATGTTTAGCAATACATTTATCAGCGTGTGGGAAATGTGAAGACCGAATGACAGGATCGGTCATTAACTAAATCCTTGTTTTTTCTCACACAGTGTGAAAAGTGTGCATTGGGTGTCAACACCTTTAACAATCATTCTGCACAAACTTTTGCAAAAAAAACAATTCTGCAAAGATGTATAAGAAAAGGTTGGCAGAGGTTTGAAAATGTATTTTGTATATTTTCTCGAAGAATTAACTGTATTCATATGTATTGATGTATAAATACACCCTCTCTAATTTGAAATATAAGATTATCAACTTAGAATTTATCATAGTTTCTTTTCAAGAACCACCACCAAGATCTCAACTGGGGCCCATCAGTGAGGTGCCTAACACTGCTATTTGAGCATACATCTGGTGTTACCATTATCCTTTCTTCAACTTTCAACTGATGAGATTCAATTTACATACATGATCATCTCCTAATAGGAACCAATTAATACAATGTACAAAACAAATGACTTCTTTTAATAAGGAAATATCTCAATGACTTAAAATTGAATGTGTGCTTTAAAAGTGTAAGATATGCAGTTATCAAATAAATTATCACATTAATGAATTTCTTTGGCTGACTTGAGCCACTTACCAGCCTATAGCATTATTTCATGATATCTTGAACCAAAGTAACAGAATTCGGACAGCAACTTTTACCTCAGTGCAGCCTAAGAATCAGTATAACATTGATTGCTATAACTCAGAGATATGAACTTTGACACTTCCGGTAACTCAGAATACAGCGCAAAAACTCAAGTGTCAAGTCTTGCCTACATCCTTGACAAGTACCTTGATGGCATACAGCAGGAGCGATACACAGCGAGTCACAGTGAAGCATACATATGCAGCATCTGTACAGCGGAGGGCCCACTGATGTTCAGTATTCACACATCATCAGGCTGCGCCCCGAAATGTCACACTGACTCAACTCATAAATACATAAAACAATTGATCCCTCAGATCAGTTCATCCCATTTCACCATCCATTAAGCAGTGTCCATTACACTTGGCTGTGACTAGAGTATGCCATGTCCGTCTCCAAATCCTTACTGTTTAGTCTCCTTTCTAGTTTAAATGTCAACTGACATTCCAGTTCTATACTCAATCACTTAAAGTCTCATGTTTCAACTGATAGGAAAATGAATAGTTAATCAAGGCAATATAATGTCACATGATTGGATATGAAACATGCATGAATTATTTTTGTGACAGCATGCAGATTTGTAGTGCATAAGTGCCCAGACCTTACTGATTGCCCAACACCAATTTTTAAGAATGAGGGTACTATGTTTGGTCCGAATAAAACTGCCTGCTCCTATTTCTGGACCTTATTTTTTCTTCATTGCATTTACATTCATTAGAGGTGGACAGATGATAATTACAGAACACTTGACTGGTGATTATGTTTACAACCAGCTTAGGCTAACTTCCCCACCATCTTCAAGGAGTAAGATTGGAAAATGGACTATAAGAACATCTTTTTTTAGAGACTGAAAAATGTGTTTAGCATTTCTTTCAAGAAACAATATTAGAACAGATTGCAGTTAAGTGAATCAAAGAATACATTCTTTAACAAGTGCCAATTTAGAATAAGATAAATAGGGCATCCTTGTTTTTCAGCTGACCTTCAGAATTTATCTCTAAATTATAAAGAATCCAAGTCTCATTGAAATTATTAAAAGTAAAAATATCTAATGTCTCTGCTAGAGTAGCAGCTTTTGTGACAAAGACCCTGCCTCTGCCCAGTGAGAAAGAAAGATGTATTTATGTAAAAGGGGCATCTTAATTAGAGAAGGGAACTTCTTCTTTCAATTAGGAAAAAGTCTCCTCTCCAACTCCACATTTCTGAAGACCAAGGACATGTTAATATTGGGAGTTTCAATCACTGTGTAGGCCTACTTAGGCTTCATCTGAACTGCAGGGCTCAACAATATTGGTTTTAGGATATCTACCTTCAAGGCAGGTGCAACTGGTGATTTATACAATTGGTGATTTATATGCGCAACCACAAAAATTTGCTGTCCCGAACATGCACAATTTTACCAAATTATTAAGGACTTTACGTTGGCCGAGGAAAAATTTAAACTGCCTTCTCAGATATCAGATATCCTCTAACATTTTTTCTGTCTTTCCTATTTAATATAACAAACCAACTTTCAGTCTGTAGGCTGTAATACATCTTTAAAATCTTTACCTACTCTCCAGCTCATGTCATGAGAGCTTGAGAAATCTGATTCTGCATGACTCAATATGTGACAAAAGAACAGAAAATCGAGCTTTAAAAAATAATCCATGAAAAAGGGATCTAAGGGACTCCATGTTTAAGCACCTTGAGCCCAATTATTACTGCAGACTGCAGTAAATACATTAACATGACAGGGAAAGTTAAATGTATTTTAGTCAAGGGACGATAAAACCATAAAAAATAGAACAGTTTCTTAAAATTGTGTATCTAAGAAGAACAAAATGTATTTCACATGAAATAGTTGAAAAATAAATCTTATAAAAAGATAAATGACCACTTATATCAGACCTCCTTTCCCTAATACTTTGGTATACACAGCACATCTTCAGATCTGGTACCGAACAATTCCTTAACAACCCAGAAAGCCAATGCCGAACTAAAAGACCTCTCAACATGAAGTCAGCACAATTTTGTTTCACCCCTATAAGCTCATACAAAAAGTTTAGTTTCCTCAATGAACTACTGCCATCCTCGGTATATATACAGTCTAAGCTTGACAGGTTACATTTTGTGGAATAAAACGCAAGTGGCATTATTTGAGTTGACGACATCGAGTGAAGAACAGACACACCTTCATCCATACACCTCTTAAGGCTCTCTCCACCTTAACATCTTCAAACAACACTGACATATTTACTAAAGTAACAAATAGACATTATTTATATGGTTCTGTCTGTTCCCTTCAGAAGGAGTTCTCATTGTGTTGGGTGCTTTTGCTGTTGGTTTTGCATGGACTTGGGCAGAGTTGCCAAGTACATTATTTCTCTGGTATTCTTCCTTTGCTTCAGATCTAAGTTAACCTCCTCATTCTTTCTGTTGAGTTCCTGGTAAAATATTCCACATACAGATCAGATGCAACTGTGCTCTGACCTGGCCATAGCAGCATCTCTACGAAGCACCCTCTGCCATGAAAGCCTAGATTTGGTTACAAACATTCTTTCAGAAGGGTTTCATCCTTCAATTGTTCGTGTAACATCATATGTACTAGAAATACTACGCATAGACTGAGGCTGAACCGAACCACCCTTCCACTTGGTTGTATGCTGATTTCCTACATGAATATATTCTACATGAGGTTACTCCTCAAATTTGGGGGTCTCCTAAACTTCTCGACCACCAGGGTTATCACAAACACGTCTTCACTGTGTCATGTGACCAGTCGCATGACTCCACGAGAGGTCACATGACAGGACACATGTCAATATATGGCCTGTTGAGAATGGGAGCAGTCTCCTTAATAGGGCATCCCACAAGTCTGATGTGTTACTAGCCTGAAAAGAAAAGTAAAGTAACAGAAATAAATAATCTGGATGAATTCAAATGAAAAATTTTAACTAGATGGACTTTATGTATTCAATGCTGTTGCTACCTTCAAGAACTTTTGACCATGTAGGTATAATAAGGAATATAAATGTACCAAGGTGAGAGAAACAGGAAAGATATGTACAATATACTTCATTCTTTGATATCTAGTTATCTGTCATCAGAAATTGAGAAAGGTAAGTTATTTTCTTTGGCAAGTCTACACTTGATCAGCAGCCAGCGCATTAAATAAAACAATGATATGTCTTACCTATGGTTCCATGAATCCTATACCTTGGTTTTGGTTGGGTTGATCATCGATTGTGTTCTGTTGGTTTTGACGTGGGGGTTGGTCCGGATGTGTGTCCTCAGGAGCTCATCGACCTCAGGCGCCAGTCGAATCTCGGTTAACGTAAACAGAGATACGGCTATGGAGGAAAGAAAAAGGAACATACACATTTTGTGTTTTTTAAGCAAGATTTATTAAATTAGGATTTTATATCTAAAACAGAAATAATCTTAGGCCTATTAAGATTGATAGGAGCAGAGATTCATTGGTTCATCCTGAATGACAAGTTGTGTGTTGTAGGTTATTCAGTGTGGTGAATTAGTTTAACTTGAAACATGGTTGAAAACATTAATGTTGAATTGAAACATTATAGGATAATAGTTACAAAGCTCTTTCAATTACTATAGAATCGCTTAAGGGTTCTGAAAGGAACAAAATTAATAATGTCATTTTACAATTATAACAAAAGGGTGTTTTCAATTTCTTGGCAAAAGTTGTCAGACAAAACCTAAAGGCCAAGAAAAAAAAAGGTGAACTATTTGAACCCACAAAACAATTCGCAAAATCTGTTTCCCTACAAATCATTTTTGCCATTGACGTGGGAAGAAAAAAAGTAGAGGTTTACCATCGGGGAGTTCATGAACTTTAGGTGGAAGGTCAGCGAAGTAGTTGTGTCTCATGGCAACACGGGCAGACGTTCTTTTCCGTGGCTCCAACTGAAAACACAAAATGTGAACGTCAATATAGTATCAAAAACTTGTTTATTCAGAGAAAAGGTGTGAATTATTTCCCTAAAATGTTTGTGATATGGCACAATAAATAAGGTTCCATGTAGTAATGAAGTACAAGTAAACATTGTGTAGTCTATCTATTTCTTTACAAGTCCAAGTAATTCTATTTTTTGTTTTACCAAATCTTTTTCAATGACCCTTTTAACTTCATGAAGACTTAACTATGGTATAAATCACTAAACGAAATCTGAATCCCAAACGAATATTCAATGAATTCGATTTTTCAGGAAAATGTTTGTCATTACGAAGCACCGTCTTACCCTTGCAGTGTTCTCACAGAATTAGTCAGAAAATGTTAACTTTCTGAGTACAAAATTTGTAAGTTCAAGTTAAAAATTACACAATAGCTGTTCATTGTAGAAATAAGAGAAAACAACCCAAAGGAATTGATTTCACTTCATAAAAATATCATTTTTTCCCAAACCATAAATTTAAGTTTAAGATATTTCAAAGGTTATGTAGATTGGTTATGCAAACAGTAATGTTATTAAGTTATGCAATCTACCTGTAGTAGGGCCTCGGCCAGGTGCTCGGCAAAGGGAATGTGAGCGAGTTTAGGTATGACTGTCGACAGCCGCTGGGGCGGGTAGTGGCTGAAATGATCTGTAAGGAAAAAGAAAAGATGTGGTCAAATATAATACATTTGTCTTGTGTTCATGGATAACAGGAAACTAAGAAGCATTGATTGCTTGATACCAAATTCAAAGTGGAAGCATCTAAACCAGCTAAAAGCCCAGGATATGAGAAAGGGAGTGAAAATCTCCTACATCAAAATAACTGGAAATTTGAGCAAAGACTTCATCATTTTTGGCAGCACGCCCTTTTTGTGTGCTTCTAGGCGAGTGAGCTTCAGAGAATTCTGTTTGCATTGTCAACAGATGATCCAAACTTGCATATGGAGTATAGGGAAAAAACATTCAAACTATGCTCATGGCCAACTTTTCCAACCTACCATAATCATAATGGGGGTACTGTGATACACCTTCCCATGTTTTTTCTAAGGGCGTTCCCAGGATGCGCCAGATGCGGTCGAGCTGGTCCATGGCATCTTTCATCCCGGGAAAGGTCGCCACACCCGACACCATCTCCGTAAAGATACAACCAACCCCCCTGAAATGACAAAAACATTATAAGCAAAAGTTACTATACAAACTTAGGAACGTTCTATTGCATTACGAATTCTAAATTGCATTTTGCTGATTGCTGATTGCAATTAATTTTATACATTACAGCCAATGGCCAGGAAGTAGCTTATGAATTTGTGAACGTAGAAATACCTCTCAGATACTGATCAAAAGAAGGTCCAGGATATTTAATCATACCTTCAATTACAATTTTCCAGGGTATACTTTTCAATTTCTAGGTCCATGCAAATTTTGCATTTCACGGGATTCATAGATAAATGCAGACTTTCCTGGTTGATGCATGTTTTGTTTTTTTTCAATTTTAAGGGAAAACAGCCAAAATGTTTTGCAATTTCAGAAGGAAACTGAGTATAATTCCATGACTTCAGAAAAAAATCCATGACTTTTCAGTACATTTCATATTCCAAGACTTTTCTCTGATATTTCCCTGACCACTTTAATTTTCCAGATTTTTCAGTTTGTGTAAGAACCCATGACAGACATTTCTTATTTCATTAACTTATCAAATATGGCAAAAAAAAAAAAAAGGTCAAATATAACATTGGAAACTTGCCACATGTCTAGTGATGTGGTGTAGTCAGTGCAGCCGAGGAGAACATCAGGCGGTCGATACCATAACGTCACCACCTCGTGGGAGTACGTCCGGCTTGGCACCGACTTGGCACGAGCTAAACCTGCAATTACAGGAAACAGTTTGATCAAAGTTAACATGTGCTGTGAAATACTCATGAAGTGCCAAAACTGTAAATTACAACAAAATTGGAAGCGGCTTTAATGAATTTTTATCATCCGATCAAGGCTGGGTTCAAATCACTTTTCTATTCATTGATTTCTTCAAATATATGAGGAAATGTGTGCCTTTAAAATACTTTCACAGGTTTAATACATTGAGAACGAGTTGCTTTTCATCCTTTTGAGAGGGCAATGCTAACAGATATCACACATCTTATATCCGATAAAATATTTGCGATGCCTGTCTTGATTACAAGCGTTTTAATTGTTTTCAAACAATCATCTTTTTTCAAATCAATCATGGACTTACCAAAATCGGCCAGTTTGAGCTCGCCTTGTTCGCTTATAAGGAGATTCTGAGGTTTGAGGTCTCTGTTTAAAAAAAACACGTCATATGTATTTCAAAGACCAAATCGACACGAATCCATACGTCTATGTATGAAAGATCACTTTAAGATGTACCCTTTACAGCAAACAAACATAGTTGTAAAAACAGTGATGAGTATCTCAGAGTACAGGATTTACAGCTTATCGAAAGTCGAAACATGTTGATTGCACAATTCTGTCACTAATAGAAAAAACTTAGTCCAACAACTGCTGGAGTCAGGTTTGGTGCGATACACTTTATTTCAAGCTTATATAAAAGTTTTTTTGTGTTTTTTTTAATTCGTTTTATTTATCCTGTATTCTTCTCATATACAATATGGTTTTCGTCAAAACACAGCATCTCGTTGTCACATAAATGATATGGTTTTATAATTACAAATAAAGAAAGAATACTAGCCAAATAGACTGGCATTCTTCAGACTATTTTAGTCTGTTACTCAATTCCCTTTCATTGCTATACAGTACATTACATATAATTGTCATATTATCACATACATTCAATTTACAGAGGGGTTACATTCTCATGGATATAAATATAATAACCTCAGTTCATTAAGATCCCCTATGGGTTGTACGGCCACCCGGGGATGACCTGAAAGGGATTTCTATATCTTATCACCCAAAAGTACTAAATAATGTTGAAAAGCTTGAACATGAGGTGTGGTTTGTACAGCCTGTTAATACGCACTACCCTATATAAGCACTGCTCATCTGTAGTGTGGGTGATAAATGAAAATATTTTAAAATAAAACATATCAGAGTTAAAATATGAACTCACCGATGAAGTATCCGACGCATGTGGCAGTATGACAGTCCACGCAGTAGTTGGAACAGAAACAACTGAAAAACATCATCAACAATTTTATATCATTCTCAAATCCCAACAAAGTTTGTAAACCAATTTATCGGTTACTTCCAACGTTTTTTCCGTGTCTTTTATATCAAACACAGGAAGGATAGCAGACTATAATACTGGTATCAGTTACTATGAACGTTATTTTATTCGTTTTGTTCCTAATGATATTAGGAGCCATTAACAAGCAACAAATTAGCTACAAAATTCCGCTCATGGATGAGCGATGGTCGTCCCTCAGTAAACTAAAGGCCCACCTAATACCAGAGGGCTATGTGTAATATGGGCTATAGGTGCTGACCACCACCACTCCTGCTGTCATACACAGCTCAGGGAGGGGTTTTAAGAGAGGGCCACTACTAGGTCCTAGTATTGGGTGACCTACCACTCACCAACCTGGGACTGCCCACCTGCAGGTGACAGTGGTGGTCCTAATTTGAAGGGGTAGGGGCTGTTTAGCTCAGGCATTGGTTATGTAAGCTACTTCTAGCTTCTCACACTACCTGATTTTAACAACAATTGGAGGACAATGCCCTTCAACTGCTGAACATGAGATTGTGTAACCGGTCATTGAGAACAAAAGAAATTAAATGGCTAAGAACATGACTGATTGAGGCAGTCCCCACCATTAGCTACTATACTATATAGATATAACTAGGGACTCCCAAAAACTATGAAAACAAAACTATTTATTGATCTGCCCTGTTTTTTTTAGACTTTCCCTGTTTTCCTTGTGCACTGGGGACCCCGCGGAAAGTGGGTCCGTGTCACTCTACACTTACCTTGACGTTCCTGGGGTTAAGGCCGCCTGTGTGCCGTTCTAGGTACTGACTTAAATCTGTGTGCTACAAGAAAAAAAACACATACAATATATTCAAATTGATAGGAATTCGTGAGACATGTATATATAGTGAGGAGGTTATATGGGTTTTGGTATATGTGTGTAAGACATATGGCAATATAATAAAAGGTAGTGTAAGGTGCTGCCGCCTTGTGTAGTTAGTAATAGGTGGTGGACAGCAGAGGGGTCAACAGAACTAGGTTGGGGTCAGTCTACTGCAGCCACCACATACACATCACTACCTCAGTTACATATTGAAATATTTGAGAATTTTGATTCGGCGTACTCGTAGGCTGCCGACGAGTACACCAATTGTGTGTGGGTATAGGCTTGTCCATCAGAGTCGGCTGACAGCCGCGCCAATGTCAGCGCCGACGGCTACGCCGATCTACCCTAGAATCGCCTAGTGGGGCTTAAGTTTTCTATGGAATGCTTGCCGTGGGGGATACCAACATGTTTGTATCTGAAATGCAAATTACTTGCAGTGGCAGAAAATACCCCCACCGCAAGGCGGAATACAGGCTTTAGATGTAATTTTAATGTAAACTTACCACATATTCAAAAACGAAGGTGAGTGTGTCTCGGGTGTGAATGATATCGTGAAGTGTGACGATGTTGGCGTGTTTCAGCCCTTTTAATAGTGACGCTGGAATGACAAGAAAAAACATTTTTAACATATCATAAATAACTGCAGGGAATGTAAAATAAATCCATTAAAGGCATAGACATTGACATTCATGGTTTCAGAGAACATGGAATTAAGTTTCCTGGGGGAAGGGACATGAATGCAGCGACATTAATTGTATATGTTTTCAAATTAAAACACAATAATATCTAAATAGTACAATGTTCCTTTGAGAAACTTTGGGAGGATAAATGAAATCAAAAGCATTTCCTCTCATATCTCAGTTACCACTTACGATTTTAATTATTATTAACAAATTTAAGGTGTTTGTCAATACTATTTGTATGAAGGGAAAGTGCCTCAGACTTTTATTTAGGTCCTAGCTTTGATTTTATAACCAAAAAAAAGTAAGCTTTTTATTTTTTTCAACATTATTTTCAAGATAATTTTAAGCTTAAAATGGGCAACTACCTATCAAGTTTTCTTGCCCTATCTAAAATTGTACCTGTCCTGGGCAAGACAAAATGTTGTGTCATGCTGGGTAAATGTTTGTTTGTTTGTTGGAGTAGTTTCACTGTTCAGCCAACCCTTATGGGTTCTTTCCAGGCTGCACAAGGTAATGCTTTTCTGCTTACAGATGATCGTAATCTAGGATATGATTTAGAAGAAACCCGCCACCGGGTGTAGTACCCTAATCATTGCGAAAAGTGGCAAGGGGTCTTTCATGTGCAATGTCCCATAGAAGGGCACCACACACCCGGCCTTTGATGACCCTGTCGGGAGCACAGGGTGATGCTAGCTAAAAGCATATGAAACAGTCCTCTTACCTTCGCGTATAGCAGTGAAAGGCGTACCCTCCTCTTGCTGGAGACGGATCTCCTTCAGTGCCACAATCTTGTTATTCAAGCTGGTGAAAAGAAAAGTTGAGACTCATTAAAGGCACAACAGGCAAAATTAATGCTGAAGGAATTATTGGTACAAGTTCTAATGATAGTATTAAACCATCACAATTAAACCTTTAGGCCCAAAAGATTTTTTTATATATAATTAATGGATTGTTCTTAAAAGATTTGCTGCATAAAGCCTCATACCAACAGGGCAACTGGTATAGAGCGGGCTTGTAAAATTCAGTGGAATGCACTGGTTTTCAAGATTTTTGAACTTATTTATGGGCCAATTTTATGTGAGTATGCCTTGTCCAGTCAGGATCAGGAGCATTGACAGGAGTATCGACATGAGCATTAATCTACATTAAGCATGTTTGATAGTGTGACGCCAACCACCAACTCCCATCAGCCGCCTCTTCACAAAAACAGTCGGCCATCAGTTCAGTTGTAGTGGGTATGGGGCTTTAATAAAGGGAATGGTGATTTTTTTTTTTTTTTTTTTAAACCACGTTCATCTGTGGCCCGTTGCAAATGGATTTTCGTTGCGAGGGTCAAACAACGAAAGCACAACGGACTTTTGCTTAATAACGAAATGTTTTGTTGTAATGAAAATGCAATATCTCTGGTGAAATTTAAATCTGTAAATTGGTATAAAAAGGGGAAAAAATAGAAAAAATTCAGTAAAAGTTACAGCTCTTTGAGGGCATTCTAAATATAGAAAAAAATGTGTCAAAACGTTCGTTGTTACAATAAAAGAAACAACTAAATGTTTCGTTGTTTTTTATTTTCTTTGTTACGAAAATCATTGTGCAACGGGCCACTGACGATGTTCTTCCATGTAGGTAACAACTGAATCACCCTGTTTACAGGAAATTGATAATTAAGATTTTTTTTAAGTGAAATCCTACAAGAAGAAAAATATCACCATAAAAAACATTGTTGTCGGTAAAAGAAAATTGGAGAATATTATTCGGTAAAGTTGGTACTTACTTGCTCTTGCCCTTGAAGACAGTGGCGTATGAACCTTCCCCAAGCTGTTCCAACTTCTGGTAAGCCTCTGCTTTCCCAAATGGAGAGTTAAACTGCAAATAAACAGATTATGTCTAATCATAAATAGGTACTGATTATAATGATACAAGATCAAGTATGTTAGGTTCTAAAGAACCTAAAAGCTCCGTCTTATCCACTTTGTTAAATAGCTGAGAGGGAGAGAGAGGGGGGAGGGAGGGGAGGGAGGGAGACAGAGAGAGACAGAGAAAGACAGAGAGACAGGTACAGAGAGACAGAGACAGAGACAGAGACAGAGAGAGACATCCCCATGACATCCCCATGACATCCCCATGACATCCCCATGACATCCCCATGACAACCCCATGACATCTCCATGACATCCCCATGACTACCCCATGACATCCCCATGACTACCCCATGACTACCCCATGACTACCCCATGACTACCCCATGACTACCCCATGACTACCCCCTTACCCCTTCACCCCTTCACCTCAGACTCTTCATCCACCCTTGAGGAGATTGTATTGGTAATATGCAAATTTATTCAATATGGCCGCCCCCAGTGGGTGATGGGGGCATTCCCGACCTACTTTCATTCTATTTTTAGAATATCATTATGACATCATCTCGTCAATCTCCGAACACAGACTTATTTATGCTAATTAGTACACTCTCAAGGCATTTCCTATGGGACGACTTTCAATCTCCAAACAGATTCTTCCTATCAGAAATAGCACGATGTGTCCCCCCCCATTTTTAACATTGATCTCTATGGGAGTTGGTCCAACTTATTACTCCGATTTATCGGACTATCGACGTCATCCACTCATCGAATACGGAGAATAAAGAGTGTTATTGAACAGAGCTGGGCTGGTGCTGCCACCTATGGTTACTTACTCAACTTTGTTTTATTTTATGGTAACCAGCCATTCAGTTTGAATCCTCAGGACTGAGAGGCCCAGCTTAACTACTGCTAATGTTTTGTTACGTTCAATAATTAATGGCCGGAAAAAAACTATAGCCTTAGAATTATTATCAATATATGTGATTTGTACTACCACAGTGCCTTGATTATGGATTGGTAAATGTTTGAAAATGATTTACAGAAAGACCAAATATTAAGGTTATTTCCATAACTGAAATCTCCTTATAAGATGTTAGGGAACTATTATAGGACACTGTCATGTGTTTACTGTTATCAAACTGGAATTCCAAATGAAAATACATCATTTTGCCATATTTTTAAACAATCTTTTATTTTCAGCTGACTACTGATGTTGTGTGTGCCGTCATTGTTTGTCCTGCTGAGCTCTTCCCAAGCAACATTTGTGCAATTCTTAACAACCAAAATACCAAAAATAAGAAGGGAAAAAAAGATGGAAGATCCTAAAAATAATCTGCTTTCTGACCACGCTGACCCATCGTTAAAATGTGAGAAGGTTTTTCTGCAAACATTGACCTTTACGGGGACAGTGAGGCGAGACACCAAGTACGCAGCGACTGACATGTTACAAATATTGGAACATGAAAAGGTGTTACTGAAACATTTCAAATTATGAGAATGACGATGGAATGTCGCACTAGTTTTTCCTTGTTTACCAATTTTCAAAAGGTTTCTGAATTTGTAGAATTACATGATTTTCTGAATTTTATTACAAGACCCAGTAACTGACATTTTACAACTACTAGACATGAAAAGATGTTATTGAAATATCTAAAACCATGACATGGTATTTTTCTTTGTTCACTAAATTGGCAAAAGGCTTCTGAATTTGCTGAATTACACGTTTTTCTTAATCTGAATCAGACCCTTCTTTTCAATCATTTTATCCATGTCAAAAGTAGAAACTAAAAATACTTGGGGCGTCACAAAAATTTTTGAAATGAGGTGAGGAAATTTATTCTTTCTGTGAAAACAAATGTTTTTTCATACTTAAAAACCTGGTCTACCAGCTAGATACTGTACCTGTCATAGGCACTTCTTCATTGATTTTTTTAAGGGTAAATACAGCTTACATTTCCCAAGTGACAAAAGGCAAATTTACATACACAATATACAGAATGACACCTATGAATCATAGTCTCAGAAAAATGACTCATCTCAAAGGATTTTTTTCTTAAATTTCAAATAACCATGCAATGCAAGTCTGGAAGGTTTTGATGATTCCTCAGCAAAAGTGAAATTTTTGTAGGATGTATACCAAACCTGTCATTCAAATTCTTCCCCCCTATGAATAACTGAATCTGAGTAGCACATGGTAAATGTATTCTTAGAAAGTATGGGTGGTTTTCCTTTTTCTCTCCTTTCTTTTCTAACATGCAAATTGAAATTGAAAAAGTGAAAAATAACAACAAAAAATGGTAAAGATTGAAAATTTGGAATGTATTACAGTTTGTGACAGGTTGTTGAGTTAGACACTGGTATATCAACTCATACATGTTACTATGGAATTGTATGCAAAAAACTGGCACTCAGCAAAATGACCCATACCCACACTGGAGCCCCTACCTAGGGCCATGCCAATGGTGGTTTAGGGGCAGACCATCAAGCGTAGTGTGAGCAACCCCAAGTTGACCTCCCAGCGCAGAGCTAACTTGTCTAGTACTTAAATGGGGGACTTACACCAAAACTGGACGCGCGCTTTGGTCTGAAGCCCTCCACGTAGAAGCTCCCCTCTGACTTAGGTCGGCGTGGCCGCATCTGCACCGGAGGTGAGCTCCGGAAGTTGAGGTTGTCCACCAGCATGTCACCGGCCGAGTGGTGCCGCTTAACGGGCGTCCGCTTCAGGTGTTGAACTAGAAACACAAACCAATTATATCAGACTGCTATCAGGAATGAAGGACTAATGAATAAGTGTTTCTTTGTATTTCTTTTGTAATTCTACTATATAAAAGGTATATTTTAGATGGTAATGGAGCTATAAGGATAAAAGACTGGGAGAATATATCAATGTGAGCTTGCCAAACAAAATTTGTATTTGCTTTGAGGTCATCTCATGACAAGTTAAAAGGAATAGCAGGTTTCATGGCATACACATGTTTTAGTGAGATCAGAGATACCAAAATATTTCTAGTTAAAAAAGCAACTACTTTGTTGTAGGAATTCTAAGTATTACTCCTTCATGTTCTAATTTATTTCATTAGCTTTTCTTAGAAATAGTTAAAGGCTTTTATAGGTATGCATATCAGAATATAAGTCACAGTATTTTGACTACAAAGGTTAATGGAGCAGATATTGGAAAGAAAAGTGGTAATGTGAAGAGAAGAGTTCGTTAAGATTTTAACAATCAAGACTTATTTTTCTCAAAATTCATTCAAAAAAGTGATCCTACTGACTGAGCTAATCTTTCTCAGTTTATTCTATATTTGATACACAAGACAAAAGACATCTGGCATTATTTGTAGAACATTTCACTTCACACCTTCACACGCAATCACACACAACAACCAATTCACTTCTAAAAAGAAAATAAACATCAGTTTTTGTTATGATTATATTAAATATTGGCTCAAAAAGAAAATGATTAACAAACATCTAAAGAAAAATCATGGGTGTTCTGTGCAAGATATTTTTAGCGAATTGTTTATAAGTCAGCTAATTTCCTTCAATAGTGCCCATAAATCTTTACACCAACAAGGCTCTCACAAATTGCATACAACAGACAGAAGGGTTCCCACACGCTTTCAGTTAATTTCCATAATCAATTGCAATTTTCCAGATACATTTATATAGGTTTCCCAATACCTAACTAAGATATTTGCATTAGTAATATTTCATGGGATTTGTAAGAAAATGAAGACTTTCAAGGCTGATAGATGTTTCTTTTTAATTTTTGAGGATAACAGACCAATTTGTTGATTTCTGGATAAAAATTAGATAAGTTGTGTGAATCTTGAAAAACTCTTTTTTCAAATCCCATGACTTTTCCATGACTATTTCCTTCTATGTTTTCAATATTTTCCAAGCAGTGTGGGAACCCTGAGAAGACACCATTCATACAAACACTTCTTTATAGTTTGCTCTTTCAGAGATGCTGCAGGTGAAATATTAATAAACAGTGCAGATAGAAATAGTTTGTGCCCAAATAATTGAATCCACCACATTGAATTTTCCTGACATCTCACTGGGACAACATCTAAACATTTGTGATCTGTACAGATGCAAACATTTTTTTCGACTAATGATTTTACCGCAACTGCGCACATCTAGGACGAAAGTCTACGGCAAGATGCTTGTGTTCTATGGAATGGTGGCAGTGATAGGAGAACCATAGCATAGCCACCATATTGATTGACAGCATGATTGAATTTGAATGGACTACCAACATGTTTGATAATTTTCAAAATTACCACTTCCTTATTGTTTACAATGCACTAAGACTGAATTATGATAGTTGTACAAAAAATAATTTGCAAGTACACATCATCTTACATTTTCCAAGAAAGCACATACAATTACCTCAAAATTCATCTACCGTTGATTAATGTTTGTTTTACTTTAACAACGATTCAATGATTTTACAAAATTTGTGATCAATGGAAATGATTCTCATAATATGTTTAGCCATCTAGAGAATAGATTGGATCTTTTTTCCACACAGAAATTTTGTTCTCAACTAATGCTTTTCATGAATTCAGTAATATTGAAAATTACTGATTGAAACCGTAAGGGCAGCAGACAAGAAAAGATAATTGGCAGCCGTGCTGCATAAAACACAACTTTGCAGCCATGCGGGGTGAAAGATGCAATTCACACACGACAACTCATGCAAACACAGTAAAAGATGTACCATCACCACCAGGAGACCCCAAGAAGGACAGCACGGTTTCTCCTGTTTTTTCGCTCAAAGATTTACTGCTTCAGACACAAGAACATTACTATCTGTCTTCACATCCAGTCTACTTTGACCCTTTGCTCCCTATGATCACTAATCTAGGCGTTTTAGACAGGTAGAAGAACTGAATCAGACAGCCTATAGACATCACTGTAGAGGACAGCAGGTTGGCCAATGATACCTATAGACAATCTCTGGGGAGCAATAGGATGGTTAGAGAAATAAGGTATTCATATGCTCTATTTGATAAGGTATTCATATGCTCTATTTGACTTCATTAACTCATGTTGTGCATAGGGATTCTATGTGATTTGGAAGTGCTTATCTTCATTCCTAATACTAGGTAAACAAATGTTGATGATCATATCTATAGTAAACTATCAAGATCAGGGGTCTTTATGAGTTGTAACACTTTCAGCATCCCTAATCATCTTGGGATTATTTGATAAATGATGGAAATTATGAACTTTGCATTCCTCCAAATACAATCTGTTAATCATCAAGTTGCTGGCCTGGTACAAGCTCAAAAGAAAGTTACCAGTGTTTGCATTGCCAAAGCAGATTCAATTGAAGAAATGTTCATGGCCTACTACTTGAAAACGTCAAACTAAAGCATTTTAAATGGCCTTAATTTTGAAAGAAAAAGAAATGGGACATTTTATGACCTTTTAATACTTGGGTGGGCACGGTTATAACAAAATGATTGTTTCAAAATCAAAGATACTTGATTTTGCAAACCCATGATAAAGAGAAAAGTAACCTTTCCTTTCCTATTCCTAAATCATCATGTATCTTTACTTTCAGGGCATATATTTAGTGGAGACTGTTTAATAGAAAGCACAACAATGCCATTAGCAAAACATGAAAGAATGTAATTCAAACGGGACAGTTATGATATTGTTTACAAGTGTTACAACCCACACAGCAAGTCACTGATAAAACAAGGCACATAACAAGATGGCCACAGATCTGAATTAGAAGATACCCAATACAGAAACTAGAAGTTGGAGACTAACGCTAAGCGCAGCGTAATAGTACTCCACAGTTAAAGAGCTCCAAACTACACACAAATGCAACTGAGTGTGAAATGGCGGAAAACATTTGTTTCGTTGTTTTTCTCTCTTGCAGTGAGGATGTTAATGGGTAAATTGGGCATATCAGGACTTTTCAGTTGTCACTGTGAGTATGGAACAATTTAGCTATAACCAAACATTCCCTTTAACTACAACAAATTTTGAAGGTTACACTCTCCATTGAAGCAGAAAAGTACACCAAGCTAGGAAAATTGAAATTCTTTCGGAGCGAAATGAAGCTTGTTCTAGCTGCAGTTTCATGAGATATGGCTGAGAAAAGAGGGGGGCACTGTTAGATAAGATTCTGGACAAGAATGTGAAGAAGATGAGAGAAAAGTAAGCTATAATATGCCGGCTTGCGTACCCTCCCCGCTGGGTCCCGTGATGGTAATGTTGCCGTGTGAGCCTATGTGGCTCGTGGTGGAGGAGGCGGCTTGCTGAGTGTTACCCATGGCGTGGAGGTGTAGAGAGCGGCCGGGTCCAGAGTCGTGGTTGATGCCTGTTGGGTGGGACTGGGTGTGGGTCGGCAGGGTGTCGCACGCTCCGTGTTCAGGTGTCCCGTTGTGAGAGTAGAAGACAGGCGGTGACTGGCTCTCCTCCCGTGAGCAATGCCCGTGACCGTTGGTCTGAGGAGGGTCGTCGCTCTGCAAAATTAAAGTAACACATGATTTTGGCATACACAGAAGAAACAAACTGATATTCTTATATCTTTGTTTTGGGAATACAGAATGAATATGGTGTAGTAACTTTAAAATGAGATTCAAATATTATACTTTGGCCTATATTTTTCTGATTTTCTCCAGCTAAACCACAATCATAATTGCACTTTTATATGTCCATGTTCATACAAAACTGAGACTCTGAATCATATCGAGTATTTGTTTTATACATGGGATGTAGCAACTGTTATGTGTTAATCAATTAATGAGACTTAACACATCCATATTAACTTTGGATGAAAATTGATTTTTCCTCAGTTCAAATACTTTTTTTCCTCTTCAAATACTATTTTTTACTTGCAAATGCAATACCTCCTGGGTTGGAACCCACATCTCAGAGTATCCCCCTTAACCCACCCAACTGCCAATTTTCCTTGACAAACCTTTTTTTAAGGGCTAAATGCTTGCAAATACTCACCTCATGGTCCTTCTCTGGTATTGTGTCCTCTTTGGATATTGCTGTAAGGCAAAAAAAAAAACAATTAGGGAACATTCAAATGAGGAATATTCAAATTATGCATACATATATTTATGCCGAGAAAACAGACTCCTAACATGAATTCTATGTAAAAGAAAAAAAGAAGAAAACTTTCAATATTTTAAGCAAAAATTATTGAAAGACCCTTTATGATGCAAGTTTACAACATTATATACCACCTGAAATCAATTACAAGAAAACCGGACAGGTCAGATACCCGCACTGGGCTTTTAAAACATTGGTTCTCTTATATTTCCTTTCTATGGACCTTTTTCATTAGGTTTTGGTTGCCCCTGGTGAATTAAATAGAAACTGTGTTTTAGGTCTTTTCCTATAGTTAGCCTACAAGCTTCACTTCATATAGGTTAACTATAGGAAAAGACCTAAAACACGGTTTCTATTTAATTCACCAGGGGCCGCCACCACCTAAAGAAAAAGGTCTACAAGAGATATCTAAGGCTGCAGAAATCAAAAATAAGGCATGTAAGCAAGGGAAAGTCAATTCTGTAGAAAATCAAGAGACTGAGAGCGTGGCCCCAAATACTGTGTATGAGATGCCGCGTATCGCTGACTGATCTAAGGCAGGTATCGCAGTGATCCTATGCAGGCCTCCCCTGGGCATCACTGCCTGTATCGCTGGACTTCAATTTGTAATTGCCTCCAGTTCAGGGGTTTCATACCAGTTGCTCTTAAAGTTGATTAATTTGACCTTGTATCTGGGTAGAATTGAGTAGATGAACAATTGTTTTTGAAGCTCAGTCTATCTGGATAGGTAATATATATTATATAGATATATAGATATATATATATATATAGATATAGATATATATATATATATATTCTGTCTTTAATTGCAGATAAAGAAAATAATGTATCTTGACCTCAAGTACCACTTAGGTTTATTGAAATATGCTTCATTCAGAGTGCCAACACCTTTTTGAGAATCAATTTATGATTATTAATAGCTATTTGAGACCAACTTTTGGATATCTAGAGACTTCTCTGCCACCGGATAAAATATTTTAAAGCGATAGTATTTTCTGTCTGTATGTCACTGATGTCATTGGGGACGTGTTTTGCCATTCCAGAACATCATCATACAGGCCATTGGCCATGTCATCTTATTATGACATCATCACACATGATACTGTCCTTTTAAGAGATATAATCTAAGATCTAGATGATTGTAATGTGTCATTTTGCACTAATATATTAAAATTTTCAAAACAATTTCATTACAGGGTACCAACTCAAAATCCATTTTCAAATTCCCTACGTTTTCCCTGAGATTTACCTGTCTCACGACAATTTTTCCCTGTGTTCTACTGAGCAATTTAAAATACTTCACATGCAGAACAAGTCAAATCCTTACTATTTTGAGAATCAGGAATTTCATAACCTGGATAGCTGAAGTTCCCTGTGTTTTCCCTGTGTTTTGGTAAATGAAATTCCCTGTGGTTTCCCTGTGTTTTGGTAAAATTTGCAAATTCCCTGTGTTTTCCCTGTCAGGGAATTTCTTTTTCCCATTTTCCCTGTCTCTCTGTGTGGTTGGTACCCTGTTTCAATGGAAGACATTGTTTGAGCCCTGTTGCAAGAGAAGTGTGAAATTTGAAGACTTGGATTTTATGACAATAATCTAATACATTTCAAGACTTGCATGGGCACTCTATCAATAAAGGGTACTGTCAAATACATAAAATCCACAGGTTGGTCAGACTGAACAAACTAGGTTGATAGTATATATACTCTCCTCTCTACTTCATGGAAATCTAGCTTATTTTTAGTCCTTTATTGATTGGGTTGACAAGCAACAGGAGTTGGGTGAAGCTCACGAGAGTGCCTGAAGACTAGACTCTGTGCGGGTGTGGCAGGGATGCTGAGTAATACTAATACCGGGCATCAAAGTAGATATATAGGGTGTAGTTTAAGTAGCGATTAATTTTGGTATTGTTCTCTACTTTATAAGATTACCTTTATTGTAAAGGGTTGTTGTTTGTTATATTTGTATTACAGAGTATTTTAACAGTGCATTACAGGTTTGTCCTAAAGGAGCCACTGATGAAGCATAATTATAAAAATTAAAATATTGGATGAACACATTCATAACCAAACTGACCTAATGCATAATAGATACTAATGATATAAGATAGAAGAACCGGTCATTTAAGGAGAACCGCTATGTTCATCAGATGGTGGCTGTACAACCCAGAGGGCCTAGTCATGTACCGAGAGTGAAGCAATCCCCATCAGTTGTACAGCCACCCAAGGAAGACCCTCAAGGTTCTTCTCAATTTTATCACCAAAGCAATATTTCAAATATGTTTGAAATACTAAAACTGAGGAGCATTACATACAGCCTGTCACTACGCACTATACTCCGCTCTTCTGCAGTGCAGGTGATAAACACTGTCAACTGGGCCTTAAAAAACTCATGGAAAAAAGGGTGCAGTGGCTTTAGATCCTTCACACCCTCATTATGCCTGGCTCATCAATTCGAAAGATGTTACAGCTTCTGACATCAAATTGGCTTTTCGCCTGGAAACACTTTGTAGTCTGCAATTCTTTATACAAGTGTTTCTGACTTCAAATGGGTGACTAATGATCCAAGAGCGACTCATCCAAGGTTTGATCCTGCACTTATTAGACGAATATCTTTATCTTCAATTCAAATGCTGAGTAAGTTCAAAAATTGACGTATTTTGGGCCCCAGAGACTCAAAGTGAAAGGGCCCGACCGGCCCCTCAATGCTTGGACGTTATATCAAGCCATGCATAACCCTAAGTGTCAAACATGATTACCGTAAAACCCCTAATTTAAGCCGAACCCTAATTTAAGCCGCACCCTGAGTTTAGAGTTTTTCTTTGGGCATATTTTCATCATATTTTTTCAGAGGTACCATTGTATTCAAGATTGTGTAAAACCCTAATTTAAGCCGCACCCTTAAAGTTAAGGTCTTATTGGTTCTAATTTCTTAAACTAACCCTTATTTAAGCCGCGGCTTAAATTAGGGGTTTTACGGTATATGAATTTTCATTACATTCTTCATGATTTGTCATTGTTAGCCATGGGCATGAAGTAGTTTGACATACAATATCCATCATGAATATTAACCGACCAATTTACTAGGTAACTGGTCAAGCCGGTATAGGCACAACAAAGACTACTCCAGGGTTCTACTGCTGGCCCCATATATGCACTATATTAAGTCACACATGCCACACTTGTCTGTGTATGCAGTCCACTCAGGGTGGCTTGGCAGGAGCCTCTCCGCTACAAATCAATAATCAATATGACAAGGGCCAGTGGGGCGCAGGGTGGGAGTATTGTGGTCAGTGTCGGGGTGCAGTGTCATCCGTAGGCGAGCGTAAGCAGCGAGCAAGGGGGTGGGTATACTCCAAAAATCCTTTGATGAAATACCAGCATAGTTCCTGAACCTTGCTTGAAGGAGAACTGCCAATATGACTCTAGACTGTTTAGATATCAGACTGAAGGTTAGCTTAATGTATCTTTAGGTATATCAATATGGGTCAGTGCTACATATCTTTGGATACTTTACTAAAGGTCAGCTTTAAGTATCTATAGATATCCGCGTAAAGGTTGGGTTTATGGATCTTCAGATACATTACTAAAGGTCAGTTCTATGTATCTTTAGATATCTGAATAAGGGTCGGATTTACGAATCGTTAGATACTTTACTAGAGCTAAGCTTTGTGTATCTTTAGATATCTGAACTAGAAAACGCTCAACGGTTACGGTTGGGTGGAGCAGAGCCCCAACCTATGGAGCAAAGCCTTGGTTTAAATTTAATGTTTTAGGCCTAATAATCTAATCTAAAAATATTTCTTTTATATAAATATGTAGCTAAAATAGAAAAAAAATCAGGTGGGGGGTCCTAATTGGCACTACAGAGACAACTGAAAAAAAAAAATCAAGCCCAGACGCTGACAGCAGTTAAACTTTAACTGCTGTCAGTGTCTGGGCTTGATTTTAACTTAAAGGCTCGATTAGGCTGGATAAGGCCTAATAATTTTTTTCGGGGGGCGTGCATGACAGTGCCTACCTGAGGCTAGTCATTTTTTATACCATCTGTAAAATATTCTTGCAACTGTGTCCAGGTTTAAAATGATCAAACTATATGATATATAGATGTAGGACCCTTAGACATAGGAGAACATAGATATGTGCATGTTTTTCATTTTGGTAGGGTTATTAAGGCCTAATTAATTTTTATTCTGACCGCTTGTGAAAATGCAAGCACCAGTGTGACTTTTTTCCACCCATCTTAAATATGGACCCAAAATATTCGAACTGCAAATATATCCAGGCCTAAAATAATCAAACGATACCATATGTAGATGCCTGAGAGTTACCAGAACCTAGTGTTAATGGTTTGCATTTTTATTGGCCTGATAAGGCTAAAATAATTATTTATGCCAGTGCCCAAAACCAAACGCCTGCATGAATCCTGGATGTTTTAATTTTACATCTGTGAAATAAGGTCTGAAAATATTCAAATTGGCAATGTGTCCAGGCCTAAAATGATCAAACCATGACATAAGCCTATAGGACTCTGAGATACATGAGAACATAGATATCTACATAATTTTCATTTTCCTAGGGATGATAAGTCCTAAAATAATTTGCATGCGTATATCCTTAATACTTCGTCCATTTGATATAAACGTTAGGCTGGAAGAAACTTAGAAAGGACTCTTGACACACCACCAAGACGTTACATGCTTGTATTATCGCCCACGTTCTCGGCAAAATTAATCTATTATAACCACGTTTTTTTGGTCAAATTAAGAAGTGTAGGGTATCGAAAATACTATGATTTAAGTCCCCACTGCTTTAATACCTATTATTTCGAAATATTTTGACATATATGATTGTATTTGACCAAGAACAATGCAGGCACCGAGAGGCTAGAAAAAGACAAACCTAGCTAACAGCCTAACGGACGTGTTTTCAGCGAAAAGAATCTTTTCTAACTCCTGTTTTCGGTAAAATTAAGTAGTATAGGTGTCACATATCCATAATTTAATTCCCTGCAGCTGTAATGTCTACTACTGCGTTTTATTTTGATGAATTAGATCATATCTGGGCGAGACGAAGGGCTGCATCTGACCAAGCTTGCAGCGACCACATGCAGCACCCACAACATCGGGTCAGCGCATGCGTGGTCTTCTCCTTCCGCCCAGACGCCTGTTGGGCGCCATATTGAAAAAACTTAATCTTTCGCATCCGCGATGAGCAAAATCACAGATAGTTTCTTTATTTCACTATATGCTTTCACAAGTAAACGGAAATATATATCGGACGTTCTTATTTTATGCAAATACAAAGTATTTTTACCAGAAAGTGAATACTAAGGTAGGTTAGGCGGCAAAATGTTAACCAAATAATTTTGGGTGAAAAACATCGCTTAAGCATAAATCATACATTGAACTACACAGGTCAGATAACATTTTAATTCTCCAGGTGTTTTTCTATTGATTTAACCGAACAAGCGCTCAAAATGATATAACATAAAGGAGATAATGGGATGGAATCTATTTGCTTTTCAAAACTATCCAGAATCATCTTTTACATCACTCGTTGCGGCTGGTTCCAGTCGTGCGAAGAAGATTTTGGCCAAACGCCGGGTATAAGTTTAAAAAAAGTAGCGCCTGTTGCTGGCGTGCTTTGAGCTAAATGAATGATTAGGCTGATAACCCCTTAAGTAGAGTCATATAATGGAGCAAAGCTCGAAAGGCTTTGCTCCATAATAAAGATTGGGTTTATGTATCTTTAGATACCTTATCAACCCTTTAAGGCCAAGTGGATGTATCTTTAGATATTTGAATAAAGGTCATATTTATGTATCTTTAGATATCTAAATAAAGGTTCAGTTTATGTATCTTTAGATATCTGAATAAAGGTCGAGTTTATGTATCTTTAGATACATTACTAAAGGTCTGCTTTATGTGTCTTTGGATATCTGAATAAAGGTTGGGTTTATGTATCTTTAGATACATTACTAAAGGTCTGCTTTATGTGTCTTTGGATATCTGAATAAAGGTTGGGTTTATGTTTCTTTAGATACATTACTAAAGGTCTGCTTTATGTGTCTTTAGATATCTGAATAAGGGTCGGGTTTATGTATCTTTAGATATCTGAATAAAGGTCGGGTTTATGTATCTTTAGATATCTGAATAAGGTCGGCTGTAGTTACCTAACTTCCACCATGAAGAATGTCCTTTTTAGTTGAAGAACAACTCTATGTGACATGGCGCAGTATACTCTTTTCATTGAACTGCGCAAACTAGCCACCCTGAAAAGCTGGCTGTTCATGAATGTGAATTTACCAAATGGTAAAGTATTTGGGGAAAAGGATGTTGTAAGAGAGACTTGGAAGTTTCCAGGTTGCATTGGAAATTCATATCACACTGTAGGCCAACAAATGAGAACATTTACATGACAAGAGTGATGCAATTTAATAGTTTAATTACTATGTTTCAGCAATATTTGAACGGGTGTGTGTTTTGTGTGCGTACATAATCTCTCACTGCAAACTTACAAGGGGCTGAAGCTATCTTCATGACATGTTTGGGTGTAGTACTCCTATTCTGTAACCAGATTATTCTTTATCGGTAACCAGATTACTCTCTATCTGTAACCAGATTCGGAGAGTGGCCATGCCCCCCTCTGCCATTGACTGCCCGGCCAACACGCTCCCCGCGGCTGTTAACGGGGTGTTGCCTATTTTCTGCCCTGTTAGCCACTGCACTGATACAATGGTGTAGAATACACAAGTACATTTGTGGGTTGTTTTCAGGTTAACACCCTAGATGTGTGGAATAAACTCTAAGGGTGTTGTGTTTATGCCTTTCTTCAGTATGTTTCCGTGGGGCATTCAATAACTAGTATCAAAATTCTTTTCTTAACATTCAAGAGCTAATGGGATTTCTCATGCCTAATAACGTTCCATAAAGGCGTTTTAGTAAAAATATAATAAAAACTCATTCTCTCAGTCTAATATATTTGATTTGTTATGACCATTTCATTGACCTCAGATTGCTATGACAAGAATATGTCTTATAAAGCCTCAAATCTATTTCCTTAGCTGGAAAATACTAGTATGCTCTATTCAGATTGATGGGCTTGCTCTAGCGCTTTGAACATTTCCAGCACTGTCAGTGTCACAGACTGAGAAATAGGCAAGTTTATCTCTTTCACAGAACATATCCCAGACAATTGCTACAGAGGAAAGTGATGCATTATAATGAATATCACTTCTTTACTTTAATGTCTGTATTTCCCTCTCCATGACAGTTCCTACAAATGAAAACAAGGGGCCGTACAGTCAGTATGTATTCACAGAGCCTTGTCCGGTGAATCATACAGCAAGCGCAGGCGGCTGGCTCTGACTGCGACCGGGGACAACACACACTCATTCATCAACTGTTGTGTTGACACCCGCGGCATCAGCATCAGGCCGCACCATCAAAGGTTAGTCCCTTAATGATGTGAACTCATTAACCTTATTCCTGCCTGGCCTGCTCCCCAACCAGACAAGCTCAATTAACATACTGTAAACATGTATTTCAAATTCATCTACATGTGCTTGATACTAATAGAGACACTTTACATGATAGCAACAGGCTAGGCAATTACCTGAATTCTATTTATTTCATCACCTTTTTTAGTGTAAATCCTAACTGTCACCCCCTCCCTCCTATTCTGGTAATGCTTAAATTAAGCTACATAAAAACATGGTTTGCAAAAATGAGTACATTCACAATAGGATTTGCTGTGAATCATGTTGACAGCTCATAAAATGTTAAAGTTTATTCAATGATTAATGATTTCACTTCTTATTGAAAAGGATGTTCAGCAAATGTAATTGTGCTGTACTTTAATCTACACATGATTAAGGAACAAATTACAGAACTATTTGCATGTAATCCATTCAAATTGTCATTGATAACAACAAATAAAGTAAATACCATTTAAAATGGTGATAAAAGGAATAACTTTAATATCAACAGGATCTTTTGAAGTTAGCTATCTAATTTTTAAGATTTATTCTCATTCCCTTTAAAATACTGAAGTGTTCATATAGTAAAGTTATTTATTATCCTTATTTATGACACCACATCTTCTGATGTTGTGAGACTGAGAGTGATAACATTTACAGCTGGGATATTTCTCAACTGTTTCAAGCTGAAAAGCTAAGAGAAAAATAAATTTATTATTCTTTATTATACATTTTTTTCTTCCATATTGATTGATCGTTTAATGCTTGACATATTTACATGTAAATGCAAAATTATATCTATGACAGATGAAAAAGTAAAACAAATAATCCTTCAGTTTTTGACTTTATACTTTTTCTAAAATAAAAATCAAATTGATTATATTTCAATGGCAGGTTTTCTTTGGGGGAATGTCCTCAAAATAGAGTATTTTGGTTGCAAGTGATCTTGCAAAACCTAGTCTACATGCTGAAAAAGCTTAATGTTAGAGTAACATTTCAGACAGTGCGTGTCAGACGTATGGCCTGTCTAGGTCTTTTCATTGACCTAATTCAATAAGCTCTGGCTAACTAGTATTCCCTATAGACAGATTAGAACGTGCAGCCATTCTTCAAATCACAACTACTTATCATTTTGTTGAACACCTGCAAGGTAATAAATTTCAGACTAGCTATGGTGCACACATGCTATGATGCTTACTTTGAATGATAATTTACATTACTGAAAGGTGTTGTTTAAAAACGTGGTCCTCTCGTACAACCAACTTAATTTTTATAGTTTTTCTGCACTAAGCTGTGATAGTCCGAGACGTTTTATGCCAAATATAAAGTTTAAAACATAAACATTTGTAAGTCGGATAATCACTGGTGTATCACTGCATGAAAGTTACTCAATGTTCATTAAAGGCAATGAAAAGTGACCCGCCTAAGACCATTTCAAGACATTTTCTCTGGTCTTTAAAATTTTAGAAGGGCATTTGGAAGGTGGCAATAAGGTGGTGTATCATATACCTTTAATGAAATACAATGATCTTATTAGGGAAAAAGGTCTATCTTAGTTGTGAAGGATGTGATTTTGCAGGGTGTATATCATACAACCCATAATGTGAGCCGCAGCTTAAATAAGGGATAATCCTAGAAATTAGAGCTTAGCACGTCTTAACCTTGGGGATGCAGCCTAAATTAGGGTTGCACATCCTTTAACACTATGTACTTCTAAAAAAAAAAAAAAGGCTCTGAAAAAAAATAAAAATTCAAAATAAGGGTCTGACTTAAAACAGGGTTCAGCTGAGTTAAATTAGGGGTTTTATGGTAGGTTGTTTGGCTTTGGGCTATGTAACCTTGTCCATGTAGTGATATACAGCAAGACATTCTATCAGATATACAGCGAGCTTTCCTATCCATCACTGAAAGGCTCACAGAGGATTATGAAGGAAGCGAATCTTACGGCGCGTACAGGCTCCGAGCCTTCGGGCTATAACCTTGTCATATTAGTGATATACAGCGGGTCGTTCAGATATACAGTAAGCTGTCTGACGGCGGCAGTTGGCTACCCTCCTGAGAGCGCTCTAAGGGTCTTCTTCAGCTTTATCAATGGTTTCCATGGCAATGCCCCATCGCCCAGCAGCTTCTGTGGGTCCTGCGACAACGTGCCCCGGGTTGTCGCGATAAATCTCTGCAGCGGACAATTGCTTCCATTCTCGCCGTACAACAGAATAGACCTGAAGATTTGTGGCATAGGAGTAATGTCCAATTACCTGCTGGGATAGACTAAAGCAGGGCTGGATGTAGGGCAATGAGGGTTACAGTACCTTCATGGGTTCCTTTCAGGGTCCCCACTCAAATTTCACGGTCAAATTCCTTGGATTTTGTCTGATTTATCGCTGTCATTGTTTCTATGATTTGCCTCAAAATGTTTTAAAATGTAAGTGTGTATTTTATAGGGAAAATGATAAATTTGTCTCAGAAATATGCAATCTCCCTGTGCTACACTGTGTTTTGGTCAAATTTCAATATTCCCTGTGGTTTCCCTGAAAGGGAATTATTTTTTACATTTTCCCTGTTTTCCGTGTGCAGTGGGGACCCTGTTCTTTATCAGTATGAATGCTTCTCGCTTTCTGAATAAACATACAGAAAAAACAATAAAGATATATACTACAATGACTGATTCTCGCCGCCTACAAAACATTTGTGACATTGTTGTTACTGGCGTCGCTTTTGTGATTCTGTGCAGTGAAATTGTACTGACACTATATTGACAGAAAAACTACAGACCTGCCACATTTCATGGCACTTTAACCATTCCCGGACCAAATGGCAGTGGATACTTCCTGAATCAGTATGTCTAAAATATTTAAATGAGCTACCGTTATACTACTGACTGTATGCTGGTTTCTACTGACAGCTCATTTGAATATTTCGGACATACTGATTGACCACTGCTGAGACACTGTATTTCCACTGATTTAACACTGAACTACCACTGCAAGCTGACACTGATTCTCCACTCAGTGTACATTGTTTTCCCACTGCTTTTTTCTTTGGGTTTGAAAATGGCAAAATAGGTTATTGGATATATATGTGATGGTTTGCATGGACTCCCATACACATAGACAGCGCAACTATAAGACACCTTCATTACACAACATCACTAAGTCTGTTCAAAACATAACAATCATTAAGTTTGGATCTTTTTTCCTTCATCTGGATTTGATGACAAGGTCAGGTCGTCAGATTATCATATTTCAATTCATTTTCGGCAAAATGTAGCTGCAATCAGCCTAGGTGGCTGACATTTCTTTTTGTTATTACCTCCAATATAGCACAAACATAATTATGCTCAAGAATTAGAGCAATATAGCGAAATTTTGCAATTGCGCAGGAAACCATATAGTATGATTCAGATTGTTATATTTGAGACTAATAATGATATGTTTTCATTTTTTACAACAAATATTTGGCTGACAAATAGAAGTCTGGGCTCAGGATTTCTTTGTTTTCCCAACCCAGATGACTGACTGCTCAAAAAGTAATTTCCAACCCTACCTTTGTGTATATCAATAACACAGCCAACATGAAATGAAGAATCAGGTGGCAAATCAATATATTTTATTAATAACCATGCACCAGCTGGACCCACATTTTTGTAACCAATGAGGGTCATTGGTCATTAATCAATCATATTAATATATTCAATTCTTATTTTATGTATAAGAATGCAGTCTGTCACAACTAGAATGACGTCAAGCTTTTGCGTCAAACAATTTTTACATACCAAACGTGACACCTTATTCACTGGAGGGATCTTTGTACACTCTTAGCTCTTTAACAGCTTTGAGTGACATTAAAATCACTGTTAACTTGGAGCATTGACAACGCCACTCCTAAACTACGCCGTCTTGGCTTGCAATGTCCTTTTTGCGGTAAAATCGCAGGGAGAGAGATGTAGCCATGTTCACAACCAAATCGTATATTCTTTTATATTATTACATAAGTAAAGTACAAAGTATATTACATAAACTATTACATTCCATGTACACTAAAACTGCCCTTAATATTGGACAATGTTGTTCCAAGAATTACATCCGCGGATTTACCATCTAACCTTTTAAAAATCAGTTGTCGTTTTATTTTTCCTGGAAAGCTACTTCTACCCTCTTCCCAATGTCTAGGCAGTAAGCTTTGTAGTTTGTCTGTGGACAGCAGTGTAGCTATAATAAAAAGCTCGTTAGAAATGAGAATGGAGGCTTCTAAGCAATTTGCTATAATAGGCTTCAGAAACCATGCACCTTCAACATGTAAGAAATTCTCTTCATAGTTCGATTAAAACTGATCATATGGCCAATTTTACTTTCAACTTCCCTGTTTTCCAAGTTATAATGCACATCTTGCAGGTCGGATGTTTTAATGCATTTTACTAACATGGGGATGATACGTACGTTTCCACTATCCCCAGAGAGAGAGAAAACCTGAACCTTTTTCCAGTACGAAAAATTAGTTCATATATATGCAATGTTTAGGTTCCACTATAGTATCCGGTATTACTATGAAAATATAGTATAATATTATTAAGGCTTACCATTCTATATTTTAGAGTAGTATCAGTTCCAGGCTTCAGTTACACCTAGGTGGCGTGGTTTATTGCACTGTACCTATTCAGGGCTAGTGCAGGGGCAGATACAGGATTTTCGAAAGGGGTGCTGGGGGTCAGCATGAAGGCTAAGTATTAAAAAGGGGTGTATTCGCTCATACACATGGGACATTTTCCCCTCTTGTTGTAGTTTAGGGGCCCAGCAAATATAAAAAAAAAAAAAAAGGGGGGGGGGGGGGGTTCCTGGGGTCCCCAGGACCCGCCCACCCCATCCCCTGGATCCACCCCTGCTGTGTGATTTGGTCCAGGGTATTGTAAAAGAGACACGACACTCGCCTGTTGAGCCAATGGCTGGAAACCTTAAGGAAAACCCCTGGGATGCATAGTAGTTGTTTTTGCAGTTTAGGTCTATCTAGAGCGGGGTACATCGATGACTTAAGGCAGGCTTCTGACAAGAAACTATACACCCCTCACTAATAGGTTATCAAGCTGTTTTGAAGCTACTGCCAAGACCGTAATTCAAATATATTCCTTCAGCTAAGTATAGCCACAGTTCAGTTCTATCCACCCCAGCTACGAACGAGTTATCACCCTTAGTCTTATACGTAGAACCTGTAAGATGGTTTCTCCCACCTTCCTGGCAACAAAATGTAAACTCTATTTTGTGAGTCACACTTTCCGAAATACAGGTTTTACCCTGTTTCCGTGAACCTTTTAAGGCAGACCCAAATATAAAAATGAAATTTGACTAGTATTTGTATACAAAAATTGGGTCCTCCAATGCGTATTTTGTTTTGTTTTAATACATGTTATTCTGTGTCCAAGATCAGGGTTAAAGGTTGACGTGATAAGTGACATTAATTTCTACTAAAAATAACCGTTCAGGATATTCTTTGATGCATTTTTTTAATTTTTTGACAATCAGCCAACAAATACATGAACATACCCCTTTCCCCTGAACAAAAAACAATGATAAAAAAAAATCTATTCTAAAAGGAATGTGTGATTTTCTGATTTAATGCGCATATTGTGCACCACACATCCCTAACCCTTCCGCTGTCTAGCAGAAATTTTGCATACTACTGCCTCTTTCCTATAGGAGTATAGCCTGGGGAAAATGTTGAAAATGATGGAAGGAAGGAAAAGGGTTATAACCTTTACCAAGCTTTGCAATGGCCAGCTGCAGCTTATCCCCGACTTGCTTTTCGGAGTCAATACGACTCTTCTTGGAAATCAGCATTACTGATCAACCACGCGCTTTTCAGAATTGGCGGTACAAGCGATACTGTATCTAAATCTCCGGATGATATATTAATAATCCATAGATACCTACCACAGGCTCAGTCTGGGGAGGTAGGTTAAGGCCCTATTACACTACATGACTGTGAGCTGTGATATCAGCGCAATATGACGTTATTACAGAAAATCGGCACAAAGAAGTGATATAATTATTTGAAATTGGCAATTCAGAGTGTTCTTCACATGCGTAACAAACAAATTTCGTCTCCAATATGTGCGATTTCTCAGCGACATCATCATCTCGCAGCCTATGTCGTGTAGTGTGATACCACCTTTAGTCTGACAGGTCGGAAGGCTGCGGAGCATCCGCCCAACCTCCCGCGGTCATGTTTTTTGTCAAAACAAGTGTGTTATAGACCTCCTGTTATTTACAGAGCAAGCCCAAAAATCATTGTGGGTTAAACATCTTGAATTCCCTTGCATGTTGTAATAGGATTAGTATAGATGGCCTGTGTTTGTTTTATATGGCACTCAACGCTGGTGCAACAAACAAGTATATATAGGTTCACGAGTCCTGAATTTTCCCTACCACAGATAGCTGATTTACTGTATTTTAGGCACCCGCAGGTTCATCTTGACTGATTTCTAGTAGACAACAACTGTTGAAAAACTATAGAAAATTAACAAACATTTGCTAGATGTCTCTGTGAAATAAATCAACAATAAAACCAAATTGAAAAATATTAAATGTATTTAGCAGTGTTAGAAATTAACTTTATAATTCATGCGCCTGCCGGGTGCATATATGATAAAAGTATGCACCCGGGATTTTGTCTATGCACTCCCCTGATAAATAGATGTGACAAACACTTGAAAAAAAGTGCGCACACAGGGCGCACACCTCCGATAATTGTGCGCCCGGGCGCAGAAATGTGCGCGCCGGGCACAGGGCGCACCCTTAATTTCGAACACTGTTTAGATATGAAACGGAAAAGGAGTCAATGCTAATTTTCCATCATATTAAGCTGCAAGTTATGCCATGATTATTGAAAATTCCTATTAATAAGCTATCCGTGGTGGCGAGAATTCAAGGCCTGGGCTAGAAGTATGCGCTATGCCAAAACTGCACATCCATCATTCCTATACGTATATGTGATTTGTTTTGGCCAGCTGAATATCTACATTAATCAAACTAGAAACCTACAAAATGGGATGTGGACTATACAAATTCTGCAATTTTCTTTGCCCTTTCTAAATTAAGATTTTTGATCTCTGTGCTTGGGCTATCACTTTGACTGAAGCAGAGTGGAATTTTCTGATTAAAGTAAACGTGGATTTTGATTATTTTGCGTCGGTTCTTTTGATATATAGCAATCTAACGTTCTTCC
The DNA here is from genome assembly GCA_936440205.1 of Lepidonotus clava. Lineage (NCBI taxonomy): Eukaryota > Metazoa > Annelida > Polychaeta > Phyllodocida > Polynoidae > Lepidonotus > Lepidonotus clava. The sequence goes on from OW387149.1 coordinate 12,076,758, forward strand.
ATCAGATTCGAAGCAGTTTCATTCTTAAGTAATAAGAAGGTCTATCTGACTTGCTTTTACATATCATATACATTGTGTATATGAAACTAAGTTAATATTGTATAGTGACTTCTCTATTGACACCTAAAAAAATTCAAAGGCCTAGGATGTCTAAGATTTGTACTTTTAGAGAAGAGGAAAACTCCTGGGATAATGGTCTCTCGTCTCTACCATACCTGGTAGTTTAGTGCCCCAGGACGTTATGCAACTTGCAAGACTAGCTGGATGCGCTGAACATCATATTTGCCAAAGTTACGACCAAATTATTGCCAAAGTTGCGACCAAATTATTTGTACCCACCACGTCTGGGTGGAGCGGAAGAACAGGCGCCAAGCTTGAAATCCTCCCAGAATAAAATAAAATGATTTAAAAAAAGAGAGAGAAAGGTTGGGGGGGGGGGCGTTAGAAACTTCAAAGCATGTACATAAGGGCACACAAGATCAAATGGAAAAATAATTGTTTGTGCAAATGAATGTTGTCAAATCGACAAAGTATTTAATTACAAACCATAAAAGAAAATGCATTATAGTCGAAAAAGACAAGGTTGATGAGGAACCCCATAAACATTTTAATCCTACTTCAGTATTAAATTCGAATATCAGGAAAGATTTCTTGGGATCAGTTAAACTCCTCATCCAGACTATAGGGCACTGTAGGGGACCTTGCAAGTCCCAGGCCCGAGGTTATTTCCACCCCTGATATACAAACCCTTATCAGTGGTATTGTTTGATACTCTTCACGCACAGCTAGGGACTCCTACCTATCTATAATTGTCATCATTGGGAATATGCCAATTTCCCTTCATATTCTCTGAGTGAACGAGAATTTTATTTGTACAACAACTGGGTTAAGTTGCACTCTATTTTGGCCACCCGCCATTTTCCCACATGTACTGATTTTATCGCTGCAATTGATTCTTTTATGGGCCACCGCCTATGTTGTTCCACTCTTGATTAAATCTGTTATGTTCAGTGTTTCAGTGGTCAACTGTGATTTTCCACCATGCTATGTGTTCTGCTCTGTATACAATATGTATACATACATATATACATACCCACACGCATATATACACATATATACTGTATATATGTATGACATATGTACACATCCTTTACGTTACAAGCGTAGATGCACTTTTGTGATCTTTGTCTTGGTTAATCTATAGCAGAGCTCTACACTGTTGTTACAAAAATATTTTCCCATCTCTCCATTTAAAACGTAATTTGAAGGATGGGAATAGATTACACACAATGTTCATACTTACAAATCTCCCTGAGATTTATTTTTATCCCAATGGTTAAACGCAGAAAATATTTGTCTCTGACAGGGATTATATTTACCGGCTGAAGAGTACTCACGTGCAAAATTAAGGGTTATTTTTTTTTTTTTTTTTTTTTTAAATAAATGAAAAAAAACTGGTACTTACATAGACGTCCGAAGCTAGCAGAAATTCTCCGTTTTAACTTTTTAATCCTGCTCATAGACGACTTGTCCTTAACTGGAAAAAGGAGAAAAATCTTATTAAAATACGCGAAGAAAACATTGTATAACAACGTGTACAATTAAACAAAACACGTGTCATTTTGTTGCAACATGCACATTATTGCACAATGTGCGTTGCATCACTCTAATAGACCTACTTTTCAAAACAGAGATAGATTTGGCCATCAGATTCAAATAGAAAACAATGATGTTGTTGCTGTAGAGGCCCTTATAAACAACAGGAAAATTCCATTCCCACATTCGTGATTCTTTCCATATGGTTTCCCTCTATCCTCCTGAATTTCTTATATATATTTTCCTAATTGCTTATTTCCCTGATAGGATTTGTCGTACATTTACCCACTTTTCCTGAGTCACTTCGGAATAAGGTCCCACAAGTGAGTGTTCTGAGAAGGTAAACATGTTTACTGGTGACTAAGGCTCAGCATAAGTGCTCCTAGACTGACTTTGGGCTAAGTCATACTATAGTCAGTAGCAGTAAAAGTTTGAACTTCAACCTATGAAAAAATAATAATATTGTAAGCATATTTTTTCACTACAAAATTATCATGTATCCATTACCAAGAAGCGTTTTCATGCTGTCATAATTTCACGCAGCATATCGTTATTTCTATTTTATCCATGATATTTTATTGTTTGTATTTACGTTATATTTTTGCACATTTACGGCAATTTGCATAATCACGAATATATGACCAGCGCAAAAATACGTTCACACTTGATTGAAAATAAAGGTTTTAGAGAATCTGGGTACCATAGGTGAGGGAAGAACGTGTTTCTTATGTTTTAAATCAAACGTAGGGGTGGATAGTTGTCTTGCTGCCCGTTGTACCCCCTCATCAGGCCAAAAGGTGAACAAGTTCATCGTCGCTTTTTACCCTTCCATAGCATCTTTTTTGTATGAAGTTTCGTGTGCCTACCTCAAGCCGTATTTTGCTCTCCTTTCATATAGAGAAGGTTCAGTCTGAGAACGATTCTCAAAGTTCGACGTATTTCGACAAGAGAAATACCGTCAAATATCAATCTTAAGTTCAGGGACTGAGGGTGATGTCTAATTCTGATCTGTAACTACTGCTGTAGGTAAAAAAAAAAAAAGCATTTCCCTGTTGAAGTACAGTGCAAACATGCAAGCAGAGAAAAACTCATTGAAATGTTTAGGGAAGATTTGTTTCTGAAGTCTCCTCGAGATAATATCTCGGACTTTGTAATCCGGATACGATAGCAAGTCATGACTGCAGATAAACGACAAAAGAATTAATCCCCAAAATAATGGCTTGGTATTAAAGGAGAGACACACCAGTAGTGTCCACAGGAACACGAGTAATATTATTTATGTATTTAAGTATTTTTCCCCTATTTTTAATATATTTCCTGCTTTCCATGGATGTGTGTTTTATCTAGTTCATATAATATTTGTCATTGTAAGAAAATAAATTCTGACAATGCATATTAAACACTGCACATTATTTGTTGACTTGAATTTCAGTGTTCAAGGTTGGATAACAGATTGAACCCACAAAATCTACTTCATGGTCTGGCACTTTGCGCACTTCTAGCATGGAAAGTACTACACAACTGTCCTTCTTCATACTCTTTAGGTTATTTTTACTTCTTAATTGGGGTTACCAATGAGGTTGGGAAAAATACATTTTGTAAAAGATCTCAATCTTTTACAAAATCTCATTCCATTTCACGATTAAATTATATTGCTTCAATTTCGATGTAAACTGAGATGTATGGGAAGTACATTGTCACGAGCCTTGAGACAGGGCCCTTTTTACAGGTTTGTTGGTCTCCTTAATAATCAAATTTTATTTTGACCGCACTTTTGTCAGTAATTCTAAGTCTATGGTACTATATGTATTTCTATATGCTTTAACAAGCTGAGCATTCAGATTGACAGACATCATACTCATATGATACTCATATGTTTAAAATCTCAATTTCAAACACTAGCTGGGATAATGTCAGGAAACTGGCTCAGTAATCAGAAATTACAGCTTCTAAGTAAACCCAACTTCTGCACGCACGCACATACAATATATTAACTCACCCTTTGATAAATCCAGCCTAGCCATTTCATCCTGGAACTGCCTATATTTTACCTGTACTGGATAACACTTGGACATCCCGCTTTGACTTTGATATGTATACAGCCGACCTACAGAACTTATCCGCTCGTGACCGGTCGGACTGCAACTTTCCGTACTCCGCAGAATTTCCTGTTATAATAATGCACAGGTTCCCTTTCAGACCATTCTGTGATACTGCTGCACAGGGAAGTTAACCCGGCTGCTTTTGTTTGCAGGTCTTGCCACTAAACCTTTCTGTGTGTAAATGTTACTAGATAAGCATGGTGCGATATTATATCGCGGGCCGAAGACCAATCACTGATCCCATTTGGCGCTGACCGACTACAGTAAAACCTCTGATACAAGCCACACCCAATTTCAGAGATGCCACTCCTGTGTCAGTGACTGATGAAAAAGTAGGAAACATAGGAAACACTTTTCCTACTTTTATTCTAGAAGCAACTTAGAGTGAAATAACCTTTAGGAATAGAGATTTGAAATTGAATTGTATTTGAATAGCTTGAAACTCTCACAAGAATTATCTAAAACAGACATTGAATAGATGTAGGAAAAATAAGTTGGGCAGTGCAAAATCACCAAAATGTAGGAAATCCTACATACGTAGGAAAAATAGCATCTCTGCAAATTTCAGCCACACCCAGTTTTTCGGTTGTCCTTTTGGGCATATTTTCATAACATTTTCCCTTAAGTCCTTTTGGGCATAGTTTCATATTAAACATTTTCCCTTAAGCCTCATTCTATTAAAGGTTGTGTAAACCCCAATTTTAAGCCACACCCATAAAGCTGAGGCCTAATTGGCTGTTATTTCTGAAACAACCCTTATTTAAGCCACAGTATAAATTAGAGTTTTTACGGTAGTCCCAGGTATTACGCGTATTACTATGCTGTACCACAAAGCCCCAGCTTTGTAGATTGTCACACCTAAACACTTGATAGTGTAATGCTTTGAGCTCCAGCCTTGGTTTTGTACTGAGAACTAAGACCGTCATGAAAATAAGTTGCTTTGTCCTTCAAGTTAAGTCGGTCGTAAAAATAATGTTCTTTCCAGTCTACTTAGTAGAAACAAAGAATGAAACCAAGAGCAATTATCAGATTTCAAATCTTTGTTATTTATTTTCAAAACTAAAAGGTGGGATAGATTGGATATATTCTGGCAAATATATATTTAGATATTACTTATTAGTGAGAAATAGTAGAAATTTGTGGAATAATTACACAAATTTTGACATTGTTTTCACTCTAAGTCATTGATAAGATATTAAAGAAAAAATGTCCAACCTATCTACCCTACTTTTGTAGGCTGATGTTACCGGTATACAACGTTTTTTCCCCTTAGCCTAATGACTTGGGGGAAGTGTAAGGCTATTGAACCAGTTGCCCTCTCTCTTGTAAAAAGATTGCTTTCCCTGAACTTCTTTGAGGAACGAACGTGAATTATTGATAAAAACAGGTTCAAAAACAGCCTATGACATCAGCAGGAGTATACCAATTCAGGTGCAATCTGTGTTTTAGTTCTAAGCTTGTTAAACAAATTACAAACGTATATATACCATATATAAATTATGGAAAGATATCTGCAACGTCCATGCCTATTTTCAATGAGAACATCAAAGCAGCCCAAGAATGAATGGGAAAGTGTCAGATTCATGTAGTATTTCCGTACAATAAAACCGATGAAAAAATATCAAGTTCAACATAAGGAAGTTTTAGGAATATAGAGTGAAAAAAAGATTACTGGTGGGTAGGCAACAGTTAATAAATCTTCTTTGTTGTGCCATGACCTTTTCTGTTCCTGAATGGTCTGGGAAAAGGATTAAATACCATTCAACATTGCATTTTGATTCCCATGGGATCATATTCTCATAATATTTTCAATTGCCACTATTTATTTATTTAAGGAATCAGACGGACTTTAACCTCACGATTCTTTCTTTGTTTTTCATTTTATCTATAGATTTACTTATTTTATTTCCACCACTTATTGTATCCTGTGTTAGTACATTGTGACAGTACTCAAATGGCAGTCAGTTCAGGTCCGGCTATTATGGGCTGGGTTATATTTTAGTTTTATTTTATCGGTCTAAAAAAGAGGCCAGGTCACTGCAGCAGGTCACATGGAACAGCACGTGTGTAAAACTATCGCCCCCACTATCCTGATCTCTGACTCAGTGTAAAGCTGGTCACTTACCGTAAACCCTCAGATTATAGGAATCTTTACTGCAAGGGTGGACAACTTGGATATAAACGTATGGGTCACTGCAACAAGTTACACGGACCAAGAAACCTGTAAAACTATCATCCCCACTATCGGGATCACTAAAGTTGGTCACTTGCCGTAAACACTCACATTATGGGCATGTATACTGCAAGGGTGGAGAAGTTTTGTATTAGAGATTGGGTCACCGCATAAAGTCACATGGACCAAGAAATGTGTAAAACTATCGCCCCCACTATCCTGATCTCTGACTCAGTCTAAAGCTGGTCACTTACAAGTTACAGTTACAGTAACCCTCACATTATGTAAGGGTCCCCACTCAAAATTTGCAATCAAATTCCCTGTGTTTTCCCTAAGTTTTCCCTGTCTTATGGTAAATTTTTCCTGTCATGGTTATGTTGGTTTGTTCTAATCTGAGGTTGTTCAAGTTTTAAATGTTATTAAAGACATATGTCATTTCCATAAAAAAGCGAAATATTCTCATAAAAGTGAAACCTCAAATAGCAAAATCATAAAGTTGGTCAAACAGAATTCCCTGTGCTTTCCATGTGTTTCCCTGACAGGGATTTTTTTCCATTTTCCTTGTTTGCCCTGTGTAGTGGGGACCCTAATGAAATGTGTAAACTATCTCCTACACTTTCCTGATCTCTGACTCAGTCTAAAGTTGGTCACTTAATCACCGTAAACTGTCAGATTATAGACATACACTGCAAGGTTGGACAAGCAGTGCATAAGACGTTGGGTCACTACACAAAGTAACATTGGAAGCTATTGCATTTAGACTGTTGCCTCTGATATCCTGATCTCTGACTCAGTCCAAAGGTGGATGCCTAGATCGTAAAGACACACAGATTATAGGCATTCGCTGGATGGTTGGATGAGAAGATTATCAAAGACTGGGTCACCTCACCAAGTCACATGGAACAGCACATACGTAAAACTATCACCCCAACTATTCTGATTTCAGCGTCAGTCTAAAACTACCTTGACTACCTTAATGTTAACCAACTTAATTACAAGGTGAATCTTATTTATTGTATGCATGTTATTATTCAGAAGTAAAATTTGGTCTTAATAAGTAAAGAGAACAGGTCATGCAGTAGGTCACTTGAACAGGACACCCCCCCCCCCCCCCCCACCTTTTTCTGATTTTTTTTTTTTTTTTTTTAATGTAAAACTCAGCCAGAAAGCAATTAAGGAAAAGATTTTCCTAAAGGGTGCCCCCGCCTTTTCAAAATCCTGGATCCGCCAGTGACATGCATACAACTCTCGCCCCTTCAAGTGATCGAAAGTTTGAAGCCTACCATAAACACTCACATTTACATAGCATTTCTTATTTAATATATCATGTACAAGTATCTTCTTCCTTTATCTTCTTAATCTAACAACATTTTTTCTTTTCCAACAAGTGTAGAACTAATAACTCAAAGACAGGCAACCATTCAAAGACCGGCTTAGATCTCTAGCCGAACGATAAAATAAAGTATCATGCAACTTATATATCTAGAGTTTTTGTAATGACGTCAATACTTTTCTTTTACTGCTGGCTTAATTTACTGCAAAACACTTATCATAAAACACCTAATTAGCCTAATCATTTATCAAGATATGGGCATAAGATTCTACCAGGTGCTAACTCTTCTCCTAAATACGGAATTTTATGGTAATCTCATGAACATAGCTGTCAGCACTGATGTGTGCACATGACCGGTTTCTATAGCATTTGTCTGGGTCACTTGTGGTCAAAGTTGTTTTTAGTTGTTGCTCCGCAGAGTATTTTCAATTTCCGAGAACCAAGCGGTCCTAGATGGGCATCCAAAAGAATAGAATAATCCAGAATTGGTCAAAGAAAATGTCTATTTCTTGGAGCAGAAGAGAAAGGCTAGAATCTAGTAATGAATAATGCCTAATGCTTAATTTTTCAACTAATTAATGATCGATGTTCTAAGGCTGAATAACAAGTGAATTAATGTATGATCGGGTTTTAAAGTTAAGAATTAAAATTAAAGGTTCAATGTTTCAATCTTTGAAATCGAGTTCAGTTTATCCTGTCTCTCAATAATAGAATTCTCAATGACAACCCATTTCTCGTGGGTATGGCTTAAATCTCAACTTAATTGTATTCTGCACGATTTGACCCACAAGGGTATTCATTCAACAGGCCAATTCTCCACCTCAACTCCCTTCAGTTACCCACCGCGATTTGTCCTTAGGTCACTTATCAAAATATTTATTTTCTGTCTACCGCACGACTGATTGTTTTAAGGCCAGACTAGAAATTGTTTTCTCCTTTTTTCCCTTATCAAGAGTTTGTGTTGTAGACTTTTCTACAACAAAATGAAAAATGAATTGGAATTCCCAATCGCCTGAGTTTTTTTTGGTTGGTTGGTTAATTGCTCTTACAATTTTTGACATTTTTCAAATATTCCGCGTTCAATAATGATCATTTAAGCATGAAATTCCTGTACAAGATCGTATTATATCCAATAAATAAATAAATTAATTTATTAAAAAAGATGGATGAATAAAATAATGAAAATAAAAAATCTCTGAACCTGCTACAGCATTTTTAAGTTCTAGGTCTGCTGGGTTCTGTGTTTGTTCTGAACCTCTATGTAACTACTCGGTGGTCTAAGTCGATGGTGAGATCAGCCTTAAGCCGCTCAGGCAGGGCCCAGTCTGCAGCCCGCAGCTCCCTACTCCCAGGGCACTGCTGAATTAGGTCAGGCCCTCCCTGATTTTATGCTTGGCAGAATCAGTTTTTTTGGTTAGTTTTGTTGTCAGTTTTTTTTTAAGAATTGCTGTTATTTGTATACAATTGTTACACACTACCACGGATAGCCAATTTCCTATAGTGTACCTGCAGGTTAGCCTAGATCAAGGTGTATGCTAGGTAATGTGTCGACAAGTCACAAGGCTTTAGTATAGAAATTTACATTAATCATGGCATTATTTGTAATTCAAAATATGCAAAATTAACATTCATTATTTTTCAGCTTTCATCCATCTATATAAATAGATGGATGAAAGCTGAAAAATAATGAACATATCGTTTGTTTTCTAAGTTGGTATGAAAATATTTTCATTACAGATGGATACGGAGCAAATATTTCCATATACATGCATTTCCTATATTTTTTCTAGTGGATTTGTAGACAAAATTAGTGGAAATTAGCCTGCAGGTACAGAAAATACTATTAATCAGCTATCCATGGTAGAGTGAATTATGGCCCTTCCATGAGGTATACACCCATCAAGACTGGTTGTGGTGAGTTTAATGAAAATAGACCATAACTGAATAAGAATGTACTAAAAGTTTGATGTATAAAGCTGTACGATATTCTATTGCATGATGATCTCTGAAATAATAAAGTTTTAAACTAGAAAACAGTAAACTTGGATATCTTCGCATTAAGTACATACTCATCAAGGGGGGCGGTGGCACCAGGGCCTGAAATTCCTGTACAATTCTAACGCATACTTTTTTTTGTTTTGTTTGTTAGTTTTTTGTTGTTGTTGTTTTTTGTTTTTTGTTTTTTGTTGTTTTTTTTAAATGTGCGTAGCTACTTAATGGAAGGCTAGAGAAAAAATTCTGTTCAAAAAAACACCAGGGGCCCAAACCACCAGAGGACCCAATGCCATATAGCAGGCAAAGAATTGAGTTTGAATAAATACTAAAATTAATGGAAGGTAATTAATATGATGGAGAACGTGGCTATGTGTGCTTTGAACAGGAACTTTTTTTTTTTTTTTTCAATTTAATTTTTAAAAAAAGAATGTACTTAATATATTCCCATTGTGTGTTATGGCCGTCTTTTATTCCCAAGGTCTTTGGTCCAGGTTTGGGTCAAGCCGGTATTACACTAAACCACTCAGGTGGGGATAATGTGGTTCACCTGAAGTCAAGAACACCATCGACTTTTACAACAGAATTACAACAGTGTATGTGGAATTTTTTTTGAAGTGCCGGACATTTAATATATGTGGTACCAGTGGCTAAGATTCGGTGTAGCCTGGGTACTCGTTGCTAAGATTCAGTGTAGCCTAGGTACCACTGACTAAGATTCAGTGTGGCCTATGTACCAGCGGTTTAGATTCTGTGTGGTCTAGATACCAATGGCCAAGATTCAGTGTAGCCTAGGTACAAGTATCCTGGGTACCAGTGGCTAAGATTTGGTGTAGCCTAGGTACTGGTTGATTCCATCGTCAGCTCTGCCACTAGTTAACAAACGCCTACCAACCATGCAATATGCAGGCGTCCTATACACTACCCTATCTCTGCTGTATCCAAATAGTTTGGACACAGTGTGAGCATACCAGTCACTTTGCTGGGTCCTGGTGTTCTGCCTTTATTTTCTATTGACACATATGAGTTGATATACCAGCATTTATCTCAATAGAACCTGTAATACAATCAAATAAGTGCATACAAATGCATGCTTCTTGGATGTATTTGAAGTGCATTTGCCGTTTGAAAATGAAACATCACGAGTTCAGTTATCTTTCCGTTGGACACGGAATCATTGGCACTAGTTCAGACTCTGCCAAAAAGAAGCCGCTGGGCTCCTAAGCGGAATAATCTGGGAGCCTAGGAGGCCTCATTTCCTGTCCCAGGTACCCTTCAGGTAGAATAGAGTGACCGTTCAATTACTGGTAATGTAAGTCATACGGATGGAGGTTTATGTAACCAGGTCATTAGACAGAGATAATGGCCACTGTGTAAGATGATACTTGGGATCTGGGCCCATATCTCCGTAACTAATTTGACTGATCAGGGAAAATTTGATTAGGGTCCCATGATCAGTGATTTTGCCTTTAACCAAAATGTATAGTATCATTGCAAAATAGTGTCAAAGAGGAATTTTAAGGTGTAAAATTTATTCATGATAGACAGAATTTCTGATCATGAGACACTGATCAAAATTTCCCTGATTAGCCAGTTAGTTACGAAGATATGGGCCCTGGGAGAGTATGGTCTACAATTGAACATTTAATTGACAATTGACAATTTAAGAATGGTTAATTCATTCTCCCTATCATGGACTGCAGCTATGAAATTGGCATTTAATGTTACTGGCCCGAGGGCTTCTAGTTTTGCTCTTTCATTGCACTATATTTTGAAAAGAATTTTCATGAATTTTTCTCTGGCCCGAAGAGGAAAAAAAATTTTCATTTGGAAAAATATGTTATGAACTTACCTCCTTACCATTACCTAAAAATAGACAGGATTGACAATCTTTGTTGCCTGTGATCATTTTTGCATCACCTGCAGGACAGGTCCCGATGTCATGTGTCGAATCTAAAAAAACGCCTGTCGCATATCTTGGTCGCTTATTACCCCAATGTCGCATGTCGAATATAAGAAATAACCATGTCGCATGTCAGTATGTTTTTAACCTTCCCTGCATGTAAGATAATGTATGACTAAGAATGGTTAAAAAAGTGAGAATGTTTATTTTATTTCACTTGAAATGTAACTGTTAATTTAAGGTTCCTGCTTATTCACCACAGATGCCACTCTATGAGCATGAAAAATCGATAAATTTATGAAATGCACAAATGTAACTTTTACTCCAAACTTTTAGCAATGCTGTTTGTTGTTAGAAAATAATTGCAATAATTCATGCAATGTTTTTTTTCCTTCTTTTTGTTGCTGGTACCCAATATATTTGGTTTATTCCCAAACAGTCGTGGTCTTTTTGGTAAATATGTCTGTTTTACATAGATAATGATATTCCCCTTCTGACTATCAAAAACAATGTATCGATTAATAACCTGTTGGTATAATTAATACCTTGTTTATAATTTTATCTTTTCTCAAAAACTAAATGAAAGGTTTGTCTTGAAAATATATCTTTCATTCTCAGGGTTAATTGACTACTGTTACACAATGAGGGATGATTAAGATCGTTACCAGACATATCTCATATTCATTATCGATTCTGTAATTGGAAGGACACTCAGTCTAGGATATCAATAATGGATCAATCATTGAATGGGGTTAAATCTAAGTAGTAATTTGAGCCAATTAAATTAAGGTTACCCTCTGGCCTAGGTGTAGATCACAACTAACTGTTAGTTAGTTGCATTAACATGCTACGTCTATAGATCTAGGTCGAGATTTACATTACAAAAACAACACTACATGTTGCCTTCTGGTAAGGGACTCGTTATTCATAGATCATTCTTCTATTGTTTTCTACTTTATGAATATGCGTACATGAATGCAAATGCTATCATCCTAAAAACGGAACAAGTATGTCTATATAATCACTATACCTAGCCATGGTGGCTGCTATATCCAGGGTAGGACAATGTCCAAACCAAGACATAATTATTTATAATAATGACTACCTATTACATAGGTTGGTGTAATGTATTCACCTACTGTACCATAAGTTCAGGTATTTGTTTGAGTATAGACCCATCAAGGATAAAGGCTGATACCTGACCATGGAAATAGTTATTGTGAACAGATCAGATAATTCTAGCTGATAAGAGTGGCTGCAGTATTGTATCTATTTCATAGATCTATTTATAGGTTTAGCTGCAGGCCTCTATGGTTCAGAGACATAAATATTCAGTGTTCGAGACTAACGCCGGCCCGTCGGCCAATGGCCAACAATTTTGAATCAGGGCCAACAAAAACTCAGCAAATTTTGTGTAATCGGCCCGGATGGCCGATGCCTTTTTCGGCCGTCATTTACTCAACTTTTCGGCCGTCATTTCTACATCTTTTCAGCCGTCATTCCCACATCTTTTCGGCCGTCATTTCCACTTATTTTTTGCCATCATTGACTCTTTTTTTTCTGGGCCGACTGAACACCATCAGGGCCGACGATTTGTTGACACTGTCGGCCCTGATGGCCGAGGGCTGAAAATGTTAATCTCGAACACTGAATATGCAAAAAAGCATGATAGATAATGATTGTAAACGTCTATCATTTAGGTCTTAATATGAACAAATCACTCTGTCACTGTCAGACTCAGTCAGAGATCAAGATTACTAGACCTAAATTTAATTTATAGAATTAAGCTTTGGGTCAGTCTCACTCTCACTCTCAGGCCTAGGCCTAGATCTGGACCAGATTTGTAAATTAATAAGCTATGTTTAATAACAATAATTTCTCTTATCTGGATTCTTGGAAAATAAGTTATGTTCTATTTCTCATTAAATGCGATGACATTCCTATTAGATAACAGTAGTCTATTTGCATGTAGAGGCTAAACCATCATGTCAATGAATGAGGCATGAATGTTAATTTTGTTTGGGGAATAAACAGTTACCAGTTGTTATTCATCCTGGAATTAATTGTGTGTCCAAATTAAATTGATTAATTGACAGGAAATTGGAATTAGATCATGCCTGACCTACTGGGACTGCAATCACATGATCTCTGACTAACCCCTCCCCCCTCCTTCCCACTCATTTACTCTTCTGTAACAATTTTGATCCCAAGCCAAGGACTGAAGACAGTGAAGTGAAGGAGAACAACAACTCCCCAAAATAACCTCATTTCTGACATTGTTTAGACCTTGCGGGGTAAGGGAAGAAGAGGGAGAATTCCCCTGCTGTAGACATAAGAACAAGTGGTTGTCTTTCCAGTCGTGACTGGTTCCAAGCAGTGTTGGAACTGACTCATTTTTAGGATTTGGCCTAGTCAAGTCAGGCACAGAATCGGTGGTAAATAATCAAAACACACAACCAAAACATGCCCTTGGGCCATTTTCCACCCCTCCCACCTTCAGAAAAACACAATTTTTACCCGGCCCCAAAGGCACAAAGGCGTTTGCTAATAAATCCCAGCTTTCCCACGATGGGGTGTGGCAGTTTAGTGGCAGTGGACATTAGTATTAAAGCATCATTGACAGTCGGGGAAGAGAGGGGAGGGACCCGACTGTCAAAACCCATGTTGTGGGGGTGATGGCGGTCGTCTTTTCCTCTCTTTTCGGGGGTTTTTCCCTCCACTTACCGTCTCGTAAGCGCACTTTGCTCGGGGAAACGCTGGCAGGGTCCACGGCTGGAGGGTTGTGGCCTTCCTTGTTCATCTTAAAATCCCGAATCCAGGTCCCTGGTCAGTCCATGTCGCCCGTGAGGCCCCCTTTCCCGTCCGTCCCCGACCGGTTACTCCGACAAAGAAGCCATGTTGTTCAGACGCTGGCCTCACTTCCGTCTGACGCCGCGCGCCGTCTGGTGGGGAATTTAAGAACTAAATCGCAAAACAAAACACCAGATGGCGCCACCTAGAAAAGGCAAATTGGATTTTCCCGCGCTGTCTTTTGCCATTCTGAGATATTGGTACTCGAGTACGTACGCCCTCTAAGATCCAATGCTGCACATCAGAGGTACCCATTATGAATTAAATCAATATTGATGAAGAATAGGCATTTGAGAGGGGGTGCTTGGGTAGCACGAAACTGCCATGATAATGCTGGAAAGGCATTTGCAGGCGCTCTGATTAGTGGCAACATTATTGAACATGGGACAAGTTTTTATCTAACCCTTTATCTATCAAAATATCTACGGCATGATTCCATGGAGAATAAATACATTCATTCTAAGCATATATAAATATCTATAGGGCCAAAAGGTTATAAATCTAACGTATTTAAAGATATTGATTATGTGAATCAGAGCAAAATTAATTTATATATTTTACATAAGGGTGAAGAGAACAACTTTTCTGTGCATTTCGGCGGGAAGGATGCGTTATGATACAATGGAAATCTAAAACTTCCACTGGACAAGTTAAAGAACATAGGTAGGCCCCTAGTTGTATCATAAAACCAACATTTTTATTGCATTTGATATAAAACAAAGGAAGAGATCATCCAATGTTGTTTGTTTCATAAGACATTAATCTCTTTGGCTAGATACTCAATCACCCCAAAATCAATAACAGCGGTTACCCATTTAGTGAACATCCCATTGAAAGACCACACTACACAATATAAATTCTAGTTTCATCACAAGACACATTAAAACTGAACAAGGACAATTTACACAGCTTAATTCTCCCTTAGATTGACCTAACATGTAAAACAAAGTTTTGTCGGGAGTGTGTTCAACGTGGCTTAGGTTACCTCACACCATATCAAAATTGAATATTAAAAAAATGTGAGAAAAGTGACATTCTTTTTATTTACTTGATCAGCTGTTGATAATAGTGGCAAATAAACGGCCTAATCCTGCATTCTACACCAGTGAACGACACATAAACAATTTTGCGCCAGTTAAAGCAACCTTTTCTTTTTCTCAATAAGTTACAGTAGATATAAGAACATACACATTCGAGCATTTATCAATTATGTTGTAAATTTTTAAGACTCGTTTTCCTCTCATCTTGAATTGTGGCTCTTGGTAGAGTGTGACATCACATGTTCAAATGACAAATTGCAGAAACTCTTCAATGCTGGAAAATCTTTACTACCACACCTTGTTGATGCATACATCCATGCATCTTTTCACACACACACACACACACACACACACACACACACACACACACACACAATCACACACGTACATACACACACGCCAAAACACACACTGTACTTATCTCTGTTCACACAAAACCATACAATAATAAAATCATCACATTTTTTTGGTCGATCTTCTATGTTATCAAAACCCAACCAATCCATTCTACAACCAAACACCTTTTGCATTTTGATCATGAGTAACTTTCAGCAACTCTGTAAGTCTTTGCTTCCCCAAAATGGCAAGTTCTCTCTTATCCAAATGATCCAAGTGGAACTTCCATAGATCATTCTGGTTCCTGGTTAAAGTCACTATAAGTTTGTGAGGTTCTTTTTCCAAAGATGTCTTATAGATTGGGATATTGAAGCGATACGCTTTACTGATATTGATATGTTCCAGGTTGGCGATTCGGGTTACGACAATGCCGGTCATATAGGCATCATCGACCCAGAAGAATGGTGTTCGGATGGCCATGTCGTAAACCTCTTGGGTCAAGTCGCGTGTCATTACATAGAAAGACCCAGATGCATAAGTTGGGTAGTGGTCCAGGCCTGGTAGCACAGAGAAGGGAATGCACCATTTGCTGCACAGCTTTCCTGGCCTCTGAATGTGCAGACTAGGAAATTGCCAAATCATTCCGAGAATGAAGCGAGTCCGGTGGGCAAACTCATGTGTCAGACGATGCAACAAAGCTGGCATGTTGATGTAAGTGTCATCATCTGATTTGAATATGTACCTACAAAGAAGACAATGGGAAATTTAATGTCTCAACACATTTTCAAAGATAAGTTACAAGAAGACTCCTGATGAAGGCCGTCTAAGGCTGAAACGTTGAGTCTAATAAACGCCACCACTTATGTACACATTACTACGAAGTTACAAGAATGTTGACACAAGGATGGGTGCTGAATAGATTGAACAATATTACTGATTTTTTGTTTGATTTTTATTTGGAAATTCCAGTACAGCATACATAATTATAATAGTCTTCTGTAATATCTCTTTGGTCTCAAATTGTCAAGTATAATATATTATGTCACAGTAACAAATTCCAATATTATTGTTCGCATACAGCCTAATAAGATGAACCCTAAGGAGCTTATCTGTTTACGGCAGAAAAAGAAGCCATTGCAGATTAATATTTTGAAATAAAATTATGGCCAGCTTCTTAAAATCAGAGATGAGGAGGCAAAGATGAAGACTTACTTGACATTTGGGCAGTAGTCTGAGATCCATTTCATAGCACCCATGGCTTTGTATGTGAGATTCCTGTAAGCATCCATATAATCTGACTGGATGATGTCGCCATACAACCGAACCTCTTCTTCGAGTTCCGACTGAATTTTATCATTTGTTCGACCGACAAAGAAAACTATCCGAGATGGGAACTGAGTAAAGAAATTGACCTGACCCCATGTATTTCTCAAGTTATCCCTTCTCTTCCTGTTCCCAGGTGCACTGTGCACATATATAAGGTAAGTCAGGTTTCCCTTGACTGCAGTGCACAAAGTCTTATTGTTAATCAAGTACTTATAGGTATATGGATTTACTATGTCCATGGTTAAGGTATCAAAGTAATGAGCTATTCTGTTTTTGCTATTCTGTTTTTCTTCAAATTCCTGCAGCTCCTTTTTGAGGTTTCCATCAATAATGTGTTGTTTCTCCTTTGATTTTCCCTTTTTGGAGTCATTTGCTGCTTTTATGAGTGACTCCTTAAATAATTTGATGTAGTTCTTCATTTCCAGCAGCACACCACCCATCTTCTTGGCAGCTAGGATTTCTGTGATGTTTATCTCATTGGATTCTGCCTGCAATAATTGATTGTCACTATTGGATATCATTTGTTTTTGAACCACAGAATCCCCTTCTTTCCTTGGATGTGAAGGGGACTCCTTCAAATCTTGTACATTCTCAGAGGATTTCTGAGGTAGGCTGACATGTCCATCAGCCTCCATAGGGATTCTCTCTAGCTGCTGCTGACCATATGACTGAGAAAGCATAAGTGGCATGTGCAGCACATAGACTATAGATGGCAGCAACAGACCAAGAATGATGACACGCCTCCATCCTAATCGCCGAGTCATCTTGACTAGTTTCCACTTCAATAAAAATTCAATATAATTTCTTATGTTAATATGTAATGCTTTGACTGTTTGAATATCCAATCAGATATTTTTGCCTGGAGGCTATTCTTTGACAGTCTCTTCTGTATTCAAACATTAAGCAAGTTTCTACCCTTTACTTCAACCTGACTAGCATATTCAGGCTTAAGTTGATAGACCTCTGTTTCAAGGTAACCTACTTGGTAATGGTAGATGAAACATGGTTGTGTAAGGAATTATCCACAATTTATATCCCCTTGAAGACATTCAGTGATTCTTTTTAAATATGTGTGCATCCATTTGTGACAGACATTGTGCATGTCTGAGTATCCTGTCAGTAATGCAGACTTTTGCTGTTGCACTGATTAGTAGACATGTAAGACTTCTTGAAGTTGCCAACAGTGCACAATCTCTCAGGTTATTTGGTCTCTGTCTAGGACGAAGAATGCCTGAAAAGAAAAGAAAATGACAGGGATTAAGAGAGTGTATTGAATTTGCATGGTATGGTTTTGGGTTTGGAATCACCTGTTTTTCCAGGAAATCCAATGACACAGAAAGTGGGATACGTTGGAAATCAACGCACTTTGATAAATTGAAGTGTACTTTTTATGAAAAATTGATGTCTAAAAGATAGGAATCATCAATATCCAAATCATAGAGTTTGCGAAGACTAAGCTTATGATTCTACTATTGATTATAAGTATATATATATATATATATATATATATATATATACAGCATGACACATTCAAAGTCTTTAGTGTTACCGTTATGCCTCACTCCTTAGGTGCTGAGTCTTCCTATTATAAACATAATGTCTAATGGATGGTACATTAGTACAGCAGATGAGGCTTGTGCTGCCAAGGTATGACTGTATTATGTGACAGGTATTAAAAGAACCTCTGTAATCCAATGAACAGTTCAAAATTACTGCTCTAGAATGGAAGTAGTTGTTCATTCCAGTGTGTTGAAGATTGGCAGTGCAATAGATGTAATTCTGTTAGCCTTTTAATATGTATGAGGTGGTAAGGTTTCCCCATTTGAATCTAATATCTTGATCCCAGGTAGGTGTGGTGAATGGGTGAAGTAGGTCAGTGACCTGTGGGTAAACAAGCGTTATGCAAAGAACAGCACAATACCTTTACAATAGACCTATTTCAATAGAGTGGCACCCGGCCAGCGGAATAGGCCAGGGCCCATATCTTCGGAACTAATTTGGCTGATCAGGGCAAATTTGATCAGGGTCCCATGATCAGTGATTTTGCCTTTTACCAAAATTTATTGTGTTATTGCAAAATTGTGTCAAAGAGGAATTATTATTTGTAAAATTTATTCACGATAGACAAAATTTCTGATCATGGGACCCTGATCAAATTTTCCCTGATCAGCCAAATTAGTTACAAAGATATGTGCCCTGTTGATTTTAAGAAATGGCCATGTCGCCCTGTCGAATTTAAGAATTGCCAATGTCCCCTGTCACTATCTCTCAAAAATCCCATGTCGCATGTCATTAGGCCTCAAAGTGCAGAAAATTTCTGATCATGGGACCCTGATCAAATTTTCCCTGATTAGCCAAATTAGTTACAAAGATATGGGACCTGAACAGTCGATTGGGATATGGGTCTCAATGGAAATCGTTGGGTGCAGGCCTTCTATGGGAGGGTTCACTGCGCAGGTTCATGGGAAAGGTGTATGGGCTGCTTTACCTAACTCAAGTTATACTCTGTTCCTTCTTAGTTGGACCTAATCATGTTTTAAAGAAATTGGTAGAGTGGAAGAAACTGGAAGAAAAAGTCAGTTATCTTAATGCCACTCTGTGGCACAATCCATGTTAAGATGAAAATGAAAGAGTTTGAATGACAAGGGAAAAGTTTTATCCGCCCGTCAAAATGGCTATTTTAGACAAAATTAATATTCCATATATATCTTTTTTAAATCAGGATACAACACTGAATCACTACTCCATAGATACACTCAATGTTTCAAATGAAAGCTTATACCCCTTTCAAATGAAAGCTTAAACCCCTTGTGAATAAACAAAATGATAAGTCAACGTCTATATTTGAAGGGCATTAGTTTCTAGATTTTGTGGAAGTTTGTGAAATCATATGGAAAATTTCGGGGAAGTTAGGTACTGTTTTTGTATACAAAGATTAGGGTCTAAGGGGTTGAACTATAGAGGTTTAATTATCCGTTGAAAGTTAATGCGTGTTTATGTTGTTACGTTGTATAGATAATAGCTAGCTCCATTCGCAGTCTCCCTCCTCGTCGACTGCGGTCGTCCAATACATAATTATAGTTCCCTTATCATGTAAGACGTGAACACTCGTTGTGAAAGGATTTGTTGTTTATTATCCAATGTCTAGTCGTTCCGTGACAAGAACTCGATTGACCATGATCAGTCCCAAGGTTAGAGTTCCCTCAAACACATTCAGTCAACGCTCCGCGCTCTAACACAATTTCTATATGCCTCTCTCCAGAACCTAGACTGCAGATTAAAGGTCCAACCTTCACAGGATGTTTACTCACACAGTGCTTGCAGCTACTCTGGCTAGCTAAGAGCGGAACACATTATTATGTGGTGGTACGTCACACCTTAACTCCTCCCCCATTTCACATCTGTCAAAGTGGAACATTGGCTTACACGTGCGCTTCTAAGCTCACGTTATGCTGCCCAAACATGGACTGGCCACCCGCGTCAGTACAGGGTTAAGCAAAATTTTCCGAATTTTAGACCCTCTATCCTGACAAATTATAAATTGCTGGATCAATGATGAACTGTACGCATTGTAATTATGGCAAAAGACTGTACACCCTGCATATATCATTTTGAAAGAGATTTAAAAAAAAACTTCTAACGATATATAAGTAACATGTTCATGGTTAACCAATATTCCCAATGCTAATAATTATCTGAAATCGCGAGCAACATCGGGTAGTGGAATACAACCTTAAAGGCGGCAGCGGTAGTGGCACCCTACGTATCTATATAATATAAATGGGAGTGACCTATTCATATGGATAGCTAGGGCAGTGGTAGATCCAGAGGGGGCCGCGGGGGCGCACGCCCCTCTTTTTGTCAGAAAATTTACTTTTTTAAATGTACAATTCGGCCAGAAAGTCCTTAAGGAAATACTTTTTCCAATACCGCCCCTCCCCCCCTCCCCTCTTTTTCTTTCTTTCTTTTTTATCTTTTTCATTCAAAACACTGGATCAGCCAGTGTAGGGTGCCGCTGCCACTGCCGCACATCGCTGCCGCACATCGCTGCCGCAGTTATGGAAACGGACCTTTAGACTCACTAGGTACAAACCTCAGGCACTCAAACTCTCCTCCAGCCAATACTCTTTATGCTGGCACCGTTCCCTTGAATAAATTATCATTCTCTATACCAGGGAAGTAATCCACATGCACTTAGGTCGACATGAGTCAATTAAGGCCATATTCCACTATCCGATTTTACTCACGAATCTTAAAATCGCAACAAGTAATTAGCACTTAATTACAAGTCTTATATAGACATGTTATATATCATTAGAAAGGATTTCAAATTCCCTTTCAAACGGTATGTAATATGCAGGGGTTCTTGTAATATTTCTCACAAAAACTTGAAAATAATCGAGTACTAGTCAAAATCGCCTTGTGGAATGCATGCTTAATTCAGAATTTGATAACTACATGGCAACTTCCTGGTTAGAGTGAGTGAGTGGAATCGATAAGCATGCTCTTAGTGTGGAGTGCTCATACTGGCTTAAAGATTATATGCATGTACAACAACCATTTATGGGGCCCTTGATGGGGGGATCCTATAGTGTCGCATGTCGATCTTAAGAAATGGTAATGACGCCCTGTCGAATTTAAGAAATGGTCATGTCGCCCTGTCGAATTTCAGAAATGCCCATGTCGCCCTGTCGAATTTCAGAAATGCCCATGTCGCCCTGTCGAATTTCAGAAATGACCATGTCGCCCTGTCGAATTTAAGAAATCGCAATGTCCCATGTCGTTATGTCTTCATTTGCATGTCATTAAGCCCCAAAAGTGTCCATGTCGACATGTCGAATTTAAGGGTCTAGGGCCATATTTATACATACATTGTGTTATTTCAATCCGTATTACGTACGTTATCAATCTTGAAAGTTAATTACCCCGTTTTCAGCATTTCCAAACATATTACCGGAACAGTCATAAATTAAAACACGGACGGATTATGTATAAGGCGCCATTTAATTACCAATGAAGAATGTAGACAGCCAGAACTAACGTAAGCCTTTTGAAATTGTTCATTGATATTAATTGTTGGTAAATAAAACACATAAAAAACGCTGTTTATGTTCTACAGTATGACGAGAAGTGTTCGACTATACACTAGTCCAATGTATAACAATCTAGGGTTTATAACTAAAGCCAAACTAAAGAACCATAAGATCTGATTCGATGGATCTAAATTTTCAAACGTCATAATATCAAATATCAATCTAGAAGGTAGTAGTTCTCAAGTGTACAGAGTACTCTGGTGAAACGGTAATGCCATTGTGTGTTAAGTCATTATTAAAATCATTTATGCTTCTTTTATGCTTTATCTGAGCTATTTCCCAGATTAAAAGGCTCCGGGGACAAAAGCCTTCGTCAGTAATCATTGAACTTAATTGCAATATAGAAAATAGCTGACCCGGCTAAATCTATGGTTCCCAAAATACCCTACCATACCTGCACTAATAATAGATGACCGTGGTAAGGCCTAAACCACGCCATACCCCAATATAGACATAGGGGGAGGGGGTTTTACATTGGACCAATATTAGAACCCCCCAGTCAAAGCACCCCCCATGCTGGTCAAACAACTAGAGTTTGGTACAGGTGTTCGCATTGGACACTGGTCAGTGTAAAGAGAAAGTGGACTTAACGTTGGTAATACAAAGTCAGGTGAGTGGCGATTTTTGTAATGTTATAATACTGTATAAGACGGATAGGATTGTTTTATGATTAATGATTTAGGATAAAGGGTCTTGTGAATATGGTGTAAAATGTTAAGGTTTTACTCACAGAGGCAGTGGAGGGCCTGGACTTGTCGCCTGTACTCGAGCTAACAATACCACCACGTCACGCCCCAATGCACACACTGTAGTGGCTTAAAGTGTGGGGCTCTAGATGGGGACGATTTGAAAATATTGATTTTTGTTAAAAGGATTTTATTTGGCAATAATAGTCAAGGTTGCCCTTGGTGTTCAGATGTTTTTTTATTCGCTTTATTCAAAATAACTGTACGACTCAAATAACTTATATCTGATCTCCCGCTGTGCCAGTCGTATACATTATGATTTGTAACAGTGGACCCTTTTCTCTAATACCTTTCAAAAATAGACACATGCCTTAATCAAAGGGCTACTATATATATATATATATATATATATATATATATATATATATATATATAGGCCTAGTACCGTTAGAATAATATTATGTATTACATAAGTGGCGATGTAGATATAACACAAAAGCATGGGAAGTTGATATTGAATTTATAGGATTTTTAGTTTAAAAAAAATTTTAATAGCCCCCGTCATACAATTTCCAGATATATTTATAGGGAAGTCCATTTATTATCATACGCGTTTTCCCCCGTGAATTCTAGACCCCCCGCCCTTTTGGTATGACATACGCATTAGTTGTATACAGGGACGGACGCATATTTCAAAAATTTCAAATCCTTTTCTCAGTCCCCTCTTTCTCTTAATGGATGACCCCTTACCAAAAGAAAATACTTCAAATTCACAGTAATTTAGAAATGCGATAATATACTTATTAGCATGGCATATCTTGTGGAGGTGATATTGATATATTTCTTGATTTTAGATAAATTCACATGTCGCGGTGCCACGTTATACATGTCTATGGTTTAGGGCCCCAATTTGGCTCAATGTGTGCATTGGATTTGGAGAGGCCTAGTGTAGGTTGGGGGTTAAGGGTTGGATATTATGGACAGGTGTAAGGTTTTACCGTTTACCTGGGAGTATGTATACATGTATGTGCTGGAGGCGGTCATTATTGATCCCTATGGGGGTCGATGGACATATTACTTATAAATGAGTTATATATATAGGCCTATAGTTATCCGAATTAAATATCGCTATATAACATGTAACAAAGAAAGATTTGACTGAAACTAAGCAATGATTCTCTAGAAAGGATCTGTTTTGGTATGGGTTAATTAGTTATTACTAAAGTTTGCCTCCTACGAACTTGTCTAATAGTATGATCATATAATATGTACAATACGGTTAAATATTTTCATATTAGATGAGACTGTCTTTCATATTGATATAGAAGTTACTGCTGGTTTCAAGGCAGACAGCATATCGCCACATATTTTCTTTTTTGTGATTTAAGAAAAACCACAATCTTATATAACACACACGCCGAAGAATTGATAGAAACGATTCAGAAAAAAACAAAGAATTTTTATAGTGGTCCCATCGGGTCTGGCCGGCTCCAACCATCCTTTAAATAATGACGTCACATCTATAGAATGTGACCCACTTCTTCCCTGTATAGAGTGTTGTGAGACTTGTTGCATGGACGCTATCTCCTGAATCCAGTGACAAAACATATCCCAAGGTGAGACACAGCAAGTTATTTTTGACATGTAACATGAGTTTAGGACATGTGGGTCACATATTAGAAACATGGGACTGTTTTTTAGGTCTAAATGTTCTCTTTTGTCTTATGTGAGCAACTCACGAACATTCAAACTGGGTTGACAATTGTCCCGAGTCGAGGGGATGGGGACGAGCAGCTCACACTCTCCAAGCGGAGGTTAGGTTACCGCTGGTGGGTGTTGATACTAGGGATATGGTTGGAGAGTGACGAAGTGGGGCAATGGGCTGAATGTATTTATGCAAGAAACAGTCGGGAGAGCAGATGGGTTGTTATAGGATTTTTATTCAATCCCGTCGGCCCTGGTTCCCAGGGCTGTTAG
Source organism: Lepidonotus clava (assembly GCA_936440205.1). Classification (NCBI taxonomy): domain Eukaryota; kingdom Metazoa; phylum Annelida; class Polychaeta; order Phyllodocida; family Polynoidae; genus Lepidonotus; species Lepidonotus clava. Next base: position 12,101,165 of record OW387149.1, read on the forward strand.
ATAGCTTACATGAACTTTGTGGAACTGCCACCAGTCCCAATATAAATGACATGATTTGGTCAGCCCGCACTGACACCAAATCAGGGTAGATAATATTAATATTCTTGCAAGTAGTATATAATGACATGTTGGTAACATGATTTTGGTCAGCCCGCACTGACACCAATTCGGGGTAGATAATATTGATATTGTTACAAGTAGTATATAAACAACATGTTGAAAACATGATTTGGTCAGCCCGCACTGACACCAAATCAGGGTAGATGATATTAATATTCTTGCAAGTAGTATATATCATAAAATATATATGTTGGCAGAGGTTACCAACCCTCTAGAGTTTTATATCCTCCAGATGTCACACATCAAACAAATTTGGATATTGGACATATTAATGTGATTCGGGCAGACCCAACTGACCCCGAATCATGTTACACAATATAATATATGTAGTTAGATGTTGATGATATTATTTGGTCAGCCCCCACTGACACCAAATCATGTTAGATAGTATCTCTATCATTGCAAGTAGTATACATCCTAAAATTATATGTGGGCAGAGCTCGCCAACCCATTAGACTTCTACAAATCATTGTGGAACTGTATAGGCAAAGTTTAAATCAAACCAAGTTGGACATTAGACATGTTAATGTGATTCAGGCAGACCCAACTGACCCCGAATCATGTTATATAATATATACAGTTATAAATCGCATACCACCAGAAATATATGTCTATATATACTGAGCTTACTGGCCCAAATTAAAGTGGCACATTTGAATATGTGGAGAATATGTGGAAGGGATTTTCATTTTGAGTGGCGACAGAGGGTAAATCAGCGATACTGCAGGAACTGGTGGAGAAGGGGAGGTGGAGGGATTTGATAAAAATACTTTGAAAAAATAGGCAGATAATTGTCATTCATCTTACTCCCCTCTTGGATGTCATCCTGCTCTCGTGAGGTCCATGGGTGAATGGACGAGTCCAACTCATATGGAGCAAGGGGTGGCAGGTACCCTAAAATATTTCCCCTCCTGATTCTTACATAAAGTTCATTGACCCCTTCGTTGTCAATGTTGCATTTATGCAAGAAACAGTCGGGAGAGCAGATGGGTTGTTATAGGATTTTTATTCAATCCCGTCGGCCCTGGTTCCCAGGGCTGTTAGATAGCTTACATGAACTTTGTGGAACTGCCACCAGTCCCAATATAAATGACATGATTTGGTCAGCCCGCACTGACACCAAATCAGGGTAGATAATATTAATATTCTTGCAAGTAGTATATAATGACATGTTGGTAACATGATTTTGGTCAGCCCGCACTGACACCAATTCGGGGTAGATAATATTGATATTGTTACAAGTAGTATATAAACAACATGTTGAAAACATGATTTGGTCAGCCCGCACTGACACCAAATCAGGGTAGATGATATTAATATTCTTGCAAGTAGTATATATCATAAAATATATATGTTGGCAGAGGTTACCAACCCTCTAGAGTTTTATATCCTCCAGATGTCACACATCAAACAAATTTGGATATTGGACATATTAATGTGATTCGGGCAGACCCAACTGACCCCGAATCATGTTACACAATATAATATATGTAGTTAGATGTTGATGATATTATTTGGTCAGCCCCCACTGACACCAAATCATGTTAGATAGTATCTCTATCATTGCAAGTAGTATACATCCTAAAATTATATGTGGGCAGAGCTCGCCAACCCATTAGACTTCTACAAATCATTGTGGAACTGTATAGGCAAAGTTTAAATCAAACCAAGTTGGACATTAGACATGTTAATGTGATTCAGGCAGACCCAACTGACCCCGAATCATGTTATATAATATATACAGTTATAAATCGCATACCACCAGAAATATATGTCTATATATACTGAGCTTACTGGCCCAAATTAAAGTGGCACATTTGAATATGTGGAGAATATGTGGAAGGGATTTTCATTTTGAGTGGCGACAGAGGGCACAAACCTGCAATGATATTGCAGGTGGAGCCACCCAATGATCTATCAGAACAAAATGAGGGGCACAATCGGCCAGCGCAATGCTCTTGTATATCATACCAATGAAATACCTGGAAGACAGGGTTACACAATGATACTGTATGTTAGATCCCTCAAGAATTCTATATGCGGATTACCTGTACAAGAATGGAAACAATAGCATATGATTATCCCAAGCATCGCCATGTAATGGGACTTCATTTGGGCAGTCCTGCACTGTCCCCAGCCTCAAGATCTGTAATCTTCATATGGACCGCTTTGCACCATCCACCAGCCATGTCATCTAGACTGTTTTCTGGGCAGCCCTGTACTGTCCCCAGACTTAATGCCAGCAATCCTTATCTGGGCAGCCCAACACTGTCCCCAGCTGCATGGGAAAATCTAAACTGTTGACGGCCTCTGAGTCTGCAATGGGCCTCCTGTCGTCCTACCATCTTCATCGTCTCAACTAATACTTTACCTAGGCTAGAGTATTGCTTGTACCATCATAGAACATAATCGTTACACATTAAGGCATTCACCAAATGACTATGTAACTACCCGGAAAGATAAAATAGGAGGAACATACTCCATATTGAGTATGGCCAAGGCAAATGTCTGACAGACCTAATGTAAAACAAGATGGAAAACTTGGCCATATGACCTGGAAGTAAGGGGTTTGTCAACGTCTGAAATAGGAAACAGAATAATTATGTTTAGGCGGAGTCAGAGAGCCTATGGGCAGTCTAGTTAGACCAGTGGTAGGGTGCTAAAGGTCAATAAGCAGTTGTGTATAACAAAAGATATGTGGGGGAATGCAGGATCCACCTATGATCGTGGGACCAAGGCAACATAGGGCCATAAAGAGCCCGTAGATGGCCTCGTAGAACCATGGGTAAGTATACTATTGGAGAACACAGGTGACACGTAAGGCCATGCCCATCTTAGGTCACAAGGAACCCATGAGTGGTCACATAGAACCAGGGTTGGGTAGGGTGGTGTTGGGACGTCAAAGCCTCCAGCTGACCTATCTGGGCAATCCGCGTTGACCCTTGAGTCGTAGGCTGGAGAGCCTTCTTGATGCTGTCTAGGATACCTAGCATTGCATCCTTCAGGATGTTACCGGACCCCACTCTGAAACGGGACCAAGACGGGGGTTGGTGCTGGAGCAGGGTTGAAGTTGTTGATCTGCCCGGTAGGCCTGCCTGGCCTTGGCTGATCGCACTTTGTCGCATGTTGCGTCTTCCTAAATGCCCCTGTCCTGATCCTCGTCTGAACGCTGGTACAGACGGGAGGCTTGGCTGGAACATGACTTATTGATTAGTGGTAAGAGAGAGCGGGGGAGCCATGACAAAATGCAGGTGGTGTAACTGCACCCTACTCCTCCAAATGGTATGAGGGAAAGGTTTATTGCCTAACGGATAGGCGTAAAGATGCCTAACGGGTAGGCATAAAGGGCCTAAGGAATAGGCACAAAGTAGTAATGACGCCTAACGGATAGGCGAAGTATGAGGGAAAGCTTTATTGCCTAATGGATAGGCATAAAGATGCCTAACGGATAGGCATAAGGGGCCTAATGAATAGGCAGGAAGTAGTAATGTAGCCGTGATGGTCGTAAACGGAATAATGGTGTATGTGGATTTGGGGGGGGGGGTTGCTCTGAAAATAATTGAAATTGAACATTATCCACTGGACCCAGAAAATGCTCCTCCGAGTGGTATCAAAAGAAGCAGGATAGTAAGGTTGATGCCTAACATATAGGTGAAGTATGAGGTAAAGGTTTATTGCCTAACGGATAGGCATAAGGTGCCTAACAAATAGGCACAAAGTAGTAATGTGGCCTGGAGTGTGGCTGTGACGTTCATAACTAGAAGAAAGGTGTATGTAGATGTGGTGGGGGGTGCTCTGAAAATAATTAAATTTGAACATTATCCACTGCACACAGAGGCTGCTTCTCCAAGTAGTATCGAAAGAAGCAGGATAGTAAGGTTGACGCCTAACAGATAGGTGAAGTATGAGGGAAAGGTTTATTGCCTAACGGATAGGTGACAGATGCCTAACGGATAGGCATAAGGTGCCTAACAAATAGGCAAAAAGCAGTAATGTAGCCTGGAGTGTGGCCGTGAAGATGGGGAGGTGTGCCCTGGAAATAATCAAAATTGAACTGCTGAATCTAGAAGACTGCTCCTCCAAGTGGTATCGTAAGAAGCAGGATAGTAAGGTGAGGTCATGGATATCACTTGCCATGGACAGGGGAGTAGCTTGCGAGGAGCCCAAATCATTCCCGTCTACCATGAGAATGATGATATATGTAGGACTTGGAAATTTCTTGGCATCTAGACCAGGGACAGATTGGTGGAGTGAGGAATGTTAGTGCAATGCACAATACAATAATGATAAACATGTGATATTAGGCTGATGTACTCGATATTAGGCCCGAATTTAGTAGATTGGATTGTGGTTCCCTAACTTTTCCCTGATCAATAAGGGCAAGGCTATAACCAATGCTAGAAACAAAAAGAAATATTAGCGAAGACAATGCATGATAGGAACCTCTCTATAAAATTCAAGCAACTGTTAGAAGAATTATATCACATTACTAATGTTAACAAATTATAGCATCTTGATCCTGGTAGGTATCAATGATCTGATTAGCCTTATCTCTGAACTCAGTTATGGAAATATGACCCCAGAATGACGTATTCAATCAATAATTAATTACACGAAGCGTATTTAATCAGAATGAAATTAAATGGAAAAAGTGTTGTATCATTATGGGAAGACAGGAATTTTTTTTTTTTTTTTTTTTCCTTAAATCTTAGTTCGTTCTTTCCAAATGTTGAATTTGATTTTGGATGAGGTTTCCTGCTTGGATCAAAGCTGAGACAATTCTGTATTAATCATTTGGTGAAAAAATTTGGTCAATGTTTCACCAGCCTGCAAAAGAATAGAAAGGATATGATTATTGCTGAAAAATGTTTTCATGACGACCTCGATAAAAATCGTCGCTGAAATTCGCGATTTTCAACATAAAGATCATCTTCTGTGACATTTTCATGGCCAGAATCATGATCCCCAGCATTTTTTACATGCGACATGTCATTCTCCACTCTTAATGTTACATATTATGAAGTAATTCATAAGCATGCTCGTTGAGGGTGCAGGGGGTGCCCAATCCACCGTGACGGCGCTTGGTGAAGGTGGTGCCGAGGGCGTAGATCTGCATGCTCTCCACCCCACATGGTCCTGGCGGGGCCTGGTCGTGGACAGGCCGGGGGGAAAGAATTGACGACCCGATCCCCCAACAGCTGACACCGCATGGTCAAGGTGACAGCGCAGACCACGTTGAGAGTACATTGTTCCACGCACAGTCGGCGAGTGGAAGGAGACGGCCGAGTGCCGAGATTTTATCTTGGTTTCGTCGGGAATGGTACTTCTAGTAGGTTCTGTCCAACAATCTAGGTTTTGTTTGAAAGATAATTGTGCCTTCTTCCAAGGAAACGTGGTTTCAACACTTGATTGGTTTCGTGAACCTAATGGGGGATTGTTTATCTGCCACATCCCAGTGTGGCCGGGCATGTCGGGCATCAAAGGCAGGCGTAGTTTTTGTATTAAATAATTTTGTAATATCCTGTACACTGGAAGAACATTGTATTCCTTTGCCCTGCTAGGTTGTAAATACAGTATTTGTATTCGTACCCATCACCAGTAGACCAGTCCCAGAGATACAGGGGAGGAGGGGATGGGAGGAGAGCGAAGGGGCGCAGGGTAGGGTAAGCCCCATCCTGCTGACGGCCCATGGACGTGGGCGGCCCGAAGAGGTGTGGGGGGACCCGACGGTCCTTGAAAGCCCGTCCTCCCTGCTGGTGACACCGCGTGGTCGCGTTTCCAATGCAATCGTGGGTGGTAGAAGATCCAGTGACATCCAGGGAGTTAATAGTCAGATCCAACGGGAAATTGCAAAGCATAACACATATGGCTGATGCTGAGCAATTTGATAAAAATACTTTGAAAAAATAGGCAGATAATTGTCATTCATCTTACTCCCCTCTTGGATGTCATCCTGCTCTCGTGAGGTCCATGGGTGAATGGACGAGTCCAACTCATATGGAGCAAGGGGTGGCAGGTACCCTAAAATATTTCCCCTCCTGATTCTTACATAAAGTTCATTGACCCCTTCGTTGTCAATGTTGCATATAGGGCGCCAAAAGTACGGCCTAGAGCTATGCAGAAGGTGCACACTATTGTTTTGATTTCATTTACATAATATTTTATCAAAAGACACATTTGACAAAAGTATGCTCCCGTTTGATTATAATCTATTGGATGCAAAATGATATTCTTAAAATGTAGAATTATTTTTCTGTTGGCTTAATGTAGGTTTATTCTATAAGGTACATTCTTACATTTAATTTCCCATAGAGTGTTTGGCGTGGCCAAATGCAATGATTTATGCAAAGGTGAGCCAATATAGATTACATAACATATGGCAGGCTAGTTATAATGCATGCCTGCGTCCTATATCCACAGACTTTCGATTTCCTGCTTCGTATCCTGCCTCTATTTAATGTAAAATTCTCAGCCCAGGAGGATCCAGTGAGAACTTTTACATTACTAATTAGGGCGCCCTCTTCTCTTTGAAAATTTCTGGATCCACCCCTGACTGCGATATCCCCCATATTGAAGTGGTCTGCGATTTGCTTGTGATCAGGACATATCACAGGCATATATCATAGCTGAAGTTGCCCAGGTGTAAAATACCCTTTAAGGTCCTACTATACAACATGAGCTGTGACATGACAATGTCGCAGAGGAATCACTCATAATAGATACAATAATTTTTGTTATAATATGTACATGTGCAAAGTACTACAAATTGCAATTTAAAACAATTATACTGTGTGAGAACTGTCATATTGCGCTGCTATCCCAACTCAAAGTCATGTCGTGTAATAAAGCCTTGAATTTCTGAGTTGCACCTATTGGCATGCATATGACACCGGTGCCATCACATAGTGAAGTCGCAAACCACTAGAATGCCAATTTTATTGCACAAGTATTGTAGCTAGAAGCTAGGGAGATAAGTAACTTGCGATATTAAATTTTAACTCAACAAAATTACCATAGCGCTAGCACTTATCTTAGGTTACAAAGCTTAATAATGCCGATAAATAATTATCATATATGTATGTGCCCCTAATAGAGCCTCTATAGTCGGGTATACTTACTTTTCAGATCTCTGTATGGGTAAAGGTTCTAGACGTCAACCTCTATTGTTGCTTTGTATATTCCAATAATCTTTGCCGTTCTTGATTATCAGTGTGCCTGCAGGTGCCAGCAATAGAAAGTTACCGGTGTGTGCACTTTTAACAGTTACGCTGCTGCAGCAAACCGGAGAGGTCAAATATGAACGCTTAATTCGTTGATGAGTCAGCACAAAAAAGATGTGTCAGAAGATCATGATTCCTACACATTACTGTATCCATGTGTCCTAAGATTAAGATTCCTACAGCTCGTACTGTAAATGTGTCCTAAGATTAAAGTTCCTGCACAGCATAATGTAGATGTGCACGTGTGCTAAGATTAAAAGTCCATCACACCATGATATATATATATGTGTCCTAGGATTAAAATCCATACACATCATAATGTTGATGTATTCTAAGATTAAGATTCCTACACATCATAATAATTATAGACGTGTCCTAAGATTAAGAGTCCTGTGTATAGTCCATGAGCCAAGAATGATCCCATTGCTCAGTGTAAGTGAAGCCAGCAGTAAGTTCCAGTACCAGCTAAATGGGTCCAATGGTCAACATGATCGTTTAGCGTTGTTTAGTGAGATGGGGCTCTAAACTACTAAGACTCAAGGGTGTGGATGTTTTCAGGGTATTACATTAATATGTACAATAAAATATAACCACAATACTACCAAAAACATGTTGCCCAGTGGTCACTCTTTTTCCTGAAAATTTAGCTCTCTCAATGTTATGTTAAATTTGGCCAAGAAGACCTCATAAACAGACGCATTTTCCAAATGTGCGAACCCTCTTTTTAGAACCCGAATCTCTCACTGTTGCTTATTTATACTGTTGTATTTCCTTCAGTCTTGCCAGGTGACATTATGTTTAATCTGTCTTAAAAATAACGAATTGATTGAATTAATCTACATCAAGTATTCCATCAAAATGGATCCATGTGCAAAAGAGAAAAAACTTCCACAATATAAATAATTACATCCATGACATATGATATAACAACAATGCTACCCGAGACAAATCTAAACTTTAAAATGAATACTCATTTATCTATTGTATTTTTCTACGATGACTTTCATAAAACAACATGTGATATGAATACCAGAGATACCACTCCTGACTTTTGAAAATGTCAGAAATACTTTTCCTACTTTTTTCTAGAAGCATCTTGGAGATATATAACCTTTAGGAATAGAGACCTGACATTTAATTTGTATGCAAATAGCTGGAAACACAAAAATACCCTCATAGAAATAATTAAGTGATTTAGGAAAAATCTGTTGCAAAAGTAGGGAAATTGGCATCTCTCGAATACTCCCGTAGTGAGCCAACTCTCGAATACTACACTTATGATATATATTTGTACAATCTATCTATAAACTATATACTTGCCAATCAACGTCAAATGGTATCCCATATCGGTGGTGCAGGAGAACTATGCTAACACTAGAAGGTCAGCTCTAAAGGTCAACAAGTTCACAGCGAGCAAAGTCAACCTAATATCTCTAGGGGTGTTGACGGGGGGTCCCCATGTCACATGTCAATTTTAAGAAATGTCACATGTCACTTTTTTTTTTATTTCTTCCAATTTTAAAAAGTCCGTGTGTCGCATGTCGAATTTAAGGAATACCCTATGTCATGTCGTTAATTTATATCGTCGCGTCGCTAAGGTCCATGTCCCAAGTAGAATATAAGAAATAGCCATGTCGCCCTGTCAATTTTAAGGGACTACCCCCATATCTCCATCTCGTAGGATTGCATTCTATAGTAATCAGAGACTCAGAGTGGCCAAACTTTCCCGCTCTCCGCTTACTGTTCTGTTATGAATTTAATAGCAGTTGTATAATAATCATGTTATATGTTTTTATGTACCATTATGCCTATTGTGAAAAGAGTATGCACAACTAATAGACAGCCGATAAAAACCTATATTATTATGGGAAGAACACGCACACGCAGGTACACATACATACATACACCCCCCCCCCCCCCCCCCCCCACACACACACACTTTTAATCAGGTAAAACTCATGTATAACATACGATCTATCTGAATCATAGTTAATCATGGTGTTTTTGCATCATGCAAAAATGCATGTTATATTTTTATAAATTCATGAAAAGAAAACGTGATATTCTATTTACCCATATAGGCAATTGACCCATCCCTAATCACCTTTTTAGAACACAATCTGCAGTCACCAACAAATTATTCAATTTAATTAATCTATTCAAATTATCGTTGATGCTATATAAATAATGTCATTGTTTGAATAGTGTCAAAGACAATTTCCAGTTGACTTCAATTTCCCATGGTAAAGGATGTTCAAAGGCCAATTTTGAATGCACTACAATTACAGAACACTTAAAGGTCTAATATAATGGTAAAATCTGTTCTTAAAACCCATTCTTTTACTTTCAGGAATTCAAGCGGTTTGCAACGTGTCCACCATGTAAACTTTGTCCTACGAAATCAGAATTACCAAGAATATATCATCGATGTCTTCAGAAACAATCCTCAGTCTCCTCTCTCATAAATTGGGACACTGTGGCACATAATTGCTCCAACCTGAAACCGTAAGGACAGTCTTCCTTGTTAAGACACACACCTTTGGCAATTGAATTCCAGACTTTGCAAACGTCACTGGTATCATGAACACTAATTGGCCGTGCATGGGTTCGAGTCCCATGGAGTGCAGCATGAAAAAAGGACATTTGGATGTCCCTGCACGGAATTGTGCCCAAATGGTCCACAGGACTGCAGTGGAAGAGCACTCAGCCTGTATAAAAATACAAAACAATTTTTTTTTTTTTAAATACACTCTTCCATTCAATTTAGTTAGATATGATAATATGAAAATTCTATGATAGATGCATTCAATATGATTGAACATACTTATATGCGTCTGCATAATGGCTACTCCATGGACATAACTCTGTATAGTAACTCTTGCATGGCAGTTTCAATGCACAATGGCTACTGTGTGAACAGGATTTGCTGAATCCCAGTATTTCCACTGATTCATAACACTGATATGTATGATACCATTTGATATACCAGCTTACATTTGAACGACATACTGGCTTTAGTTCACTCATTGTATACAATTGCTAGAATTAAACAAGTGAGGCTTGGAAAGAGTGAAATGATACTATTTTGATTTAATAGGGGTAATAAATATACCTTATTCTCACTACCTCATTGCAGCTGTGCCACTGATCATGATAAGAGTAATATGAAGCTGTATCTAGTAAATAAATTGATTGTAAGATTAAAAAAAGTTAAGGAAATGGGGAGATATAGGCCTACAATTTTTATATATGACAGACTGCTTGAGATTGGTGTATAATTACAAGGTATAGCAATATCTTCTAGATGACTATTATGATCAATGCAGCTTTTTTGTGCAAAAAGAAAATGTATTCTAATGTCAACTTTATTGTCCAACAGGTGAGAGCAGGCAGCAGCATTATGGGGTTCGCTCTGAACAAAAGGAAAACGAAGGCAGTCGTTTACGTCACAGCCGCAGTCCTCTTATTTTACATCCCGATGAACATTTTCTATGTACTATCCACACGTAAGGGCATATCTGCAGATGTCTTTGTCCAAGGTTACCAAGCCTCACCAAATAAAGATCAAAGCAATTTAGGCAATGTGATTGCTTCTCAACACAAAATTGGAAGTGAGGCTGGAAACAATATTGTTCCACATGACCGAGCCGTCAAGGTCAAGGTCAAGGATGATACCGAAACAGTGTTAAAGCTTAAGGACATTGTGATGCAGAATGATGGGACCGTAGAGTTGAGGATGAACCTGAATGTGGCAGACATGGTTAAACTTCTGAATGCTTATTCAGATGGTTCCTTCTCAGGAGGGGAAATGACAATGAATAAGCTACCCGCCCAAGTCGGCTTCCTCATCGAAAGCCCAGATGTCTGTGATAATGCGCCTAACTTACAAATGCTCATCTATGTGCATACAGCTGTTCATAATGTGGAGAGGAGGTCTATAATTAGATCAACCTGGGCCAAGAGGGGTCTGTTCAAAGAGGACATTACCAGGCTGGTGTTCCTCATGGGAAGGCCAAAGGATAAGGGTGAGGAGGAGATTGTACAGAAGGAGGCAGCAATCTATAGGGACCTTGTGGTTGGAGATTTCACAGATCACTACAGGAACCTCACTCTCAAGGCAATTCTGGGTCTTAAGTGGGCCTCTATGCACTGTCGAAAGGCTCAATACTTCATCAAAGCAGATGATGATGCTTTCGTCAACATTTTCATAATCAGGAAAATCCTGAAGGCAAACGCGGGTCGAAAGCGCCTCATGGTGTGTCCGTTATGGAAAGAGCACACTATGCCAATACTGAGAGACCCCGCGAAGTGCATGAAATGGTGCGTCAAGTATAATGAATTCCCAGGCCTCACACATTTCCCAAAGTACTGTGCAGGCTTGACTTACATTATGTCACAAGAAGTAGTGCCTGAACTCTATGAAGCTGCACTTAAAACCCCATTCTTCTGGATTGATGATGTTTACATATCAGGGGTGGTAGCTCCAAAGGTTAAGGGTCTTGAGTATATAGACCTGTTAAAAAACTTCACCCTTAAAGAGAAACTTGCTTCTGAGGAGTATCTTGGTGATTCTAAGAAACCATTGACTTTCTACTTTGCTCATGTCAAGAATGCTTCTACTTTCTACAAAATGTGGAACGCTACTCTACACAGATTGGATTCTGAAGAAATCAAAGAACTGAGTAATGATGTCATAGCCGAGTTGCCAGCCTTAAGGAAATCAATAAGATGATAATAAGATTTTTATTTGATTCTGTTCTTTATCTAAATGTCATGTAGTATAGTTCAGCTAGTTGTTTAGATGTTTTTGTACAAATGAGATTGTGTTTCAAATTATTTTGGAAACTGCCTAGCTATGATATTCTACTTACAGATTTATATGTCTTTTATGCAAATCAGATCATGTTTGAAATTGTCTTATTGGGAAAACCTATGATATCTAACTTACAGATTTATATGTTTTGTACAGATCAGATTATGTTTGAAATTGTTTAAATGGTAACTACCTTCTTGTAGTCAAGTCCAATGTCTATCGTGCCATTTACCTTGATTAACCGAAATCCCACCTTATGCATTATGGATGAGTGCCTTGCAATGCAAATCATCTAAATGTCTATCTAGAGTGCAATCTTTAGTATGATCATTCACATTTTCATCGTCATTGCAGTGGTATAGTTCATGACATATGCATTGTATTGTCGAAGAAGAAAAGCCAAAAAAAAAACATTATGTCTTTAACCTCTTTATAGAACCAGGCATGTATGCCCTTTATGATATTACTTTTGTGTGAGTGGACCTCTACATTTCCAAATAAGGTATTTAACTCTTTTTATATCAACTGGAAAATCAACAGAAAATGTTCATTGTCAAGATGAAAGTAGCAACTATGCCCAAAGATTCATGATTCATTAGTGAGAAGAAGTATATCCCCAGTCACAGATTAGTTAGTCCATCTTGGATATAACACCCACCGAAACATTAATGTATACTCACTTTTTATAGTTCATAATGTATAAGTCAATCTACACCTTTGTTTCCAACAACTACTTATGTTCCGTCCATGGATGTTCAATACTAAACCCATGCATAAAAAATATCCTCATCATGTAAACTTGCTAGATTCCATACATTCATGTTTTTATGTAAATATTTATATATCAAAAGTGTTGAAACTGTATCAAACTCAGTATGGTAATTGTTTAAGTAAAGGTAGAGCTATTTCATTACCACTAACGCTCCTAGTATAGAATCATGCTCAATTTCTAGTCAGTCTTTGGAAATGTAGGCATGAACAGACGTGGATGTTGTTGCGTATTACTTTAAATATAGTTTTTGAAATGTCATCTCAATGTATAAAAGTGTGAAGTCATGTGTCAAATGCGTTATTGTGTCAAATAAGCGTTTTAGTATAAGTCTTCCCTACAAAGTGTAAATAGAGTACTGTGTTGTACGAAAAGTGAACGTTGCTGTGTCGGATACAGGATTTTCGAAGGTGGGGTTCAGCATAAAAGCCTAGTACCAAAACTATTCACGTGTGTGCCAATGAATGTTCCCCTCTTTATATAGTCTAGGGGCCCACCAAAAGAGGGGGGGGGGAGGGTCAGGACCCCCTGGATCCCCCTTCTGGATCCGCCCCTGCGTTTTCATGTAGTTGTCCGTACTGATACTATGGATATTTGCCCAGGACAAAGAGGAAAGAACTTTGATCAGTAAGAATGGGCATTCAATGGGCTCTGTCTATTGGTTCTCTTCCTGTTTGCTGGTATGATTTAGTTTGGATGGATCATGCAGGCTAAAGAGTTGCCTCTAGATGTCTTACAATTATATCATTAGAAAGTTTTTGAAATTCCCTTCCATTTGGTATGTAACATGCATATGGCCTTATTATGTTCTTCTTATAATCCTAATTGAAACTTAGAAACTACAAATCTGAGATCATCTTTAGCAATAGTTGGCCATATTATTTCTTGGCCCCCGAGGTAGTCCTATTGCTATATCAAGGTAGCCCCCCCCCCCCCTTACCAAATATACTCAAGTACATACTCATACCAAATTTGGTTGGTATTTTCCCGCTCTGTAACAATGATTCTGTGAACAGACCCCACTAAAGCAGGAATAGTTCAGTGACAATGGAAGGAAATTGCATATTGAATCAAACTGCTGTCAGGCTTGTCATGTAATAAAATATTCAACAGACTAGATTACAATAATGAATTATTTACTAGTCTTTGGCACATGTCCATGAATTGGGATGATACAATGGAGACCAAAATATCGATCTAAATGTAGCGATCCATTGGGAACCATAGAACGCACTCTAATGCAACGGCAGATTGGGAATGGACATGATCGCCCCTCGGTTATCACAATATAAGGTTTTAAGATAAAATTTGGTCCATAGGTCCTGTGATAAATATTTGGTCGCAGGGGAGTAGTCTATTTTTCAACATTTTATGTATACCAAATTGCAGAATAATTTATGTATTATTACTTCCAATATTCGTCTTTTTTTCTGGTACATTATCTGTGTGTATGCATGGTATTGATTTTGAAATCATCTTTCAATAAAATGTGACCAGCTCTGCAAATGTGGGGAATATTAACATACACCTTGATAGCTGTATCATCAATATGTCAAGAGGAAATTACCAAAATATGGTAAAAGGAAGTCAAAATTTGACCAAAATATAAATTTTGTGTAGTTTCTAGCCAATTCTTAACATTACAAATCAGGTATGGACCCCCACAGCCTGGTGGCTGCTAAAGCAAGCCCATATAGCAACCAGGACAAACAACTCACTGGACAGCGACTGGAAAACACTCTATATATACGCCTTTCCCACGAACCTGTGCAGTACCCCAGTCTGCCAAATTGTTGGGGCTTTTTGTAACTAGGTCAGTTCACTTCATATAGGTTTTACTATGGAAAACCCCTAAAATTTGTTTCAATTTTAATCCACCAGAGTGGCACCACCTTAATGAAAAAGATGTATTCCACAGTCAGTATGGAATTGTTTAATGTAACAGGTTTGAATGAGAAGAGTATACAGGAATGCACTGGTCCCATGCTACCAAGCTATCCTTTTGTTTACCTGTACGTTGTGTTCATTATGCAAACTGAGAATGTAAAATATATTTTGAAAAAAGGATTCTAATAAAGAGGTAATGTAGCCTGGATGCTTGTTCATTTGCGTATTAGTGTGTTGTGTTTAGGGTATTTATTAAATTGTTGCAATAGGAGTAAAATGAAATGATCAAATGTTTAAGGGTTCGCTCCTTTCTCGATAATATCATCCACTTTCACATTTGAAAAGAAAACTATTATATTCTATCTATGTATAGCATAGAATGTAGTTAGTCATCGCCATCCTGAAAATTCCACTCTTGATGCCATCTTTCAGAACAAAACCATTATTTTGCTGAATTCTCCTATAATGCCGATGATCCACTATACAATCATGTGATAAACGCCAACCGATTTCCTCTGGTGCATTTGCATATATACTTAAAGGGAACCTTGCACATGATTATAGGTTGACTATTTTCCAATTAAATTGTTTGCGGAAACGTTTGTATCAAGAACTAATGATGCTACAGATATAATAATAATATCTCAAGTATTCTATGAGATTACTAATCTATTGTATCTTTTCCGCACCTAAACATATTCAGTTACCTACGATTCCCAACTATTTTCTAAAGGAATTCCCATTATTATGACGTAGGAAGGACAGTATACTGGCAGCCCAGAATTTAGGAAATTCCCCCAAAAGTTTTCTTTCCTGTATTATTCTATCATATTTTGACATTTTGCCTTTCATTTTTTCATTACATTTTTAAAATATGTAACTGAAGTAGAATGCACAAAAATTGGAAACTTGTAAAAATTATCTGCAAGGAACCCTTTAAAAACATAAATGTGGGTCAATTAAACTTCCTCTTCGGACATAACGACATGAGTAACATTTCATCATAAATTACAAAAATTAATATGATATATTTTTGTCCAATTGTATTCTGAAATTGGTCCACTATGGCATGGAAAGATCCAATGTTTTTGCCTTAAATTTGGGACATTATGTCCGCCGTCACAGACAGTTTTTGTGATGCACTGATACTTAAATATCATATCATTTTTGTAAAAGGAAGTAACCTACATTATGTCAACAAGCATAACCATATCTAATTTTCAGAAAACCCCAATGTAGTATATCTCGCCTAATGGTTATGGGTTGCTGTCTTTTCTTGCAAACTTTAACAAAGCAAAACATCACATGTCTGTATTAGAGTTATATTGAATTAAATTTGCAATTGAAAAACAATATTCACTTTTCATGATTGTCTGGCACACTACAAAAAACTGCAAAGTTCTGTGCTGTAAATAAATAGCAAACTAAGTACTGTATTTGTACAGCAAAGTTTACTGGCGACAAGGTTTCCAGCAAACTTTGCTGTACGTGCTGCTTGCAGGCATTTATGAACAAATCATTTTGCATCATCTAGGCTGTGTTAATGTATGGTTACGTCTGTATGATATATCATTTGATAATCAAATCAACAGATTACTAATTAATAAGTTAGCAAGCCTTAATACTTATCATCAAAGATCATTCTATAACAAAACTTGAAGTTACTTATTTTGAAAGAAAAAAAGTACTTTCATTTCAAGCAGACTTTTCTCAGCATGTCCATGCATAACATAACGTCCATGCACGTAAGAGACCCTGGGACATTTGAATAGAGTACATACATTATACGGGTTAATGTTTGGTTGTAGTCTATAAGCTAAGGATTATAGCAGGTAATGCCTGTTGAGACAAGCCCGGCGATGGGTTGAACTATACCTGAGGTTATTTTGAGCAGGAGAGGAAAGCAGTAACGAGGTAAGTCCATAGACAGCTCCCACACCTTATGCATTTAACGTGTAACACCAAAGGTAGGTAGAACAAAGATCATTCCGTGAATTCTCAGGGGAGTAGCTAGCCCTAAAGTCAGAGGGGGTCCCAGGTAAATCTAAGGGGGTTCCGACTTACATTTTTGGCAAGACTTCTTATAATTATTTTACTAATATTTTGGGAAATTTAAGGGGGTTCCAGACACCCAGGAACCCCCCCTGGCTACGCCACTGATTCTCCTTATTATATACTACAGGGCCCATATCTTCGTAACTGATTAGGCTAATCAGGGAAATCTTGATTAGTGTCTCATGATTGGAAATCCTGTCTATCATGAATAAATTTTGCACCTAATGATTCCTCTTTGAGACTATTTTGCCATAACTTTATCAATTTTTGTAAATCGCTTAGTATCTCATCTTGAGACCCTAATCAAAATTTCCCTGATTAGCCTAATCAGTTACGAAGATATGGCTCCAGGGCCCATAGTTCCGTAACTAATCAGGATAATCAGGGTCATCTTGATTAGGGTCTCAAAATCAGCAATTTTGTCTTTAACAAAAAGTAATGATGTAATTGTAAAATATCCTCGAAGAAGGATTATTGGGTGTATAATTGATTCATGATAGACATAGCTTCTAATCATGAGACACTAACAAACATGGATATCAGTATCATGAATATATTTAAGGATATAGACAAGGGGTTGTGATGCGCGACTCAATAAATATCCCGTTTCAAAATTTAAAAAAAAACAATTGAATATGTAAGCATGTATTCAAAGTATTCTATAGAAACAATCAACAACTACTGAAATTTTTTTATTATTATTCAAAGACATATCTTACAAAGTAAATTTTTCATGTACTTGGTATAATGATTAATGTTTGGTCTTTCAAATGCCAAGTATAATTCATTAGGAGTAGTGATCCACAAGGACATTGTTTTAATTTGTACCCAAAAAAAATTTATCAACTTGTGTAATATGGTCCATTATGTTTAGAGGGGGCTGGTAGAAAAGGCATTTTTATCACACCATGCAAACTGGTTTATGTACTTTATCCTCTTATGTATGGTCAGATTATCAGCTGATCTTTCACAGTTCCAACAATCACAACAATAACATAACTGATGCCAAACTGCTCACTTGACAATCTTTTTGGAACGAATCCACATTTGTTGGAATGGTGCCTTCAATAGTCTCATATCCTAAATGCAGTGGTCGCTTGCACAATTCAGTGGAGGTTGGACAAACGAACCAACGTGGCACCTGGGGGCCTATTCAAGGACATTAAATTTTATCAAAAAAATTGTATTTCAAAATCCATAAATACTAAGGAAAATTTTCAACCAAGGAAAATTTATTAAGAAAAAAATGTTCTTTTTTTTATAATTCGTAAATGTTATTAAGGCAAAACAACACATCGTAAATGCTGAAATATAAGACTATGAATATTGGGTTCCTAAATTGTATATTGCCAAAATTATACATAGCAACTCTTCCAAAAGTTTAGAGATGCATAATTTTACTAATTTGTTAAGTTTACATCAAGACTCAAAAAGTTTAGATTTTTAGAAGTTTAGAGTTGTTTTAATGTTTTTAAATTTATGAATTATGTTTAGTAAATTTACAAAGCATTTACAGAGCATTTTCTTCTGCCTCTTTACGAATTTGGCCTCTCCCTGGTGGAAAAAACATAAAATATTTATTTCGTAAATGTGAAATACTAAGAATTTCATAAAATGTCCTTAAATTGCCGCCCGCTGGTTGGTTGGAGAAATTGTTGTTGTACAATGCTGACAAAGGGCCATGGGACCAACCCATTGCTAGACTTAAATTAGAACTGTTACAGCTGATTATGGAAAATGTATTTCAAAATATGATACCATGCAAGCATACAGCTAAAACAAAGTATAAAAAATAGAGATTTTCACTATTAATCAATGCATATTCTGTACATATCAAAAGCTACAGATAGTCTTATATAAAAATTCTATAAATGTTCAATGAAAGAATCAACCCAAGCCTATCCAACCTACAGCTCTGCAGGTCGGATTCCATACTAGGTGGTGTGGTCCGGAATCTTGTTTAAGCCCCATACCCACTAGGCAATTTTACCGGCAACTAGCGAAGGGCGACTGGCAGGATCGGCCAATCCTTATGATCGCCTGTCAGTATGGTATGTTGAAATGTGCATGTTTGATTTGAATTGCTGTTAGAATCAGCCAACTCTACCAGTAGAATCGGCCAATTTTAGCACTGATGCGCCGGCCAATTGTGTAAAAATCGTCTAGCGGGTATGGGGCTTTATTGTGAAACATCGCCTCCTTCATTACCAATAAAATTAATGGAATTGATCTGCTTTTCTACACAGAAACTCCCCGAGGAAATCCCCAAGATGCCTAGAGGAAAGTGTAAACTATTCTCCTTAACCATCTTGTTGGTTTCTGTGTGCATACCATGTCAAGTGAGCGCTCAGACTACAAGAGGTTGGCGATTGTCTCGGTCCACTTCGAGGAATCGGGTCACAGGATCCTCCCAACAGGAATGGACGTGGAAGACCTTCCCCAACCCCCAGCTCCAGCCTGGAGTCTGTTCAAGGGGTACCGAGAGGTCCTGGGTGTGTGATCCCAATGGAGTACTTACACGATATCAAGGTATTATAATGATTATATTTCATATTGATTCATATTAATCAAAATAAATTATCATTATAGTAATTCTCCTACCATAGTTAGCTGATTTATGGAATTTTCGGTACCTGCAGGCTAATTTCCACAAATCTTGTCAACAAAAACACTGGAATAAATATAGAAAATAAAAAAATATTTGCTATATGTCCATCTATGATGAACACATTTTCAAACCACCTTAGAAAATACTAAAATTTTGTAGATACAAAGTGAAAAATACTGATCGCTACTTTTACAACGTGTTCATTTACAAACGATGCCGAGAATAATGAAAATTCCTGTACTTAAGCATTGTGACTTGTCGACATTTTAATCTAGGCCAACCTGTAGGTATTATACAGAAAATTGGCTATCCGTGGTAGGGAGAATTGACCAATCAATTAACCTGCTTTGTTATATACCTCATCTAATTGGTCAAGGGGGGCGGGATGGTATAGTGGGTTAGGTTCTCGCCTCTCACTTGGCTGGACAGGGTTCGAGTCTGGACCTTGCCTGCTACACCACCTTGCCTTGCCGTCATTTCCATCCCCATAGATTCAATCACAGTACTTTGTACAAGCTCAAAACAAGGAGTTGGTCCTGATGTAGCTGGAAAATTATTGAATGGATGTTCAACTCCAACAATCATCATCATCATCAAATTGGTCATATTTCCGGGCAATGTGCTTTTTTCATGCCATTATCAGTTATTGTACTTTATCTTATCAGTGATTGTACGTTATCTTACAATTTAGTCAAAGGATATGATGACTCATCTCAAGCTATCAGGTGCAATGATGCATTAATGTGCACCGATGCAACATAAGACTACAGTTTTCCCTTATCATTGATACCGATTACATTGTTTTCTATAGTTTTTCGATTAATACCCATTACTTCATAAACATAACTATAGCTTTTCTAAATTGGCGGTAACACTAAATGAAATACCTATGCTTCAATACTGTTTTTATAGCATACATGACACAAATACGCCTTAAACAATGTAAAATATAACACGTCTCAAATGCAACAATGCATGATATAACAACGTTTTAAGTTTTAGACTTGTCCCAAACGTGCCTAGGCAATATCACTTCGTTTGGGCCATGGTTTTGATACTTATGTCTACCAGATCTAGAGATTCAAAATTATAGCTCATACAAATTCATTTTGATCCCACTTCCAATATTTGCAGCTGACGACTTGGACAAAATGTTAACCAATCAGTATAGGATGGGGTCCTGTGTCTGCAAGTCAAAGTGTAACAAGTCACCTAGTCATCGAGGGATACAGGGTGCTATAGCCATCGTCAACCAGATGTACTTCAGGGAAAGGTAATGCCTCTTTTCTAAAGGGCCATACCCACTTGGCGATTTTACCGTTGATGGGCGACGGGCGACTGGGGGAGGGGCCGTCGTCGTCGCCGGGCGACTGTGATATTCAGCAAGTTTGATAATTTGCCGGCGATTTTGCCGGCGATCCCGTTGTCCGTCGCCCATCGCCCAGAAAACACCCCATACCCACGGCGAATCGCCGGGTGACCATGGTCGCCGGGCGACTGTACACTGCCGATTATTTAATTACCCCTCGTCGCCGGTCGCCGATAGAGTCGCCTAGTGGGTATGGGGCTTAAGTGACTTAGAATGACGAATGAGCTTACATGCAGGCCATATTCCAATATATGTAAAGCCCCATACCCACTAGGCGATTTTACAGGCGACTGGCGACCTGCGACTGGCAGAATCGGCCGACTCTTATGATCACCTGTTAGTATGATATATTGAAATGTGCATGTTTGATCTCGATCGTCACTAAAATCGGCCGACTCTTGCAGTAGAGACGGCTGATTTTAGCACCAATAATCGGCCGACTCTGGACAAAATCGCCTAGTGGGTATGGGGCTTTAGACATCATTTTCATTGGTTTTTAGGTATACCAACGCAAGGAGTTTGCATTTCAGATGCCAACATGTTGGTCTCTGGAATGGAAGTACTCTATACAAAGACATATAGAAATTTGTTAGCATTTATACTTGCATTGCCATAATGCAAAGAGAAACTCAAGGAAATTCGATATTCCACTCTGCGTTCTTAGAAATTGCTTGCATTCGCTTGCATTCGCTTGCATTCGCTAGCATTCGCTTGTGTTCAGTTAATGCAAGGGAAATGTTCGACGCAAGTGAAACAACGCAGATTGGAATATGGGTTTAAGACCATGGATGAACATAATCAACAACAGTCAACGATTAGATAATTGGTGGTTGCCATTGACAAAAATGTTCAGTGGAAACACTAACTTGGTGGGTTAGACAATGGTAAATGACTGAAAACAACAGTAAACAACATTAACCGCAGAAACGAAGTCTGGATGACTCCGGCTGAGGATTTCCTCCAAAACCATTTGAATAGATTATATCCAATGTTATTTCTATAATGGCTCTAATCAGCAGTTAATCTAGTTAGAAATTGTTATCCAAGACCTCACAGAGTTGTCCGATCTAGTTAGAAATTGTTATCCAAGACCTCCCAGAGTCTTTCAAATACCTTTATGTCAATTGCTTGATGGAGACAGCCAGTTGTTCAATTAAGATCGGCAAAAATGGCCAACGATTATATGGAGATTTCATTTTCTAATCGTTTGTAACTGTTATTATACTTAGTATTTTATGAGCCAACCTTCAAAGCCGTTAAGTGGAAACATGCCTCATGATAATTCAAATTGAATTGTCTTTAAAAATTAAAACGACTGTACATATAAAAAGCCTTCTGTTTTAAAGGGTTAAGTTTTTGTTTCTACGAAACTGCCTCAGTTGCAAGTATTTTGTAATCTTTTTTCTGCATGTCTCTTTTTTCTATTATAATAATGTTTGATAGTAATCCAACTAAATCTGAGAAGCGGAAAATGGCTGAGAAGTTTGCTGAAAGTTTACGGGATGAGGCCTGGGAGTATGGACCCTGTAACGACGACTATGTCATCTTTGTTTCGGTGAAGGATCGACAGGTAGGAGATCATTCTATTGTGTGTATTTTCATCTTTATTGAAATTTGCATGAGTGCATAATAAGCCCTTCCCACCTTGGATATATCCTAGTTCTGGACAACGGTTGGACAAAATAACTGTATAAGCCATCCCTGTTTCAAAGAGTTTACTGAAATAAGCAAGAATTATGCTGTTCTATATCCTCAAGTGCTGCTTAAACATCATGATTTCTAAAATTCTATCAATTGACAGATTTGCGGGTTTGCCAGCCAATCAAAATGTTGTATTTCAGAGGAAAATAGGGTTGGACATTAAAGGCTGGGCTGACAGGCTTTAACATTGGTTCCTATGGGGAAAAAACAAAATATAAAGCTGCATATTATGAATATCAGGAACAATCTGTCAACCAAATTACTTTTTTTAATTTTGTATTACACATCTGTCTTCAGGGAATAAGCATGGAGGTAATATTGAAAATATTTCTTATTAAACCTTATTGTTGATGTAAACTGGGGTGGGCTTATTGAAACCCTTTCATGACATATCCGAATAACAAAGGGACATTCAAGAAGCTTTAATACAGATTTTACCAATTGTGAAGTATACATAATGTGTAACTTCTAAAGCCAAGAACCAAACTCCAATCTTCAGCTAGGTTTTTGGAGAATGTGAGGTAGATTTTCATATTCTGTACCATACTGAAAATAACGCTTTCTTTATTGGCGTGTAAATTTGGCTAATCAGGGAAATTTTGATTAGCATCTCATTATTAGAAATTTTGTCCGTCCTGAATAAATCTTACCCCTAATAATCCCTCTTTGAGACTTTTTCCCAATAAAGTCATTAATTATGGTAAAAGAGAAATTGCTTATTTTGATACCCTAATCAAAATTTCCTTGATTAGCCTAATTAGTTATGAAAATATGGGCTCTTGACCAGGGGTGGATACAGGGGGGTCAGCATGAAGGATAAGTAATTGAAAAGTATGCATTTGCATTTGCATTTGCATGTACATGCACAGTATTTTCAACTAAAAGGGGCACCCCCCACCCCCTGGATATACCCCTGCTGGACACACCAAATGTTCGTGAAACATGAAACCATTTCCTTCCACAAACATTACTAGTGAAAGGCTTTTTGCAAACACACACCCATTAGTAGGAATATTATGATAAGGAAGGTAAATTATTTAATGTTTATGCAATTATTTTAAGGTGTATACAGCAACTGGGGAGGGTGCTAGGCCCATAATGACCGACAACTGCATTAATACTGTGTATGCACAAGTAAGGCCTCAACTCTCGGCTGGAGACTTTGGTATGGCTTTACAACAGATGGTGCAAGAGTATGGGTAAGTGGTAACATTTCAAAGAATATATTCATATAACTTTAAATTAACATTATAGATTTTTATTTGATAAAAAAAAATTTGTCATTGACCATACTGACTTATAAATGGATGATCTCCCGTACAACAAATAAGATAATTAACATAATGAAGAAAACACCCAATAATTATAGATATTGATATGACAGCTATAATTGTATCTGAGATTAGAAACTATAGCATTGGTAAAGAAAGCATGGCATGTTAAAGTTATACTATATATGTGTAAAAGTCATAAAGGAAATTTCTATTTCATAATCTATAATGTTAAACCTTGCCTGCCCCCATGACACTAACAATCTTTGAAAATGTTAAAGTTAAAATCTAATACAATATTGACGTAGATATACCCCAAGAAAGAAAAACAAACAGTACCTCCTTCAGCTGTTTCCTCAGAAACATTAAAGGGTAGTCACATGTTGATAGCCCATGGTTTTATTAAACATGCAATCACAGAAAACTGCTTGCGCCATACCAAAAATATAAATGTAAAATTTTGAAAGATGATACCTCCCAAAATAAATATTTCTGATTGATATAACTGTTCTGTTCTTGTCATGCCACCATGGAATATTGCAATTGGGTGTCTTAACCATTGCATTTCAGTTGTTTAATTGTTATCACCCTGCACACTTCTAATTTCATCTTCTTGATGTAATTGGAGGATTTTTATATCAATATATATATATATATATATATAACTTTGGCTGTATGTGATTGATTAATCAAAGGATTAAGACACGGTGATTAGGTTTGGACATAAATAAATATGGGAAATATTGATTAAATCCCTCCTATAGTTATATCAACTCTAAAGTTTAAAAAATGATGTAAGCAGCTCGGCCGTGAGTGATCAACTGAAAAATAACCATTGGTCCCATGATCTATATAGATCTAAATTTTGACCCAACATTGCTTTTGGCTCCCTATAAGGTATCAGCGTCCAAAACATTACTATATATCCATCTGTGTGTTAACATATATATAACAAAATATATTCATGAACTTTATATTTATTTCTAGGCGTGTACTCCTCAGAAGCCACCCATGCAATACTATCCACAAAGGCCGGAACCTAACCAACATCCTGCTCCCTCTGGGGATTATTGGAGGAGTTATTGCAGCAGCCTGTGGAGCTGCCTGTTTCTGTCGGAACAAAGGCTCATGTTCATCATCAGAAACTCGAGGACTGACTACTGTAAATGATAACAAATACTACAAGTCCAAGAAAAGCAAAAGAAGAGGCAGCAATGACAGTGCTAGTAGTGGAGGGGGAGGGGGAGATTTTTAAAATGTTATTGTCCCGCTTTCAGTTTCTGTGCAAAGATAGACGTTTAAGCCCCATACCCACTAGGCGATTTTTCCGGCGACTGTCACTGGCAATGGGCAACTGGCAGAATCGTTGGTAAAATCGTTATCAATTCAGATCACCTGTTAGTATGTTATATTGAAATATTACATACTAACAGGTGATCTGAATTGGTGATGATTTTACCAGCGATTCTGCCAGTTGCCCACCGCCACTCACCGGTAAAATTGCCTAGTGGGTATGGGGCTTTAATGATATAATTATGAGTTTTGTGAATGGGCCATTAAGGTACTTAATGGTTTATGGTTGAGAGATCTTGTACAAATACCTTTCCAGAATTTTAAAGGTTACTTGAAAGACTCTTGTAAAGGTCTTCTAAAAGTCTTCTAAAGGTTTTAATGGACCATATCCACAGTACCTTAATTGCCCCATTTATAAAGTTTGGTTTTGGCATTATAGGTCTCATTTCTAAAGATGACCTTTGTATTACCTTTGTATTACCTTTCATGTACCTTAATGATTCTATTTACAAAATTTGGATTCATTAAAGGTTAAATGTTCTGGAGTAAGTTGTACAAGGGAGTTGTCCCTATGCTTTATGTGTCCTTTCATGGAAGATGAATGGAAATTTAGTGTTATATCTAGTCATTTCTCTGTTTCCCTTTTTAGCATGCTTCAAGTTAATTCTCAGGTACAAAGTGTTTGTTATGATATACATGGAACATTGTTTTGTTAAATAAAATATATATATTGAACTGATAACATGATTATATGAATAACAATGTCCTTATTGAGTACAACAATGGAAACACTTCGCACATAGGATTACAGTATGGTTATATTCAACTTTTTCAAAAACCTGGAAAGTGAACCCCACGATTTCCATTGGAACCCACACCCTAATCGATTGTTCAGGCCTATTCCGCTAGATGAGCGCCAACCTATTGAAAAAGATAGTATAAATGATAGACACCCTTCTCGCTTATAAGGTGGCGCCTACTATTGTCAGAAATATATATCAAAGTGAAGAGAATCCAAGCCAAACCGAGAAAATAAGCAATCTCTTTTTTACATTTTCTCAAAGTTATTAGTTGTTTAATGGGCTTTAACGCCCATAGGTGTGTATCTATGGGCCATTATGCCACAGCCTTAGGGGGTAAGGTTTTTTACTATAATACGTATTTTATTTATACACCCGCTATCCTATAGCTATCATGGATGTCACCAAAACCAAACGAGATATCATAGTTCAGCCTTCATGTTTTTAATCGATGTTTCAGGATACGCATGATGCAAGAGTATGACTCATGAGGAAGTTATTGAACGACAGATATGATTTTATTGTAATTTACTGGGTCAATAGTGTAAGTGAAAATTTGACACAGTATTTATTGTACTTGTCTATTTTGGAAGACCACGTTGTTCTACTTTAATAACATGGCATATCTCTCGCCTTGCTAGCTATGGAAAAGCAAAAAATAGAATTATGATGTTATCAATTTCAGGAAAATCGTCTATTATTCCTAATTTGGATGTGATTACCAAAAATATGTCTTATGGGTATAGTGACGATAATCTAACGGTTTACATAACTTAAATTGATTCAGTATATAAGCAGTTTTTCTATTCTATTTCCTAAAAGCAGTGAAGCCAATGATAAAGCCATGCTATTGTCCATCAGGCAGACGTACTTTGTTACATCATGACTGCCTATAACATCAACAACAACAATATATCCTGCCTTCAAATCTTCATTTTATAAATACACACTACAAAACATAGTCTCACAACACCAGCCACGTCGCTGGGCTTAGGAGTGGAGGCCTTAATGTTACGAATACATGGACGATACCGTCGCTTTAAGTCTTACAGGGAGGAGCCAGTGAAATTCAGTATTCTTCCAATTATCTTAGATTTAAGTTTAACAAAGAGGTGCATTGCATTTATATACATATATTCATAGAGAGCTCCATTGGATAATTAATGATGTTTCCTTGTCAGAACAAATCTTGATGGTCATGACATCCTGAAAATACACACAGAAACTGTTATTTCAATATTTAAATTTCCAAAATCCACATTAATTTTTTTTTTACACTTTTAAGGCAAAAATAACTTAATTTGCTTGTTTTAAACGCTATTACACTCATGAAAAGAGAGAAGCATATTAATCAATGTTTTGTTATTTTTCAAGTTTTCTTTTTTTTTCAGCTTGTCTATCTGTGACCTCACACACTGAGAACTGTACTCTGCAAGTATCACCGAGTGTATAAAATTAAAACCAATAAAAATAATCACATGACATGGACTTTGGAACGGTGATTATTTGGATAGTGAGGATCACAGCACTATGGTCATTCAAATTCACTGGCTCCTCTCTTATCTATTGTACCCTGTGGGGATACCGGGGAAGAATAAGCCCCCAGTAGCCCCTGCTGATCATAAAAGGCGACGATAGGGGTGACCCAGCACTGACCAAGTGGTTCTTTGGGTTCAATTCCTAGTTGGTGCTTGGTTCACTAAGGGATGAGCTACAGCAAAAATTATCAGGCGCGGATTTAGGGGGGGCATACCAGGCGTGCGCCCCCCCCCCCTATTTTTGACCAAATATTAAATTTTCTAATGTCAAATTCCTGCCCCTGGAGGGTGAGAGGGGAAATTTTGCTATAGCACGCCCCCCTGAACTATTGTTAATGTTTGATTTAAGACTGCGTAAGATTCGTGTATATCCAAGTCTTCATGAGTTGCTTTCCAGAATGCCTGAGTAATTCAGACCGCGTTTAAAGTTTGTCCATTCACTTCCCAATAGTTCAAAAGAAATGAACGATGAGGGAGCTTCTTAATATGAAAGGGTTTTTATTCAGTAAACACCTCATCCCGAGTCAAAGCCACCATGTATAAGTCTTCATCAGTCCACCTCCCATCTCCTATCAGCAATCAACCACATTTAGAACACGAGTTGCTCCAACGCCTTCTAGACCATTCTAGTATTCAGCTCTAACACAATCCTATGTCCGAGGTAGTGGATATTGGTAAACTCCAGTCTGTTACACGGAGTCGATGTACTTACTCCAGGTATAACTCCTTGGTTAAACATGTTTCTTCTAACCAACTAACTCACTAACTGCTCGCTCCCTACCTTGCAGCGCCTTTTATACTGGTTAACAGGTGGCGCTAGGAGCGTAAAATGTCTCCTCTAGGAGTAGACTAGAAGTAGACTTGCTAAGCCTGATCCTTGTTGGATTATATATCATAACAATGTATTAAAAGTACTAAGCCATTAGTACATTCGACGGCGGTCAGGTGTTTGAGTTTAAGGAGGTGGACGACATAGCTCAAACCAAATGAAGATTTTTTTTAACCAAATGTAGCAGTTTCCCAATTTTAATGATTGGATATATTTGTTAAACCATGGTGGGGTGGCCTTGACTCTCGTGGTACATTCAGCACAAGGTGGTGATAATCAAGTTCTTTTGTTCATTTGAAGATTGTAAACAAAGATACATTCAGTTTACTTAATACATAAGTACATTTCCAGTAGTCTATGTTAAGACTTGAGATCAGTGAAAATGTTCATGAACATGAAGGTTTTTAGGAAGAGTTCCCATCATTGTCTGCTCATATTAAGGCTTAAGAGTTGTGTCACCCGTGCATAAGGTGACCAGATAAAGTAATGATGATCAGCTCAGATTAAGGCCCAAGAATAGTGACACCGTGCATAAGGTGACAAGGTAAGTGTTAATGAACCATGATCATTTTATGGTAAGTAAATGATGACATAATCATGTTGACAAACAGTAAGATCAGTTTTAGAGGATGAAGATTTATGACACTCATGCTTAAAGTGATAGAGTTGGATTTTTCCTTAGTACATACATGTACAGATTCTGACATTTGTAATTTGTAACACAGGTCAACAGAACTCAACATATATATACAGTGTAGGGTTGTCTTAAACTTCTAAGGGTAACAAGTGTACATCAAATCCACTTTCAGAACAAGTTTAACACAACAGAAATCAATGCGGAGAATTCGGACATTTTGAACGAACGACTTTCATGATACAATGCGTGTCAAATTTCAACCAAACTTCAATCATAACAACATTATTTACAATAAATACAAGGTCTCTGTATCAGGTTTAGTAATACCGAGCAGTTGGAACCAGAAAATACCACCATTCCTGTCACGCGTTCGCCAGCTATACTTAGTACACGTGTACTTAGCGGGACGCTTGACTGGAGTTCCCCCCCAAGGTTTGACCTCGATTTGGATCCTTCAGGCGCGAAGCGCCCGGATGGCAAATTTCTGTTTCGAACAAATCTGCAAGTTTGATGGTTCGACCTGATATTTTGGGCCGATATGAATTAATTCTGGCGCTTGATTATGTTGGTTGGGGACCTAAACTTTAGTTTAGCACAGATTTTATAAGAAATTATACGATGCTTTGATCATGCTAGCCGATTTCAGAATTTGGATCCTTTGGATCAAAAAGGGGTTTCCCAAATTAGCCTCGTTTTGACGTCATTTTAATTAGTGCCGACGGTCATTCTGTAGCATACAGACGTGTTTTTCTTAGTCCCAGTTTTATTTCTTATTTCTACGGCTCGAGGATGGTCCGCATCGCCATTTTTTGTTCTAACCGCGAGGGAGGAGTTGACGCTTACCACGACATCATTCTAGCCGGATCAGACAAGTCGGTGGTTATTTTTTCCTGTGTGGACGCTACCACCGCCGAGCTGGCGGGGTACGCGTTCGCGCACCACGTCATGCACCCCGAAGACGTGCTGGTGGTCATGTGTAATCTTTTGGACGTTTTAACTTGGGATGAGGACCTGGAGCTATATATCCCCTTGTTCATCAGCGTGGACACCGTCTCAAAGTTCTACGCCGAGACTCTGAATCGGGCATTCCTGAACATTAAATCTCATCCCGAACCGTCTACTCTACTCTTCACAACCCCGTCGGGTTTCGACGCGTGTGAGTGGCCCTTGACGGAGAGTGACAGTTCCTTCCAGAAATGGATTAACCGAGTGGTACCCCGGATCAGTAAGGAAGTTCGTCGGGCCAACGATTGGTTTGGGGTCCCGACAGCGGACACCGGGCGTGCCCTGCACATTGTGAAGGAGGTCGCGGACGGGAGCATGACCATAAATGATTTCAGGGAATTGGTCGATGGCTATATGCCCTCCGACCGGGTGGTCCGGCGATGGGCCCGGACCCTAGGGCGCCTGGTCGCCCGGCTGCCGATGTAGACCGTCGGCACTCATTTTCCTTGTACATACTGATTTCTTAAAGTGATTTTACCTAGTGATTTTCTAATCCAATTCCCGACCAATACTCAGGACACTAAAGAACTATCTATCCAGGAGGCTTCGGCCAGTTTGTTTACACGGGAGACGCCAGACCACGGACCACAGACTGTTCTTTTTCTTTGGATCGTGGGTGTTCTTTGCCGTTGCCGGGCGTCGTCCCCCTCGTCTCCTCGCCTGCCACCGGGTGCCTTCCCCTCGTCGAGTTGGTCCAAGCCCCGACCGCTCCGGGACCGGGTAAGTTCAATCTTCCTTCTCCCACCGTTTCTTGCATGTTAGGCAGGCTACTAACCCGTAGATTTTAAGGAGATTGTTGGCCAAATTCTTCTTGGTGGTTCTCGGCTCGCCTTCACGTGGTTGTATTCCGGAAGCCGATGTCACTCCCGGAACCAGAAACTGTGTTTCGCTGGTAATTTTAGTAACGGGTAGCGTGGGCGGCCACCTAGTGTTTACTTTTGGCTCCAAGATGGTGGACGCGGGCCGAGAACTAGGATCTTACGTACTAAACTTATTATCTTTTCCAGGTCCTGCGGTATGTTAGGGTGATGTAAATGAAGCAATGTGACACGGTTGGCACTGAAAAGCGTCAGGCTATATAATTTTAGTGGGCGGATTGTTTAGGCTAACATGATCAAGCATTTTTTCCTCGCGCGTGGTCGGGCGATATTAGGGGGTTTTCTGACTAGCGGTTTGTTGACATTACCGATCTAAGTAGGTTTTCTGGAGTGTGGGTAATTCGTATCGTATTGTTATTTTTTTATACTATTAACTGTTGGGGACTGACACTGCACATGATAATCAGGTATGGGTGGCCAGAGATTCCGGTCTGAGTTGTACAACACAAGATTTGCTGTAACAGGATTCTTTGTTTAGTCGTTATACGTACAGAACATTAGTGTAAATGTCTACATTGGAAACAATTCACATGGGGTGCCCTAGGTAACAAGCGTTTCCCAGGGTGTTCACCCTGGTAAGTTTAAGTGACAGTAGGTGACCAAGTATTTTGGTCCAGACTTCCCAGCATTAGATTGGCTGTGACAGAATTCTTTGATGAGTAGTTTCCCCTTACAGGTTACAGGAAATATTGACGTGTCGGCCACGTGAGGCGACACCACAGGTGGAGCCGTCCAACAAGTTGTTGGCGACTTCCATGGTAAGTTGGAGATGTAGTGGCGAAGGCCACAGATACCCATTCCATGTCTTAGTCTAACAGCAAGACTGCGTCAGTGTCATTGTGTTAGAATAAGTTTTATAGGAGTATTATTGTCCAAAGTCGTCTCGAAGAGGAAAAAATACTACTGTGAGGAGACCGAGATGAAGTCTCTAAGACACTGAATGAACTCCCAGATGAAGATTCTGTCTGTGTCATTGTGAAAAAAGGAATGGTATCCTTGTTAAGGGCTAGAAAGGCACCAAAACCACAAAGACTACCAAGCGTCTCAAGCAGAGATACACATGTGAACACTGCGGCAGCTCGTACGTTCATAGATCGGGCCCAAGTGGGCACCGCTCCATTGAACACAGAACCACGCCTATCAGCACCTGAGATTTCCAAACACCTCAGATAGTGATATCTTTGCGATGAATGCGTGAAAGCCTATACCCACCGGTTGGAGTTGAGCCATCACAAGAACATCCACCTACAAAGGTTCCATGAGTGCCCGAGAGGTGATGCAAAACTGTCCCGCTCAGATTCCCTAACCGACCTCATGGGGAGATAAGAATAATGATAGGAATTTGATCCCTGGTGGTTTACCTTAAGAGGTCACAAGAGTCAATACTCTTGATAACTCTCTTTCTGTACAGTGTGGTAGAATAATTACCCAATACACTCCAAAGATTTATACGCAAACAAGTTAACACCCCCTTCAAGGGTGATAACTGTTCTAACATATTTGACTCCATTTTATGAAGCATCCGCTTTAAAACCCCAGTTTGTTCTGATTGAATGATTTTGTTACGACAAAATCCCTTCTTTCCTTGCTAGTTACAGGTGGTAGCTCGGCGTTCACCCCCTACATTCAGCCTGGGGTTTGAAGACCGAGTTCCACTTTATATTGGGTAGTGGCGCCCTTCTGAATGCAAACGGGTGCGCCACTAACTCCAAACGGTTCACTGAATAGATATTATACCTATGTTAACAGTAACATTTCACTGTCTACCCTATACTCTACATCACATGGGAAAAACCTACATGACAAGCGGTGGGGGTAGCGTTTTCATTCCGTGAGGTATAAATGTCATTAAAGGACATTAAGTAGTAACTGTACAAAGGAGGTTGAGATTATTCGTTCCTCGTTAGTTATCACCAGAGGATCGGGTCTCAGATTCAGGTTCATTTCTGATCTGATTCCCGGTCCTCATTAGTTACACGTGGTTTGTCGGTACTCTCCCATTCATAGGACCAGAATGGGCAGCACCGAGTTCCCATTGTTATAATTGGGAGCAGACTGCATATATATATTTTTTTTATATGCAGCCTACACCCCCTTTAAATTATAGAGATGTGTTAATGCATCTCCTTAGATCACTTACTTCCAGACAGCACCTAGTAAGTCGGGCCTTTACCGAAGTACAGTACAAGGTTAAACCCGTTTTCTTGTTCAGGTCTATGCCCGTTTTTCTTGTGGAGAGTCAAGACTACTCCTGAAAAGACTCCGCCCCCAGCTTATCCTAACTATGCGCATGCAGGGCAGGGATAGGTAGTGCTAAAGACAGAGTTAGAACTTTTTATCTCCTTTCTAATAGATCAGGTAAACTTATTAGCTCTGGGTGTCAACCAAGTTTATTGTAGCTTGTTCATCAGGGAATCAGTAATCCATGTCCCCCCTCTTCAGCTCAACTGTTGAGCGGAGACCTGGATACTTTTAGCGCCACGACGGCGGTCAAGACTAATTTTCATTTATTTATTTTATTTTATTTTCCTCGACGGCGGTCAGCTCTAAAGCCGCTCATTTTCTTTATTAATTTTAATTATTTTCAATTTTTACCCGGGTCGAAACTTGACTTCTTGCCGTTTTGTCTCTGTCCCGATTAAAACTGGTCTAAAAGTGGTCTAAATAACTTAGTCTTGAATTATGGGCAGTTGTTCATTATTTTCTTTCTTCTTGATACTAGTTGTCGTTGGATCCTGACCTTTTTTTTTTTTTTATGTTAAAGTCAGGATCCTTTGACCTAAGACATACGGTGATCCAGTGGTCATTTACACATAACCAAGACGACGGGGCTATTAATAAGGACAGCACCTCGCTCCACCGCCTTGTGAGTTTTCGCTACAGCTTCTCCCCCCCCAGGGATGGCTTGTCCCGTCTGAGGGAGTCGCGATATAGTGAGAGAGAGCCGAGCACCCTGTGAATGTCACCAATTCGCCGTTGTCCCGTAACTACTTTTCCTTGTAACCTCCGTTATAGCTCCCAAATATAGCACGCCTTGTCAGGATTTGCACATATCCTTGCCGCTGCAGCGCGTCTATACTAGGAGCAAACGAGCCACGTCTAAGGTACTCTCGTGTGCTGTCACAGAGCGTTGCCCCTGAGAATGTTACTAATTATACTGCTTTCTTATTATATTTTGCCCAAAATTCCCTGAGGAAGAGCTCTTAGTTACACAAATATTGGTTTGCTTTATATATTAGTTTTTAGGTAAATTTCTTTCTACTCGTCGATTTTTTTTGTGATGAAGGGACCGCTTGTCAGGAGCCAATCCACCCGGGGCATAGTGACTGCCATGGTCGGGCGTCCACCCCAGTGCCCTTTTGCAGCGTCAGTGACGCGTAACCCCAACGTCCTGCCTCCTGTCAGGCACCACTGACACCAGGCATGTGGGCAGGCTCCCGCTGCTTGTGCAGCCCCCTCATCTTTGAGAAGATTATATATGTAAGCATGCTAAAGAATAGACAGTGGCGTTCCCCAAGTGACTCCTGTACTGCAGCCCGATCCTAGCGGTAACAACAGCACAGGGGTCAGGTGTAGATGGTACTTGCTTGGGGAAGTTCACTTCGCTCGTTGGGAGCATTGGTCCCGTTGAGCGCTCCTAGGTTTTATACAGAATTTTGAGTATTTTTTTTTTTTAAATGCTAAAATTTTGCGACACTAGGATCGGTTCCAAATGGCTCCCTACTTTAAAAGAGTTGCCAAATCAATAACAATGAGAGTGTTGAGCTAGGCTACCGGGCATGGGACACTCGACTTGAGAGAAATTTAGATAACCCATGGGTCCATAGAGAGACGGTTGGACCAGCCTACCCGACTCAGGTTTGACTAGCCGATTAGTCACCATTGAATGAGTTAACCGAAGGGGTCCTACTGATATCATACGATAGGGCTCTCCCGTGTTTCCTTCAACATATCATGGTTTAACCTTTACATTGATGGCCTATAGTTCCCTTTTACAGACCATATTAACACTACAACCTATGACATTGTTCAAATAATGACTTCATAGACCGTTCCTGAGTCTTTTCCAGATGCCCCTGGTCTTACTGTCTTTTGGGCAGGTCCCGTTCCAGTCACTGTGGATGTGGACGGGGTCGTTCTAGGAGGGGCGTTAGGCGTTGCTTCGTGTCCCATCATCGGTTGAGGCCAATCTGCTCCTACGTCGGACCATCCTGCGTCGATGAGGCGAGGCACTCCCATGGGTACAGGAGTGGCTAACCCCGAGGAATATCTCAGTAGTCTGGCCCTGGTATTGTATTTTAAGTTACTCATCATCAGACGGGCTAGTTTTTTAGATACCCTCAGGGTGTCGGGTAGTGGCACCTTAGATGGGTGTTGTCCAGGTCTAGTCGCTGCTCCCATCAGCTGCGCCCCCCAGGTAACTGTCAGAGTATATTTCAGGCACAGCTGGGTCACCAGTAGATCCCTAATGAGCACATAGCCTTCCGTATAAGTGTGGTCTGAAGGCATAGCCAGTTCGCCCAGGAAGATTGTTTCTATCATATGTGGATTGGCAAATTGTACGTACAACCCATCCACAGTCTTTCTTCTAATATTTCTCCACTTTCGCCACACGAGGACCACTATAGCGATGACTAGTACTGCTAATAAT
Source organism: Lepidonotus clava (assembly GCA_936440205.1). Taxonomy (NCBI): domain Eukaryota; kingdom Metazoa; phylum Annelida; class Polychaeta; order Phyllodocida; family Polynoidae; genus Lepidonotus; species Lepidonotus clava. The sequence goes on from OW387149.1 coordinate 12,136,609, forward strand.
ATAGCCAGCACTGCCACTGCAGTGGGGTTGGCGGTCGCGTCTGGACACCCAGTTAGTGCCTTTTCATGGTGCAACAGTTCCTCCGGGTCCGCCGTCTCCAAGGCTATGGCCCGAGGCAAGGTCATTGTTAGTCCGGCTAGGGCAGCCTTACCTTGATGGTTCCGCCAGCATTTCCAGAGGACACATCCAATAATTGACACAGCCACCACTATGCAGAAGATGGTGAGGAGACCAAACCCACCTCCGAAGTTACCTATAGAGAACCACGGGGCGTGTTTCTCTACCTCGTAACGGTCAGTCGCTTTCTTGATGCCCTTGGCCAAGTCTTTACGGTGTTTTTGTATTCGTTTGGCCAAGGAGGTTACAGGTATTTTGGCCTTCAGGCTTTCCTCGATCTCCAGCAGGTCTTTCCTAATTGTTTCAGGGATAGGGTCTGATTCCAACATAGTGGGTTCGTTTTTGGACGTTGTGAAATTCATGTCCCACCCCTTCACACGACTTGCTGCTTCCAACAGGTCATTATGTGGGTACACAACCGTGGTGATCCTGGTGTGCCGATCACAATTTCGCAAGCTATACGGTATCCACGCTCCTTGTGTCTGGAATGCACAGTCGCATTCCACCTGAACCCTTGCGTAATTTTCTATGTTCACTCCGACCGCAGGCTGGTTTCTGCAAATCATTTGGCCTCGGGTGTCGGCGCTGACCACCAGCATATCTCCGTCGTCTAGGTATACCGCCATCTCTCCGAAGTCTGCTTCCAGTAGATAGTCCAGTTCACATTTTTCTTGGATCGCTAGGTCGTCGCGCCTCAGTAGCGCAGCAGTGCAGGTGTTGTCTGTAATCTTTTTCATATAGGGCAGAAGGAACCGCTTATCAGGAGCCAATCCACCCGGGGCATAATGACTGCCATGGTCGGGCGTCCACCCCAGTGCCCTTTTGCAGCGTCAGTGACGCGTAACCCCAACGTCCTGCCTCCTGTTAGGCACCACTGACACCAGGCATGTGGGCAGGCTCCCGCTGCTGGTGCAGCCCCCTCATCTTTGAGAAGATTATATATGTACGCATGCTAAAGAATAGGCAGTGGCGTTCCCCAAGTGACCCCTGTACTGCAGCCCGATCCTAGCGGTAACAACAGCACAGTGGTCAGGTGTAGATGGTATTTGCTTGGGGAAGTTCACTTCGCTCGTTGGGAACATTTGTCCCGTTGAGCGCTCCTAGGTTTTATACAGAATTTTGAGTATCTTTTTAAATGCTAAAATTTCGCGACACTAGGATCGGTTTCAAATGGTTCCCTACTTTAAAGAGTTGCCAAATCAATAATAATGAGAGTGTTGAGCTAGGCTACCGGGCATGGGACACTCGACTTGAGAGAAATTTAGATAACCCATGGGTCCATAGAGAGACGTTTGGACCAGCCTACCCGACTCAGGTTTGACTAGCCGATTAGTCACTACTGAATGAGTCAACCGAAGGGGTCCTACCAACATCATACGATAGGGCTCTCCCGTGTTTCCTTCACATATCATGGTTTAACCTTTACATTGATGACCTATAGTTCCCTTTCACAGACCATATCAACACTACAACCTATGACATTGTTCAAATAATGACTTCATAGACCGTTCCTGAGTCTTTTCCAGATGCCCCTGGTCTTACTGTCTTTTGGGCAGGTCCCGTTCCAGTCACCGTGGATGTGGACGGGGTCGTTCTAGGAGGAGCGTTAGGCGTTGTTTCGTGTCCCATCATCGGTTGAGGCCAATCTGCTCCCACGTCGGACCATCCTGCGTCGATGAGGCGAGGCACTCCCATGGGTACAGGAGTGGCTAGCCCCGAGGAGTATCTCAGCAGCCTGGCCCTGGTATTGTATTTTAAATTACTCATCATCAGACGGGCTAGTTTTTTAGATACCCTCAGGGTGTCGGGTAGTGGCACCTTAGATGGGTGTTGTCCAGGTCTAGTCGCTGCTCCCATCAGCTGCGCCCCCCAGGTAACTGTCAGGGTATATTTCAGACACAGCTGGGTCACCAGTAGATCCCTAATGAGCACATAGCCTTCCGTATAAGTGTGGTCTGAAGGCATAGCCAGTTCGCCTAGGAAGATTGTCTCTATCATATGTGGATTGGCAAATTGTACGTACAACCCATCCACAGTCTTTCTTCTAATATTTCTCCACTTTCGCCACACGAGAACCACTATAGCGATGACTAGTACTGCTAATAATATAGCCAGCACTGCCACTGCAGTGGGGTTGGCGGTCGCGTCTGGACACCCAGTTAGTGCCTTTTCATGGTGCAACAGTTCCTCCGAGTCCGCCGTCTCCAAGGCCATGGCCCGAGGCAAGGTCATTGTTAGTCCGGCTAGGGCGGCCTTACCTTGATGGTTCCGCCAGCATTTCCAGAGGACACATCCAATAATTGACACAGCTACCACTATGCAGAAGATGGTGAGGAGACCAAACCCACCTCCGAAATTACCTATAGAGAACCACGGAGCGTGTTTCTCTACCTCGTAACGGTCAGTCGCTTTCTTGATGCCCTTGGCCAAGTCTTTACGGTGTTTTTGTATCCGTTTGGCCAGGGAGGTTACAGGTATTTTGGCTTTCAGGCTTTCCTCAATCTCCAGCAGGTCTTTCCTAATTGTTTCAGGGATAGGGTCTGATTCCAACATAGTGGGTTCGTGAGGAGACCGAGATGAAGTCTCTAAGACACTGAATGAACTCCCAGATGAAGATTCTGTCTGTGTCATTGTGAAAAAAGGAATGGTATCCTTGTTAAGGGCTAGAAAGGCACCAAAACCACAAAGACTACCAAGCGTCTCAAGCAGAGATACACATGTGAACACTGCGGCAGCTCGTACGTTCATAGATCGGGCCCAAGTGGGCACCGCTCCATTGAACACAGAACCACGCCTATCAGCACCTGAGATTTCCAAACACCTCAGATAGTGATATCTTTGCGATGAATGCGTGAAAGCCTATACCCACCGGTTGGAGTTGAGCCATCACAAGAACATCCACCTACAAAGGTTCCATGAGTGCCCGAGAGGTGATGCAAAACTGTCCCGCTCAGATTCCCTAACCGACCTCATGGGGAGATAAGAATAATGATAGGAATTTGATCCCTGGTGGTTTACCTTAAGAGGTCACAAGAGTCAATACTCTTGATAACTCTCTTTCTGTACAGTGTGGTAGAATAATTACCCAATACACTCCAAAGATTTATACGCAAACAAGTTAACACCCCCTTCAAGGGTGATAACTGTTCTAACATATTTGACTCCATTTTATGAAGCATCCGCTTTAAAACCCCAGTTTGTTCTGATTGAATGATTTTGTTACGACAAAATCCCTTCTTTCCTTGCTAGTTACAGGTGGTAGCTCGGCGTTCACCCCCTACATTCAGCCTGGGGTTTGAAGACCGAGTTCCACTTTATATTGGGTAGTGGCGCCCTTCTGAATGCAAACGGGTGCGCCACTAACTCCAAACGGTTCACTGAATAGATATTATACCTATGTTAACAGTAACATTTCACTGTCTACCCTATACTCTACATCACATGGGAAAAACCTACATGACAAGCGGTGGGGGTAGCGTTTTCATTCCGTGAGGTATAAATGTCATTAAAGGACATTAAGTAGTAACTGTACAAAGGAGGTTGAGATTATTCGTTCCTCGTTAGTTATCACCAGAGGATCGGGTCTCAGATTCAGGTTCATTTCTGATCTGATTCCCGGTCCTCATTAGTTACACGTGGTTTGTCGGTACTCTCCCATTCATAGGACCAGAATGGGCAGCACCGAGTTCCCATTGTTATAATTGGGAGCAGACTGCATATATATATTTTTTTTATATGCAGCCTACACCCCCTTTAAATTATAGAGATGTGTTAATGCATCTCCTTAGATCACTTACTTCCAGACAGCACCTAGTAAGTCGGGCCTTTACCGAAGTACAGTACAAGGTTAAACCCGTTTTCTTGTTCAGGTCTATGCCCGTTTTTCTTGTGGAGAGTCAAGACTACTCCTGAAAAGACTCCGCCCCCAGCTTATCCTAACTATGCGCATGCAGGGCAGGGATAGGTAGTGCTAAAGACAGAGTTAGAACTTTTTATCTCCTTTCTAATAGATCAGGTAAACTTATTAGCTCTGGGTGTCAACCAAGTTTATTGTAGCTTGTTCATCAGGGAATCAGTAATCCATGTCCCCCCTCTTCAGCTCAACTGTTGAGCGGAGACCTGGATACTTTTAGCGCCACGACGGCGGTCAAGACTAATTTTCATTTATTTATTTTATTTTATTTTCCTCGACGGCGGTCAGCTCTAAAGCCGCTCATTTTCTTTATTAATTTTAATTATTTTCAATTTTTACCCGGGTTCTCCACCAAATGAACTATTGTTAATGTTTGATTTAAGACTGCGTAAGATTCGTGTATATCCAAGTCTTCATGAGTTGCTTTCCAGAATGCCTGAGTAATTCAGACCGCGTTTAAAGTTTGTCCATTCACTTCCCAATAGTTCAAAAGAAATGAACGATGAGGGAGCTTCTTAATATGAAAGGGTTTTTATTCAGTAAACACCTCATCCCGAGTCAAAGCCACCATGTATAAGTCTTCATCAGTCCACCTCCCATCTCCTATCAGCAATCAACCACATTTAGAACACGAGTTGCTCCAACGCCTTCTAGACCATTCTAGTATTCAGCTCTAACACAATCCTATGTCCGAGGTAGTGGATATTGGTAAACTCCAGTCTGTTACACGGAGTCGATGTACTTACTCCAGGTATAACTCCTTGGTTAAACATGTTTCTTCTAACCAACTAACTCACTAACTGCTCGCTCCCTACCTTGCAGCGCCTTTTATACTGGTTAACAGGTGGCGCTAGGAGCGTAAAATGTCTCCTCTAGGAGTAGACTAGAAGTAGACTTGCTAAGCCTGATCCTTGTTGGATTATATATCATAACAATGTATTAAAAGTACTAAGCCATTAGTACACCCCCCCCCCCTTTTTTTTTTTCAAAATCCTGGATCCGCCCCTGATGATTTCCAGGTTTTGATCCCCTGCTGTTTGCCCACCCTGTCACCTTCACCTCATAGATAAAATCAGAATTCATCCCAACCTGTTTTCGCCATGAAAATGACCCTGGCTGTCAGTACAGTGTAAAACCTCCTTCACTCACTCACTCACTCACTCGTATCTATTGTTATTATGTTATTGAACAAAGCATGGGCAGATCCTGAGGGGGGGGGGGGCGCTGGGGTGCACGCCCCTCACTTTTTTTCAGAAAATTTTGCGTTTTTTTAATATAAAGAAAATCGCCCAAAAAGCAATTAAGGAAAAAAAAATCAAATAGTGTGCCCCCCTCTTTTTTTCCCAAAATACTGGATCCGCCAGTGGAGGAACCTTTCTCTAATTTTATATGTAAAATATGATGATAAATCAAAAAAATATGCATTTCAGCCCATATATTCAGAAAACGACCCCCCCCCCCCTGCTCCTTGTGGAAAAATTGTCATAAAACGAACCCCCCTCTGAGAAAAGCTGGATACGGGCCTGAAGCGGCACAGTTAGGTGGGGCCACCAGTAAGGAGGTTAAAAGGTTGTTATATATATAACTTCCACCCATGAGTGCACACCTCACATTGGTGTCGGCATGGAAGCAGGAAACGTAGCATCCTGGAAACGTCTCCATTGAAAAGGTTAGTTACAACGCTAGAACACTCTGAATTTCTCACAAATAATCTGAAATTCACACCTATACAAGGGGGGGGGGGGGGTTAAACGGGGGGGGGGTCACAATACTAAGTATAATATTTAAATGATGCGCATTCACACATGCGTCTTTTTCCCTCTAATTAAAGCATAGGAGTCCGACTGAGGGGTGGGGTGGGAAGGGGGGCCCTTGCCCCCCCCCCCCCTGCCCCCACGTTCTTGTTACAATTTATTCTGCCTCTGCCTTGTATTGGTGTATTAGAAGACAAGTGGATGGGATTTTATAGTACTTCAAGGCATTTCTTTGGTTCGAAACTGGATATATGGGTTAGTGGGACCTCTCTGGGGCCCTACACCCTTAAATCCGTAACTGTAAGGTAACTGTTTCTCACTTTTGACTTCTGATAGAGTGCCACAACTTTCCTAAATTTAACATGTGAAAAACAATATTAACGGAAACAACGGCCTGTGGCATTGGCAATTCTTTATTTTGAAATAGGTGAGGGGAGTGGCCCTGATAATGAAAGTTTATTCTTAAAACTGTGCGCGTGCACACACAAAAAAACACACACACACACACAAACGCACGCACAAACGCACACACACACACACACACACACACACACACACAAACGCGCGCACACACAAAAACGAAATTGACATTTGACATAATTCATGAAAGGACTATTCTCACTTTTTTTTATTTATTCATTTATTTATTTTACATTGATAAAGAGAGAACCTTTGTTTTTTATTGAAAAAAGGAGGGGCCCTTTTCTCCGCATCAAGGGCCCTGGGATGGGCCCGGCGTCATCATGAGAGAATGTGGGCCAGAGAGAGAGTTTAGACTGTCCTTCTATCCTAGTCCACTAGTGTATCAAACTATTATGTCAAAGCTAAAGTAGGTCAAGAACGGATTAGTGAGAACTGGTGCATGTCATATAGGCGGAGACCTTGTATGTATATATATAGGATATATCCTACATATATACATACAAGGTCTCTGGTTATAGTTTACAACAGAGCTGGCAGGGTTATATCCTTGTGTCTGCACCAAATTATCAAATAAAAAGAATAGAAACTCACGAGTGCACCAAGTGGCGGATCTAGAATCTTTAAATAATTATACAGGATAGTGTCTATTATTAACCCTTTAGACCCCAATCCGGCCGCATCCGCCCTAGAGTGTACTCCCCAATCCAGCCGTAGCCGCCCGGAAAAACTTCCATTTTTCCATAATATTTCCAAAATATTCCAGGTAGAACACATTCATCAATATTCAAAGCACAAAAGTGGCCAATATATCGTTTAAAAGCTGATTTAATTTCCTATCCAATGCTTCAAGCCCCATTTCCATAATTTTTATTGATAGGGATCGGTTAGACTTTGAACTTGCTTAAGTACAAGGAATTTAAGGAATTCCGGAGGGAAATCCATGGAAATCCCCGGGAAATCAAGCAATTTAGGAATACAAACCTTGGGGTCTAAAGGGTTAAAGGATACAATTTTAATGTGCAATATTTTCCTTTTATTCTATTATATAAGAATTCTAAATGACATTGTGTTTTTACACGATTCTAAATTGAAGATAATGGACTAAATATGAGATCTCTTATTTCTCTGTGCAATTCAATGTTTTAGAAACGTATTGTTTTGTGAAATGTAACACTAGATACTGCTTTAAATTTGTTTATTGATTTTGAATTCAATATAATGATATCGATAAATTGTATAGCCCTAATTATACTACGCATTGGCTGTGTGGTCGCGTTAGGTCATGTTGCCCAACGCATCTGACTCGCGTTGGGGGTTAATTAAGCCTATATCACACTATACGTTAGGTCACGTTGGGTTGCGTTGGGACCCAACGCAAAATATATTATACTACGCGTTTGGCACGCATTGGGGGTCGTGTTGGTATGCGTTGGGGTCACGTTGGGTCACGTTGGCATGTGTTTTTTTAGAAACATGTTGGTAAAATAACGCGAATCCCTCGCGATGACTAACATGACCCAGTAACCCTATCTCTAGGAGACAAGGATGCTTTATACGTGAATTTTGTCCAACCCTTGTCCAACTCTAGATCTGGAAATACCCTATGTGGGATGGGCTTATTCCCTGCTGCAAAACTTCGTCATTCACTTCCAAGGATCATTTCAATGTTTCAATTGTTCCTGTTGTGAATATGACCATGGCTGCCAGAATGGCAAAAAGCCATTACTGAATAACTCCTCATTTTATGTCTGAATGAAAAACTGAATTCAAAAAACGGCAAAACACTAAAGCTTGTACGATTCAAACCAAAAACTAGCACTGCTAATATTGAGTGTTTAAAAGGCAATAATGCTCTTTGAATACTTTTGCATAATTATTTGGTAAACAGAGAGTGCACCAAAAGTGCTGGCTACCAATTTATACATTTATAGTTCACTCTGTAAGTGATGTTATGCGTTCAAGTTCAGTAGCAGATTTAGAGGGGGTGCAGCAGACAGGCGACCCCCAACCCCCAACCCCTATTTTTGATAAAATTTGAATATTTTGAATGTAAAATTCTTGGACCTGGGGGGTCCAGTGGAAATTTTTACAAATGGGCACCCCCCCCCCCCCCCCCCCCCCCCCCCCCCACTTTTGGAGATCTCTGGATCCGGCCCTGAAATAAGCCCATCCCGGTATATATATCAACATCAAATTTTACCATGAAATTACGTAGCAATTTCTTCCCAAATTAATCCCCAAAGAGAGCAGTATAAAACAAAATGAACCATGGTGATTTGGTTGACAAATTGCTCCTAAAATTTGTAAAATGCAGATCTATAATATTATATTGGCCTTTTTCCTATAGGAACCAATGTTAAAGCTGGTCAGCCCAACCTATAATGTCCAACCCTATTTTGCCCTAGAATGCAGCATTTTGATTGTCTAGCAAACCTGCAAATCTGCCAATTGGTAAAATTTAAGAAATTATAATGTTTTATCAGTTCTAGGAGACACAGATTGCGTATATGGTAATATTGTCCAAACCTTGTCCAACCCTGGGATATACCTGATGTGGGATGGGCTTATTGCAATACCATTTATATCTTTGTTTTTTCTCTAGGCATTAACCATGGCATCTGGAGGTGTCCCAGCTGCACATCTTGCACTTTGGGACAAAGACAACAAGGAGCAGCAGAGTATTGTGTCCATTTCACCAAAGTACAAGGATCTCCTCAACAAACACAGAGCAGATCTGATTCGGATAGTAGATGTGTCACCACTTTGGGTCTACTTGAGGCAGTATCGAGTCATAGATCGTATTGAAGAAGAATCTTTGAAGGTAAAATATTCTATTCTGTATAAGCTTGTAGTATAATCCTACTATTCTTAAGCCCCATACCCACTAGGTGTTTTTACTGGCAACTGGCAACGGGCGACTGGGAGAATCAGCTGACTCTTATGATCGCCCGTTAGTATGGTATATTGAAATGTGCATGTTTGATCTGAATCACTGCTAAAATCGGCTGACTCTACTAGAAGAATCGGCTTATTTTAGAGCTGATGAGTCGGCCGATTGTGTAAAAATCACCTAGTGGTATGGGGCTTTATAAACTGTTAGCCAGAATGCTCTAGTAAGGACTCACAACTGAGAAAGCCATGTTGAGTACACAAGAGTAAGGGATAGCTCACAGCATGAAAACAGAGTTCATGACCTTTGAATTTTGGAAGTGGGGATATAAAGGTACGTTAGGGTAATGAAAAGGTCACCATTGCAAAATTTTTCAAGCATTGTTTGGGTCACCTGGAAAAGTAATGTCAAAGAGTTACAAATGACTCATTTCTATTATCTCTAATGAACCTTATTGTGTTAAGTTAATAGGGATATTTTATTAAGCGATTTACATTAAAGAGTTTACGGGAGACACTCCCAGCTATTCTGAAGTCAAACCTCCCCCTCCCTCAGCTACGGTTGGGTGGCCACACAGGCCACCCTCCCACTACTGGCTGAGAGACGGTGAGGTCCTGCCGTGAAAATGACACACTCCAGGCTTGAACTTTGAAGGGAACGGACGCAGTTGGTCCAGTCCTTTGCCAGTACAGGCATTCAAAATTATCACTTAGAAATATATTCAAAATTATCTTTTCCCTAATAGTAAAAAGCATTCGTGGTGATCACAGCTAATTGTGTCTTAAACCTATCTGCTTGTGTCATGTTTTTCCTCACCTCTTAAAGCTCCTATAGTTTAAACATACAATATTACAGAAACGAAATAAAGCAACTATACATACGTAAAGATTACACATAGAGAAATCACCTTAAACATTACATCCATCGTAAACTTTACAATTGGTCTGTCCCATTTCCACAATTTTGGATTCATTGAAAGGTCAACATTAGGTGATTTTGTGATAAATTATAAAAATGAGATTTTCTATCTGAACAAGTGGCTTTGCCAGGATTCGAACCCACAACATTTGGGTTTGGAGGTGAGGGTCTTAACCACTACACCATGCACATGGAGGATCAGGCTGGAACTAAGAAATGGGGTCATGACCCAATTCGCTGGTTCCCACAGGTCCTTTTGAAAGCAGTTTAACAAAACAGCAACCAGATGGACAGGTTGGTTATGGCCCATTTCACTGGTTCTTGGTAAGACCTGAAGAAAGTTCAGTATGTAGGCAGCAACATGCGAAAGGACATCATTTTAGAAGAAGTAGGGTAATAATGGTGCATTTATTTGATATTGCAGCGGGATGATTTGGTGTTTTCTAATTTGCAGCATAATGCAACAAATAGTACGATGGTGGAGCGCCTCCTGGATTTCCTGGAACGGAACCCATTATGGAAGTTACATGGGTTTTTGAGAGCTTGTACCCAAACTTCTCAGCAGCATGTGATCCCTTTCCTTGGACTGGAACTGAACAAGTATGACAATACAGAAACAATATGTACAAACCTGTTAGATGTAACCAAAGAGAAAACTCACTACTACACTTCTGAGTCTGGTGAGAAAGTGAAAATTTCAGGGGACCAAATGAATGGTGAGAAATTGAGATGTAACGTCATTCAATTGAAGTTAGGATTGTAACTATAGATCTGGTCAGCAAGAAACAGCTCATTTTGTGCTCATTTTATTGTGATATAGCAATTGTTAAGAGTTCTGGCTAGATATTATGAATGTTATTTTATATGAAGTGTTGTACATTAACAGGACACATACTGTAATTACACTTTGAAAGTACCATTAGAGTTGCATTTTAGTAAATCTACAAAAACATAGGTAAAGATGAACCAACAGGAGGTGAAAGAAAACGATCAGGTGTTTGAGTTGTTTCTTGTGTCCCAGATCTATAGCATGTAATTTCAAATTGCTGTTAAAGGTAAAATTAAACCAATCTGAGTAACCAGAACAACATTGCTTATGACTCAAACTTATGAATTTCAGTAATATTAACATGAAACATACTGCGAATGCATTTATGTATATCATAAGAAATGTTAGTGGGGTGACATGATAATGATCCTTCTTCGAATCCATCAACTTAATTTGAATATGTTCTCTTTCAATGCAGCTATACTTCAACATTGTGAGTCTTACAAAAGAAACTTGATGCAGACAACCCTGTTTGGTTTTAGAAATTCTAAGCTCATTGATTTGACTCAACTTTATGTGTCTGCTGATACAAGATGGGAACGCAATGAAAGGTATATATCCTTCAATTCAGTACCACTAGTTCAAAGTACAATTTCATTTTGAGTTATTATCCATGCATTGACAAATACTTTGTACAAAAGCAAAAACTATAATTTGCTCTTGATATGGCTGAAAAATTGCTGAGTGGACCTTAAACTCCAACACAACATTGTCATCATCTCTACTCAACTCCTGCATTCTAGATCATTTTCTCTATTAAGAATCATTTAACAGCAACATACCAGAAAAGTTTGTATGATTTTACAAACATCTCCAATTCTTCTTTCAGAGAAACAATAGAGGTAAAGCTTGTGGGATAACAAAAATATTTCCAATTCTTCTTCCAGAGAAACAATAAAGGTTACCAAAAATGAAATTTTTGGACACCCACTCCTTTCATCATCTGCTCACACTGTCCAGTTTGAAGGCCCCCCTGGTGCAGGGAAGACTACCTATCTCATGGAATATGCACACTCCTGGAGCCAAGACATGCTTGCATGTCATGAAAAAGGACCTGAAGTAGAATGCCAAGGTCATGAATGGAAGCTTATTGTCCATTTACCAGCTGGTTCATTCAGAGCAACTGTAGAAGACTCAACTAGAGACAGGCTCAAGTGCAGCAAAGCTTTTTCTGTGGAAGATGCCATTAAAGACAATCTGAAGTGTAACAAAGCCTTGCGTGATCAAACTATGGCATGGATCCAAAATGATGGACATGGTGTGTTGATAATTCAGGATGCAGTGGATGAAGTTCATTCTGAATATGCAAAGGAGATCCTGGAGGAATACACCAAAAACTGTAAAGAAATCACTTCAAGTCCAAAGGTTCTGATATCAACAAGAACAGCGCTGTGTCCTATACCGGCTGCGTACTTCGATCGCTGCATCAGTATAGAGGGTTTCACAAGGGAGCAAGGCACTCAGTTTGTGGAGAAATACTTCAAGGAGAGGTACAGCATTACAGCTCACTGCATACTGGAGTATGTAAAAGCACACCAGGATCAGCTGGAAATGATACTTTGTAACCCACTGAGAGCACTTATTTTCAGTGAACTCACAGCAAAGGGTGCATTAACACTACAAGAAGTGAAAACACTAAACCCTATCAAACTTCTCAAAAGCTTGGAGGGTCATATTCTCAGAAGAGAGGGTGAGAGACGGTCATTAGACTCTAAATCTGAGTCAGAGAGGTTCTACAAGTTATGTCTACAGAGCTTGTTGGCAGATGAAAGGGAGTTTGATGAAGAGCAAATGGCTGAAATGTCTGCTTATAAGGCATTCCTTGTCAAACAAACCAACATTGATGATGAAGGTCAGGATAGCACTACTTATGTACCTCAACATGAGATGATATTTGAATATTTTGCAGTGCGTGGGCTGCTACAGGTTCTTGAGAATAACCCAGGAAAGAAGGATGCGATACTTCTGTACTTGTGTTCTAACCCAAACATGCGTAACATCTTGCAGTTCGCCTCAGCTTTCATCTGCCAGTACAAGCCTGAACTGTTTGACACTTTGATTTCTATCATTCGTGCCTGTCTCATTTTACAAAGTGAAACACCAGAGAAGTGTTCTGAAGACTATGCAAATAATCTCAAGGATCTGGAAGAGGAGATTAAGCAGATGCTTCTCAAGGATGCCATTCAAAGAGACATTACTGAAGAAGAATCAAGAAGAGTGACAAACATATGGAGTAAAATCAACACAGCCTTCACAGATGATGCTCAGAAGCTGAGGGATGTTTGTTGGTTCAGGACTTTGTATCATAATGAAGAAAAGTAAGTGTTTTTCAGCAATAAGTGTATGCTGTCATTTCTTTCATATTTGGTAGACCTGTCAATGTATATTCAGTACAAAGAGAAAATAATGCCCAGAAACTTGGAAGAATCTGTTGAACATTATGAACTGAATTATGGCCCATAAGCATCTGCACAGTTTACTTTTAATCCTATCTTGTCATTGTGCATATCAATTGTAGATGTTTTTCTTAGTTTCATGTAGTTGTTTCATACAGTTTTTGCTTGTTCTTTCTATATCAGTTGGAGAAGCAATGTCCTTCCATTTGTTGCAAAATGTCAGCAACAAGGAACCCTGGAACAACAAAAGATACTATGCAGTCAAACAACCCATTGCCTGCTGCCCTGCTCCTGGAGCAAAGACAGGTGAACTTAATTTAATACACTCTTATCAACTAGAGGATCAATCTTTAAAGAAATAATTCTTGAAAAATAATAGTGAATTTGTTTTTCTTAACTGGATTAACACCATGCAAAGTAGAACACAGACTGAGGTCTGCTGACCAAGAAAGGACTGAAAAACTTAAAACTTTAAATGTGTTATGCCCTATAATAAAAGTTTATTTCAATGGCGTAGTATGTTTCTGTGAATATCTTATCTGTATCTGACAATTTTAAAACATATTTTCCTTGTGACATTTTGTCCTGATGGTATATCTAAGCACTCATAGTTTTAAAATCAGATCCTGTTGATTATTTATAAAATAAAGTCACATAAACAAAATTGGCCCTTTCTTAACCAGCGGACCTTTTAGCGTTGCATCAATGCAAGTGCCAAGGCAAGTAGCTTAACTTGGGGTTCATCATGGATGCTTGTGTCGACAGATACCAACATGTTGGTATCCGAAACATGAGTTCCTTACCTTGGCAAATAAAGACGATGCAAACGCTAACCAACACAATGTGGTTTCTGACATTAATTCAGCCATAGGTGATTTCCAGAGATTCAATAAGATTCTTATTTTCTACTCAGTCTATGGACATTAACTTTCTCCCATTTCATAAATTGTGTACTTTGAAAATCTGTTGAATACATTTGCCCTAAGTGGTTGGTGAATGCACACATTCCATAGGTTACTGTAGGTTCATTGAAATACATTATTTCTCTTTCATCCCCAATCTGGTTACAGCCACCTGACATGTTTATAAATTAGAACAATTCTGGGAGGATTTTGCCTATAAAAGTTAATACAGATGTATGTTATATATGAAAAGGGGTCTTCTGGTGCTACAGTGGTAGAATTTTGGCTTTGTCATCCAAAGGTTTGTGGTTCAAGTCTCTGTCCTGCTGCTGTTGTATTAGACATTCACCCTATGGTCAATGACAGGGTTATCAAAGGGCTAGTGCCATCGGCCATTGTATGTGGTGCCCCACCTATGGGACACTGCGTATGAAAGAATACCTGCCTTGGTAAAAGTATAAGAGAATGGTCTCTACCTCCTTATAGATTTGATCATCCAGGAGCAAGGGTTAGATATCCCAGTGCTCCAGAACCACTGAGTCTGGTGGTTCAAACCATACAACAAACATATATGAAAGCTATATACATTGTCTGCTTATTATTTAGCACCACATTTCTTAGTTGTTTTCCAGAAGAACTTAGGAATAGAAATTTGTAGGAATTTGTATGCAATTTATGGAAATTGTTGGGGACATGGAGTAAGTCATGTAAGAACTCTTTTGGGTCTAAAGGACCAATTTGTGATTTGTCACCTGAGGTTTTTAATCTTCCACTATAGTACCCATTTCCAATGATATAAATATCTAAAAAATAACATAAACAGTACTTATCTTCATTTTAAGTCTCCTTCAAAAGAAACAGCTTTGAACATTTCCCTTTCACACTCCATAACATTGATATCTTTACTTTCAGAACTGCAATCGATAAAGAAACTGAATGCTCTGTCTTGCCTGTCGATGGCATTCGCTGGATTGGACTGCGTACCTTCAGAAATAATAATAGTATGACACAAATGGGAGAAGATGTTCCACAACCTTTAAATGCAGATATCACAGCATGGTGTCCAACTGATGCTTTGGTAGGTCTGTTGGAAATACCCTCCAGTCTATACAAAAGGAAAAAGAAATTCATAGATGAAATTAAATCTGAATGGGATGGGCATATTCCAGAATGGTTTCAAACTGCAATGCAGAAGAAGCTCCAGTCAAAGGATTTTGTAACACATCCACAGGTAAACATTGATTGTACTGCACTATGGGGGCAATGCCCTTCAGAACTCATGACAGATTCTATCTGGGAACAACTTCTGCAACAGATCTTGCATGAGCAGGTTCTAGAAGTTGTTCTCTACTTGGACAAAGATTTACAACTACAGGCTTTGTTTGACTGCTTGTCAAAAATAGAACTGATCTTGCCAAGAAATCTTCGATGTGTATCAGTGTGGGGTGGTGAGGTACAGCAAAGTGACCTGCAGAGATGGTTCTTCGAATACCCACCAGGTGGCCTTTGTGTGGACCTGTATTACACAACCATTGTTGTACCAAGGGAAGACAGTGAGATATCTGTGATAGAGAATAATCAGTGTAAGCTGAGGATGGGTCAATATGTTACACAAACTGGATTCAAGGTTGATGTTAACCCATTCCATCAACAGAAACCTGGACCAAAACAGAGCAATAATCACCAGTGATGGAAAGGGTTTACACTAGTTGCCCAGTGACTAAAAGCGAGGTCAGTGTTAACCCTTTCCATCAACAGAAACCTGGACCAAAACAGAGCACTAAGGCCTATTGATGGAAAGGGTTTACACTAGTTGCCCAGTGACTAAAAGCGAGGTGAGTGTTAACCCTTTCCATCAACAGAAACCTGGACCAAAACAGAGCACTAAGGCCTATTGATGGAAAGGGTTTACACTAGTTGCCCAGTGACTAAAAGCGAGGTGAGTGTTAACCCTTTCCATCAACAGAAACCTGGACCAAAAATGAGCACTAATGCCTATTGATGGAAAGGGTTTACACTAGTTGCCCAGTGACTAAAAGCGAGGTGAGTGTTAACCCTTTCCATCAACAGAAACCTGGACCAAAACAGAGCACTAAGGCCTATTGATGGAAAGGGTTTACACTAGTTGCCCAGTGACTAAAACCAAGGTTAGTGTTAACCCTTTCCATCAACAGAAACCAGGACCACAAACAAGCACTAATCACCATTGATGGAAAGGGTTCACACTAGTTGCCCCATGACTAAAATCTTTCTGGGGATGTGGGGTAAATGAGAGGATGAGTTTGCTTATGATGAGTAAGGTAAATTCCCCTCATAATAACTTACCATAATAAGTAACAACTGCTGCTCTGACAGCAGGTCAGAACAAAAAATAATAAAAAAAGACAAAATGTTGGTGTTTAAGTCAAAAAGAAAGAAAAATAACAAACTGTATCATGCAGAACACAAATGAAGTGAGGTGGTTTATGAACCATATATAACTTTCTATCTTACAAAATTTATTTCATTATGCTTTCACATATGCTCATGCAAGATTATCGTCTCAATAAATGTGGTTAGCTAATTGATACAAATAGTTGCACACCTACAAAAAAACAGTAATTTGTACAGTATATTAATTGTATTAGCTATGCAAGTATCATTCATCATTTGATGTTTGTTTGTAAGGTTAGTGATAACCCTTAAGCTGTACAAGTTCTCTAATAACGCCATAATATGATATTATCGTAAGGTCAGGATATCTCAAGCCTTCATATTGAGGTATTTTAGGTTGGGATATACTCTCTGATTACAGTTGTTGAAGGGAGTAGTGAAGACTTGGAGACATGAATAGTTGTTGTATTTTAATTGTATTCTTATTAACAGGTAATAGATCATGAAGTCATCATTTTTTACTAGATTTACTACAAAGGGCTTGAAGACAGGAGCTGTTGTTCAAATAATTATAATTATTAATTTCTCTTCAGTCTAAGTAGTATGTCCTGAGGCCTGTTACTTCTCAGTGGTCACTTGACTGTTCACTTGCGCTGCTAGACACAGAGGCCTGCAGCTCCCCTCCTGAACTTTGGTCTGTGACCTAATTACAACTGACCAATGCGCAGGGAGAGTGCTAACTGTTTAATTACCATAAACTCTACAATGTGGTAGAAAATGTCAAATATATCTTTTAATACAATGATTTAGGCATAACATGTGCATGATAACGAAAATTATGATATCCTATATTTTATATAATAGATTATATAATTATATGTAGTTTTTTGGTTGTTTTTTAAACAACTTTATTTACCCTGGGATGTGTAGGACTAATCCGGCCTGTCTTCCATCATCGCCAGCCATAACTTAATCCATTACAATTGCATATTCCAGAAGATTCCATAGTATAGTGTCCCTGGGTGGGGGATTTAACCTAAATTAACACAGTTATGTGATTACTAAATAATTTGAATGAGATGAGATGGAATGAAAATGAAAAATCACCAATTAGATAACATATTTCATATAAATTAGTGACTGCACATTACAGTAAGTATCAGTAAGTCCTGAATACCAATCCAACTAGACAAACGGGCCAGCTATACAAGCTTAGCAATCTCTTCCTGTTCATATTGCTCAGTTAGATGGGTTTTTTATATTTTGTTTTAAAACCCTGGTATTCAACAATCAACCTTGTTGTTAGAAGGATGATATGCAATGCCTAAACTTAGTATGACATCTTTGTACCTATGAACAGAAGACAATTCATTTAGACAGGTAAACAGCCTCTTGCCTTCCATGGTACTATATTCAATGCGGAATTAGATGGCAAATGAGATAACTAGTACAAATGAATCATGAATGAGCAGCAACTTGGGTACTCAAATTTTAATGTTAGAATCCAATCAGTTGACACTATTTTTTAAGTGTATCGTACAATCTATTGTGAAATTGCTATAGGGGAAAACAGAATTTCTCTGTACCATGAGTAATAATGTTTGTTAAGATCAATATCATTCACACTTATTTCGGGGAATGCAATTCCCACTCACATTTAAGCTGTGCAATGTGGCAGTTATTGGAGTGTTGTTAGACTGCTTCTGTGGCATTAATGTACATGTTTATTATGCTAAACTGTGCCACCCATGTTTATCTAAATGATTGTACTTCTATTAAGGTATTATTGCTGCTTATTACTCTAAATTTGATGCAAAACTGTGTTGTACCCGACTCCCCATGATGTATTTTGAGAGAAACTCATGTTGAGTGGTTTTTATATCTAATATGGGTGTGTTTCGTTAATATTGTTTTAAATATGACATGTGGTATTTTCATTTTCACATCAAAATGTGTACTTTGTTACACTCTATAATCTTCTAATGTTGTTTCATGCATAAGTTTTGTTCTTTAACCCACAAAGTGACATTACTTTAAAACATATGTAAAACACCTTTATTGTTACCTTACCCTTTTAGCAAAACCCTGAGTGTGTTTTACCTTCTAAAGTTACCTACTCTGGGGAGTCAGGTCTGGTTATCAAATTGATTTGAAGAGATTTGTAAAAGTGAACTTTTGTTTAAATAAAATCGGATCTCAGACAAATGTCTGCCTTTGGTTGAATATTAATAGTTGAGACTTATCCTAGAAAATTTAGAACCATTACAGAATAACCTTGGATATATGTCGTTTGTTATTCAGATATATACATGTATTCATAAAGAAGGATTTCATATATTTATTCTGATGTGTTTATGAATTGTTTTCTAATGATTGATATTTTGTTACTTCATTTGGAATTTGGGTTTCATGGTTATACATCCACAAACAGTAAAAGACATTTTGATATTTTTGTCTTCTTAAGGATATAGAGTGCTGTAATTATCTGAGTCTAATAATTATTAGTTTAATTTCATAAATCTTCAAAATGAAGTCATAAAATCATAACCTAGGAATATTTCTTTGTTAAAAGAAGTGGTTAATATTGGTTTAATTTCAAAGTTGAAAATCACTGACTCATATTTCCCATGAGTTCACATTTAAAAAACGGAAATAGATTAAAAAGTATTTTCAATCTTTATTTGAAATGGTTCATATATTTACACCATAATTATGAAAAGTATATTATCAGCTCATATAGAACAATGATGAAACCACTGCAGGTATACAATAGGACTTGTGCATCAATTGTCACTAAAACAAGTATTCAAATTCATAAACCTTGAAGGAAATTATGCAGATTTGAAAGGTTCAGTTATATTATGTTCACTATTTATTATTTCTGTCTTAAAGACTTATACATTGGTCACTTTTGGTGAATACAGTGTTAACATGTGACATGTCCGACCCATGCGACGTCGTCTTGTCACACGACTTGGTGCCCTCGCTGCCAATGGCCGATGACTGCAGTTCATTTTCCTCTTTTGCTAGGCCATCATCCTATTTGAAAATAAATGATTACTATAAGCAAACTATAAGATCTATTTTACATAATTTCAATAAGTAGATATTTTCCACCATCCATAGAATAATGTCATTAATTTTTTTAGAAAGCAAAGAAGGGTTATATTAAACTTTTTTTTCTATTTCCTGTACTTACAAGATCTTCCAACAGAAAGGTATATCCAAATAACATGATATATCAGTAGATAATAATAAAATGGTATTATATACAAAGTATCATGCAATACATACATGGAATGGTATCATATACAAAGTAATGTAATACATACATAGTCTCAAGATATATTTGAATATGAATTTAAAAATACTTTCTTTGAATGATGAAAATGAACTTAGAGTTTCTATGATGTGTTTTCCATGCTTCATAAATGAGTGTAAGATGATGAAAATGTATATATTTTCTTAGTGCATGAGTCTATAGTTATGTGGTTGTCTCGATTACAATCGGTTTCCTCCAGCATTCAAGAACATTTCCATAGTAGTATAGATACCATGTATGCGTCTTAGCTAAGCTTAAGTCTGTTAGACTTATTGAGTAACAATCCATATCACTTTTTTAAATTCAATATGATCACAGTTCATATTTGCTTATAGCAATTACATGGTGTTAAAAGAATCATATCTACCGTGTTATAATCAGTTACAAATTAATTCCTTCAACATTCTCTTCTGATTGGACTTAAAATTCCTTAGAGAAGGAGAATTTCTGATTTCTACTTCAAAATTATTCCATGATGAAGCTCCAGTGTATGATACAGATTTGTATGATTTTGTTTTGGCATAATCAGATACAATTATCACAGGAGTGTCATAATCATGTCCTTAATGGTAACTCTCTTATATCTGTATGGTCATATTTTGCCAAAAGCTTTAAAGATGGTCAAGTTGTTCATTAGTTTTCATTCAGCTTTCATTTTCCTAACATCAATTTCCTTTACTGGACGGACTTCATCAAGCAAATCTGCGATAGTGATTTTTTCATACATAGTAAACACATCAACATTATTATTTTGAAGGTAACATTCACTTTGATCTTTCCTCAGGAGACTTCTAGTATTCCATATTGGTAACAATGAGCCCCTTCATGCCAACAAAATTAATGATTGGTATATTCATTCTATGTAGTGTTAAACTAATACAAATAGAGGCATGCCAACATTTCAACGGTGCTGACCAGGGTCCCTATCTTCGTAACTAACTTGACTGATCAGGGAAATCTTGATCAGTGTCTCACGATTAGAAATTCTGTCTAACATGAACAAAATTTACATCTAAGTATCCCTCTTTGATACTATTTTGCAATAATACCATCAATTTTGGTAAATGACAAAATTGCTGATCTTGCGGCCCTGATCAAGATTTCCCTGATCAGCTAAATAAGTTACGAAGATATGGGCCCAGGAAACATATCCAAAATTACCCTATAAATCAGGACATTTGTTTAACAATCTGGACAATTTCACCTAATGTAGAGACTATCTGCTCAATTGTGATTTACACTTTCATTTAAAATATACATACCCAATGTAAAAGTACTGATATTTTTGGACACTATTTTTGGATTAAAAATTCAATAATTCAATCTAAAATATCAGTTTCCTTGAGGGGGAGCTAAAGTTGGTACACAAGGGTGGGGGGAATGTTTGAGGATCAATAAATTAGGTGACATAATTTTTCTATTAACAATAGGCATAGTAGCTTCAAATCTATCATGATCAGGACATTTTTTATCCAATCAGGACGGTAAGGACAGAGGCTAAAAATCAGGACTGTCCTTACCGAATCAGGACAGTTGACATCCAGGCTAAAAATCAGGACTGTCCTTACCAAATCAGGACAGTTGACATCCCTACAGATATGGTGTAGTATGAGACTTACCATTTGGCTTAAACTTATAATAATTGATATGTATCTGTGTGTGGAGAATATGCAAATGCTGCTTCCTCCTAAAGTTGAATTATAACAATACAACTTTAACAATGGTTAAAGTGTGGCAACGGTAAATTCAAACACTCCGAAAAAACATATAAGTGCTATTTCGAATATCAATGAGATCAGTACTCTGACTGTTCCAAATCATTCTATAAAATCAAAAAGTGACAAAATAGAAACTATATGAATATACCCCGGTGAGCGTCAAAACCAATATCAGCCATTTAATTATGTCTTCAACAAGGCAGAAGTTATTGGCGGCCTTTTTCGGCGTTTCAATTTTTCTTATTTTTTCAGTAAGACTATCAGTGTCCAATTTATGCTCATCAATGTCATTTCTGATATTACTCATATTTTTCCTCAGTACTTCAAGGTTCACTTTGACTTTGACAAACTTTTACTCTATTTTTGAGAAATTCTTCTCGTTGTCGTTCTTCGTAGTGTACAGTAGGTTATAACTATTTGAGATTTGCTGCCTTTTCTGGTGGTAAACTAGTTGGACTGTGACTTCTCAGCATCATTTTTCCTTGTTTTTACATTTTTCAATAGAATTTTCACCTAATCCACAGAGTATATCAAAATGCATTATCCAATTCCTGGTATAATACACCTCCTTTGTCTATAGTAATTCACACTTTCATACAGAGCGGTTGCCAGTACATGTTCACAGTACCACCTTCACCTACCTTGTTGTCACAATATTTATGTTATTGTGTTTTGGTTATATGAGATTTTCTTAACAACAGCAAAAAAAGTTATACCTTGTTATGATTCACCCCGCACCAGAGCTTCTCGCGAATAGATTGTGGCAGACAGCAAAGAATACGATCGAAGACCGGGATGACCAGACGGGGATCCTGGTCAGAAGCCTTATCAGGACCTAAAAATGTGATAGAAATAGAGACAAGTGGCCTGTGAAACAGAAAAAGGAGGTAAAGCCCCATACCCACTAGGCGATTTTACCAGCGACTGGTGATGGGCAACTGGGAGAATCAGCCGACTCTTATGATCGCCCGTCAGTATGTTATATTGAAATTTGCATGTTTGATCTGAAGTGCAGCTAAAATTGGCCGACTCTACGGGAAGAATCAGCCGATTTTAGAGCTGGTGAGTCATCCAATTGTGTAAAAATCGCCTACTGGGTATGGGGCTTTACCTGAAATTATGGTCAATCCTGAGAATATTTTCAGTTACCATGGCAACCAAGTAACCAAGACAACCAATTTCATTCCATCATCTGATAGAGCTGATAGAATGTGTCAATTTGACACCTCACTTGTGTTTCTACCTTGTATATTAGGAAAGATATGACCTAGAAAATGTTAATTTCTGAATAGCCTAATTTTTTTGACAGCTGCCATGGAAACCAGCTGTACTTTCCACATCTGAAGACGAATTTTTGAGAACATCAGTTCTTTTGAAAGAGGAACTGTTATAATACAAGAAAAGTTTAACAAAATATAGTAGGAAAAAATGGTAACTTCTATTGATTTTTAGGCCTCTTAGGTGCAGGTATGTTGTGGTCGATTAGATCATGGTCCTCAGTGAGATATTCTTTTACTAACATCTATGACCATTACTCAATTTGGACCATAGGATAATTTCATAACATCTAGGGTTTCAAATATCTAAGATTTGAAATGGATTTTTTGGTATTAGGCTATTCTGTTTTTCTCATCCAAAAAACTGGAGTAAAAACTTGTTATCTAAAGCCCCATACCCACTAGTCGATTTTACTGGCGACTGGCGACAGGCAACTGGGAAAATCGGCCTACTCTTGTGATCCCCTGTTAGTATGATATATCAAAATGTACATGCTTGATCTGGATCGGCAGTAAAATCCGCCAACTCTTAGAGTGAAGTCGGCCGATTTTAGCACTAATAATCGGCCAACTCTGGAAAAAATCGCCTAGTGGGTTTGGGGCTTAAGTTCAAATTATTTTCAACAATACTGTGCTCTATCTTACCTGTGACAAGGGAGACAACAAAACCCACTAGCACACATGTGACTGTAGCGACTGTACCGAACCACAAAAAAGACACCCGAAAGAGCGGAAACACATTCTCACTGAAATAAAAACAAAATATACATAATAACAGAATGAATACACTAACTGAGAAAGACATTCTTCGTCATATTTCAAGCCTGATCAATATTATTGATATGAAGAAATGTCATCATTAATTCCATGGAATCAAGGATGAATCTGTTATTGGTTTTGTAAAGTAAATAAAGGCTAAGAAACATGTACACAGACATGCTTTCCTATATGTTTTAAAAGGTATTTTTCCAGTATACAATTGTTATTTCTGTAAGAAAGTATGATGCACTGGTAAAAGAAGGCACACGAAACTTAAATCATATTTCTAGCTATGATTTAAGGCCGTATTCCACATACCGATAGTGCATTACCGATTTGCTGCTTCTACACTTTCCAGACAAGAATATTGATTTAATTATTGGGTTTAGTTGAGTATTTGTTGTAAAATGTTGGTTAGAAATCGGGGGCTGTTCCCCCCCATCCCCGTTTTCCTTTTCTTTTTCTTATTTTTCCAATTTTCTTATAAATTGTTCTATAAACAATGACCGACCTAATACAAACACGTTGACTACTGAGCTGATCCTGATATGGTTGTTTGAAATTAGAAATTCAGAGCTTTTTTACACATATATGTATCAACGAGTTTTGTCTATAATAAATGCAGTTTCTTTGTAACATCATCATATCACAGCTCGTGATGTGTAATGTTTTGTCACCCATTCATCCGGTGAGCAGTGCATATTGAGGGTGGTGCGTATTGTGGGGCCGTACGTACCACTCATCATTCTTGTTTTTTTTAAAACATATTTTGCGTATTTCTTGGGTGATAAAATAAAGAACCTTAGGGGGCATCCTCAGGTGGCTGTAGGACCCATGGGGATTGTACAAACCTCGGGCTTCGCCCTCGGTACGTGACAATCCCCTATGGGTCTTACGGTCACCCTCGGACACCCCCCGCAGTTCTTATTATTATTATACCCCTACACTCACGGGTTGGTAGCAATGGGTCGTGTGATGTTCCAGGGTGGGGTCAGCATGGAACAGTTGGTGGTGACTGTGGGGAGCACCTCACGATACGGCTTGGTCACGAAGGCCCCAATGGTCATGGTCATGGACATGGCCAGCCCAACCCAAGCCCCTGCCACTGCCCCCTGGAAAATAAAGGGCAAATTGGCATGTTTAAAAAGTCACCAGTGCTTTCAACATTGCATTAAAACAACATTATCACCTGATTACAGATTACACACTGTGAATACAACCTACTTAGGGGTCCCTCAGAGGCAAGGGGCAGGGGTAAATTTTAGCCATCTATAACTACCTTATTATTCAATATTATCAAAAGATTCCAAAGGGGGTATGGGGATTAATACTGAAGCTATTGAGATAAAATGATAAAGTTATCTATTCAGATATTGTTGTCCTACAATTGTGAACTGAAGATAGAGGGTTTTGGGTAGCATATCAGCAGTGGAGGGGTCTAGCTTGTCCCCCGACAGGCCTGAACTGGGGGACAATGGCCGCCACCATGGTTCATCTCACTACAGGCCTATACACATATTTTTATGTGCGCAGGGGAAAAACACATTTTGTATCAGAAGCAGCTATCCAAAGATATGGAAATGTGATTTGCCTTCATGTAAGCATGGAATCTGAAGAGTACTTTTACGGAATTTAGATTTTACTGGCCGTTTTCTTTAAAAAGTAACTGTTATTGATAACATACCTTCCAGTTTGCACAAGGGAAGAAGCAACCAAGGACAAAGACCCCCAACAGGGGCCCTGCCACAGCTCCAATGACACTCCGCGCCACCTGGTGATAAATGGTAGATTTAATCAGTTAAAGGGAGCCAAAAGCAATATAGGGTCCAAATTTGGCAAATTCTGTTAACTATTGAAATATATTCTATGGCCTTAACAGTCAGGGCATAGAGTGGCCAAACCGTGTCAAATATAGCGAAAAAAGGGAAAAAGGAAAAAGGAAAGGTGTCAAATGTATACAAAAAACGGATGGACACTCTATACACTCATCCTTAACCTAGGCCTGTGGTAAAATATAGACTGTGAATTAATACAGACTTAAACTACATTAGATACATCAAAACAGTCCCCAATTAATTTTGGTGACCCACCAAAATTGGTTTGTTTACAAACATTGCTGTCTATAATATGCACAAATGACATGATTATTATGGAATTCAAGTAAATTTTTAGTTAGTAATCATGATTTATACTGTACTAATGGCTATTATTAGACTTCTAGAATGTGTTTTCATGGTTATTTGAGTTTGCAAAAATTTTGTCATATTTTGACACAACATATTGCTTTTGACTCCCTTTAAGGGTATACTCCATTAAGACTATATTCTACTATGCGTTCTGTGGCACTTGCATTCCTTCTAGTTAGGGAATGCAAGTCAACTTGTGTTTAGATACAAAATATTGGTATCTGAATACAAACATTCCATAGAAAATAGAATAGAAAATGCAAGTGGAATGCAAGTAGAATGCAAGCAAACCCTATAATATTATTCCACTATGCGTTCCCAGAATGCTTGCATTTTGCTTGTGTTTCAAAAGCTTTTCCTTGCATTCCTTGCTCAATGCAAGTGAAATAACGCATAATGGAATAAAGCCTTTATGCATTGGTGGCATTTGCATTTGCTCAAATTAGGAAGTGCAAGTAGTTTGCATTTCAGATACCAATATATCAAGGTATTTAAACACAAGTGCTCAATAACCACTTTGAAATTTGCTTGCATACCTACTTGCATGGCCCCAACGCAAGTAGGATCACATGCAAATTCCATATATTACTATGTGTTCTTAGAATTTGCTTGCGTTGCTTGTGTTGCATTGCTATCAATAAACGCAAGTGAAATACCCAATGCAAGTGAAATGACACATAGTGGAATTTTGTTGCTGCTGCTAATTTAGGATAAGTCTTAAAATTCACATTAACTTAAAGCTTATTGACTTAAAGTTATGAGCCTAAGTTACCGTACCTGAAGAACATTTCCCCCAAAGACTTGGGTCAGAAAAGCTACGCCAATACTGATAGTACCAAAGACAGCAACTGGAATGATATATAAACATGAATTATCATTCAGGATTTTAAAGCCTGTATTCCACAGACTGATGTGGCTGCCTATTTTGAAAATCGGCAGTAGGAATAAAGGTTAGGTATACACATATTATATGTAATAAGAAAGGATTCATAATTCATTTTGTACGTGCCCTATAGAGAGTATGGTTTCATGTCATATTGTATAGGAGAAAATACAACCTAAGCATTTTGACAGCGTCAAAATCGGTTTAGGGAATACAGGCTTTATATAATGTAAAATCATTCTTCAGATTGAAAATTCACATGATAATCGTCATGTCTAACAAAATAAGATTTTTTTGCTGTGATATGACACGTATGGCTTTACGTTTACATGTAATATCCGAAGAAAGCATGATGTTCAAATATAGTAGAAAACAGCATGAAAGGCTGTTGCTTGAGTGCCATATCAACTAGGCGATGTGGGCCTATTTTCCCCTAATCGACCGTCTGTATGGTGTACATATTTGATCTGAATCACAGGGAAAATCGCCCTATGATTCGCCCATCGATTTTATCAAACCTGTTCATTTCAATATAGTATACTGACAGGTGATGAAGCCCAAATCGCCAACTGGGTATGGGGCTTAACAATCATACCTAGGACTTTGTTGAGAAGGGCTTTGCGAGACTCGGATAAATGTCCAAGGCGATCATCCAGTAAATCCTTCCATGTGACGGCGGCCAGTGAATTCAGTGAGGATGAAAGAGAGCTATGAAGAAAAAATATTGTATCATTCCCTTCACAGACTTAGACAGAATGCACGAACACATGTTTTTCAAATGAAAAGGAAATGGCTCTTGGATGATAAGGCCAAGCCCAAAAAGAAGTACTTAGAGTTCCGGTAACATCAATCGAAAAAAATTTGGGTTGTATATCGCGATTTCTTTCTTTGGGGAAATTCTTAACGTCTTTTAGTCTAAATACTTCCCCGTGAAACTCTATAAAAATTACAATATTTAACAAGAAAGTCATTGAAAAAGATTTAACTGAAATGATAGATAATCACCTAAGAGCTCCACAAAACAGAACTGCAACAAAAAGTCCAGGAAGGGCTGGAGTCCCCAAATCATTTACGATGAAGAATGGCAAAAGCTGAAAAAATAAATTAGACATGAATGAAAACTATCTTTTTATGTAACAGGAGCAGAGAAAGAGGATGCATGCACAAATACGCAGCGTTTTAGTACTTGGCCCATGAATTTTGGAAATTTTGGAACATTTTCTAAATAGGTAATCCTTGGATGGTAAACATACCTGAAGCTTTCAGAACTTGCAAAAGTAACCACGTGCACATCCTCATAATATTCTTAATTATGGTGGTATTCTTTGCAAAAATTATTCACAAAATTTCGTGGAGGTGTATCAATGTTGATGAAACATTTCCCTAAAATCTTTGTGAACGCGAAAGTGGTCGTCAGGCACCCATACTCATTTTTTGGGAGGGGGTACAAGGTGGGTTAAGACTATATTCCACCCTGCGGTAGGTTACATTAGCGACCACTATTTAAGGGTGCCACAAGCAGTTTGTGGTTCTGATACCAACATGTTGGTATCTGATGCTGCAAGCAAACCTTAGAAATCCTATACAAAATGACATGTGCCGCAAGTAAATGCCACAAGCAAGTGCCACAAGCAAGTGCCGCAAACTATATATTCCACCCTGTGGCACCCCACCACAAGCAGGTTTGCCACAGTTTGCTTGCATCTTTTCATGGTGCCAAAAGCAAGTGCCGTATAGTGGAATATAGCCTTTATCGACCCACGTTGTGTCAGGGATATCAGCCTGAGGGCAGGCAGTCAATCAGCTTCAATTCCATTTCCAGAACCTAACTTTACAGTACTGATCTTTCCAGGATGTTATACCAACAACAGTAAGAAGCGCTCTGCTGACTAGTGCATGGACTGTGCCTTATATATGATTGGTTATATAACCTCTGCTTGCCTAACATTCCCTTGTACACTCTCCCCTTTACATTGAATGTCACACTCTTAGCCCTGATTCTTAGTTCTACAAAAGAATAGCTAAGTTAAAGTCTGGACTGACCGTCCGCATCAGTACAAGGGAATTGTCATACCTAAGTGTAGGCATGGCATATCCTCCCATTAACAATTACAAGAATTCATCAAATCTATTGTATAAAATATATTGATATCATAATTTCTATTAACATACATATTTTATATCTAAATTATAATAATCAAAAGATGTATCATACATGCATATTAATTACTTCATTATAGAGTTTATGGCAATCAGACAGTTAGCACTCCCCCTGCCCCTATTGGTCAGTTGTAATTAGGTCACTGACCAGAGGTCAGGTGGGGAAGTGCACCCTTGCTGTTTGGACACTCTGGGTCCTGGAGCAGAAGAGTCAACATGTAAACACTTTAGTAGCAACAGGCCTTCAGGCCTACTACACTTCTGGTACTGTAGAGAATATATTTTACATCAACATCTCTGCCTCTAAGTCTTCTCTTCATTTAATATCCACACAACAAAACCTAACTCTCACAGTATGATAATTGCCTTTACCTGGTTGGAGGAGGATATTTTGTTGGTCCTCAGGGGGTCACATCCTAGCTTGGTGTAGTATGCATACACAGTTAACCCCAGAAGTGTAGTTAATGTATAAACAACCAGATTGCAGGGTATGTTGAGAAGAACTGACCTGCAAACAGAAACAATGGGTTCCAAGCCACAGTGTACTTATATAGACCTTTAATGACCTTTAATTTTGTAAATGGGGCCATTGAGGTTCATTAAAGGCATAGGATATGTCACCTTTCCAATACCATTGCAAGATCTTTGATGAATGTTTAGAGGTCACATGAAAATGTTTTGGAAAGGTCTTGTAAAGGTGGCCTTTCCATTACCTTTAGCAAACCTCAATAGGAACCCCCTTTACAAAGGAAGAATTTTCCTTTCAGAAACTGAAATTCTTTTTCCAGAAATTCTGATTAGAACCAGGGATATGGTCCTTTGACTACCTTAACATCAGTTCAATAGAAAATGATAGACTTCCAATTAAACAAATGTGTAGCCATATAAACAACTATGAATTTGCCATTATCATTTGGAATCATAGAGAAATGCTACTTAGTAGAACATTTTATTATCTTAAAAAGCTCATAACTTTGGATTCAATCATGATAACCACAATCTGTTTTAAGTGGAAACAAGATAAATTATTTGCCCTCTTTTCTAAACATAAAAAAATATATATTTTTCTAAATGCTAGTTGCCATGGAAACCAGTAAATTGAATATAGTACTGCTATTAACCAAGTAAATCCAGTTTGTACTGCTGGAACAGTGCTAACATTTGGAATATTTTCATCCAAATTAAATAGATATGAATTATACCAGTGGAATCTAGAGAAAATTTGATTTTTAGGCAATTCTAAGACTAATTTTCATATTTTGGCCAATATCTCAGTAATTAATACCTGTAGATTGACATATTCAGCGATAGATAGGGTTAAGCATTTTAAGAAAATGACTCACAGTCTCGCCTTGTTGGCGGTTGGCAGGGCACAGTAGCGCTGGACACTGGTCTGACTGGTCCCAAGCCTGTCACACATCGACACGAAGTTTCCAAACACCACCGACCAGAAACTCATCCTCACCAAGGGGTTAGGGTCAAAGCTGACAGGAAAGAAGAAAAAATGAGCAGATACATACATATAACCAACCGAGAAGGGAGTATGGGGGTGGTTATCACCCCGAGTTGGGACCCTGACCCAAGGGCTGATATAGGGGTCTCAGTGAGGGGTGATAGCTGCCCGAGTACTCCCTTCTCGGTTGGTTATGGATTTATTATACCTTTTCTGTAAGATCTGAGCTCCCGAGGAAGGATGCACAGCAATCAGTGATGGTGGGACTGTGATGCTGCACATTTTTTAACTTTTTTCCAAACAACTCTTTTTATATTCATCAAATCCACAAACAGTAAAGTAAAATGTAGCTAGGAACATTGTGCAGCTAATGCATATGTTGAATTTTTTATTTCTAAATGATTTCATTTTTTCATGAATTTAAGAAAAATAAAAGCAGGGCGATACAAGGCTGGTTATCACTCAGGTTTGTATCGCCCTGAGTTAAACTCTTAACTACTAACCTTGTATCACACTAAGGTATAATAAATACATATAACCAACCAAGAAGGGAGTACAAGGGTGGTTATCATCCTGAGCCGGGACCCCGATATCAGCCCGAGGCCAGGGCCCGAAGGGCCGGCCGAGGGCTGATATCGGGGTCCCGGCGAGGGGTGATAAACGCCCGAGTACTCCCTTTGAGGTTGGTTATGGATTTATTATACCTTTTCTGTTAGATCTGAGCTCCCAAGAAAGGATGCACAGCAATCAGTGATGGTGGGACTGTGATGCTGCACATTTTTTTAATGTTTTTTTTCATATAACTCTTTTGATATCCATCAAATCCACAAACAGTAAGCAGTAAAATGTAGCTAGGAACGTTGTGCAGATAATGCAAATGTTAGATTTTTTAATTCTTAATGATTTCATTTTTTCATGAATTTTAGAAAAATAAAAAGTTTCTGTATCACACTGCAGTGTGATACAAGGCTGGTTATCACTCAGGTTTGTATCGCCCTGAGTTAAACTCTTAACTACTAACCTTGTATCACACTAAGGTATAATAAATACATATAACCAACCAAGAAGGGAGTACAAGGGTGGTTATCATCCTGAGCCGGGACCCCGATATCAGCCCGAGGCCAGGGCCCGAAGGGCCGGCCGAGGGCTGATATCGGGGTCCCGGCGAGGGGTGATAAACGCCCGAGTACTCCCTTTGAGGTTGGTTATGGATTTATTATACCTTTTCTGTTAGATCTGAGCTCCCAAGAAAGGATGCACAGCAATCAGTGATGGTGGGACTGTGATGCTGCACATTTTTTTAATGTTTTTTTTCATATAACTCTTTTGATATCCATCAAATCCACAAACAGTAAGCAGTAAAATGTAGCTAGGAACGTTGTGCAGATAATGCAAATGTTAGATTTTTTAATTCTTAATGATTTCATTTTTTCATGAATTTTAGAAAAATAAAAAGTTTCTGTATCACACTGCAGTGTGATACAAGGCTGGTTATCACTCAGGTTTGTATCGCCCTGAGTTAAACTCTTAACTACTAACCTTGTATCACACTAAGGTATAATAAAATAAAATATCTTCTTAAAGATAATCAATATCAGATGAGATGCTTAATTAGGCCTATATTCCATATTCCGATTTTGCTGCCAATCTTAATAATCAGCTGTGGGAGTTAAGTATAAATAAAGACATGTTTTATATTTCTAGGAAGGTTTTACAATTCTATTTCAAACAGTTTTATAGGATGTATTATTCCATGCCATATTCTCGAAGAAATTCAAATACAAAATTCCCAGCATCAAAATCGGTATGTAGAATACAGGCTTATGAGTTTAAAAAGCAAAGGGCTCAAGCTAAAGCCTATGTCCTTGATTTTCAACACTGCCATTTTGGTAATTTCAAAGTTTTCATTAGATTATGCCAGATGAACTAGACATTAGATATATGATAATTTGAAATCCTATCTTATTATATATAACATGTTCATAATATACCTTTATTCCTAATGACCATTTCTGAAATCGCAAGTAAAAGCAAACATGCAGCGGAATAGACCCTTTAAAGATTGGGAAATTATTGCATTTCATCACTGATTAAAGTTGGAGGATGGAATTTCATAAGACTGCCACCCATAAAGGTTCCCACATGACACTCATCTTAAGCTATAAAAATTTGACATAAGCAAAAATCTTCCTTTGGTCAACCAGGTCAACCTACTTAAAGATGTTTAGACGACCTCCTTCTAAAGCAACGCTCCACACTTCTGTAATGCCTCCTACCTTTGCAACTCCCTATTTGAAAAAAAGGGTTAATCAGTAAAACATAGCTTGAAAAAGAGTAGGGTGAAAGGCATTCTTCTACTGGAGGAGAAATGTGAAAAAGTAAATTGGTCATTGAGTGAATTTGAGTCTGCAATTATCTATCAGCAGCAAATAGCAAGCTCATTTTCTGTGTGTTGAAGACAGACTATACTCTCAACAGGGTCTATGACACTACTTAACATATGAACTATTTAAAATCTTACTGTTATGAGGACACCCAAGAGGCCACCAAGGAGGACTACAGCCTGAAATGCATCGGTCCATACAACGGCCTTCATACCACCCTGCAGAAAAAACATAAATAGATTAAAGGGAGTCTACAGCATTGTTGAGTCAAAATTCAGCAAAATGTAATAACTATTGAAATACATTCTATGACCATAACTGAGGCCAATGATGAAATACAGACAGTGAAAACAGGCTTCAACTTCTTCACGATACAATCAAACCTGCCCCTGGTCAATTTTGGTGACCCGCCAAAATTGGGATGTTTACAAACATTGTTGTATGCAAGCAGAAAAGACAGAATTTTTCTAATTGATTTCAACTCAATTTAATGTTAGTTATGATGGTTTAAACTGTACCACTGGTTAGAGTAAGACTCTTAGAATATGTCTTTTAAGTAATCCAAGAAAGAAAAACTTTGTCATATTTTAACATAGCATTGTTTTAGCTCCCTTTGAAGGGAGCCAAAAACAATTTAGTGTTCAAGAGTAGCAGTCTTTTTAAACTGAAACAAAAAAGGAAAAGAAATGCAACCAAATGTTTAAGTCAAGCCTTTTGCAATATAGTTGTCATTGAACAAGCTTTAATCATGATTGTAGAATTTAATATGAGTGCTGAAATTTCCATGAAATGGATTTTGCTTACAAACATAGAGGAAACGATTTCTATACCTTAGAAAAAGTGCAACTACAGATGCTATCAATACTTACAATAGTTGTGTACATTGTAGCAACAACACCTGTGGCAATTATTGATATCCATGTCTTTATTCCAGTGGCTGAAAAAACAATTGTTGTTTCATCATCATTTTGGTGGATGCCACAGGAAGCAGAGATAATTGAGATATTAAGATTCTGATTCATAATATGTGGAGAAATGAGCAAAATGTGGAGAAATGTGGAGAAAATTAACCTGCTTCTAGCGCTGTTGCTGGGGAAAACATTGCTACTCCCATGTACAAAATCTGGAAATAAATGAAAGTGTTATACATAAATTAATCCTAGAACAAATACCCAGGGGGGCGACTTGATTCCTTTTTGCCCTGATGTGTGTACCGGATTTCAGAAAGAGACCCATTTTGAATGTCCTCGACATTTGTAAAATAAACCCATATTGAATGGATTGATTAACAAACACACCCATATTGAATGGGTCACGATTGGAATATCTACTCATATTGAATGGCTCAAACCCGCTACCAAGTGCAATTGCTGCTCTAGATCTTCTGCAGGTGCTCCCTATAGTGAAAATAGTGGAGGAGGGGAGAAATTACACCCATATTGATTGGGTTATGATTTGATTATCTACCCATATTGAATGGCCTCCCTAATTTGACAACATTTTTGAATGAGAATTTATCCATTCATTCCATTCATTCCATTCATTCCATTCACTTCAGGCTGGAAAAGGACCCATTTCCTTCAAATTTGGGTACACACATCTGAGCGTAAATGATTGCAAGTCACTCCCCTGGGAACAAATAACTCAGATACATACGTACCTAATCCTCATATGCTAAAGAACAATTTTTATTCACTTTTATTCGCAATTCCATCTTTTTCAAAGAAGCATCTAAAACTTGAAATGAACGATAATATTTAGCTTAATACCTCAATATCTACTTCATGACTCTGTAAAGTAGTTTCTGCATGATTCATTTATTTGCTATTGCTACATAAATTCTACGCCGAAATGGTGTGAATTAATTCATCTTTTTTCCATGTATTTTATTTTGTATGCTGTAAACATTAGACTCACTTGGGAAAACATTAACAAGAAGGTGCCCGTAAGTCTCACTAGCCGAGACTTGAATCTCATCTCTAAGTACTGAAAATAAAAAGTTCACATACTGGGTATACATAAAGGAAACACATTATGATATTTCTGCTTTCTTTAAAGTATAGCCTTTTACACTGTAATTTAAGCAGAAGTGAATGATTTCCCCAGAATTCTCTAATGATGCAGGAGAGTCTCACTCATTTTGAATGTCTAATTAGCATTATTAATTGGACACTGAAGTTTGAATCCAATAGTTAATCTAGACAACCATCTTGGAGCCGTGAATATGATTTTTCTAACGTTTCTGCATGAAGAAGAGGGCAATAGATATCTGAGTAAATGTAAACATTTTTATCAATACAAATACATTTGCACGAACATTGTGTACTAATAATATAATACTTTACATTATAATATCCGTGCTTTACATTTATTCTTTAATAAAATCGAAACACCACATAATATAATATTATTATGTGAGTCTTTAATTTTATTGGCTCTTTATCACATAATTATTATATTTACATTATAAGTGATGGGAGAGGGTTAACAATTCTAGAAAAATCTGAACTTAATAATCTAATCTGTACATCAGGCTCAAAAGAATGTGGAGTGGTAACATATATTTACATATATTCAGCAAAATGTCTGCATATATAAGAAATACTTTTTAGCAGAACACACTTTTTGATGGTGCCCTAACCCTTTGGCGCAATACGTGGAATAAAGGTGAGGCATGAAATCCTGTTACGAAAATAACCTTACAATATGAGCCCATATGAGATAGGAGGGGATACACAAAACATGATATAGTCCTAGATAAGGGACATGTATTACTGGATTACTGTACTTTTCATAATAACAAAGGCTTAACAAGTATTACTCTAACCCTGGATAATACACTTATGTTATCGGTCAAGGGGGGATACAGGATTTCTGATAGGATGGGTCAGCATATAGGTTAAATACTAAAAGGGGTGCATTTGTTATCATCAATGCAACATTTTCCTCTCTTTTTGTATTGTAGAGGTCTACCAAAGGCCAAAAGGTGGAGCCAAGACCTCCTGGATCCCCACCCCCCCTGGATCTGCCTCTGATTATATCCTGATATTGGGTATCTGTGAAGGAATTACATATACCCAAGTGACCCATTGCAAAATGAGTTTTGTACCAACGAAAATAATAAGATAGTGCAACATTGTGTTGTTACTTTGATTGTAACAGCACACGTTGGGAGACTAAAAAACTATTTAGAATTGTCATGATGAGTTTTAATCTCTTCAGGAATTTATTATAGATATTTTATCCCTTTTTGCATCAATTTACATAATTTACTTTGAGCCAGTAGATACAGAGATATTAGGGTTGTGCAACAGCACAAGGTTGTGCTGTAGCACAACCATTCATAAAATTCACCTTGAGTGTGTGTTGTTACAAAATGTGATTGTGCAATGGGCCACAGGGTCATATATAGTCCTACAGGGAATACATCAATATTTTAGTCAAAAGTTAGTAATACTAAAAGGAATGATTTCATTTCAAAAAGTATGTTTTATATATCTATACGTACTGTATAACCCTAAATTTCTTTTAGCATTGCAAATAAAAAACAATAATACGTTTTTATAAAGATATTATTTCCATTATAAGTCTTTTTTTCGTTTTATAAGTCTAGTTTTAGTCCTCTTCAGATGTGCCTTGTACTGCACTACTCAGCAATAGGTGTAAACTATAGTGTTATCGGTGATACTTAAGGGGTTATGAAACCCACTAGTGCTGTATCTAGGGCTCTGCATGAGGCGACTGATTTTTTTATGAGACCCAGCACCTATTTATCAAGTCGCCAAAGACCTATGCTGAATTGTGCCAGATACCAGGAGGATTTTCCAAAGGATTTTGGGAGATGATGGGCAGAATGTGCTGCGTTGATGGGAACCCATATAGGCATCATAGCACCAATTGTGACTGGATTCATGAATCTAAAGGACTACCATAGCCTGAATGTAATGATATAGATTTAATATATGGTAAGTTATAAGGGTTTCATTATACAAGGGCGTGCAATGATTATTGATAGAGATTAGCAAATTCTTTATGGTCTTATAGTATTATAAAGTATGTTAAATATCATATTCTATTTGAAAGATAGAAGGAATAAGTTCATGATAGATTATGTTTATTTAACTACATAATTGAAATTAAGATTAACAGTGAAAATAGGAAATGATTAGTGATAACCAGAGCTTATATCTTCGTAACTAATTTGGCTAATCAGGGACATTTTTATTAGGGTCTCAAAATCAGCAATTTTGTCTTTTACCAAAATTTATAGTGTTATAGTAAAATAGTCTCAAAGATGGATAATTAGGTGTAGGATTTATTACTGATAGACGGAATTTCTAATCATGAGACGCTAATTAAAATTTCCCTAATTAGTCAAATTAGTTACGAAGATGGGCCCAGTACCCGTAGTGACAGTAAAATGAACATGTAAATAATTAAATAAAGTATCAAAAGTTTAGCACTTACCTCAAAAGAGCTGGTGAGCTTTAGCGGGAAGAAAAATGGCACAAAGACGGCACAGACCCAGACAACAGCCAGGGACGTACCGATGGTGGACAGCCACAGCTGGATGCCGTAAGTATACGACTCGGCCGAATTACCAAGAACCAAGATGGCTGAGATGTAGGACATGAACATGGAGAGGGCAACAGGTATCGTACTCAGGTTGCGATTGCCCATCAGGAACTCCTTGGTGGTCTTTTGACCGCCACCGGCAAATGCATGGTACAGGCCGATTCCAAGGGATATCGCTAACGTACTTGCAAAGATGAGGTAGTCATACCACTGAAAGTACTTGATGTCATTTGCCATTGTGGTAGAGAAATGTGTAGAGATAACTGTGAAATTAGATTATGACTTTTTTCTTTAAGCCAAATTTGGACGGTGGTGACGTACCTTTAGCTTGGCAAATATCCTTTTGCTCTCTCTATTCAATGTGTCCTTGCCTTTAAGATAAAAATAATGAGTTGTCCTGTGCTTTGAGCTACAGTAATATCTATGTGCCCAATTTGGTTTGTGAGTACCGTTGATATCCTTATCTTCATAAATAGCCTATACTGAAAGAGTAGCCTAACTGACCGATTTCAAAGTCCGTATTTGTTTCCCAATGTCTAGAACTATACAATTGTTAA
This sequence comes from Lepidonotus clava, assembly GCA_936440205.1. NCBI lineage: Eukaryota > Metazoa > Annelida > Polychaeta > Phyllodocida > Polynoidae > Lepidonotus > Lepidonotus clava. The sequence goes on from OW387149.1 coordinate 12,174,398, forward strand.
TTCCCGGACACTACTGGTTCGTGGAACACAGTTGTCATTTTGAGCCCATTTCCCATTTCACTGTAGGCTCAGCGTTGTACAGACAAGGTGGTCATAAAAATTGAAATACATTTGGGTAATTTGGCAGATGTGAGACGCAACTGCCCAAAATAGACTGGCCTCCAGTTCAATTAAGATCCATTATTATTTACCATCTTAATCATTTATAATACATTTTTATGTTACTTTTGATTATTCCACTGAATGAGAACTATCAATTTGAGTCATTCCATAGCTAAAAGTGTTTTTATCACCACATCTGCACAAGGTCTATACAATAATTCCTCCTTATTAGATTAACAGAAATTTTCCTGTCGATCACTGCATTTGCCTTTGCAATTGCATAAATTGTGAATTGAATGATCAATAAGCAATATCAATATCATAATAATAATAATCAATATCAGCTAATTGAAATATATGTTGCAAAAAAGGATAAAGGTAAAAGCGATTAAGGGTCAAAGTGTACAAAAAAAGCAATGGCCCTGGTCATTTAGACGTATCATTATGGAATGCTATCTATTTACTATTCGCTATCTATTTGTGTATTGTTTTAGATTCAAGAAATCATTACTTTGAAAGTGCATAATGAAAATACCTGAAGGTCTGGAGACACTTTTGTCTTTTTTCTACCATGATATTTTTTTTAACGTTTAGAAAAAGGTGAACAACATTGTGATGTGAACGTTTTTGCTACTGCCTGTAGTGCTTATTCTCATAAGAAGAAGGGTCATGATAGGTATTGCTGATAACATAACTAATGAAATTACCTTATCAAGACCTGTCCGTCCTAATACTGTGTTACGGAAACCAAAGTATATTATATAAATTCCCTGTACCCCTTTCCTGACCCACAGTGGTAAAGTTGTAAGATATATTACAATAGTACAAATATCTTATTTGAAACTTAAACTTTAAAACCATTCGATAGTTTTGAAAGCTTTTAAAAGTAAAGTAAATGATCACATGTAAGTCAGGCATCGGGTTCCAGTCATTTTTTTAATATATATTAAATGTTAGTAGAATGAGGGGAATAAAGAAAAGTGGATAAATAGAAGCTAAGATCTATAAAGAAACCTTCTAGAATTACCAGCCAACATCAAAGACTAGCAGATTAATTTTCATAATTTGGCATAGTTATTATAAAACCAACCTTACTTTTCATGGTAAAAACGTTTTATAGATGACTAATGATGCATTGGATTAATAATTCAGTTGTATATATAAATACAATTAGAATATCAGATAAGTGACCTCAGATAAGTTATCAATGAGAACATAATTTAGCAAGAAATGATACTTTTATAAGCAATTAATGGTGACACACTTACAATTGATTAATTAAAAGATATATATTATAATTATGAGTGTTAATGGTCATCAATTTGATAATTATGAGGCAAAAGCCTTTTAAATGTTCCCTATTTTCAAATATTAGATGTCCGTTATAAACCAACCAGAAATCTAATTTACATAATTGTGATAATAATGGTATCAAACTGCATGGGATCATGTAGGGAACAATCTCACAAAACAAAGTTAGACACTAAAAACAATGTCACTTGTCTATCTGCTTTATAGAGTTGAAATAGCAACTAATTTTTTTGAAAAGTTACCCGTTTCTAAATTCACTGTTTCTTCACCCTTAAATTATTGTTTGATTTACCACGCTTATGTTCTTTCATCGCCTCGAAATGTTAAATTAAATTAGCAATGTCTAGATCATAATAGTAAAATATATGTTTCTCATGGTCAGGAAAGGATCAAGTTGTTTTATTTAGAGTCAGGCATGCCATTCATTGAAAGTGATCTGTGCCGAAAATATGGAAATTCAATAAAAACATCTCTGAATATCAATTTTAAGAAAGAAATTGGTCCAATACAATTTACAATGAGTCAATTATAACATATTTTCATTCAGAACAAAATGTAATGTCTATAAAAACATACTTTTTCTCTTCACATTTTGCGAAAAATTGCTATCAAAGAGCCAATGTAACACCCCACCCCTATCAAAAAAATATCTTCTCCTGGAATTTGGACAAATCTAAAAAATGACTCCCAAAGAATCAGAAAGTGCGGAATTCCGCCCAAGGGCGGAATTCTGGTATGCCTGATTGTGAGTGCAATTAAGCTCTAGTAGCCCAGAAAATAGCCATTTTTCCGTTGTGCAGACATTACAACTGCCTATTATGGGCTGGCCACCATATTGGTGATCAGTGTGTAATTGCTATTACATTAAGCATTTAAATGCAGTTTTATGCTACAGATACTAGACATCAACTCAAGTAACAATATCATCATTTAGATATATAAATTTTCATGTTTTCCATAGCCACATCGTCTTGATCACCACATGGTGATCTCCTAAAAGTTATCACGTGACTACTTCTGCACAAGGTCTATGGGTTTAAACTTAACCCATAGACCTTATGCAGAAGTAGTCACTTATGCGGGCTTGTAAGGGTGTCAAAGAGTGAGTACATCTGGATCCCCTTCTTGCTGGCCTTTTGAGACGACAGCCCTGCAGCATTCTCAGGCTATGGCATCCTTCATGCCTGCAGCTGCCATGTTGTCTTCAGGGCCAGCAGCTTTATGCTCATATTAACTGCCAGGGTCATATTAAGGGCTGTTTTAGTGATTGAATCTATGAGAATCTATGGGAGATCATACTCCAACACCTTTACTATGGTAGGTATTCTTTGATGTGTGTGGTCCTATAGACATTGTGTGCATGTCACAACTGCCCATAATTTGTTGGTAGCCATATTGATAATCAATTTGTAGTCACTGTTATTCAAAATTAGGAAGCATTAAAAACATTCATGCTAGAATTATTAAAAATAGTCTCAGTTCCCCAGCCACATGGTCTTGATCAAAATGCTAATCACCAAAAACCAATCACATGACCACAGCTGCAAAACAGCTGGTGCACTAAAGACTTTTCATAACCCTGTTTTTGGCATAGGGGGAAACACAATAGGTGTAGCAGCACAGCCTGGAATTAACCCCGGGCTGCTTCCATGTGGAGTAATCATGCTAGCCTATCTGTCGAATCTATTCAGGGTCCCCACCTAAATTTCCCAATCAAATTGTCCTATAGTAAATTTCCGTCACGGTTTCTATGAGTCTGTCTGACCTAAAGTGTTCAAGTTTAAAAATGTTATCAAAGATGTATGAAGCTTCCCAGGAAAAACTGAAATTATACTCTAGGAAAAGTGTTATCTCCAGAATTTAATGAATAACTAATCTAAATGACTGAGCTGAGAGAACTCCCAATGTTTTGGTCAAATTACCAAAATCACTATGTTTACCCTGACAAAGAATTTCTTAATCTATTTTCTTTGCTTTTCCTGTGCAGTTGGGTTCCTGTTTATGGGCCCCATTTGAATACTAGCACCAGACAGCATAGGTAATTTGATGAACAAAGAATTATATTTGAATGTTTTTATTCATTATATTTACATGTGCCATTAATCAATAGTTATAGAATTAGATGACAAGAGAATAAATGCAACTCACAGGTGAGTGGAAATAATTCTGTCATTTCCTTTCAAGTTTGTCAATAGTGACTGGCACACATGGCTAGAGTGAATCCATGTCAACATGGACAGACATCTGTCATTTATTTTCTGCTATAGAAGAGGAGATACCTCAAAATTGACTAGTCAGAAAAAGGTTACAATGATTAAATTGCCCCTCCATTTTCAGAATCCTTGATTCTTTAGAGTAAACATCCAGTACCTAACCAGAAATTCATTAAAAGCAATAAATCAGAAATAATAAATATTAATTTGAAATCAAAGTACTATAAACAATGGTATGAGTTTATCAAACATCTTGTTGTCATCCAAGTTTTATGTTAGAACTGCTTAAATAAGTGTTGTTATCCACTTTTATCCTATGTTTAGTTGGGCAAAAGTAATTGAGGATGCCAAGGATTAGTGAGATCAAATATTCAGACTGAAACAAATGAGTAATCTCTATTGTTAATAGCCATGGTTATCAACACTTCCTAAAACTACTCATGCAATGTTATACACTGTTTACAATCAGTGGTTGTGCCTGATTTTAATTTTCTGCTGTCAATTCGGAAGTATCCCCTTAAGATTAACTGTAGACATACACAAAACAGGTGATGTATATAATTCAACACTATACACAGAGATATTATACATTGCTAGGAGTCGTTATTTTGATTGTATTCAGTTAAGCATGTTTCAGGTAATAATCAGAGTATCTCATGATTATGACACAGGTTTGAACTAATGAAAATCTGGGATAAATAAAATAAAATTGGTGTATTTTACAAGTGTTACCTCTAACCTAACTCATCATTGTCATCACTAGTAGTGACCTTGTCACATAACCTTGACCTTGACCTACGTGCTAGCAGCTTGACCCTCTGACCTTGACCTTGATCACAGTTTTCTCACATCACAATACTATAAGTATAAAATACAGACAGAAAGAAGAATGAAACATAACTAAAGCTTTAAGTGCACCAACTGTGATTACAGCTTAAAAGTGAGAAAATAACAAGGTTTTTTTTTTTATAATGGAGTGTTTGCATTTTAGGAACAACTTTGTTAACAGACAAATACAGTCTCTTTTCTAGTTGTCTCTTAGTTGATCATGTGACCTACCTCATGGCATCAATAAACAAACTTTTCCATTCTGTGTCTCACATTTTCTTAACCAAAGCAGGCAAGCCATATGTTGTTAAGATAATTCTTACAGCTCTTACAACAATAAAATAAAATTATTGACCAAAAAAGCTTTTTTTTCAATACAGCTGTATAACTGCACAGTTTATCCAAAATGCTAGTGCACAGCCTTGGGCCCCAATTTGCTAGTAAAGGAAAAACTTTCATACTCAGAGATTTGGACACTTGGGTTATGAGTTTCTTAAACTTGTAAGGTTGCCAGTAGTATTTGTCAATATCTTGAGTAACACTTGGAGTTTCTGGCAGACTTCAAACTTCTGACAGTCATTCCATCACATATATATCATCACAGTTACATTGAATGGCATATAAACTAATCTAGCTCTTAGCTATGTACAGAAAGTGGTTATATCATTCATGGATACTTACATATTTTTCTGCTATATCACTTGACTTGTTATATATATTTGTAATAAATCCTGATATTATATGAAGCATTAATAATTCCTGTAGTTTTTTTTTTCAAACAATCACAAACCTATACTTGCAACTGGTATGTCTATAATAAATTCAAGCCACTGCAATAAATTCAAGTTTGCTTCATATTTTACACTAATTTCAATTTTCAACTGTAAATACCTAATTTTGTAAATTATTATTCTGTTAAAGATTTTCTATTCCACACTAATAAATGGTCTCTTCATCAAACATGCAAGTACATTTGACAATTTCTTTTACCTCTTGTATAATCTTTTCATCAACATTTTCGAAAGGCACAGCTCCTGCTTGATAAAAATCTAAATAACTTTTTACGTACATGGTTTACATCATATACTTCCTGAAGATTTGATGAGTCTGTAAAACTAAAGCTAAATACCCATTATTCCTTGACCAAAAAGTAGAGAATATGATTTCTTCTGTCAACCATTCAGATTAATGTAACTGATCACATTAGTGATACAACATAAAATTAGATGTATCAGTATGGTTTGTAATTACCTTGCTCATTTAACCATGTAAATTTATGAAATTTTCTGAACACTGAGATACACCTCATGATACAAATATATTCTACTGCAAAACACATATCTCAACTTTCTGGTACCTGTATTACATCTTACTTTTGAAAATAAACAAAACTTACTGTGTTACAATGGACATAGGTAGGGAAAACTATTTTTTTTAAAGGTGATTTCCATTCAGTGGGTATTCTAAGTACAGTTGCATCACTTGTGTGTGGTTCCTACTCTATATACTATATTGCTTCATTGACAAGTGTAGCACATGGCACTATGAAATACACACTTAAGCGAAAGGTCGTGTAGTCTATGCATAAGCCAACAATTCAAAAAGTCAAATCCAGAGGCACACAAGTTTCCATTAGACTGACAAAACAGTCTGCACCCCTTAATATTTTCCAATTTGAAAATCACTGCTTCGACACCCTCTTAGTCACTCGATCCCCTTTCTTAGTTTTCAAGTAGATACACGAATTAGGTACCCATATGTACAGGTTATAATTTAGTGTACCAAAAGCCATAAAGAGGATAGTACATAGCAATATTTCCCAATTTTAAAATCACTGCTTAACACTCTTGCAAAATCACTTCCTATCCCCGTTATTATCTTTCTTTCGCATATGCAAATAAGGTACTTCCCATAAAAACCTTAGAATTCACTGTAACAAAAACCATTAAGGGAACAACATGTGGCTATGTTGGTTATCCCAATTTGATATCAAGGTTTGACACCCTTGCAAAATCAACGCGCATTCCCTTTATCATTTACCAGTTGTACATACATTAACGAGGTCCCCCCAAGTACACCTTATAATTCAGTGTACCGCAAGCCATCAAGAGAATAATACGTAGCAATTATACATTCAGTCGACAACACTGACACCCACAGCGAGTAAAATCTATACATAGTGAGTGTGTTTTTACTCTCTATCTACATAAGCAACCTTAAACAAATCAAAAAGTGTATTGACATTTTAGGTGCAATTATGACAACTGATATGTTTCCAGACAAATGCATATATAACAAAAGCTTTTTCAAAATTTCCAAGATCTGAGAGAACCACAGACTGACATCTGAGTAAGGCACAGGTCTGCCTGTGAAATAACAGTGAAGAACTTGTATTACAAACTACATCACTAAATTACAAAGCATATTCACTGTGAGATTGCACTCAGCAGAGGAATCGCAGCTAATGTATTTTACACTACCGCGTACTAACAGGGGCTCCATCAAAAAGACGATTGCCGGGTTCCAAATTGCTCGAGGAAATTATATTTTCTCACATCTGTGCACTAGTAATGAAACAATAGTTCACACAAAATGAACTTGGATATGTCAGATAAGAGTTAAGAATAAGCTGATGATTTATGCCAAGTATTTTCTTATCTTGTGAATTTAGCTTCTGGTTTTTAGCTCTACTTAAAATCATGGGTTTTATGGTATAGATTCTATCACTAAATATCAATGTGGATTTGAATAATACTTCATTGCTAATTCTGACAACAACAACCACTTCTACAGAGAGAATTTCATTATTGTGGTCCCCACAACCGAGGGTAACTACTGTAAAACCTCAACTACAAACCAACAGTAAAAGAAAATCCACAGAACAGTTCTTGATTATGGAAATGTGTCTGTCCTGAATTATATAGAGAGTTTAATGATACAGGTCTGTATGTATATGACTCAGGTACAAAATGTAATAAAATGACAACTTAAATAATGGAAACCTCCAAAAGCTGATACCAATTGTCAGTATGAGCTCTGATGAAGAGAACAAAGAAAAGTTTATAACATAGTTTGGCTTGTAATTGAGGTTTTACAGTCAGTGGAATGGCACTTGATCTATAACCTAACAAAAAGTTATGGCAGTCAACAAGAGTTCATCACTACACCTCTGTGAAAACACTTCTAAGTACAAAAACATTGCATTGTTGCTTGATTTGAGTAGATATAAAGCTAGAGATTACAACAGGCAAACAGTATCCAGTATGCTGCAATGGCACTGTCACTTCATACAATAGTAGACTTGGCCAAGTTTAAGGTTGGGCACACAAAAGGCCAACATAGATTTTCAACCATAATCACATTCTTAACCATTTCTTTTCAACAATTTTCACTGTTACAGGGTTAAGAACCTGGAAAGAAACCTTCAAACTATAACTCCAGATTCTCATAATTTAGTTGGATGATTAGATTAGGAACACTGAGATCCTATTTACCTTTAAGTTATCATATTTGAACAGAACAAAAAATCCTTCACAAAATATCTGCAAGGTTCCAAAGGCTTGTAATATTGATTGGTATGACTGCTTTTGCATACTGGTCATGATTTCTTATACTTAAGTAAATACTCTTTTCCTATTCATATTGTCTCAGGGTAATATGAACACTACATACCATGACTTTTCTAGTGTAAAATATGGTTTTCAGTAACATTCTTTCCATCACTAGTAAATAAATGTCAACAACTAACAAGACAATAAGAATGTTGAGAATGGAATAGATGCAATACTTCAGTTTGCCTTTGCCCTGCAGGAATATTTTTCTAAGGGCAAGTACTTTAGAGCTAAATAAAACTTGCATGTGTTTCCAGGAATAAGTATATATTGTCTGAAAATGGAGCTGTCAAATGTTGCAAAGGGTTCCTTTAGGACTTTATTAGGAACCTAAGGTTCCTTTAGGACTTCTTGAAGGCAATCACTTGCATGATGAGGACTTTTTGATGCCCACGATGATGAGTTTTCCGTCCCGCAGACCGACCAGAATGTGACTGTTGCCGCTGGTTACGGCCACACACTGTATTGGTACATGGAGCGGCATGGATGTGATGGTTGTCAACCTGCAAAAAAATATACCAGTCATGGTTTACTTTCAATTTAATTTTCCTAAACACAAATCACTTTTGCTGTATTTTGGCGTACCTGAAGGATAGTTCAAGGTATATGTTATTCAAATTTTAACCAGGACAATCAACTTTCTTCCCATAAGCATTAAGTAAACAGGAACATATAAAAAATTATTTCATGGTATAATCTGGTTTTTAATTCTATAGAAAGGCAGCACTGACTGGTTTAGGTTTCCAGCCTAGGTGTTAATGCTACAAGTGAAAACTGACAGGCACATGAAGTACCAGCAGAATAGTCCATGACATTACCACTGATGGTAGTAGCAATGCCTAAAAGAGGAAATCCAATAATCAGGGTACCAACCGAAACTCCATTTTCAAATTCCCTGTGTTTTCCCTGAGATTTCCCTGTCCCGCAGCAATTTTTCCCTGTGTCATATCCAGCAAGTTCTTCAAAATTAAAAGCCTCTGTGGGCAGAAAAAAACAACCCAACAACAAAAAGTTGAATCCCAAATATCTTGAGAATCTGAAATTTCAGAGCCTGCCAAATGATATTCCCTGTGTTTTCCCTGTGTTTTGGCAAAATTTCCAAATTCACTGTGTTTTCCCTGTCAGGGAATTTCTTTTGCTATTTTCCCTGTTTTCCCTGTGTGGTTAGTACCCTGAATAATAGCCTCTCAATATTCCCCACTTACCCAAAGAGTTCCTTAAAGATAAGGACCCCGGAGTGGCAGCCGATGATGAGGTGGCCATCGGTGACCACCATGTGACTGATCGGCTGGTGGAGGTGCTCCCACGACAGGTGTTTTCCGTTGATTGAGTAAAGGTGCAGCGACATCATCTCCTGAAACAGACAAGGCCAGGAGAACTTAAAGGCCATACCTACTAGGTGCTTTTAGAAGCAATCGGCAACCATCAGCATTCCTGATGAAACAGTTGGGTTACTGGGATATCATGAAAGTTTGATATTTGCCCAGCAATTTTCATGGCAGTCCCTTCGCCCATCGCCCATTATCCAGAAGATACACCATACCAACGGGGAATCGCCAGGAACAATCATCTGGCAATTACAGTTGACACCGTTACAGGGTTTCTTGCCCTTGCTGTCGCCAGTCATGGGGTAAAAATTGATTTTAATTCTGTTTTTTTTAATTATTTTAACTTTCACAAACAGGCATTCTTGAAAATTCTGAAAACATACAAGACACCATTGAGCACCTAAAATACATCTGTTGATCAAATTTATGCCATTTCCCTTCATTTAAGTCATTTTCTTTTAAATTCTTATTCTTTTTTTAAAAGGAAATTGATATAAAAAAATGTTAGGGTAGGGCCAAAATGTTAATGTAGGTTGGGTAACCTGTACAAAGCTATCTTTTTTGGGTCTAATATATGAACAGAGACACCACTCTATGAACATGAAAAAATCCGGAAAATTGTTGAAACAGGCTTTTTGGATTTTAGGCAGGAAGAAACTGGAATTTGAGCAGGAAGAAATAAAAGGAATTACATAACATATTATGTATATTCTGACATTAAAAAGAGCTTTTACAGCTTTTAGAAATACTATCTGTTGTCTAAGAATACAAATGTAATGTTTTATTTCTTAAAATTACTTATGTCTGAAAACTTAAAATCCTAAAATCCGGAATAAGAAGGAAAAGTGTCATCTCTGTATGAATTAACTCACATCTGAGGACTTTCCCTGTGACACCTGGTGGCAGTAGAGTACAATCTGCCCCACATCTGACAGTGCCATCTGGTGGACACTCAGAGCCCAGCCTCGCTCAGCCGGCGGTCGTAATGTTCGTACATAATGACCTCGCCGCACTGTGTGGATGTTCACAGTTCCATCCTAAAAGAAAAGGCAAAGATTTAATTTACATGAATCATTCACATATTTCAAATATGTTAGGGGGATAAATTAGAAAAATAAAGAAATATGTTCAATGGTAAAAATCAAGTATTTTGCTTTGAAAAGTTGCTTAAATTATAGTATAATTAGGCTTTAGAAATATTTTTTATTAACAAACGGAAATCAAACATCAAAAAGTAACTGTAATCCTGGTTCATCTAAAGCCCCAACTCAATAGACGAATGAATAAACTAATGCACCACAATTGAGAAAATATTTAGAAATTTTACCTTTCAAGGTTTTAAAGTGAACTTAAAATGAAAAGGTGTTTGTTATATGGATATTTTAGATATGGCGAAACCAGTCTCACCAGTGAGGCTGACACAGCCATGTCGAGCTCAACGCTAATGACGACAGCTGTCACCTCATCATCATGGCCGTACAGGATCTGCAGCGGCTTCGGGTTCAACCCTGTACTAACGCCATGCTGAAATACATTAAACAAATAGGAATGAATTCAAAACAATTTTAAGGGTACATCACTACATGATTCATGTTAAATTAGAATATCAGAGTAATCAAAATTTAATCAAAATTTAAGCACTTTTTTCTTACAGTTTGTACTATGACATATCCTAAGCTTTTTAAATTATCCTTCAAAGATAATTAGTCCTTTTGTAAACCTATTTAAGTACAGGACATCATACCCAATTAAGGGCAAATATGACAAAACCTCAGAATCACCCTCTCAATTGCAATAATTAAGGAATTATTTGGAAAAAACATATTCCTTATGTAATTTTGTGTGAAAACTTGACATGTATGAAAATTTGCAGAGAATTCAATGGTGTTTACAGAAATAACCAAACTTTTTATGAGTGAGGCATTATGGGAAATTTGCAATGGAATGTTTTTTCCAGGAAATTCTACACTTAAGAAAGGTTGTTAAGTTACCATGGTTACAGAAAAAAAGAATATTAAGGGTCAATGGAACATTTGTCATGGATAATGTAGAAAATATTTTTGTTTGCCTAATACTTCAAACAGGTAGAGAAACTTACCTTCTGAATCAAAAGTTATTACATTTCTATCATTTTCTATAATAAGATATGCCTTCTTTTCCTTACTAAAATGGAAAAGTTCAAGCTGCCATAACATGGAAAGTAATATGATAATCAGGACTGGGGTGTTTCTATTATACGAGAGGTAGGGCGCTTCAAACAACCATATCTTAGCTTCTAAAAGGAATATTTTAAAAAGGTTTGCAGCATTTGAAAGCTTACTTTCTCTTGTCTACAGATATTTTCTACCTAATATTCCCAGGAATAGACCTTGTGCAGACAGGGTCACGTGACCTGATTTTGGTGATCACCACGTGGTTCCCATAACCACATGGCCACTAGATATATTCATAATTTATGGATGATAATTTGTAATTATGATTTATTGTGGTTTCCCTTGATGAAATAGAAGATAATATACAGCATAGATGTTGTAGAATTGTTAATAATGATAAATATAAGGTGATCACCAACATGGCCGCCATCCAAATTTGGGGTGTGTGACGTCATGTGCACAACGTCTATAGAGGGTTGAAGGGGTTAAGGATTTATCATGTGACCTTGACCTACCTGGTTGGTGACCTTAAGGGTTATACCATGTGACCTTGACCTACCTGGTCGGTGACCTTATGGATCATACCATGTGACCTTGACCTACCTGGTTGGTGACCTTAAGGGTTATACCATGTGACCTTGACCTACCTGGTTGGTGACCTTATGGATCATACCGTGTGACCTTGACCTACCTGGTTGGTGACCTTAAGGGTTATACCATGTGACCTTGACCTACCTGGTTGGTGACCTTGAGGGTTATATCATGTGACCTTGATCTACCTGGTTGGTGACATTAAGGAACACACCATGTGACCTTGACCTACCTGGTTGGTGACCTTAAGGGTTAATTCCATGTGATCTTGACCTATCTGGTTGGTGGCCTTAAGGGTTATACCAAACGACCTTGACCCACCTGGTTGGTGACCTCCCAGATCATACAGGTGGTGTCCTTTGACCCTGATATCACGTGACTCCCGCAGTAGTCCAGGGCCAGGCAGGTCACTGTATCTGAAACCAGATAAATAACACACAATATTGTAACCTTGTTTAGCAATTATGTAAAATACCTTGATAAGTGCTTATTCCTCAAAACCAGGCAATATGTTTAAAGCTGATTGGGCTAATAGTTTATTTAGCAGTGCATTTTGAAAAATGTACCATGATAAAACTGTTCCACCATCAAAGATTATGTACCCCTATGTATCCCTCTTTGATATTACTTTGCAATGACCTAATTACATACAGTTACATGCAGAATCTGAATTGAAAAATGCTCAAAACGAAACACATCATGATTTGCTGTTAAATGTTCCAATGGCTTAATTAGCTATGAAAATATGACAAAGGTCTCCACTAAAGGGACCTTCTGCACCTGTATGAAGAATCATATAAGATATGTCAGTGGTAAAAAAAAGCTTTACTTTTTCAAATTCATTTATTTAGACCAGAATTAACAATTAGCAACTAACAACAGAAAATCATGGTCAGACAATGCATTAGTAACCGTACCTGTATGTCTGACAATGTGAGCGACACTCCGTCCTTTCGCGATACTGTACACCCTCAGACTGTTGTCCCAGTGACCACCAGAGAAGACCAGCTTCGCATCGTGAGACACCGCAAACAGCTTCGGCATAATCTTCAGTCCAGGTGCAAACGGTCCTGCCAGCCGCTTCTTGGTTCTGTCACAATACAGAATAAACTTCTATTATGATTCTTCTTCTCTTTTTTTTGATGCGTCAAAGTCCAAAAAAAGACAGTCAGTGAATTTTAAAATAGGCTGTTTTAAAACTGCATAGAACCAGTTTAAAACAGGTATGCAACTTCTAAATAAATGTATTGGAATTTATCAAAATGTATTTGTTGAAACTCCTAAAAAAAGAAATCACTATTATTGGTACTTTCCCAAGCAACAGGGTTAGAAATCAAAGCAGATCACTATGCTGCTGGTGAACAAGGATTAAGAAGGTAAGTAAATGGTTCAATATGTTAGTGCTGGCAATTCCACAAGTATTCTTTAATTTGTCCTGCTTTTGTCAAGTCATTAAATGAACTGGGAAGTACAATTCATTTTGTACCCTGAGAATTTTACTTAAGCCCGATACCCAGATTGGCAATCCAAACCTGGCCGACAGTGTATATAGCCAACTAATATATATGATTCAAGTGCTGACTGAACCTCGGCCAGCAGGGGCCATATTTTCGTAACTAATCAGGGTCATCAGGTGAATTTTGATTAGTGTTTTAGCATAAGTAATTATGTCTAGGGATAAAAGGAGCTATGTTTAATAACTCCCTTATTAGTCATTTTGCAATGACATTGCTACTTTTTGTGAAGTATAAAATCTCAAGATATAAGACCCTATTCAAAATTTACGTGATTAGCCTTATCAGTTACAAAGATATGGCCCGAGGTGATGAATTTAGAACTGATTCATGTTTGTGATCAGTGGCAGATTGTTCGTTGCTGATTATTACAGCACGAATTAGTTGGTTCTTATTTAACATTGTCTAGTGGTAAAGTTGCTTTACTTTGGACAAAAATGAGAATTTACAGATGTTTCCAGCATTAATTCATATTGAACCATCATACTTACATCACAAGTTCCTCACCGCCAAATTCAACAGTTTACGACTAAGGGTATTTCTTTTAGTTATGAACATGAGTATTGATAGCATACATTTGCAATTATATATTGAATAATGAAACATGATGTGTCTTTTGTATCGTACATGTTGATTTCTACAGACCATCTGACAACTCTGCCTTTGGTATTGAGGGATTTTCCATTGAATGCATGAAAAAATCGCCTCATATATATATAGTTTCTCATGAGGCCATATTTTCGAAGCTGATTAAGCTAATCATTTTGTGGTAAGTGTCTCAAAATAATTGATTCTGTACCGATTTCAGGGATCAGTTTACCTGAAAATTTTGACCTGAAATACTATTCAAAATTGACCAAAAGTACATACATAGAGAATTGATAGGTACTAGAAAGAATCATTAACTTTAAGATACTAATCACAAAATGCCTGATCAGTTACAAAAATCTGGGCCATAATAGTCAGTAGTTGCAATTTTGGTGGGGATGGGGCGATGTCGTATCCCGAAAGTGCACTATCTGCGATGGGTACTGGTTGGATTTGACTGGTCGGCTGCACATAATCTTGGACCCACCTTGACACGTACCCCCTCCACAAACTATGGAGTAGGGACAAGTTAGCCATTTGGGTATGAACTCTAGTTAGGTAAAAGATGAGAGGGATATATATATATATTAAGTTTGCTACCCATTACAATTTTTACTGGCATGATTAGTGAGACATTTAGGATAGAACCCACCCCAGTACTCATGCACAGTTCCCTCAATTTGGCCCGGGACCCATTGGATATTAGTCCATCGAGTTCAGACCCACTGTTTCCCAAAGTGAGTCTGTACACCAGCAGCCATTTTAAGTGGGAATTCCCACCAAATTCCAGCATGTTTTGAGCGGCTTTTTTATGGCAGGCAGGACCGTAAACCAGCCAGCAGCCCAAGAACTATCAAAGGGGCCCATACCTTTTACAAAGGGCCAATAAAATAATTCTTAACAGATTTGAACTAGCCATTAAAAGCCAAAGACTCTTGTAGGTGTACAGACCCATTATGTAAGGGTAAATGTGGGTCAGAATGGACAAATCGGAGACGGATAACCCATTCGGGATGCGACAGGGGTACATACCTGGACATGACCATGCTCCCCACCTTATCCCCGACTGCCTTGCCGAGAGCGAGCATCTGAGTAAGCATGCGTGTGGAGGGAACCCGGTCGTCACTACGACAAAAGTGCAAGCTCCATGCATTACCGGGTGACGTGCATACTCCACTCTAACCATAGCAACAGACACTTATTACCATAGCAAAGGATCACTATGTCTTTTTCATTTGCATCAAGTAATAACATACTCCAATGGTCTAACTTTCTAGCCAGGAATTTCTCTATTATTATCATTATATTTATTTGGGGATACATAACATTATACATAAGATTTTTTTTTTTTTTGCAGAGTGCCTTATAAAAAGATTTGTGCTAAAACATCGATAATCTTTCAATTTTTAAATTTGTATTCCTTTTTTGAATACCCATCCACAGAACATTTTCCCCATGGTGTCTGTTGCTATGGTTATATGCAGAGATGTAAACTGACTCAGATGTCACAAACAATGAAGCTACAATGAAAACTGCTACATAAATTAGAAGTTGAATAAATGTTTAGCAAAAGCTAAAGCGTTCAGTGTACATGTAAGCAACATAAACAACGAAACTAAACAGGAGATTATATTTCATTGCACAAATTCGGCTATATTTTGCTTTTTTGTTTGTTTGCATTGAAAAAAGAAAATAAAGCACCAAAAAATCTCTTTCTCTTCATAAAGAAAAAAAATCAGCTTTTAGATTCATGAAAACCTGTTTTTCTCTAAAACTGAAGATTACTGAATGCATCTGTAATGAGTGTATTTGCATTTTTCAATTATGTTCCTGTGTATAGACAATGTCTTAGTTGTAGGATCAAAAGTCTCACAGTTCTGAATGCATTTTTAGTGGATTTTTTTAGATTGATTTATTTTGTTGATTTATTTTGTTGTTCTGGATCTCATAGATTAATCAAAATACAATATTGGAAATAATTGCTTTCACGATACATGAATCCTACTTCTGTATATATCTAAAAGCAAATTAGGGCATTTCAGTCAGTTTAGAATATTTTGAGAAGAAGTCTGAAAATGGCATTAGGGTTGCCAAAATAAAAAACAAAGTAGTGTTTTGAAAATCGAGCAGATGCCAATCCGAGCTGTGGGGTATAGAAACATGTGTTTAGGGAACACTAAGTGATCGTTGGGGAGTGAGCGAGTCGTTAAAAAGTTACTACGCATCACCAAGTTGTCGTACTTTGGTGTTAGTGGCACCGGCGCCTTCTTCGGTTTGTTAAGCCTTGGTGAATAGAGAAGCACAGAGTTTATTGAGCTGGGTTAACTGCATTTTTTTATAAACCATAGAAAAAAATATTATCATTATTAAGGAATCATTAACAGAATCAAATTCATCATTTCTTTGAAACTTTGAAATAGTGACAGAAATGAAGAAAATTCTATCTCATGTAGGCCATATCCTACCTTTGACATCTTTTGATATCTTATACCTGACACCCTATTTTGATGTCTTATGTAAATAAGGGTAATCTTAATAGAATACATATAATAAGTTCCTTATCATCTAGTTCAATTATTATTATTACCTGGTCTTCTGCCTATAAATTGATGACTACTTTATTGCGTTTACTACTGATCTTATGCCTTGCCATATCTATCTTAGTTAATACATGTACTCTGAAAAAAAAACTTTAGATTTTTAACATTTTTTTCTTTATTCTGATATGATTAGTTGTGCCAGAAGATTTGTGTACATAGGAATGAGTTGTTAGTGAAGGTGAAGCAATTTCATGCTGTGTATGTACTATATCCCTGCTTTCAGCTTTAAAGAAGCTGATGAAAATAGCTCAATGGTAAATCTATATATGTGTGAAGTAGCCAAAACACTTGAATGGTGTTAGCATTAGTATTTAAAGTCAGGATTTCCAAGGCTTTGCAAGAATTCAAATCGGCACATTTTGAAGACTAGCATGATATCATGTCTCTTTAGGATGGTGGCTAAATTGTACACTTGACTTGACCTGTTTTCAGTAATTTACTGTAGAAGGATATTTCAGATAGACTGTAAGTTAAATATATCTGACAGAAATTTTGAACTTCAAGGAGTGTATCTTGCCTTAAAGCTTGTCTTCAATGGTACATTTGACAGCTTTCTCTGTAATATGCTAAGTTATAAACTATTCAGCCTAACATTGGTCTCATTTGAACCAAAGACACATATCATGAATCTCTCCTTTGTGGTATCTGGAATATTCTTTTGGTAAAAATGTCCTTGTGTTTCAATACTGAAGTAGTTGGAACTAGTGTTTCTGCATGTAGCTAATGAAAAAAGGAGTAAGGTGATATAGCACGGATATTTCTGTTATGTGGAGTCAGACCTATAATGATGTCAATGTTTACATGCAAGTTGTAAGTCAAGCTGTTATTTTCTTAGTTGACAACATACTGGCATGCTCAGGCTAATGGTTCTGTGAAAAAATGTTTTTCTATCTATATTGATTGAGTGCCATGCTGTAAAACTAGTTATTACTACAAGAGAAAGACGTCAAAAACCTTTCATTAGTTGTAACATTATAGCTTTTACCATTCAATGCTTTTAATGAGCAAACTAAAAATATCTATAAAAGAAAAATGTTTTTTTATCTAAAAACTAAATATTCTGCAAAAAGATTGAAGGAAATGCCTGGTAAGGGCACAAAACCCTGGGGCTTATGAAATCTGATTTTTGACGTATTTCCTCAAAAACGAAGTACTTCGAAAAGCAGTAAATTGGACCGGATGTGTTCATCTCTGGGTATATCAAGCTGATGACCCCACTTCTTGCCTTTGTCATTTCAAAAATGAGTATATCAGAAACTGTGTGATATAGATTATAAATCTAAAAATGAGTAATTAAATTGTAGTAAGCACCCTGTTTTAACACTGGGATCCAAAGAACATATTTCAGAAATGTTGAAAGTGAGTAAAGATTATTTTGATGCAATGTGCAGGTGGTTCGGGCGGTTACTCATACTAAAGGGTTGACAATGGGAAGAAGTGGTTGCATGCGGCTAGTAAATTTGATGGTTAACCGCTTATCTTTACTCGCACTCACTTTGCGTTGGCCATGGAGGGGTCCTTCTCGAAGGTGAA
Organism: Lepidonotus clava; assembly: GCA_936440205.1. Lineage (NCBI taxonomy): Eukaryota > Metazoa > Annelida > Polychaeta > Phyllodocida > Polynoidae > Lepidonotus > Lepidonotus clava. Next base: position 12,192,770 of record OW387149.1, read on the forward strand.
GTAATTCGAGATTGACTTGTCGTATGGCAGCCAGCCGTGCACACAGAGGATACCGTCTTCTGTCACACCCACCTTAGGGACATAAGTATACATGATTTATCGAAATTTAAGGTTTTGGATAAATTTTGATTTTACGCATTACTTTCAAGTTATTTTTTTAAAACAGCATAGTACTTCAAAATGTCAATTTATGCTCTTTCCTCTCAAAATAAGAGAAAAAAGAAAGATTTTCAATTTTAATACATGTAACTGTAAACAATGTGATTATGTATTATTGTTTTGTCGCAAAGGAAATACATGTAGGTACATACTATATTTATTTCCAGGTACATGTTTCATACTCTTTAAATGATTACGGTAAATTAAGAAACACTTTAAGTTGTTAATGATAAGAACATATACCTCCATCATAATTCTGTGGAAGAATTTTTCAATATTGTAAGTCAAGAGATACGTCTATAAAACCATAAAGACTATGTGCTTGTCATTTTGCATCTCTGACAATTCTATGTATCTCTCAAACAATTTATTATACATTATTGATATCTTGTTAACTCACCATTGCATCAGGCATGCCATGTTGTATGACCGTGCGGGTCTGGTTACGCGGCACCATTACAAAGGCCAACGGGTCCGTCTCTAGCGCAGCCTTTAGAGTGTTGACAAGGAAACCAATTACATTGTGATTACCATCAACAGAATTGTCCACGTTCAAATAATGAATGGAGTCAAATATTGGATCCATGATAATTATTTCTTTATCTTGTTTTCTTGCACTTTGCTATGATTAGTCTCCTTGGATATCTCATTAGAAAGATTTCAATGAAAACCCATTGTTTGTATTGGGGTAGACAAAAAATTGAACCTGCGAGACCAACACAGTCTCATTTAAACCTACAAATATTGGATTCATGATTCAGTATCTATACACCATAAAAGTATGACCAAAAACATCAATAGTCTTTTGTTCATGAGTACAAGTAGAAATGTTGAAACTATTTCTTTACTTTTTTTGGTTGAAACTATGGTGGAGAAAATACAATTTTCAGTACCAAGACTTCGGTAACATCCTAAAATACTTTTTTCAGCTTCATATGACATGGTGGTATATTCAGTTAATCAAATTATAATCCTAAAATTGCACACTGCAACCATTAATGCTGTTTGAATTACATTATATGGTAACTGACTCACTTCTACATAGTACGCCTTAAGTTGTCCAATGAACCATAGTACACTCAGGGCCTCGTCTTTTTTAGTTGCTCGGCCAATCGCCTCGTCGAATGTCATACGGCGAGGATGTGCCTCCTGGAAGTGTTAGAACACCAAATTAAGATATGCTTTAAGATAAACCGCAAACTTTTTATACTTAATTTGTTTTAGCGAAGTATGAGAATGTTTGTAAATCAGTGTTTTCAAAATCCTTTAGCTACTTCATGTAAGGGTATTTCATTTGCATAGACAAAGGCCATCTTGAAACTAGCATGATGTCTTGGTACTCTGGGTATTATTGATACTGTCTATAACCCCTTTTTAGTTATCATCAGTAACTAATTACATCATTTATATTTTCTTCAGTAGGAGATTGGAGATTCAATCTTTTTCATTCTTTAAAGGGCAGGGGGACTTTTCTCCATATTGTCACTTTTTAGTAAAGAAATTGCCAATTTTTGGGACCATTTTAACACTATTTTTTCAACTTTTCCTTTGTTGATGGACAACACCCTTCTTGCTTGGCAGGGAACCCCCCCCCCCCCCCAAGATACTCAAATCCTGACTTTCCTTATTACCAATTTTTTTTTTTTAGGTTAAGATTTTTATCTCTGATATGAAATCGTACAGGGAATTGTTCGGTTTTCATTTCATACCAGCATACACAATACAATACTAACGTAAAGTTGGGTTTAACCAGAAATAGTGAAATCACTTTACTAATTCAAGAAGAGCTGATTTATAGAATAACCTGTGCCCTACAAAAAGGGTTTTCATGGATATAGAGTCTAAACCCCAGATATATGAACTCTAATATTACTTTATAACAAGCCATATGTATAAACCCCAGATGCGTAAGTTCTAAAATGCTTCTTTATAAATCGTCATGGGCATAAACCTCCGATATTTAAGCTCTAATATTTCTTTATAACTAGCAGTGGGGATAAACACCGGAAACTTCAACTCTAAAGCCCCATACCCACTAGGCGGTTTTTACACAATCGGCCGACTCATCAGCACTAAAATCGGCTTGCTCGTCTGGTACAGTCAACTGATTTTCAGATCAAACATGCACATTTCAATATACTGTACTGACAGTCAATCCTAAGAATGGTCCGATTCTCCCAGTCGCCAATCGCCCATTGCCGGTAGAATCACCGGGTGGGTATGGCCCTTAAATGTTTGTTTATGACAAGCCATGGCAATAAACCCCAGATACATAAGATCTAATGTTTCTTTATAACTGGCCTCTTCATCTCACCTTCAGCAGTTGGCAAGGTGTCTGACCAAAGTTGTTGATCATTCCCTCCAGCGCCTTCTGCTGCATCGGGTCTGACTCCGCGTCCAGATCCACCGCACCTGAAAGGAACCATCGGTTAATGGTATAGACGTTGTGCAGATGACGTCACAAATATCCAAATTGGATGTCCGCCATATTGGTGATCAATCTTTTATCACCTATTATTCAGAATTTTGAAACATATAGAAAAAACAAGAAGCAAATGACTATCAAAGTTCCGATCGTTGGAACGATCGATGTTCGCGCTTAACATAACAATGGACATTTCATTGTGTTTGAAAGGTAATTGAACGAAATGTCAATATTTCTAATGTATGTAATCTATAGCAATAGTCGTCCCTCAATAAACTGAAGGCCTTCCTACAACCTGAAGGCCATATGGGCTATGAGTAGTGATCACCACCACCACTACTGCTGTCACACACAACTCAGGGAGGGGCTTAGGAAAGGGGCTCCTCCTACAAACTAGGTCCCCTGCACCCCCCTCCCCCCCCCACCTGCAGGTGACAGTGGCTCAAGTAGGCCTACTGGTTATGTAACCCACTTCTGGCTTCTCAAACTGCACCCTCCCCCACCCCCACTCCTTGAACTGAGTTCAAGGAGTGGGGTGGGGGAAGGTGCAGGGGAGAGGCCTGCCCACTCAATAACACTTGATGCACACTAATTGTCCTTGCTTACAAATGCATGCCGGTGGACAAAGGCCTGTAGCTACTTGTATGTAAGATTGTGTAACCGGGCAATCAGATCAAAGCCCAAATACCTACAAAAGACATGACTGATTGAGTGAGCCCTTCCCATAAGCTACAATACTAAAAACTATAATTAAGGGCTCACAAAAATTATGATGAATTTACCTAAAGCAAACTAACTGAATCATTGTCAACTGTTATTAATACTCGGAACAACAAATAAAGAATTGTTTTCACAGGCACGTAGTCATGATCACAGGGCTCACGAAATCCAGCGTCCTGGGTGTCCTGTCCACCCCCTAAAGCCCCAGGACACCCAGACAGGACCCTCTGGGTGTCCTGTGGACACCTTAGAAATCATACTCCATTACCAAGGCTTAGCCTATGGGGCACCCTGAGTTTATGTGTTGGACACCCAGGAGTCATGGTCTGCACATACTAAAGCTTTGCATATTTTCACTTGCAAGTGAGATATTATTCAACTTATTTTTTTGTATTTTCAGTTAACAGCAAATGTACGTGTGTGGGGGGCGGGCAATTTCTTTCTGGGCTTGACTGTAACTATGGCCCTAGACCCTTAAAATCGACAGGGTGACACAGGCACTTTTGAGGTCCAATGACATGCGACATGGGAATTTTGAGAGATAGTGACAGGGGACACAAGCAATTCTTAAATTCGACAGGACAACATGGCCATTTCTTAAAATCGACAGGGCCACTTTGCTATTTCTCAAGAACGACATGCAAGATTAGGACCCCCCCCCCCCCATCAAGGGCCCATATGTACCTTTAGATATATACCATGCCACACTATTTGGTAATTGAAATTGTATTTGATACTGTTTATTACATATGTTATTTTTTTTTTTTTTTTTTTTTTTTTTTTTATTAACTTTGATTATACTGGTCAACGCTCGGATATTTCCGGTTTTCGTTGTCGCACCAGTGCGCTCACATGAGAGTTTGATGTATTTTCCAGTTGTAACAGTAAATTAACGTACAAATAAATTCTTGAATCTAACAATCTTAATTTTGATTAATATTAAACATAATACAATTCAATTCACAGTTCAGTTGAAATTTGTTTTTTCAATGTACATTTCAAGTGTAATTCTCTTTCATCATCATCAATATTAGAGTGTTCAAATTGATATAGTATATATATATAATACGCAGTTTTTGACATATGTATTTTTGGTGTTCTGACTTGATTTGACATATTGGTTCTTTTAATGGTTGTCAACATGAATAGGGCCCATATTATGTAACTAATTTGGCTGATCACGGATAATTTGATCAGGGTCCCATGATCAGAAATTCTGCCTATCATGAATAAATTTTACAAATAATAATTCCTCTTTGACACTATTTTGCAATAACACAATCAATTTTGGTTGGAGGCAAAATCACTGATCATTGGACCCTGATCAAATTTTCCCTGATCAGCCAAATTAGTTACGAAGATATGGCCCTAGCTATGATGGTATTAGTATTTTGAAGAGCTCTGTATAAGAGAGATAGAATAAAGAATTATAAAAAAAACAAAAAAACTGACTAACCTTCGTAGGTGCAGTAGAAGAACACGTTGAGGGCCTCCACGGCTGCTGGACCCTTCTGTTTGTAGCCGAAGATCAGGTCGATCCAATGGTGCAAGTGTTGGGATACGTATTCCGACTCCTAGTAACGCATGAAATATCCACATAGCATTTATATATGTAATCTACATATTGGAGAGCTTTGTGCTACACTATATCGGTCAAAAACGTGAACTGATCTTGATATAGCTGAATACTACTCAGCGGACTTGAAATTCAAATTAACTTCATCAACATAATATCTATTACAGGGTCACCACTCAAATTTCACAATCAAACTCCCCGTGCCTTCCCTGATTTTCTTAATCCCATCTACCAATTTTCCCTGTCATGGTTACGATGTTTTGTTTTGATCTCAAAGAGTTCATGCTTGAAAATGTTATTAAAATATGTGAAGTTCCCATGGAAAAAATGTAGAGAAAATCTGGTAAACATCAAACTTACGAGTGCCTTCCTGTGTTTGTAGATGAAGTCCTCGGGTGAAGTGGCCCAGGCGGGTAACATGACGTCGGACACAGTCTCCTTGGTCAACTGAAGTCGGCCAAGATCAAACCCTGCAATAAACAAAAAACGTCATCAAAGGGATTAAACATGGAAGAAATGAAATCATTTGATGATTTTTTTTGTAAACAGAAATTATTTTAATGATAAATATTATTAAATGATTATTGATCAGTATTTAATGCCGAGCAAGAAAACAAAATAAGTGATTTGATTTATTTCACCAAAAAAAGAATATCTTTATGTTAACGAGAGGAGCTCTGTACCTAACCCAAAACAAGAGTTTTCAAACCGAAGTGCAATTGAGTATTATTGATGACAAAATTAGGTAATTCCCTAATATCTGGTGGAAAATTAGAACAATATCATGAATTTTTTTCATCTTATAACACGCTCACTTTAAATGACTTTTTTATATTTTTTTTTATAGTTTTTTTATTATTTTTTTTCAAACTTATAAGGAAATCTTGTTTGTATACCATTGAGATTTTCCAGGAACTCCGGGAGGTAGAAGAACTCAGGGATGAGTTCTTTCACATCATTTGGATTTTCCATCAGGCTTTCCCAGGACGCCGGTAGTGAGTGGAACTGGCGATCGGACACGTCAAACCTGAAAAGGAAAGGCAATGTTTGTTTTTATCTAATTGATTTTTCATTATTTTATTCATAAAATAATTCCTTTACAGGCCTATGTCAAACCGATTCATTCCCAAGTGTATTACCTAAGCCTGGACCGACCATTTGATTTTATAGAATCTGACACAGGGTTTGGGGCTCTAAACTGCTGATTCCAGGAATCAGTCTGATGGATACTAAGTTTATAGCCTATGGGAATGGTTGTTTACATAATCATTAGTATAACTTGTGGTAGAGACCCCAGTGTTAATCTGGTCCCAGGGGACCTTGCTGGCGATTCTAATGTTATGAGTAGCAGTAGCTCGATCTGGGCATAAGATAACCTGTCTGACATAGGACTTTTTATGAAGTGTATGAAGACAGTATCTTTAGTCACCCCGGCAGTTATGGTAAATGGCTGTAGTGAAAGTAAATAAAAGTCAAGTAGAGATTGCCACTCTGTAGTTGGATATGGAGGGCAGTAAAGGATCACTTACTCACTTGTGACTCTGTGGTATGATATGGAGTGAAGTAAGGGATTATTTACTTACTTGCCACTCTGTAGCTGGATGTGGAGGGTAGCGAAGGGCTCGACACGTATCAAATAGTGCATCACCGACGCAGGGTTGGAGTAATGTGTGCCGTAGTGAAACTTCTCCATTTTCCCTGATGGGTCCTCAAAATGATCGTACCTGGGGTGGGGAGAGAGATGGAGGGGAATATGGTTAGATGTGATTATATAGATAGATGATGATTGTTGGAGTTTAACGTCCACTCAGCAATTTTTCAACTATATCAGGACAACTCACGTTTTTGACTTTACGCAGTTCAATGATCAAATCTATGGGTCTAACAGGAAGCACCAAGGATCAAACCCGGGCTGGCTACGTGCAATGCCAAGACACTAACCACTAGACCATCCCAGCACCCTGATTATATAGATAGTGTTAAGATCAATATTAGTTTAATTGTATTTGTTTACTACTCATTATCAATGTATGTTACTGTATAATCACTGCCAGTTATTATAGTATTCTAAACTACATACCCATTTAGGTGTCTTTTTTTAGGTATATGATATACCTAAATCTAATCATTTTATCCTTGAAAACGTCAAAAATGCACTTGAAAATGTAATGATTGTGAGCCTAATTGGTGCAGCAAGGAAAACTGGTCTAAGTAGACCAGTTTTATAGAAACTTTTATATGATTACTTTTAAATGTGTCAAATTAAAGAATAGTACGTACTTCTCTCTGATTTCCTTCTCGTTGTTGGGGTTGATGACGCCGACTGGTTTGGAGAGGTCGCGGTAGACTTCGGGGTTATCCAGGTCTAACGTCTCTGACTTGTAGTCTTGTAGTATCCAAGGGAACTAAAGGATAGAAAATGTGATTAATCAAATATAAATGTGTATGTTCATATATGTATACACATATGTATATGTACAATAAGAAATTATTGATATGGATAAAATTTTAATAGGACTGTCTTTCTTGTAGATTTAGTTGTCAATATCTGTGTGTATTCTTTAGAACTTATTTTTACAACTAGGATACTGACTAAGGTTGTTCGTCGGACCTGCTTTATACATAAAGTACCGATCTCAGGCTTTTGTGTTACCACTGGATATGGACTCAGGTACTTAAACGGTCATCCCATGATACACATAAAGCACTGATCTGAGACGTATGTATTACCACTAGATATGACAGGTTGTTGTACGTACGTCCTGCTATATACATAAAGTACCAATCTTAGACTAATGTGTTACCACTGGATATGGACTGAGGTTCTTTAACATTCATCCCACGTTACACATTAAGCACTGATCGAGAGACGTATACATGTATTACCACTGGATATGACTGAGGTTGTTGTGCGTCCGTCCTGCTATATACTTAAAGTACCAATCTCAGACCTATGTGAAACCACTGGATATGGACTGAGGTTCTTGTATGTTCATCCCGCGATACACATAAAGCACTGATCTGAGACGTTTGTGTTACCACTAGATATGACTGAGGTTGTTGTATGTATGTCCTGCTATAATACATCAAGTACCGATCTCAGACTGATGTGTTACCACTGGATATGGACTGAGGTTCTTGTATGTTCATCACGCGATATGATTGAGGTTGTTGTATGTCCGTCCTGCTATATACATAAAGTACCGATCTCAGACTTATATGTTACCACTGGCTATGGTCTCAGATCCTTGTATGTTCATCCCGCAATACACATAAAACACTGATCTGAGATGTATGTATTACCACTTACCACTGGGTATTGACTGAGGTCGTTGTAGGTGCGGCCTGCTATCGTATTAAGCTGCATCAGGTAGTCAAAGTTACTGATCTCTCGCTGTACCCATTTCTGGAAGAAAATACATAGATAGTTAAGTATAAAGTAAAGGAATATATTCTACACAATTTATATGTGAGAATATTAAATGAAGTGTAGTTGCTGACAAAACTCAACAATTGTTTTACCATACTCTGAAATAATTAATTCAGTATAGTTAATTTCTTTTTTGATTTACAATTGTATGCGATTTACTTTTTGAAAACTGTTTTCATCTCATTAAATAACAATCAGTCCATTGACGGGTAAAGACATCATGGTTTGATTTAGCGTGAAGGAATGTGGACAACAATAATGCTCCTAAAACATTCCAAACAGCCATGTATTTTTTTTTTCATTGAACAAAACTATCTCGTTTTATAAACGCTTTTCAGATAGTCGCTTAATCTTATATCATCTAAAAAGCAATATGTATGAACAAATGTTTCACAACAATGTTAATGCAACCTGGAAAGCTTAAACTTCACAGAAAACTAATTTTGATAAATTTACCTGAAATAGAATAAATCTTTTGGATAAATAAAAAAATTGAATTTACCTGTGTGAGACCTGAAGCCTTGAGCAGCTCGGCCGGTGACCTTGACCCGCGGTAGATGGACTCGCGGAGGTTGGGCGGCTTGAGACTCAGGATACAGCTGAACACTTTGTTACGGATCTGAAACATTAGTGATGGGCTATGGGTCTACAGTTAGGCTTAGTTGTTTATTTTGGCTGTAGCTATGCACAGACCATCTACAGGTGTCAAAACCAGAGCCAAATACAGGATTTTGAAAAGCGGGATTCACATACAGGCTAAGTAAGCAGGTCGAATTTAAAAAATGGCCATGTCGCCTGTCCTTATATATAAGTTTAGACCCTTGTCGCATGTCGAATTTAAGAAATTGCCCTGTCACATGTTTTTTTAATGCTCCTGTCTCATGTCGAATTTAAGAAAAGGCGAATGTCATTTGTCCCTTAGTTGCCATGTAGCCTGTCGAATTCAAAAAACGGCTGTGTTGCCGTGTCGAATTTAAGAAATGGCCATGTGGCGCTGTCGATTTTAAAGGTCTACACCCATAAGTATTAAAACAGCGTGCATATGCAAGTATGCAAACAACATATTTTTCTCTTTGGCAAGTTCAAGTCCCCACCAAAAGGGGGAGGGGGGATGTCAGAATCCCTTGCACCCCCTCCCACCTCCTCCCCCCTGTCCCCAGATCAGTCCCTAGTAACCGTTATAATTCAGTGGGTAACTTGTCGTCACCGAGGTCACTTTGCCAATATGATTTTTTAAGTTGTTGGTTTTAAATGGTTAAGATCTCACTCATAGAGGGTTTCTTTCACAATTCGTTCAGAATCACGAGAATCTTGGAAAACATAGTTCAGCAGAAAGAAAGTTCCAAAAGATTTTGCAAGAAATTTCAATTCCTGCATGCAACCCCAAGGGGGAAGAAGTGTCCAGGATCCTTATATCTAAATCTAAACATGTAACAGAGAACTTGACAATGAAAAAAAAAGGATAAAAAGTATGATGGAAAGTATTGTTACAATGTATTTGCATTGGAAATTCCAAACCTGTCTTGCCACATGCTTTAGAAATATCCATTGTGAAATATGATATTGAAAACTATGCTGAAATAGTACCATGTATAATTTCCATTCCATGCATCCACCAAATAATAATCATTCCATGAAAACTTATATGGACGATGAATATTCTAATGTCGTGTAGTTTTATGTGTTCAGCCTAATGAATAACACAAGATGAAGCAAAGGGGAATTATTTTAATCCCTGAACCATAAAATTGTAAAGTCTTAACTAGAATATATGCCTATTCATAATTTCGCAAGTTATATCCTACAAGATTCTAACGTCGACTTGTGACCCTTAAATGTCCTAATTCTTCCTGGTAGACACGCACTTGTTTCTTTTTCATCACCATTGATCATATCATGTTTAATTCACTGGAAGAACTCAATATCAATATGAAGAGATGATGGGTCAATAAGAAATTTAAAAGAAATATTGAATATAAGGTGACACAATGGGAATTTTTTAACAGTGAATTTAATCTCTTTAAACGTGAATAACTTAATCAAGTGAACCGTAGATTTACGGAAATGCGTGTTTTTGCCTAAACATGATGCCCTGAAGTTAAGATATTACTTTACAATTTTCCACTTGTCAAACAGCTTCATGCGAATGCATATTATATCATGCATTAATGCATTTCCCTGTTACTGATAAGCTCAGAGCTTATTGTAACTTAATGTAAGCTTAATAAAGCCTTAAGCTTATATTATAGTATTTTTGGGGAGTGTGCTTTGGGGGATTTTATACTTACTTTTACTGCAGGTAAAGACTTCTGTGTAAACCAGAAGGTTGATTAGATTTAATTTAGTTTTGAAATATAATAAATTAAGTTACGATGAATTAAGCATGATGAATAATATTATTCATCATGCGTTCCCCATATTTCTTGACTACATCCTACGGGTACGTGGAAGGTTAACTGTGAATGATGTTATCCAAAACAATGTTTTGTTTAATTTACTTGTAAAGTATATAAATTATGAATGTTTCCACCAAAGTGTTGAATGACTAATAGATTATTTTTTATGAGGGAGGCAAAACACTATACTGAATTCATCAAAATAATCATGGATGGATCTGAAAACACCCTTGGAGGCTGTTCTTGCCAACAACCTTTCTGACACACCTGGTTCTAAAATCATCATGATAAAGAGTATTCTTTTCCTATTCTTCATATCTAAAGAAGAAATTCTAATCTAATGAAAAACTAGGAATATAGCTGTATCTCAAATGTTATGAAGTTTGCAGTTTTGTAGATTCTGACCTTTTTCTGGAAGTTCAGGAAGTAGTTGGTTTGGTCTACGAGGAACAATTCTAACGCGCTTCTCCGAAGGTTGTATCGTCTGAAGTGAATCTCACGCAGCTGGGCTAGGGACAATTTGAAGTCTTCTCCACCTGTAATACACAAAGCAAACCAGAGTAAGTAAATGGACCTCTAATGTTAATTTGAACTCTAAGGCACATGTAAGTAGGACATCTGCAAAAGATTGATATGCTTGTAACATACTGGTCAGTGTTTGCCAATAACGTCGAACATCCAGACATGTCCAATGTATGTCTGAAGTGAGTTCATCAAGGTGTCTATATTAAAGGGAGCCAAAACCAATAAAATTTTCAAAACACAGATAAGTTTAGAAATATGTTAGATGAGGCTAGTTAAGGTCAGTGGTAAAGTATTAGCTGTGAAAACTAGCTCAAACCAAAGTAAAATTCCATGAGAGATGATAAAGTCCCCATTTGTTTGTAAACAAACCCCATTTTTGCGGATCCACATTAATTGAGTTGAGCATGTAAAATGTGTTTTTAATGATTTTCTACCACATTTCATGGTTTAGATTTTAAAGGCCCATACCCACTTAGCGATTTTACCGTCGCCGGGCGACGGCCAATCCTGACAATCGGAGGTAAAGTCGCCGGGCGACTGGGTTATCAAGGGGTCGCCGGGCGATTTTGCGTGTGTATGGGGTGTTTTCTGGGCGACGGGCGACGGACCATGGGATCGCCGGGAAAATCGCCGAGAAAATCGCCGAGAAAATATCAAACTTGTCAGATATTTCCGTCGCCCGGCGACGACGACGGCCATCATTCCCGTCGCCCGTCGCCGAGCGACGGTAAAATCGCTTAGTGGGTATGGCCCTTTACATGTGCCAGAAATAGGCTCAAGGAATGGATTTCCATGATTATTGGAGTTTGGAAAATTTTGTTGCATTTATTGGTTTTGGCTCCCTTTAAAGCACTGAACATCGGACAAATGTCCGACATGTGAAAAAGTTTTTGGTATACCGCATGCAGCAGTCCACGTTTGCACATGCGTGGTCCTTTGGTGCCAGTACCTGTGGGTGGACAAGCGCGACTTTTCAGCCTATCAGAACCATCCCTTTTTCAACATGGCGGCACCCACTGGGCCTCTCCTGTACACGGTATAGACTGACATACTATTCAATACAGTAAATACAATTGCTATCCTCCCTAAATAGACCTTTTTCATTAGAGTGTGGCGCTCCCTGGTGAAGTAAATGGAACCAATGGTTTAGGTCATTTCCCATAGTTAACCTATATGAAGTGAAGCAAAAAAGTTTATCTATGGGAAATGATTGGTTCCATTTACTTCACCATATGAAGTGAAGCATATAGGTTAACTATGGGAAATGACCTAAACCATTGGTTCCATTTACTTCACCAGGGGGCGCAACACTCTTAATGAAAAAGGTCTATAGCCTGACATTTGTTTGACCTCAAACTCTCTACTAACCTTCCTCTGAGTTTGAGCTGTAGTCAAAGAAGTAGATGTGTGTTGTGGTGACTTCTAGCCGACCTCTGATCACAGCCATGAGGGTCACCAGCTCACAGTCTTCTGACAGGATCAGTTTTTCACGCGCCTTCGCTTCTTCATCAGCCACACTACAGGAAATAGAAGTTATTCAAGTTGATAAGATTTACTATACTGTCAGGCAGATTTGATTGTAAAATGGTAAGTTGAACTAATTCTATTCATTTTTTTTTCTCTTGTGAAAATAAAAAAAGCCTACCACTTAGGCATAACAAACACAAAGGGGAAAGAATTTGAAAAAATAATTCTATTCCTTCGATTGACAATAAGTAGATTTTGGCGATATATATCTTCCAGGTTCAATCAACAGGTACTGTCCCCTCTGTGTTACTGTCACAAGAAATGCTGTCAAGAAGAAAACCAAAGTATAATTCTTTTTGAGACATTTGAATCTGATCCTGAGATATTTACGTTCAGTCATTTAAGTACAGCTGTGCTTAGTGATTGATACTGTCTTTCTGATTTCTTCTTAACATAGGTAGTAACACAAGAGGTACAAAGGTACTTTCCCACAAGTGTTTCCTATGTTTAAATTCTTTACACAGCAGGCATCAAAAAAAGGAGAAAAATAAGAAAATAGGCAAAGTAGTGAGGACTTGACAAGATTGCTAGAAAAAATCTTGAAAAAAATGAAAAATGGCAACCCCTCTGATTTTCAATTTAAGAGGCCCATTTACACTTACCCAGAGCCATCTTTGCTCAGCTCTGCAGCCTTACTGATGACATTCCATTCCTCGTCTCCAAGACGGTCATCCCCGATGTCCTCACCAGACACCTTCACCCGCGCGATCTCCAGCGGGGACGGAACAGGGGTTGTTGGTTCTTCTACCCCTGTTAAAAAGTTGAGGTTATCAGATAAGAATTATTGTATACCTCTAAGGAACATGTTTTTAAAATTAGTCCTAAAAGTATTTACATAGTTTCTATAATCTTATTGTCATGTCTCATTTTCATTTTCTTGATTTTATTTGTGCAAACTCTGGACTACAGTTGCATATATTACTATGGATTTGTTGACCATTGTCAGTCAGAGCTGCTTTGAAAAAGCTCCCAATATGTACAGATTTGGTACAATAACTACAACCAATACTACTATTACAAATATTTGATTGACCCTGTGAACCATTATTGAAATTTTCTTTACAACAAACAGGTTCTTTACCAACTTAGTATTTGAAAATGTTTATTATCAACAAGAAGCAAATTAGCTACAAAGTTCTGCTCATGCATGAGAGATGGTCGTCCCTCAGTAAAATAAAGGCCCTCCTAATACCAGAGGGCTATGTGTAATATGGGCTATAGTTGCTGACCACCACCACTCCTGCTGTCATACACAGCTCAGGGAGGGGTTTTAAGAAAGGGCCACTACTAGGTCCTAGTACTGAGTGACCTATCACTCACCAACCTGGGACTGCCCACCTGCAGGTAACAGTGGTGGTCCTAATTTGAAGGGGGGGGGGGGGGCTGTTTAGCTCAGGCATTGGTTATGTAACCTACTTCTAGCTTCTCATACTGCCTGATTCTTACAACAATTGGAGAACAATGCCCCTCAACTGCTGAACATGAGATTGTGTAACCGGTCATTGAAAAAAAAGAGAATTAAATGGTTAAAGACATGACTGATTGAGGGAGTCCCCACCATTAGCTACTATACTATATAGATATAACTAGGGACTCCCAAAAAACATCCTACCTTCATTGTCCCTTTGTCGACTGGCCTCCTGGTGGCTGTCGGCGGTATAGTTTTGTGTAAGCTTCGGCCGCATGCGTGAGAAGTTCTCCTGGGTCGACAGTTTCCAGAATGTATGTTCCCAATTCCTACAAGACATAAATCATAGTGTGTAATAATATTTTTTGATTAGCCGTCATCATGCATAACCTCAAAGGTTTTGTCTTACCTGTATAATGTCCACCTATTAAACATGGTTCACTATTAAAGCCAGGCGCACTTTATAGCAAGCCTTGACCCTACTGTTGTTACCTTATATATCTTATTTATGTGCCTATAATTCTATGATCTTCTATGCTTATCACACATAATAAGTCACTGCACTTCAAGCAAATCAGTGGTGGATTTAGAGTCCAAATTTTGAAATTTCTTTAATGTAAAATTCCGTAAAATAGGTGGTGCGCTTCCCTCCACCGCCTTTCTATCGGCACACCCCCTCCTTTTAAAAAAGTTGGACCTGCCACTGCAAATGTCTTGATTATTTTTATATATATATATTTTTAATACTTTTCAACACCTGAAGAGTGAACACTTGCCATGTCCAAACAACAACAAATATCTTGATTTTTCTTGATGGTATAGAATGTGACCTCACCTCATGGCCCATGCACCCCGTTCGCTGACAAAGAACCCTTTCGCTGCTCTCCATTGTCTCAGTGTAAACGCGTGCTGGTTGCGTAGCTGGGTCACAATGTTCACGTAACGCTTGTTTTCTTGCTTTGCCTTCTGCATAAAGGCTTCGCCAATTTTACCCTGTAAAATAGATTAGATGTTGCCTTCATGTTTATCTTATGAAGCAAGCTGTGAAAGAAGATAAAATTATATTATGTATTTTAGAATGCCACACTAGTTTAGGCTATTTTATACTTGTATAGTGATAATAGATTTTTCTATTTTTGTTCTTCTGCTTTGTTTTATTCACCTTATTGGTTTTTTTTTATGAAGATATTCTATAACTGTTAACATTACCAATAATTTTCTTAATGCAAGAATGTTCAGTATGTCTATCTTGCTTATCAATATGGTTTGCTACAACATGCACAATTATATCATTTAAGAGACAAATTAAAATTCCTGGAGGATTGTAAACATGAATGCTCTGGTATCATACCTGGAACTGTAGCCGGCTTTCTCCACGTTCCCGGTTGCGCTTGTGACAGTCAATCATCATTTCCTCGTGACACTCCCCGAGGTACGTCTTCATACGCACCTTCAGCTCATCAAAAGTGTT
The DNA here is from genome assembly GCA_936440205.1 of Lepidonotus clava. Classification (NCBI taxonomy): domain Eukaryota; kingdom Metazoa; phylum Annelida; class Polychaeta; order Phyllodocida; family Polynoidae; genus Lepidonotus; species Lepidonotus clava. The sequence goes on from OW387149.1 coordinate 12,208,407, forward strand.
GGCCTCGTATTGCTCCTTTGATGGGATTACCTAGATAAGAAAATACTAGCGAGTTATTGAGTTGTGCCAACTGGATTTTTTCAAAGTAAATGAGGTGGCATATGATAGAAAGGATATTTTGTCTCTGAACTGATATTTGAAGTTTAAATTGATTCTTTTATTGTTCTTCATAGGAAGGGCCCCCAGAGACTTTTTCAGCATTATGTTATCGGTTTTCTTAGAGCCCCGCTTGTTATGGGTCACTGATCATACTATGCCATAGATAAAAGAATTTTCATTTTCAAATCAGTCAATTTCAGATCATCTTGTGGCTATTTTCTATTTTCTAACATCTTTGGACCTTTGGTATTAAATTTAATAAAAGCAATGTAGGTCCTTTTAAGTCTTGCAAGGGCACCCTGTACTACTAGAGTTGCCACAGACCTCCTTTCATTAACCATCCTTGAATGACCCCTGGAACCATCCTTTCCTCCCATTTAGTCTGGGACGTGCAAAATACACATGTACAGTATCATACAATTTTTTCTTAACATCTCCTGTAACCAAGGCAATGCTGCTGGATTGTGCAAGGTCCCTTAAAATCACAACATGCCTATCATGGGACAGTAATTTACAAAATGGTTTTTGCCACACCAGATTCTTGTGACTCTTCACTCGTGGATTTAGAAATTCCATTTTTCCCTGAGTAGAATCAATTTTCCCTGAATTTTTTTTGAAATTCCACTTTGACCTTACCAATTCCAAAATTCCCTGACTTTCCCTGACCTTGAAATAAAACACTTTTCCCTGACTTTCCCTTGACCTGTAGCAACTCTGACTAATGGGGAGGGAGAGGACTGTGGGGCACCAAATGCAGCCCAGCCTATGACTTTCAGCAACAGGCTCTGCTAAAACAATTTCTCTTATAAGTCTGACCTGTTTCTCCATGAAGGTCCTCCACTCCTGCTGCTGGCAGTAGACCTTGAAGTTGTCAAAGAATGCAGGGCCCTGAGTGGTGTCGGGCAGCCCGGGGCAGTACGTGTGCATGTTGAGGAGGTCGTGACACTTGTCGACCAGGGCCTTCATCACCGGGATCAGGAACTTGTAGTGGTCACTCTCATCTAGTGGAAAAATGAGAGCAATAGTGGGTTCTGGTGTTCAGAGTGATTTTACCTCTTTTGGTCAGGTAAGGACAAGTGTATGTCTGTTCATAGCCTGGTGCTTTGTTGGCTGATGGAATTGGGTGACAAGAAAACTTGTGAAAGAAGTACCTTGACTTCATAACTTACAGTAATTATTTTGAAAATAACATATTTTGCTGAGTTGACAAAAATTGTACTGAAATTAGTGCTTGAATCATTTGATCATTATATGTAACTTAAATGAAAGTGGAATTTCATTTGAAGTAACTGAATCTTTCTGATTCTTTTTTTTCAATATTTTTCAGTTTCACTCTGCTTAATACAACTCACCATGTAACCCCTTGACGAGAATATCGTCGATGGCAGCGATAACGGCACAGGACTCTTGCAGCTTGTCGACCGGCCTCGTCTGAAGTAGCGTGTGAAGCCGGGCCGACGCAATGCTACATAACTAGACATAAAAAAGCTGGGTTAAAAATATGGTATAGCTAACAGTTATGGTTATTTGTTTTGAGGTATGGGAAGGAACAGACAGGCAGGTGATACAGGGCAGGGGTTTGAAAAAATGGATTCACTGATTTATGTAGTTCTGAAATACCAGCAATTCAGGCACAGGAATATGCTTTATTTTTTGCCAATTCAGACACAGGAATATGCTTTTTTTGTTCCTGTTTTTCCATTTTATTCAGGTTTGTCACCTCTCATACCTTGTTTTCTTCTCTTTTCGCTTTTCTTTACACAAATTGCCTTGGCAGAGAAACAAATTCTGACCCCAGAATAATTTCTGATCTCATCATTTTTCATTGACTTTCTAAAAAGGTGACTTGTTAAAAAAGTTCAGTTTAGTCTTTGAATTACTGGAAACTTTGCTTTGTTTATTGTTTTATAATTTTTGTAACAAGTAATTTATTGGTTATTCAACCCTGGATAATAGCGTAGAAGATGCTATTCAGCAATTTTCATAAGAATTTTAAAATTCATATTTCAGAAAACTGTAGAAGCTAAACTGTATGGACCAAAAGTATTGACAACATCAAAAACAACTTCAAATGGCTAACTTACATCGAGGTCCTGCTGAGCAGCAAAAGCAAGTAGAATACTGAGACCGAGCTGCTCCATCTCCCGCCACTCGTTGTCTACGTCCCACACGGTCATAAGGTCCAGCAGCGTCATCACATCCTCAATGATCTGAAATATTGCAGATAGAGACGGTTTTGTTTATGTTGTCCCTAAGTCAAAATGTCTAACAGTCTTGTTATATCCTCAATAACCTAATATATTGCAGACAGAGATGGCTAAGTTTACATTGTCCCACACAGTCATAAGGTCCAGCAGCATTTCCACATCCTCAATGATCTGAAACATTGCAGACAAAGACGATTTAGTTTATTTTGTCCCAAACTCCAAAGGTCTAACAGTCTTGTTATATCCTCAAAAACCTGATATACTGCAGACAGAGATGGTTTGGTTTACATTGTCCTACATGGTCATTAGGTCCAGCAGCATCTTCATGCACTCAATAATCTGAAACATTGCAGACAGAGACAATTTAGTTTATTTTGTCCCAAACTCAAAAGGTCTAACAGTTTTGTTATATCCTCAATAACATAATATATTACAGACAAGAGATATTTTAGTTTACATTGTCCCACATGGGCATAAGGTCCAGCAGCAGCATCACATCCTCAATGATCTGAAACATTGCAGACAGAGATGGTTCCATCTATATTGTCCCAAAGTCAAACAGTCTAATAGTGTTGTTATTTCTTCAATAACCTGATATGTTGCAGACAGATGGTTTAGTTTACATTGTCCCACACGGGCATATGGTCCAGCAGCGTCATCACATCCTCAATGATCTGAAATATTGCAGAGAGTTAGTTTAGTTTACATTGTCTCACACAGTCATAAGGTCCAGCAGCATTAACAGATCCTCAATGATCTGAAACATTGCAGAGAGTTAGTTTAGTTTACATTGTCCCATACGGTCATAAGGTCAAGCAGCGTCATCACATCCTCAATGATCTGAAACATTGCAGAGAGTTAGTTTAGTTTACATTGTCCCAAATGGTCATAAGGTCCAGCAGTGTCATCACATACTCAATGATCTGAAACATTGCAGAGAGTTAGTTTAGTTTACATTGTCCCACACGGTCATAACGCCCTGCAGCGTCATCACATCCTCAATGATCTGAAACATTGGAGACAGAGGCAATTTAGTTTATTTTGTCCCAAACTCAAATGGTTTAACAGTCTTTTTATTTCCTCAATAACCTGATCATAATTATTATCATTATTAGTTATTTCCTAAATAATCTGATAAGTCATTCAGTACAATCTTCCCAAGGTTAAAGCTAGTATAAGGCACTACAATGCATAGCAAATATTCATAAATAACTTACCCTCTCGTTGAATTTCTCTTGCGCAGGGGAGTCGTCCTCGAAGCAGAGGAAGTTGTAGACCATCTTAATGAGCTGGACTGCATTCTCTGTCACTGTGATGTTGGTTTGACCTAAGGATAGAGAAAAAATAATACTTATTCTTGATGGTATAGAATGTGAACTCACCTCATGTATCCCAAAATTTGTGTAATGCCAAACATTTTGTCTGAGGAGACTACATCAGACAATTGCTATGCCATACTGGACATGTCATAAACAAATTAATGTTCAAAAGAATTCAACAAAGTAATGGTAACAAAAATTCTTATGATGTACATGTGGAAAAAATAATTATGAGAGTTTTATTGGACAATGTGTCCTAAAAGGTTAAATGTCAGACACTGATGGAAAAATGCCAGACAGTTTTTGGCATACACTAGACTCGAAACTAGTCATAATGTCAGTCCTGGAGCAGAGCTTCCATGAGAGGCGAAATAGTCTTAGAAATTTGTCAATAAGTACGATTAGAACTGTGTAAAAACGTCTTTCAAATGTTGTTGTTTCTGTATGTAAAAATAGTAAATAGGGAAAAAATTCTTTCCTTTTTCAGGGAACTTTAACGAGAAAGTAAAATGTAAATGCCAATTGTACTTTCGATAGTGAAACTATAGTCACTGACTATCGTTCTAACAACATAGGCACCGGCACTCCCCAATACTGTCTCCAAGCTTTAGTATGTGCACCGGCACTTTTATATCAAAGCGTCAAAGTTCAAGGTCAATGTCTACGCCACTGTGGCTGACCGCTGTACAAAAAGCATAGACGCTCTTTATAGCGTGGAGTTAAAGTTCAAGGTCAAAGTCTATGCCACTGTTACCAAGCGCTGGTATTTTTACATTTGCACCAGTGGTTTTGACAGATGCCATGATATGTCAAAAAGACAATTTCATCACCATTTCCAAATTTCACGTCAGTTTTAACTACTATTTCTTGTCAAAAATCAAATGGACTTTTTTTTCCTGAGAAAAATGAGAGGACAAAGAAGTCAAATTGTGAATAACACGAATTTTCCCAGCTCATTTCGCCTCTAAATAATATGAATTTAAAACTGATATAGTTTTGATGGGTGATAAGAGATTCAAAAATAATAATTTTCAATATATGTATATCGAATGAAGGTTTCAGAGTTTCTGTTATTATAGCAGTTTATATAGCTATTTTTGTTGGAATTTTAGGAATTATTTCACACAAGTTAGTGCAGATTACTGACTACTTAGCCCAGACTTCAATTCAAATCCTAGGAATTGTTTCAAATATTAGTGCTAGCCAAGGATACAGCAACACCAAAGAATTCATTTGTCACAATATTATCTTTTTATGAAAAGTGTGAGGAAAAAAGGAAAAGATCTTAACAATAGGAGCATATGGGAACTTCAAACTTTGCAACATTCAACTCCTTCTTCGCCACTTCAAATCTTACCAGACTTCCGAAGAATATTCCTACGTTCTAAGTCAAAATTCAGAAATCAAAAAGGGTCAGGGTCACCAATGAAATAAATCAGCTAAAGCCAACTGAAACCAACTGAAACCTTGACCATCATAGTATTCAGTCATTCATAAAGAGTATATGCCTGAGATTTCTTCCTGAAAAATGTGATTCTTTGTTTACAATGCTAAAACTTCTATACTTCGGTTGGAATTAAGCCTATACTAATACATAAAGAGCCATGAAATTCCAGTTCATTAAAAGATTGTGCCAAAATCTGGGGCAGATGTCTGCCTCTCTTTCTGCATAAAACACTCAATAATACAGACCTACAACTGTTTATTTCAAGAATTAATGTCACCATTAAGAATAGCTACTGGTCAACCAGCCTTTCATTGCATAATGCTTCTCTTTCTGAACTGTGATACTATAAATATTGACATGAAAAAGTAGTTTTACCATTTTCCTTGAGGTCCATGATGCAGCCTTGAAGCATCATCTCGATGAGTCTACGAACTAAGGTGATTCTTGGGTTGAGCAAGTCATACTCCATTGATAGTGCATTGATCGCAGCAAACACCTGACCCCGCGACTGTGAATGCGAACAGTAAAATTCTAATATTAGTCACAGTTTTTCAAAGAAATGCACAACATCTTAACCAGAACATCTTAATGGTATGGTACTCCGTTGGGGTTCCAGGTAAGAACAGGCCCCCAATAGCCCCTGTTGATCGTATGAGGCGACGATAGGGGGGACCCAGCACTGACCAAGCGTTTTTTGGGGGTTGAATTTCATGTTAGTGCTGGGTTCACTAAAGGATGAGATACAGCAAAAATGATCGCTAGGTTTTGATACCCTGCTGTTTACCCACCAAGTCACCTTCATCTCATAGATACGATCACCAAAGACAGAATTCATCCAAGCTGGTTTTCACTGTGAAAATCACCTTAGCTGTTGGTATGGCGTTAAACACCCAACACTCACTCACTGACTCTTAATCATATGGTGTTAAGTAGTTACAGATTCTAAATTTGACTAGGTATAATGTTTTTGTATTTGTTTTTTATCTTTCAACTGATCAGTTCATTTATGCTAAATTATTAATTTAAATAAAAAACATGGATGAGGATCATTCTAATCTAACAATTACATACATGTGATAAGTTATTGTAAGTTTGATATATTTTCAGCCATTCTGACATTTTAGGTTAATAATCAAGTATAATGAATGGGAAAAACTCTGAAACTTTGTTGAACAATATAGTTCCTTCAATACATATTTACCTTCCAGGCTGCAGTGTCTGAGTTCTCGATACCTTTCCACATCACGGTGAAGATCAGGATGAGTAGGTTCTGTGTAAGGTCATCATTCGTCTCCATGTTATCATCACATTTTACCGACAGTCCCATCTTACGCAGTGCCACAGCCAAATCTTGTTCCTGTTGACTCGATGATAGCGAGATGTCAGATCCACCAGATTCGCGCCGCGAGCGGAGGTTTGGAATTGGACTTGGCATTGGCGTGCTCCTCATAACTGGTGAGCTCTCTGATCTTGCTTTGCTAACCAAATCACCAACTGATTTAGAGGTTGCAGGTTCGGTTAGAAGTTTCTCGGTGTCTTCTTGTGTCAGTTCGGGAAGAACACCCAGGCTCTGGCTCCGCTTTTGCGATACCGGAGTATGGATCAGATCTTCCACGCTCGTGCTGGAGCTTCGGCTTTGCAGTTCAGCAGCACTTTCATCATCTGAGTTTCCGAGATCAAATAAGTTTGGTCGCTCAAATCTTGGGGTTGAGAAACTCTCGAGGAATATATCTGGGGCGTCTGTAGTGTCGTCCATGTCCTTCATGGCTTGTAAGAAATCCTCTGGTTGGTCAATTGGTAGGCTCATATCTTGTAAGCTGTCAGCTGATTGGTTGCTGCTTTGTAAACTTTCTTCTGATTGGCTTACTTTAATTGTGAATCGTGGTTGTTGGTTTTCATTGTTGTCTGTGCAGCTTTCAAGAGGTTTTGCTAAAGGCGATGATGATTTCTTTACAATCAGTAGTCGCACAAGTATCTCTTGCCAGCTGTACTGCTTTGCAAACATTTTTGGAACACTTGGTTTCGAGAACATTGTGGACAGCAACTGCAAGATTGAGAATGTAAAATCCGTTTAAGACCACTTTAAGACTTATTAAGGATAAAGATTGAAAAAAGAACTAATGACCATTTCCAAAGAATAAATTCTGAACACCTCACTTGATGCAACTTGCGATACGTGCAAAGGGGCATTTGGATTCTCATGATTACTGCATTTTCACTTCTCAGCAAATTTTTAAGACCTCTATAGCTCTAGTAAAGCTATGACATTTAAGACTTGTTTTTAACTTAAGGGCTTAAATATGAGAAATTTAAGACCTTTTAGATTTAAGACCTCTGGGAAAGCTGGCCAAGATCCTTTGACTCTATACTTGGTGACATCTGAAATCTTTTGGTCAGTTCTCTACATCCTACATTCAGGAGAAAATCTAAGGTCAAAGGAAAAAAATATTTTACAAACCTTTCTGCTTGTTTCTAGTTTGGTGTTGATGTTGGAGCTGTGCAGAAGTTGGATGATGCTCAGCGCCGCATTGTAACTCTGAACTGTCTCTGGAAAATAGTAAGGGTCGGAGTTTACTTCACAACTTCAAAGCCAAACAAAGGTATAAACTGATAAATCAACAAGAAGCAAATGACTATCAAAGTTCCGATCGTTGGAACGATCGATGTTCGCCCTTAACATAACAATGGACATTTCATTGTGTTTGAAAGGTAATTGAACGAAATGTCAATATATCTAATGTATGTAATCTATAGCAATGGTCGTCCCTCAATAAACTGAAGGCCTTCCTACAACCTGAAGGCTATATGGGCTATGAGTAGTGATCACCACCACCACTCCTGCTGTCACACACAACTCAGGGAGGGGCTAGACCTGCCCACCTGCAGGTGACAGTGGAGGTCCTAATGTGGAGGGGTGTGGGTTGATTGGCTCAAGCACTGGTTATGTAACCCACTTCTGGCTTCTCAAACTGCACCCTCCCCCATCCCCACTCCTTGAACTGAGTTCAAGGAGTGGGGGTGGGGGAGGGTGCAGGGGAGAGGCCTGCCAACTCAATAACACTTGATGCACACATTGTCCTTGCTTACAAATGCATGCCAGTGAACAAAGGCCTGTAGCTACTTGTATGTAAGATTGTATAACCGGGCAATCAGATCAAAGCCCAAATACCTACAAAAGACACAACTGATTGAGTGAGCCCTTCCCATAAGCTACAATACTAAAAACTATAATTAAGGGCTCACAAAAAACATTACTTTCCAAATCAACCAAATTCAACTCTTGGAGAACAGGTGAAAATAGGAAAAGGAACCAAATGTTGATTAGCACTTTATATAAATGTAATATAAAAAAAAAATTCATATAAGTAGCAATATTCTGTTTCTATCAGAATTTCAGACCTGATCTGTTTTTACTGAAACCAGAGAGAAGTAAATCTATGCTCAAGGGCATTCTAGTTGGTTTTTCCTTATGTTATACTATCTTTTCTGCTGTGTGAATTTTCAGAAAATTATTTAAAAAACTATTAACCTGTCATGAGTATTTGGTCAAGCATGTCTTTTGCCATCATGTTGGAGATTGGGGAGCCAAGCATGAAAGATGTGAGACCCGGGTACAGGCCTCGCTCTTGGAGCCGCAGTCGCGATTTGTTCTTTTCGTATACTTTGTCGGTCTTCAACAGCAGCGATGTGATCTATGGGTCAAAATGGTAAAGAATTCTAGGCATGAGAACAAAAAGTAAAAAGTACTTCCTTCTGGCCATTTTTCATTGATGAAGTTTGGTTGATAACAATTATTTTCAATGGATATCAATATATACTATACAGAATTTCTATGCTTTTAGTCTTTTTCTCTTTTTCTTTTGTTTTTTGCATTATAGGATACATCAGATTTCAAACTGGCAGATGCATAGAGAAAAATGTTGATATTAGAATAGTGAATTAACAAATTGAAAGTTATTCATAGAGTGTACAGAACCCTCTATTGTTACCATAAATAAAGCAGAGCTAAGGAACTTTTCAGTAGATACAACAACATAAAAAGACATACCCTGAGAACCTTCTCTTTGACAAGGATAGTGAAGTTTTTCTTGGCCAGCAGCTGGTACAGCAGCTCACCCATCGACTCGTCAAACATGAGCGAGAACAGCTGGTCCTTTTTACCCGGAGACTCCAGCAGGGTTAACACGAGGTTCAGGGCTTCTGAGACCTAAAGCATGATAAAGTATACAGTAAAACCCTTTGAATAAGTCAGGTTAAACATAATTGTGAAATACATCGTTCTGTTTTTGGTCCTTACAGTAAAATGTACAGTCAAACCCTTAATATAATTGAGGTGAAACATAAATGGTAACAGGAGAAATAATCCTATGAGTTTCCTGCCTGTATATCTCAGAGATAGCACTGCAGAATGACTAGCACTTGAATGTCTACAACTAAAACAAGAATAGTCTGGTGTGATGGGTTGAGCGAAAAAAATCCCTTATGCTATCAGAAATCACAAAAATGTAGGAAATCCTACAAAAGCACACAAAATGGCGTCCCTGATGTCAATATTCAGTACCTCTTTGCTTTTCTCACTAATAACCTTCCTATAATCCTTGCTGGCTTTATCTTTCTTTAATCCCTTACCATGCTTTCTCCCTTGACGGCACAGATGAAGGCGAGCAGTTGGTTGAGTTCTTCGGCCGTTACGTCCTTCATGGTGTAAAACTTGACAAGCCCGAGGAGACTGCAGCGGATGGTGCGACAGTCCTCCGATGTTAGACTCTCATCAGTCTCACTGGAATAGGACACATTAACATGTCAGTGACATAAGTCAGTGTTAATGAACAGATTTGAAACTCAAAAATAAATTATGAAATTATCTAAAAAAAAGTTTTATAGTGTAAATTAAGAACTTATTTTTGAAGATTAGAATTTGAGGTGATGATGTGAAAAAAAATATGAAATCAGACAAAAATCAGAAAACTTATATGTCTGACATGTACTCTGTACAAAGTTTAAAATTCTTCATTTCCAAATGTTCTGATTGGCAAAGTTAAGAAAAATGTGTATACTCTGTTGTGATAGAATCTTTTCATAATTTGATGAATAGCAAAAGCTCTTGCAGTAAAAATGCAAATAGATGATGATTGATGATTGTAAGAGTTTAAAGTCCATCAGCAATATTTCAACTATATTAGGACCAACTCACTGTTTTTTGGGGTTTTTTTTGGCTTGTACAATGTACTGTGATTGAATCTAAGGGGATGAGAACAATGGCAAGGCAAGGCAGTGTAGCAGGCAAATTCCCCACCGTGGACTTGAACCCGGTCCATCCACGTGCAAGGTGAGGCAAGTTACCCACTATACTGTCCTGTTCCCCTAAGATGCAAATAGTCTTATATATCAAAAACAGGGAAAATCTATGTTACGAATACAGTTACTGGTAAAAAGGACTGTTTCATTTAGGAGGGTACCAACCAAAGTTCCATTTTCAAATTCCCTGTATTTTCCCTGAGATTTCCCTGTCTGATGGCAATTCTCCATTGTGTCATATCCAGCAAGTTGATTGAATTTAAAAGCCTCTGTGCACAGAAACAAATAAGACAACCCAACAAAAAAAAGTTGAATCCCTAATATTTTGAGAATCAGAAATTTAAGAACCTGGCCAAATGGAACTCCCTATGTTTTGGCAAAATTTCCAAATTCCCTGTGTTTTCCCTGTCAGGGATTTTTTTTGCCATTTTCCCTGTTTTCCCTGTGTGGTTGGTACCCTGATTTAGAGTTTAATGTTTTATCCGTACCCGTAGTAGGTCCTGATGATGTCAAGCATGTACTGAACACCATACTTCTTCCTGAAGTGTTGTCGGTCCTCTTTCACGATCGTCGACAAATACTGGATGTGGCCTGTGGGGAGGAATATTTTACTGATTTGTGGTATGTTGCTGTGAAAGTTTCTTCAAACCTAGTCCCACTATATGACCTAATTTAAAATTTCAACTGTAACTTTGTACAGACCGGTATTCCCCGGGTCGCCCACTGCTCTTATTAATCAGAATTCAATCTGGGATCATTTGTGCATTTTGTGGACCACTCCAGGAGTAATATGTTCATAACATACGGTGATACCTAGTCATAATGCATGGCCCTAGTACAAAACCACACTGGTAATCTAACCTGGGACCATTTCATTTATCATGGAATTATTTTTAGTAAAACACTGTGGACAACTATTAATGACCATTTTTCTTTTTGTATATATGTATATGATTTCATTTTTGAAGTCGGTTTGAAAATTTATTCATTTTAATAAGAAAGCAATTATTTGGATATTTTCTACAGGTTTCCCTGACTTTCTGTCGACAAAATTAGTCTAAATAACCTGCCGGTGCTTGAAATACTTTAAATCGGCTATCGGTGGTAGGGAGAATTGACAGAGGTGATAAATTCACTTCTTGCCTATTATTTACCCATCAAAACATCCATTTTATTACTCTTAAAAAATGTTCTTTTGAAATAAAAATTTTAGACTGGCTTCCCAAACTATTTCCTTCAAGAACAATGTAGTTCTAGTTTCTATGACTGGTTGAATCTGAACCCTCTAGGACATACCTATTCTGACCGGGAACTCGCTCTTGCTCCAGATGCGGAAGTCAAAGAGCAGGTACTGGTAGATGTGGGACAGGAGCGGCTTACTCGCCTCCGAGACCGCCTCCACCAGCAACTGGATCGACATCAGCATGTTCACGTCCACCAACCCCGATGGGATCTGAAACCGAGTAAATATAGTGTTTAACAGTGAATTTGTATAACTTAAGGATATATTCCTCATGCCGATTGAGCGGCAAGGAAATAGAGGTAATAGAGGTTAAGTATAGACATATTAGTTATCATTAGACAAGGAGGATAATTTTCTTTCAAATGTTTGGTTCCATGTGACATTTTAATAAAAAAACATTTTAACATAAAATGGCAGCATCGTAACTGGCATGTTGAATACAGACAAGAAGACAATGTCACATACTGCTAATAGCGACTTTTATCTTGACTTTACAAACATTACCTAATTACGTTCAAGCAGTTTTAAAGATTTGGTTACTACAGAACCTGTAGTTCATTTATCCCAACTTTCTATATTCTGCCCCTGTGTAAATCAGAAACTTATCATAATTAATAGTAGTCTCGCCACTCAAGAGAGATTTAAATCTTTTTATTCTTAAATCTGACTGATTACAAACAAGGTTGATCAAATGTTGGTAGAGATAATTTCAGATCAGCCGCTTCATATAATATTGGCAAACTGCTTCATATATATTCTGTACCTTTTTTTTCAGGAAATCTTTGGCTTCTGCTACACATATATTCCATACCTGCTTTTTTTTGGTTTTGCAGACATACCTTTTGTAGAAGCGCACCAAGCACGGCGACCGAGTTGGTCCGGACGAGGCAGTCCTGGTTGACGGGGCTGTACTGGACCATGTTACGGATCAGCGCCAACACACCGGCCGCAGGGTTCACCTCCAGGTTTACATCTGTAAAAAAACAATGGAATGCAAAAATGTAGTTATTTCATAATTGTTGAAGGCGAGGCTAGGTGATGTGTTGGGCACTGGACTTTAAATACCCATCAAAAAAAGTTAGTTTACCATTGATTGGAATGGCAAACAGGGATTAAATTAGGAATTTGATATTTATTTGGAGGTCAGAAAATTAAAAGCAGTTGAAATGATGTGCAATCTTTATAGAACTTATGCTTTGTGGCTGCTAAAAAAATTTGATGAGTAGAATTCTATTTTGGCTTTATAAGGGTGGTTTCTTAGGGAAATTTCTTATTTCATTGTATTACAATAGTATTTATTGCAATAGTATTTACATTAAGTGGCCTGTATCCCATACTATATTTCAAAATTGTCAGTGTCATCCACACTTTACTATGAAAAACACAAAAAATTATGGTCCATACTAAAGTATGAGCTATACCAACAACAAATACATCCATCATATACCATGCTGAATAAATACCCTTTTTTTGTATTTATTTATTCACTTTTTATTTTATTCAACTTCATGATACAACATGGTCTCCTAGTCAAAATGGAATGTTTATTCTGTGGTTATGTGAATGTTTTTGAAAGACTAAAACCCTTACCTGCATAGGAGCTGCTGGGGACAACGACCCATTCGTCCTTACCGAACTCATCTGACGGGGAGGGCGTAAGGGCTGCGGTCGGCGGCTGTTCGGGTTTTGGGGCCAGGTCGACCGGCTGAACCTGCTCCAACAGGGGAAAGAGCACCTGCACCCCACCGATACTGTTTATCACGTCCTGCGGGACAAGGAACACAAATATGATGATGGTGTGTTGGAGTTTCAGATCTACTCAGCAATTTTTCAGCTATATTGAGACCAACTCCGGTTTTGACTACCAATTGGCTGACCAAATCTATGGGGATGAGAAAGACGGCAAGGCAAGGTGGTATAGCAGGCACTGCCCAGACTCGAACCCGGGTCTCCCACGTGCCAAGCGAGGACCTTATCCACTATACCACCCCGCCCCCCAGGAACACAGAGTGTTTTTTTTGTTTTTTGTTTTAGGGTCAATTCATCTGCCAACTCGGAGAACAGCGCTTAGTGGGTATGGTGCTTGACTTTAATATTGTATTACTCAGCTATTGGAGAAATGGATTAACAGTAATTGATTTACATAATTAACCTGATTATGATTTTCATATTCAATTGAATTGATTCAATTTGTTTCAAAGTTGTCAAGGACTGTCTGTCATTGATTCCAGCACGTGTTTATGTCACTGCCTATATCTCATCCTTAACACTATTTCCTCAAAATAGAGAAATTAAGCTCACTAAATTCAAATAATTTCTCTATAAAAAGGCAAAAACACAGTTTATGCGAGTTAATAAATAATGAATTCTGAACTAAATGAGAGTGCGTGAATATACCTTTTGATAATTTTGAATTTCAAAATCAATTCACAAATACAAATACATTCTAAAATCGCTTCATTTCTAAAAACCATGGAATCCAGGTAAAATGAGAAGAAAACTTTATGACAAATATACTAGCTTCTGTTTTGGTAAGTCACGCCAGTTAACACACCTTTTTTTTAAATCTCAGACGCCCCCCCCCCCTCTTTTTTTTGGAGCTAAAGTATGCATATTTGTAATACAACGTACGCACATTTTCAAAAATTGTCACCCCCCCCCACACTCTTGATGCGTACATACTTAATGAAGGGCACCCTTAATTTTCATATTGACCTTGACCTTTGACCTTTAACCTTTGACCTTTGACTCCTACTGACCTTGATGTCCCAGGTCACACACTTCTGACCCTGGAGCCGGCCGTGGTTCTTGTTGAAGGACAGGTCCAGGCACGAGTTGCCCTGACATGCCTGGCGACAAAAAAAAGACAATAAAATGTATTAAATATCTCTAAAAACAGTAATAAAAATGTTGAAATACACCAAACTCGACAACAGTGTTGATGGACAGAGTTGTTTGTTATTAGCCAAAATTATCATTAAAATGGCAGAATCAACATGTTTCGACTAATTCAGTGAAAATTTCAGGACCGTGCCATGTACCATTTGACACATTAGAAACTAAAATGTTTATGGACTCATTAACAAGGACAAGATGTTCTTCTGACATTTTCTTCTGCAAAGAGGCTGAAGCATTCAACTGCCATTTCATTTTTTCAAGGTAAACCTGCTTATGTTGCCTATGTTCAGTTACTTTCTTTTTCCAAATAGTAGAAATCAGTGGCATTTCTTACCTTAGCGTTGTAGAAGAGGACGAGTTTAGGAGCGAGGTCACTGGTTGCACTGTCTTCAGTCTGGAACACGGTCAGGTTATTGGGACCTGGAACAAAAACCAGAACTACTTTAATCTCATCATATCTATATTTTAATTTCTTATATGGACGTATTTTTTAGATGAACTTTTTCATTTTTCAATGTAACAGAAGTATATATCATTCTTGTCTTGAAATATAAGCCGCGTTCTTCTTTTTTTTTCTTCTTTTTTTTTGCACTTACTTACTGCATGGGGTTTTTCAAAGAATTTCCCACCAAATGCATTTATTTCATCAAACGATCTTTAATTTCAATAGATTCATAACAAAGTTATTTTAGTCTAGTCTTCGTAGAATAAAAGAGGTCAAACAATAAATTCACTGTTCATTCTAATCAAAATCATTATAGCGTTTCTTAACAACTATTTCTCTTAATCATTATCCATGAACTAGTACTCTTCGTGAGCCAGCAATTTAACTAAATAGTGATGTTATCTAACATGGTTCCAACCGAAATTGCATTTTCAAATTCCCTGTGTTTTGCCCAAGATTTCCCTTTCCTGCAGCAATTTTTCCCTGTGTCATATCCAGCACGTTGTTCAAATTTAAAAAGCCTCTGCGTGCAGAAAAAAACTGAACAACCAAACAACAAAAAGTCAAATCCTAAATATCCTGAGAATCAGGAATTTCAGAACCTGCCCAAATGAAATTCCCTGTGTTTTCCCTGTTTTGTCAAAATTTGCAAATTCCCTGAGTTTTCCCTGTCAGGGAATTTATTTTGCCATTTTCCCTGTTTTCCCTGTATGGCTGGTACCCTGAACTAATGATGATTTTCCTCACCTAAGGCACTTAGTGCTGCCACCTGCTGTGGCTGGAGGGAATCATGAAATACGCAGACCGATCCGATTTGCCCGCCAACGCTCTCCGAGGTGCCGAAGTGACTGTCGAGGGTCGATGCCGGAAGCGTGACAACCGACGAGCTCTGAGATGACGAGGTCAACAGCGAGAAGAACTTCTTCGGCTTGGCCTCGGCCGGAATGGTTTCAGGACCGCGGTCAACCGTAGCCGAGGATTTGACTCCGCAGCCGATTCGACAAGCAGTGAAGGGCTGGGTGGAAAGATAAATGTTTGTATACATGGTGGTACACTGTGTTTCAAATATTAGAAACGTTACATCGTTAGGGGAATTATCAGCTGGTTAGTTGTAAGTCTGGCTACAGTTGATTATCTTGGGCACGCCAAATTTCACTCTATACAGTCTGAAATATAGGTGACATTTATAAAAGAATTGCTTTCACTCGATGAGTGCTGTGAACTTTCATTATTTCGCACTGAACAAAACTTCGCTTACTTCGCGGGATTAAAAACACTCGTATGCCGCAAATAGGTGTACCATTATGCCATCAAAAAGAAATAATGCGGGTTCGTGAATCAATGCCAATGGGGACATCAGCCAAAGACTCGTCTTTTCCGCGAAGATTTATACCAGTGAAAATGTATGCGTTCACAGTTATTTCTTTAGTCCTAACATCTCAATAATTTCACCCTAACTATGAAAAAATGTGTATCTTTAAATTCGAAAGTTCAGAACAAGAATCACTGGGCAAAAATACTTTATGTACAATATTTTATTCAGTTATGCATTAAAACTAGGATGTTGACCTCTGTGAGTTGGGGGAACTTGAGTTGTGCGGTGATTCGTGGTCGTCCGTCAATGTAGACCGACAGCTGGCTCTGAGAGAACGGCCGCTTCGAACTGGTGTGAACCACGTCTATGGAATGCTGTGAAAAAGAGCAAAGATTTGGATAAGAAGTTAGGTTTTACCTCATCTCTTAAGCCCCATACCCACTAAGCAACTTTTACAGAGTTGGGCAACAGATCGGTGCTGAAGTCGGCTGATTCTGCCCTTAGAATCGGCCGAATTTAGCACCGATTCACATCAAACATGCATATTTCAATATACCGTACTGACAGGCAATCATAAGAATCAGCCGATTCTCCCAGTTGTCCATCGGCCATCACCAGTAAAATCACCTAGTGGGTATGGGGCTTAACACAGAGGTGTTAGAGAAAAGAGTGAAAATATTTCTATTTTTTCAGTTCGTTTCTGTATTGGTAATATTTTGGACTTGTCCACTGACAACAAAATTCGATAATTCTGTACATGTAATTTGTTCTTTCAGGGCATCCATGGAAGGACGTTGGGAGAAGACACATCTTCTAAGCATGGCACCATTTTCCAGTTCGTTTAGTCACAAAAGCTGTCTATTCAAAATGGGCATGTTATTTGAGGTTTTAGGACACATGTGAATCGAACTGAGTTTAGTTATGTAAATTGTGAAAATTAAAATACAAGAAAAGAACGAATGACTTTTCCTTATTTGTATTTTGTACACAACTAGAGGAAAAATCAGTTATAGGGATACAGCCCAGAATGGATCCCTGTTACATTTGAAATGCTTGAAATGTAAAATATTGATATAACTGTCTAAAAAGAATTAAGAAACCTAAATCACAAAATATAGGAAACAACTACAAGAAATTAGAAACCGCATCTATTGTAAAATTTTCTAATAACTTAGATAATTTCTAGTAAGATTTATTATGCAAAAAAAAAAAATTACATAAGTTTGCAACTTACCCATTTCTGGTCTGGAATGGGGTTGTCGGTGACCGCTAACGTGTGGTACTCCTTCCGTATACACACAGCGATCACCAGGATGTCATCACTCGTAAAGAACGCCTCGAACCCTGTACCCGCTGCTGTAGCAAAACTGTAAGAAGCAAAAGAAGAAAATGAGTTTTGTAAAAGAGGTGATATTTTCAACAATAAAATTAGCTCAAAAATAGTGTGCAAATGAAAATCTGAAAAGAGATTCAGATAGGGACTGTAGTTAGATCCTTGTCAAATACAAAATTTATTCCATTTTAATCTAATTATTTTTCATTAACATTGCAAGCTCTCCTTTGAAATAAATTAAAACAATATGTCCGCATCTCAACTCCTAAGTGCAGGGATGAGATAGGTGACTGCCAATGATTTAGAAAATTAAAAAATAGGTACACATATTCAATGTGGATCTACCAAGTCTTCCCCAAAAGAAAACATTTTTACTCAAACATGGACCGAATCTCAAAAGCTGCAAAATTACATGGCTCTACGGTAGTCTGATATCCATGTCATAAACTATTTGTACGTTCATGTGTAAACTAATTTTGTATGTCAGGTCCGGGTGAATGAGGGTATAAAATTCAAGAAAGATCATTTTCAAATGATCATATAATTTTAATGTGTACATTATATTTAATGCGTACGATATTCTTTAAGCATTCGTATTTTTTTTATAAATGCGTACATTATTTTTAATGCGCACATTATTTTTATCAATGCAAACATTTCTTGTATAAATGCATACATTATCAATAACATTAACAGAAAGCCAGAAATTGAGTGAAGCCTTACCAGTAGAGTTGCCTTCGGGTGGGTTCAAAGAAAATACTTGGTGTGATTGTGACCTTGTTGAGTCGGATCCACGCATGGAATGAGAAGCCGGCCCCCGGCCACTTACGTATACTCGGCACCACGATACCCTACAGGAACAATCATAAATACAACATGGGTTAAAACTAAGGTCACACTTATGATGATCTATGATACCCTATGGTCTAGAACACAAATGCAACTCTGGTTAAGAATATGGCCACACCTATTTAGTATCATAAATTGGTGATTTATAATACCATATGGGCATGAACATAGATGCAACTCGGGTTACGAATATGGCCACACCAATATAACTTCTCAATTAACTCCCTGGCGGGTGTTCTTATTAAAATAGCCCTAAGCCCCTGAAATCGACTTGGCAACAACGGCGGTTGTTTTTTTAAAAATTCGAGCTCCGACTCAGACATGGGTCTTTTTTTTAAAGTGACATGGCGACATGGTCACTTTTTAAATGCGACATGTGATAATGGGTATCACTGGCGATGACATGCGATATTAGTTTCTTAAAATCGACATGCAATATCAAGCCTCCACCCCATCACGGGGTCTTTTATTAAACGTTGATCAGAGAATTTATTTATCAGGATGGATGCATATCGTAGTGATCCTGTATTTTAATTACTTTCACTTGGATATTCTGAGTAAGTTTCTAATAGGCATGCGGTTTTAAAATAGTATTCATATGTTATAATTTATAGTACGAAACTAATCTCATCTCAGGAAATTTGATGGACAATGCAAATAAACAGAAATTCCATATTCTGAGGCAAAACAAGAAACATTTCTATTATCAAGGATGTAAGTCAGAGTTAATTAACAAATCTGAAAAAGCATTAACAAATTCTGAAATGATCCTAGGTGCTATAAAAGATAAAACATGAATTAACAAATTATTTTGGAAATTTATTATTCGGGGTGTTCAAGTGATAAGATATGGAATCAGACAAAAATCTGAAAACTTACATCCCTGACTTCATCAAGGGTAAATATTGGTAATGTGAAACGTAAACTGTTAACCCTCTACAACTGAAGGGTTCTGTGGAATCTAACCTCATTACTAACCTTCCTGCGTGCTTTCTGAACAAAGAACGTGGATAGCAAACAAACAAAATAAAGGGTTTAGCAAGAAAATTAAAGTTTAAACTGCAATGTAAATGTGAATAAGCTTATGAATTAAAGTTCTTCAGAGCCAAGACGAATTTTGATCAAACAAAAACGGCCTGGGAACCTTTTAATAATGTCAATAATAAAAGCGAGTGGCAAATGCAATGAAAATCTACTCCTTCAATTTGGACTTCAATGCCTAATAATCAAAACTGAAATGAATCTAATATGCTGCATTATAGAAAAGTTCCTGAATAGAAATCCGTCTATCAAATGGAGAGCAAAAATTTGAATCTGCCAAATTTGGGAAAGTTTGAAAATTAAACCCTGTATATATGCTAAAAATGCATAGGAAAATGTTAACAATGATGTATATTAATATCATGCAGGTAAATTTTTAGTTCTTACCGACTCCGCGGTTGGTAGATCAAAGTAGTGCAGGACCCCGATGGTAGTGTCGCGACGAGCCATCACCGACATAGCGTGAACCATCTGACTCATGTACGGCTTCTGAAACGATAACAGAAATTTATTTCTCTATTTCTTACATTCTGGCAGTCAGTATTCAGTATTGACATTCAATCTATGAAGATTATCCTTTATCTTTTAAGTGGAAATGGGGGAATATTGGGAGAAACTAGGTTAAGTTAAAGAACCTCTAACTTGATATGGTTATTCGTTCATACTGTTTGTTTGTTGGAGTACTTTAACGCGCGGTCAACCTTTCAGGGTTCTTTCCAGAGTGCACAAGGTAAAGCTTTGCAGCTAATTTTACACCACATGGGCGGTGACTGAATCTATGAAATGAGGTGCCTATTTTTAGCAGTGGGACCCAATACCCTCTTTAAAGTGCTGCCACACTAAGATATCATGTCATAGGCCCACATGATATCCCGCCCAGTCACATTATGGTTCTAACTTCATACTGAGTGCCAGGCATGCAGCAACCACTACCATTATTAAAATCTTTGGTATGACTCAGCCACGGTTCGACCCTACAAACTACCAGACTCTAAGCAGGCACTCTACCAACTGAGCTACCTAGTCTGGTCTCCTGTTTGTCGTGGTCTACAAAAAGTAAGGGGCTGCTGGGGACACATTCTTTGCAGGAAGATCCCCACCTTGGATACCCACAGGGCGATTCATAATTACCTCAGGCTGTCCTTATTCAGTCCTCAGTATATCAAAGAGTTGCTAGAGTTTACTCAACGACTGCTGTCCTGTTTTTACATGGTACCAGTCCATTTTCAAATTCCCTGTGTTTTCCCTGAGATTTCACTGTCCTGTGGCAATTTTTCCCAGTGTCATATCCAGCAAATTGTTCAAATTTAAAAGCCTCTGAGTGCAGAAAACTAGAAATCTGAAGATTGTCGGCCAGAAACAGGCCGATGTTGCGTTGGTGGTTTTTAAATGTTATACTGGACATCTGAAGATTGTCGGCCAGAAAGAATCAAATTCCATGACTTTTCCATGACTTTCCATAACCAATTCTGATTTTTCCAGGTTGACTTTCAAGGGTTCAAACAACCCTGCCGGTCACCCCCCCCCCCCCCCCCCCTCCCACCTCTCCTCCTCCTCCCCTTACCCGGCCTTGCATACTGCCCCGGCCGGTCAACCCCCCGCCCACCTCTCCTCCTCCCCACTACCCGGCCTCGCATACCGCCCTAGCCGGTCACCCCCCACCTCTCCTCCTCATCCCCTTACCCGGCCTGCATACCACCCTGGCCGGTCCCCCCCCCCCCCCTCCCACCTACTGGTGAGACCACTGGGCTGCGAGGGTGGATGGGGGGAGGGGGGGGGGAAGGCGGTGGCCGTAGCGGCTGGGGTGGGGGTAGGGTGGTGGGTGTGAGAGTATTGCAGGTGTCACAGTTGATTGGGTGTATGGACGGTGGTGTAGGAGGGAATCCTATTGGTCACTCAGGTTGACCAGTGAGTGTACAGAGTGTACAGCAGGGCTGTGTGTGTGTGTGTGTTGGGGTGAGGGGGGGGGGTGAGGCAGTGGCTGTAGCAACTGGGGTGGGGGTAGGGTGGTGGGTGTGAAAGTATTGCAGGTGTCACAGTTGATTGGGTGCATGGACGGTGGTGTAGGAGGGAATCTTATTGGTCACTCAGGTTGACCAGTGAGTGTACAGAGTGTACAGCAGGGCTGTGTGTGTGTGTTGGGGTGAGGGGGGGTGGGGGGGTGGGGGGGGGTGGGGGGGTGAGGCAGTGGCCGTAGCAGCTGGGGTGGGGGTAGGGTGGTGGGTGTGAAAGTATTGCAGGTGTCATATTTGATTGGGTGCATGGACGGTGGTGTAGGAGGGAATCCTATTGGTCACTCAGGTTGACCAATGAGTGTACAGCTGCACTGACCACTGAACACTTCTGGTTTGGGTGGGGGCCCACCAATTTAACCGCGGCGTCACCGCGGCGTCACCACCCCATGTAACCACCCCGTAACCACCCCGTGTAACCACCCAGTAACCACCCCGTAACCACCCCGTAACCACCCCTTTACCCCTTCACCCCTTTGAGACCGCTGGGCTGCGAGGGTGGATGGGGGGAGGGGGGGGGGGGGAAGGCGGTGGCCGTAGCGGCTGGGGTGGGGGTAGGGTGGTGGGTGTGAGAGTATTGCAGGTGTCACAGTTGATTGGGTGTATGGACGGTGGTGTAGGAGGGAATCCTATTGGTCACTCAGGTTGACCAGTGAGTGTACAGAGTGTACAGCAGGGCTGTGTGTGTGTGTGTGTTGGGGTGTGGGGGGGGGGTGAGGCAGTGGCTGTAGCAACTGGGGTGGGGGTAGGGTGGTGGGTGTGAAAGTATTGCAGGTGTCACAGTTGATTGGGTGCATGGACGGTGGTGTAGGAGGGAATCTTATTGGTCACTCAGGTTGACCAATGAGTGTACAGAGTGTACAGCAGGGCTGTGTGTGTGTGTGTGTTGGGGTGGGGGGGGGGGTGGGGGGGGGTGGGGGGGGTGGGGGGGTGAGGCAGTGGCCGTAGCAGCTGGGGTGGGGGTAGGGTGGTGGGTGTGAAAGTATTGCAGGTGTCATATTTGATTGGGTGCATGGACGGTGGTGTAGGAGGGCATCCTATTGGTCACTCATGTGACCAATGAGTGTACAGCTGCACTGACCACTGAACACTTCTGGTTTGGGTGGGGGCCCACCAATTTAACCGCGGCGTCACCGCAGCGTCACCGCGGCGTCACCGCGGCGTCACCACCCCGTAACCACCCCGTGTAACCACCCAGTAACCACCCCGTAACCACCCCGTAACCACCCCGTAACCACCCCGTAACCACCCCTTTACCCCTTCACCCCTTTCACCCCCTTACCCCCATACAAAAGCCCTACACCCCTATAGCCCTAGAATCCCCCCCTACCCCCTCCCCTGGCCAGCAGCCACCATGCTTGCCCTCCACCCAACCAATTAACCCCCTCACCACTACCACCACTCTTCCCCCTACTCCCTCCCACCACTACCCTCCCCAAGCCTCTCCCTGCCAGGGAGTGGCTACAAGTTGTGAGTCAGCTCTATATATAGGACCCTCGGACACTGGATGTCAATCACTGATAGTGATACTTGTCCCTCCTACCTCTACCACCAGTGACCAATGAGAAGACACTGAGTGGAGGACCCACAGTCTGACCACCACTGGGGGTCAGAGAGGGCACACCAATTAAACAATTACACGGTCCACTGGTCCACAACAATAGACCCACTTCAAAAACGGACCTATACCTTGGTTGCGTTGGTTACTTAATACCTATATGATCAATACTTATATGTACCAACGCAACAAAAATGTGGACAATCCAACAACAAAAAGTTGAATCCCCAATATCTTGACAATCAGGAATTTCATAACCTGGCCAAATGAAATTCCCTGTGTTTTCCAAGTGGTTTGGCAAAATTTGCAAATTCCCTGTGTTTTCCCTGTCAGGGAATTTGTTTGGCAATTTTCCCTGTTTTCCCTGTGTGGTTGGTACCCTGTATGGTGTGCGTTCTAGGCGACGGGTGACAGAATTGTCAGCAAAATTGCCGGTAAAATCGCCAGCAAATTATCAAACTTGCTTGATATTACAGTTGCCCAACAACCACAACGATGATTCTCCCAGTTGCCCGTCGCCACTAAAGTCGCTTAGTGGGTATGGCCCTTTAGAGTTTACTACAGCTTGTTTGCACTCACTCACCTGTGGTTTTCCCTGCTCTGTACTCAGCAGACGGATGAGATGTTTTAGTTCGGCTGCTGTGATGGATAGCGACCCCAGTGACTGCAGCAACTGGATGATGTGGCCTAGGGGAGACGAGGGTGAAAAGATTTTTATAAACTACCAGATTCAGCTAAAATATTAATATCATGTGAATCATTAGGGGCAACAGTTTCTCCTGTGGCCTGATGCATAATGTGCAGTGAGAGACTGAATATCAACAAAAAATATCCTTGTTGAAATGTTTACTGTTGGGCAAATTTTTCCATTATTAATATTATTGGGCATGATATTTTCAGAGTTTGCAGATCTAAATGCCTGCTTTCTATGGTAACTGGAGAACTCGGTCTGCAGGAGAACTCAGTCCTGGAGAACTCGATCCACTGGAGAACTCGGGCCACTAGTATTTTTGGCAGATATTCACCCACAAACTGAGGAATAGGGACGAGTTAGCTGTTTAGGGATGAATCTTAGAGATCTATTAGAACAGAGGGATATATTATATTAAGTTTGTTTTCCATTAGAAACACTTCTCCAGCCTTAGTGGACTGAGTTTTCCAGCAGACCGAGTTCTCCAGGACCGAGTATTCCTGGGGACCGGGTTCTCCTGGGGACCGAGTTCTCCTGAGGACCAAGTTCTTCAGTATACCTTTCTATAGTTATTCACAGAAATACAATCTGAGCAGTACAGAACAGACACAAATCAACTGCGACCCATTATAACAGCAACGTCCTTGTAACAACATGTTGTTTATTTCATTACTGTTACATGCGTAATTCTGGGTATCAACACAAATATATTCCAATTCCCTGTGTTTCCCTGAGATTTCCCTGTCCCACTCCAATTTTTCCCGGTGTCATATTCAGCAAGTTATTCAAATTTAAAAAATTAAAAAAATTTGGACAACCCATCAACAAAAAGTCGAATCCCTCATATCTTGAGAATCAGAAATTTCAGAACCTGGCCAAATGAAATTCCCTGTGCTTTGGCAAAATTTCCAAATTCCCTGAGTTTTCCCTGTCAGGGAATTTATTTTGCCATTTTCGCTGTTTTCCCTGTGTTGTTGGTACCCTGGTAATTATGCATGAGCTGGAATAAGCAAAAGTTCTTATTTGAAAAACTTACCGACAGCCTTTGGGTTGATCTTCTTGGTCTGTCCTAGTACGTTGATCAGCGCACCAACCACACCCTCTGTGCATGCGATCATTTTATTCCGATTGTCGTTCAGACATACCGTCCGAACGCTCTCAGCCAACCACAACTGCAGGTCTTGGGACTCAAGATCGGGCAGCCATTGGATGAGCATAAGGGCGGCCTGCGCATTCTGCAAGGGGTAAGTTGTCCCGCCTTCAAATGTCCCCTCAACAACCTAGAAGATATTGTATACATATTAATTTTAGTTTATCAGAAAATAACAGCAATATGTTTTTTACTGACGGTGTTAACATTTATTGTTTGCCCAAATGTTGTCATAAGTGCCTTTGCAAACTATGATAAATAAAAGATCCTCTGTGATGTGCCTCTCTGGCTCATTTATGTACAAATATATTTCAATCAAGGATGATAGACTTTTTAAAGTATTTATATTTACAAGAAAGCAAATATTGCAATAAATCCTGATGTCCTTTCGATGCAAAAAAAAAGGGTTAAAAAGTAGTTTAGCCATGGGTGTACCTTATTGCAAGAAAATGTTGTTTGTTTGTTTGTTGGGTTAGTTTAATATCTGGCCAACCCTTTGGGGTTCTTTTACCAGACTGCTTAAGGTAAAGCTTTCCAGCTATTTTTACGCCACAGGGGCAGTGACCGAATCTATGAAATGAGGTGCTTATTTGTAGCAGTGGGACCCAATGCCCTCTTTATATTGCTGCCACACTGAGATATCATGTCATAGGCCCACACAATACCTGACCCAGTCACATCATACTGACACCGGGCCGACCAGTCATGTTACAATGTTATTTGGCCATGATTCTCAGGGAGACGTGGCTAGGTGTGTTCGTTTTTTGCTGATGCTACCGCTTGTGGTGCCTGGATCTAGGGATCCAGCTCTGATTGGTGCTCCCCCAAGCTCTCCATGGTTACAATTGAAGCTGTAACCTAGGTGAGTCACCCATGGAAAAGAGGCTCCCAGGCACTAGTGTGGCTGGATAGCCTGCAGGGTGGTTGCTTACTTTCTTTAGGACAGAAAAGTTGTTGCAACTGGCTTTTTGCAAGAGTGAAGTGGGTTCTCTCCCCCCCCCCCCCCCCCCAAAAAAAAGAAGAAAAACATTATTTGGCCATGACTGCAGCATATACATACCAGATCAAGCAATGTGTTCAGCAGTTCTCGTGAAGGCTGACCGAGGCGCTTTAAGGCATCGACAAACCGTGAGTACCCAACTTTCTCCTTAAACTTCTCCTGGAAAACAAAAGAAAAGTATGGACTACACAAACAGGGTTGCCACTGACCAGAGACGCCAAAATTCCGACATTTCCCTGACTTTTCCCTGACAAATTCCATTTTTCCCTGACTAATAAGATAAGAAAATCCTTTCATCAAACAGCCTTGAACAATCCCTAGGACAGTCTTGTCCTCCCATTTAAGCTCAAACTTTCGAAACACAGTACCTTAATTTTTCCTTGGCAACTCCTGGAGCCAAGGCAATATTGCTGGATCACAGCAACGCATCATAAAATCACAAAATACCTTTCAAGGGGCCACAATTTACAAAATAATGTTTGCCAAACCAGATTCTTGTGACCTGATGCACAAATTCTAACTTTGTGATTTAAATTTGGGGCTATGACATGTTTGAAAATTTCATTTTTCCCTGACCAGGGTCCGTTTTCCCTGACCTTTTTCAAAACTCAATTTTTCCCTGACCAATTCCAAAATTCCCTGACTTTTCCCTGACCTTGAAAACAAAAACTTTTCCCTGACTTTTCCCTGACCAGTGGCAATCCTGACAAACCTGTAACTTTTCACTTCTATCATAATTTTTTCTATATTCAGGTATAACTGACTAAAACATTAAACTGTGCTAAAACTATTTTGATATTTCTATTGAAATTCCTTCCCGGACCAAATGGCAGTGTATACTTCCCCAATCAGTATGTCCGAAATATTTAAATGAGCTATTGATATGCTACTGATTGTACACTGATTGTACACCCTATCTCATTTAAATATTTCGGACATACTGATTGACCACTGCTCAGCCACTGTACTCCTACTGATTTCCACTGATCTTACACTGAAGAGCTACTAAAAGCCCACACTGATTCTGTACTCAGCTGATTTCCCACTGCGTTTTGGTCCGGGAATTATCACTGTTTTATCTAAGCTATCGATTTCCTTTGATACCACCTTAATTTCATAAGCCACAACTTTGCTTAGCCTTAGACCCGGTTTTCCTTAACCCAGACAGAACAACTTATGATCTAGAAAGTGTCAAAGCTATTGAGAGATATGATAAAGATAGAACAGAAACAACAGACACTTCAAGTGCCAACAAATCCGCATAAATCCAACATTTCTACAACGAAGTTATCTTTAAAACAGAGCCATCAGGGTCAATATAAAAAAAAAATTCCTCTTTTTTTCCTTATAAAATACTAAAAAGATCTTATGGAGAAATTAAACTTCAATAAACTTTAATTTCTTGACAAACCAATAATTATGCTTCATTATATGTACACATCCCAATAGATTCCTCAATACCAAAGAGAAAAAAGCAAGAACCACAAACCTGAAAACAACACCTTATCATTATCAAGATACGTCATAAATATTTGTGCTATTGACCTTAAATACACCACCTTTTCCTTAAACATTTCCTGAAAGAGACAAGATTACATGTAAAGGCATTACTGCTATCTTAACGCATGACAAAAATGAAAATATAAACAGCCAGATTCTAAAACTGTTCTATATTTGTTTTATAATTGACAGCCAATAGCTTTTCAAAACACATTGTTTGTTTTTTTGGTCACCAATGTGCATTTCCTACCGGGGTTCATTATGTTTGTATTAAATTTGACATAAAATCAGGAAAAGTTTCAAACTATGTGTAGAAGTACCTTTGCAGTGGTGGACCCAGCCATGATGGAGCTCATCACACGTACGATAGCCATCGCGAACTTCTGCGCCTCGACTCCGGTCAGCTGTATCGAGAGAAAGATTTTTTACTATTCATCCTGAATTAAACAGTTCTTCCACTGTAGTATAAAATTCTTCCATTGGAGTAAGTAAAAGCTATATAGTGATAATGGAAAAGAAAGACACTTTCAAATTTTCGTTCGGCAATAATGTATGAGGAAAATGACCTTTAGGATTGGAGGTTAAATTCGCACTCACGTAGATAACGGAAAAACAATGACTAAATCGTTGTCTCGACGACTTAGAAGCTAGAAAATATTACCAATAACACTTGTCTGACATCCAGACTTTATCAAGAACTTCAACTGGGTGGGAGAAACTCACTTAAATGTTCTAGATGGTTTTAAGGGGCGTTTTGATTTATAAGCATTGGAATTCTCGATTAAAATTTACATGTAACAGAAGTACACTTAAATAGCAGAGATATCTTCAAGTAAGAGTCTTCTCTTAAAGGGGCGGTGTTATTTACGACATCGGGGTTGGGTTTGGAACAGGACCATGGTTTAATTAAGGAGGCATCTTCAAAGATCTGCTCCTCAAAATTATTGTCAAATTAAGTACATTCTTAAGATTAATTCCAAGATGTTGGGTTGCCCTTATACATTGCACTTGGAAGATATATTTACAATGAACGGGGTGTGATTTAAGAGAGGTTTGGGGTTGCTTAAAACCTTAAATATTTGGGAATCTGCTCTTTTCTACCATGTTTTTCACCTACCTGTGAATATTCTCTCTGCGTTACCTTGTCCATACATACAATCATACTTTAGTTTCTATACTTTAAAACAGTCTGGCTTCAGTTTCAGAGGTCCATATTTGGTAATTCATTAATCAGTTCATGTGAAATAACTCAGGTTATATTTTGTGACTGATGTTAGAATATTTAGAATTGCCTGGTGGACTAATTATATATTCTAAATATTTCTATTAGTGATTTTTGCATCAGCATGATTGATCTTTATTTAGAGGAGTCCTAACTAAAAGGCAATGATCAAATTTTCAACTAAATCAGTTCAGACAGGCTTATTTCAATGCACTTCAGGGGCCTTTCATTGATAACATAGGCACAATTTTTAGACATCTTAGCCTGAAATACATGTTAGATTTAGATAACAACATACTAATTTTCTCCATTTTTCACTAATCTTCTGACCTCGTGACCTTCCTAGAGGTCATGTTAAGAAAAAGTTGTTTTCTGTCCACATCTCGACAAGACAAAAAGATAGTCACTAATGAAATGTTTCATAATCTATTTTCTTGGAAAGGAAAAAAAGGAATTGTGACGGGTAGACATCTAGAGAAAATATATCAGGAAAAAAAGATAACACTGGCCAACACAAACAAAATGAACTATTTTAAGGATGGCCTGCATTCTGCAACTTCGACACTCGCTCTACTGCGAATCATCTCTGCACTGTAGCCGCTACTCAGTGCAGCCCCGATTAGTCAGACTCAACCAGCAAGGACCGCAGGACTATTTTTAGACTGAGGGGCATAGTTATACTATAATGCCGGTGTATAGTATAGGGCCTACATAGCAGAGTCACGTCTCATGGACTATAATTTCTGGTGCAGAGGGTGACTTGCCGCAGATTGGGATGGCCTGATGCATTTTCTATTACAATTTAGTGATGGCCCTCATGAGAATTCTGGAGAAGTCTTTGTTAATACTTACAGGTGTCTCCTGTAGATAGGCCACGAAGCTGTTGAAGGTGCCCTCAGCGACGAAGATGACCTGCAGAGCCGGGCGGTCCGGGCACTTCAGCATGTCGTGAATGCTGTCTGTAATCGGAGCGAATGAGAAAATGATCAACATTTGCATTTTTATTTTCTAAAATAATGTTTTCTTTAGCAGGTGAGTAATGGATGCTTTACGTCGTTTTGACAACTAAGGTCATATTCACGGTGAAAACAGGTTGGGACAAATTCTGTCTTTGGTGATCATATCTATGAGATGAAGGTGACAGGGCAGGCAAACAGAAGGGGATCAAAACCGGGAAATCATTTTTGCTGTACCTCATCCCTTAGTGAACCAAGCACTAACCGGGAATTGAACCCAAAGAACCACTTGGTCAGTGCTGGGTCCCCCTACCGTTGCCTTATACGGCCTATTCTTACCCGGAACCCCCACAGGGTCCTAAAATAATGTTTTCTTTAGATGTTGGTTATAGACTTTGTGTAGAACACCACTTTTTGGTGATCACTTTGGGGTTGTAGCCTAAATAAGGGTTTTCCCCATCAACACTGGCTCTTCTGAAAATAGCTGCTGAAAAGCCCTAATGTGTTCTCAATTCTCAAACAAACCATTATTTAAGCTGCGGCTTAAATTAGGGGATTTACCTAACTGTTCTTGTTACATGATCTTTGGTACTATTTTGGATACATGGTGGATAAACTTAATGTTTTGGTTCCCAGATTTGTACATATGCTAATTAATGGCTATATTGCGCATACCGATTTTGATTCTACCAATTGTGCATTTGGTTGATCTTCTCTGCGAATATGGCATGAAACCTTACATCCTATATATCATTTGAAAGATATTTGTAAGCGCTTTCTAATGATGTATAAAACTTCTATATTTAACCTTAATTGTTCTCTCTACCAATCTTTAAAGTCGGCAGCAGAACTGGCATGTGGAATACAGTCTTAAGGGCCATACCCATTAAGCAACTTTAGCAGCGACGGCCAACGGCTGTCTGGAAGAATCACCGGTGAAGTCGCCAGGTAACTCAGTATCGCCTGGCGACTCCCCGTGGGTATAGTGCAGATTGTGGACGAACAGCGACGGGAGACAGAATGGCCGGTAAATAGTCGGTAAAATATCAAACTTGCTTGATAATCCAGTCCCCCGTGACAACGATGGCGATTCTCCCAGTCGCCCTTACTGCTGAAGTTGCTTAGTGGGTATGGCCTTTTAAGAGTATGTGGGGTAACTTACTGAGCATCTTGAGCTGTAGTTGTAGGTTCGGCTCGGTAGGCTGTTCCTCGCTGAGGCGGAGAAGGACCTGGAAGTAACCCTCCAGCACCGCACCCACCTCCACCTGACGCTGAAATAATATATACATGTATGTTAAATCTAGAACTACTAAACATTTTGACATAAGATACGCATTAAGAACGTACTTAAAACCCTTCATCTCCACTCCCCTTCGTAAGTACATAATTAATGGACAACCACTAAGCACCATGTATTTTCTTTTCATTATTTTTCTAAAACTATCTATGAAACAATCTTTTGGTATATATATATATACACATTTTCTTTATTTAGATATTTTACCAGGCACTTACTGCTTACCTAGTGGGAGCTTTAGCACTGGATAACATCTATTAATTAAATACTTATTTTGCCATGTAATAAGTATTAACAATCTATTAAAAACCCCACCTCAACTCCCCTTTGTGGGTAGCTAAGGGGCCTTCCATTAAATACGTACGCATATTTTTAAAAATCTCAGACCCCCTCACCCCCCACCCCACTTTACCCAAAATACACAATGGTTTTGTACATGAAAGTACGCACATTTTGACAAATCCCAGACCCCCCTCCCTCCCCACTTCGCGTGTACATACTTTCTGGAACGCCCTTAATTAATGGAATTATTTTTTTAAATTATTTTTATATACATTTAAATCTAAATCCAATCTTTTATGGTTACCTGGTCGGGGCTGCAGCAGTGGATAACATGTACCATGTGAATGATACACCGGAGAACCACCTCCTTGAGCGCCATGACGTCATCGCTCTGTTCACCCGGCGGGGACGAGGTCACGGGTGACGCCAGAACTTTGAGGAGAACGTCAAGGGTCGCAGGACAGATAGCTCGAAGGGCATTGTGCTGAAGGAAAATCAGACAATAAGAGTTTGTTTTCAAAGTGTCAATATAGGTTTCAGACATTCATTAAAGAAAAGCCTCTGCTTGCAGAAAAAATTTGGACAACCCAACAACGAAAAGTTGACTCCCTAATATCTTGAGAATCAGGAATTTCAGAACCTGGCCAAATGAAATTCCCTGTGTTTTCCCTGTGTTTTGGCAAAATTTCCAAATTCCCTGTGTTTTCCCTGTCAGGGATCTTTTTTTTGCCATTTTCCCTGTTTTCCCTGTGTGGTTGGTACCCTGTGGACCATGAGCTCGACTTAAATATTGTTCTTATTTCCTGTAATTTAGATGCCTTGATCTACTCATCTTTTGGAAATTAAATCTAATAGTTGAATTTGATGCCAAAATACACAACATTAGGAATTTCCGGGACCCTGGGAATATTTATCATAAATGGGATTCAGTTGCTATAGTGGGTCACTTCTACACAACTAGTAATATGGTAAGTAATACATGTAGTTTTTTTTTATTCCAAAAAAATGGGTAAAAAAATTTTTTTTTTTTTTTTTATATCAAAATTTATTAAAAAAATAGAATATTAGAAATAACTATATAAA
This sequence comes from Lepidonotus clava, assembly GCA_936440205.1. NCBI lineage: Eukaryota > Metazoa > Annelida > Polychaeta > Phyllodocida > Polynoidae > Lepidonotus > Lepidonotus clava. Next base: position 12,240,652 of record OW387149.1, read on the forward strand.
ATAAGATTGTAATTAAAGGTCACGCCCTTTAGGGACCTTCTATTTAGTACATACGCACATTTTCAAAAATCTCAGACCCCCCAACCCCCCTTGGGCAAAAATACGCATAGGATATGTACTAAAATGTACGCACATTTTCAAAAATCTAAGACCCCCCCTCCCCCCTTGATGCGTACATACTTAATGGAAGGCCCCTTACCTGAGAGCCTGAGATGATGGCCCCGAAGACGTGAAACAGTCTCGCCTGGACATCCGTGTCCAGCGACACCTGCTGGAAGCATTCTGAAATATGCAAGACAGTGTTACAATTACAATCTATTAATGGGTTCAATCAATTTGAATACAGAACAACTCATACAATGTTTTCCCCAGGCCCTTATAGCCGTTTGTTCCGGCCAGCCTTAATAAGCCCATCTCAGTTTACACTGACATTAAAGTTTACCAAGAAATATTTTCAAAATTGCTTCAGTGCTCATGCTATGAAGACAGTTGCATGATACAAAATTAACCAAAGTAATTTGGTTGACAAATTGCTCCCTACATTGGTAAATTGCAGCTTCATATATTTGTCTTTCCCCCATAGGAACCTATGCTAAAGCCTGTCAGCCCAGCCTATAATGTCCTATCCTATTTTGCCCTGAAATACATCATTTTGATTGGCTGACAAACCTGCAAATCTGTCAGTTTATAAAATTTGAGAAATTATAATGATCAAACAGTACTTGAGGATATAGAAAAACATAATTTCTGCTTATTTTAGTAGCCCCAACTTTTGGAAACAAGGGTGGCTTAAACAGTCATTTTGTCCAACCCTAAGATATACCCAATGTGGGATGGGCTTATTACAAGATTAACTGAGTTCAACCGGTATTGAAATATTGAAATTATTTTATCGGAAATCAGTTTCTGACCGGCCGTAAAATCCTAGATTTACAAAACAGCTAGTTTTTTTGTTTTTTGTCAAGTGAATAAAAAAAATTTGATCTGATTGCGGTGAATATCTATAATATTATGTGGATACCTTGGAGATCGGGAACACCCCATAATACTCGGAATTAAGGGGTTGATTTACAAACTCGTTAAATTTCAAGATTTTTGACAAGCAAAAAATTGTTGAATCCCATATCCTTAAGATAACGAAGTAAATAAACAGTACAACCGCAAAAGCTTACCAGTAATCAGTGATGAGTAATTTGTAGCCGTTTTTAATATATTCATTATTAAAAGTGCACTTAATATCACTTACAATTTCTTTTATTTGTTTTACACTACTAGAAGCATGCAGAAATTAAATAACATTAATAACGTACGATTTCACATAAGAAAAATAGCTGTAAATTAGTCAAATGTAATTTCCAGTATTTTAATCAATCTTAATAAGACTCACAAAACGTTAAACAGAAAGATTCAATAATAAAACTATAATAAACAGATGTAATTTTACAGATAATTCATCTCAGAATCCATGTATTCCTTTTATACGTGGCTTGAATCATTTTACCACAGGAATACAATCTATCACCACCACACTAATAATGGAAACTTAATCATATCAATGCCTGCTTATTATCTTAACAACATGCTGCTAACAACGTTTATTTCACCAAAGCAAATCTTACCATCCAACATGAAAACATCTGCAGTGGAAAATTAGGCGGTTTTCATACACATAACAATGCTACAAAGCAACAAAATGGTGAAAATATTGCGAGTGCAAAATACAAAGTATTATAACCCAAAATTGACCCCCTATGAATAATACTCTTGGTAGAATAATTAAGATTATACCGTTATTTATGTCTTTTGGGGAAAAGGCATGAACAAATTTAAAACCATCTTTTTACAACTTATGGCAAAAGGTAAAATAGAGTAAGCCATGCTGAATAATGTCAAAGTTAAGCGCAAAAGTGTCTGGAAGATAGCAAGATGATGAATAGAAATAGGTAAGAGGTTTTCTTTCCAAAAGCTTTTTTTTTTTCGAGCAAAATTTTCTTTGCGAAAAAAGTGATGGGGAGGATTACCTCCAGGTTGCGGGTACAGCAATGGGGACCAGGGTAGCCCCTACTTATGCCAACATATTCATGTCGGATTTTGAGGACCGTCACGTTTATCCGTACCACAAACAACCAACTTTGTGGTTAAGGTTCATTGATGACATTTTTCTCATTTGGGAACATGGACAGAAGGAACTAGACCTTTTCCTTAAACACCTCAATGAGACACACAGATCTATAAAATTCACCTCAGTATACTCCACTTCTAAGGTCAATTTCTTAGATGTTTGGGCCATTAAGGGTGAAGATGGATACTTGAGAACTGACCTTTATACTAAACCCACAGATTCCAACAACTATTTACATTTTTACTCTGCACATCCAAGTCATTGTGAAAAAGGTATACCTCTGGGACTTTTCCTTCGCCTCCGGAGGATATGTTCCACAGATAACAGCTTCCTCCTTCACAGTATTGAGAAGGCAAAACACCTTTTGAGGAGAAAATACCCAGAACGGATAATTCTTGAAGCTTTTAAGAAGGCGAGACACATTAACCGTGCTGACCTTCTGAAAAAGACGGAGGGACTACAAGGATCCTCTGAGAATAATATTCTCATCACCACCTTCAACCCGGGCTTCAGGGCCCTGAAGGACATTGTCCATGACAATTGGGACATTTTAGGTCGCTCATGTTCAACCAGAGAGATACATGGACAAGGAATCCTCACTGCATATAGGAGACCAAAAAATCTCCGAGACCTTTTGGTTAGAGCTAGACTCCCCCCTCTAGCAGAGAACCATCACGTCACCAACAAAGGCCCCTGCAACCCTTGTCACACCAAGGGTTGCAGATACTGTCCCTGCATAGAACAGGGCGTATCAAATGCACCCCCTCCGGCAGGGAATACATTTCCAAACACAATGTATCCTGCAAGAGCTCTAACATAGTTTACAGCCTCACTTGCAAGACCTGTGGGATACAATATCAGGGTTCCCACGCTTTTTTGAAAATCAATTTAAGACCTTTTTAAAACCAATTTAAGACCAAAATTTGGAAAAATTAAGACCTATCAACCGTAGTAACAGAACAATTTCAGAATATATCATATGATTTAAATTTCAAGTAGGTGTACTCAATTGAAAGTGGGATTTGGAATTTCATGGTTACTCCATTTTAACTTCTCAAAAAAATTCAATTTAAGACCTTTTTAAGACCTCTAGCTTCAAAACGGTCAAATTTAAGACCTTTTTAAGGCCTTAAATTTGATAAAATCAATTTAAGACCTTTTAAGACCTTTTAAGACCTGCGTGGGAACCCTGAATATGTGGGCCAAACCAAAAATCGCCTGATGGACAGATTCCAGGCACATTTTTATAACATAGCCTATAACAAACACTACAGTGAGATAGGCAAACACTTTAACCTCCCAGGACACAAGGGCCTGGAAGATGTTGAAATACATATCTTGGACTTTATACATGCTCACCCACAGGGCAACAAGTCTAAATACCTGAGGGATCTAGTTGAATTCAACTGGATCCAGAGATTGCATAGCAATGCACCAGTGGGTTTGAACACAATGGATCCCCTAACCCATTGATCAAATCCTCTTTTGGAGATTTAAGAGGTCCAGTTCCTTAGCCTCGTTAAAAAAAAAATTTCTATTCTGGATATGGACCTCTCACCATTTTTCCCACCTAGGTGGGCCTTCACTCCAAATTTTGAGGTGATTCCACCATGTTCACCTCCAGACTTGTCTTCTTTTAGACTACCCACCATGGGAGTCTTTCTCCGCTGGGTCTCTTTGGGCAGCTCTCCAGGGCGCTCTTAGAGACCACCCCTAACACCAGTTAGGTACCGTGTTTAAGATGCCTGAAGAGATACAATTCGAAACCGCTTGTTGGTATGACCCACTAAGGCCATTCCACCACCTTTGCTCCTCTCCCTTTTTCCTCCTTTTGGAATAGGATGGGACCAGAGGCTTTGATCACCAAGGCCAGAGTTTTTCCCCAGTGGATTTACTCTTCTGACCCTTTCATCACCTTCCCCATCAGACACTTCTTTTGGGATTTTCCAATATCTAATAGATTTTGTGGAGTCACACCTTCACAAAAACTTTTTTTACTAAATATATTTTCTGACCCTTTTGAGTCAGTGGTGATCAGATTCCAACTTAGGAATCATTTTGTGGACACAGAGAGTCATTTTCTGACTAATCTCTGGTTTCCATGGAGACGTTGACAAGTCACTATAAATATCCGGTCCCCCCATGGCACCGGCCACTTCGCGGTAGCATCTCAACCCTTACAGCTCTTTAGCCACGTTTCATTCATTCGAAATTTAAAAGAATGAATAGATATAAGCTTTAAGATAGATAGCAACTGAAAATGTACAATTGTTTTCTTGAATATTTTTTTTGAATTAAGATAGGATTTGCTTACCATAAAAGAAAGGCACCACCTCCACGTGAAGTAAGGACGGACGGAATTTGAAGCGACTTTTGTCTAAGGTCCACCTGTATGGAACAAAATGCAAATAGTGATTATACCAAACTGTCGTTTGTTTTAAAAATAAAACATAATTCATACACAAATGAAACTACATGTAGCAAGGTGAATTAAATCAGGCGTGTTTTTTTAAATATCATATCCTACTGTTCCAGTTTTTTTTTGTTTTCCTTTTTTAACCCTGTTTCTTCGTAAAGATTGAAATTGTCACATAATTTCAACAGTGTGTATCTGCACATTTCTTCCGTAGGCTGGCTAAATTATCAACTTCTTAATAGTGACAGTCCTATTTTTATCTATCTTCTTTAACAAAATTAAGATTTCTAATTCTATATTATAAACCAATACATCTAATTTGGTTTGATTTGCTAGATTCAGTATCTAGTTCCTTGTGCGCTTTTCAAGTAGATATTTTCTATATGTGTGCGGTACACCACAAGAAAGTAACAAAATCACTGGAGTGCCCAGTGACAAATATATAAGAATGTGAGTGGGTATTTAAGAGATACTTGTGTGGCACAGCAAAGAAGGTGTGTTTGACGATAGACTGTTGCTGAGAGCAGTTAGAGAAAAGTTAAAGGTACTTGTACCTATTCAACAGGATTTTAACTTGTAGTGATATTTTTTCCATACCTCCTCAGAATTTTCTTTAATACATCAGGAATACATAGCCAGAAGGAAAATAGGTTTTACCGTTTGGTTTTTCAGTTAGGGGATTGTAAACATTTGAGGTATTTACTATAGGTTTCTATGGAAAATACCCAAGTTTTTAAATTTCAAAAGTCCCAGAAAAAAACGTAGTGTTTTTTTCTGGAAATTCCTAGACTTTAAGTCTTAATCTTATTGATTTCATGTAAAAAAAATAATAAGGGTTTTTCCGTTTTGATCATAGACTTCCCTATCATCCCTATAGTAATAACTGTCTGTGTATAGCAGCAGTATAACAAGAGCACATAGAGGGTTCCATAGGTATGCACCAGGTGGCACTGCTGGGATAGGTTCCAAGTACCTTTAAGTGAATGAAGAGAGACAGTACCAAAGACATAGTGGTTAAGTGATCGGGGAATGTTAATGGAAATCCCTTGACCTATTTCTCATAAAACCTGACATGGCTTTTCACTTGATTAATAGTTCTCTTGTGTTATCCCGAAGTATAGACCATCCCATAGAAACATACTCTTTGTACTATGAGTTTTAGAAAATCCTTGAACCATTTTTTCATAGTGACTTGTAGTGCTTGTCACTTTATTAATGTTATCCAGTATAGTAGAATTTTTTTTTTGTATTATAAATTTTAGTGAAACTGGTTTGAATACGATGTTGTCTTCTGGGAATCAAGGATTTGAATTGTTAGAAATTTAGCCCATTTCATGTAGATTAAACCTCTATTCTTCTAAACTATTAATCAAGTAATGAGCCACCAATAAGAATTACAAGTAAGAAACAATGACAAAGAATATACCAATCCTCATCTGTATCCCGCTCGTTGATGCTGGGAAAAATACACAAATTTATGCAAATCACATGCATCACTCGACTTGAAGGGTATTTTTTCCTACAGCAACTATATATTACTTTCATTTATTTTATTCAGGGTATTTCTTTCTATAACTACTTGCCTTACCATTCTTCAAGGTAATATTATTCTATAACTATTTACATATGGTATTTATATCTATTTTGATTTGACTGTTTGTAAGACAAAATATATTAATGTTATGTATTTAAAAAAAGTTGAAAAATTGGAGAAAAGTCAATAAATCCAGGAACTATCCACAAATCTCTATTAATAAACATGTTTCTATACCTTTTAGAACTTTTATTAGCACCAAGTAGATTGAACTTACCCGCGAAGCTCCTTTCGCCAGATGAAGTAAGGGTCGTACATACACTCGAAGAAGTGAAGTGCTTCATTGATGAAGAGTGTCAGATAACTAACGTCTTCTGTGTTCTCGTGAGATAACTGAGGATAAATAGATTTATTTTAATCAAACTTAGGAGAGGAAACTGTATCTTTTATAGAAGTTTTCCTTTTAAATGTGAAGTCGATAGATTCAGGAAGATACAGAAACATGTTCTTTTCTATTATACAAACCATAGACATTATATTATTTTATGTATCTTTATGTACAAATTCAATGTAACAAATTCACTCTACTATAGAATAGGAACACCGTTATAGAAATTGGAAAGTATATAAGATTTCTCGAAGATAAGTTTACAGAACCTTTGATTATGTAAACCTCGTTCACGGTATCTAAGAACAGTTTGATTCAGAATTTCGAATCCCATGGTTTTATAAACTGGCGACATTAAAAAGTTGTGGAGTCTAGTTTCATTTTCTCTTTTTTTTTAACTAAAGAAGCTGATCCGGTACATTTAATAAGCTGAATCGGAATCCTGATAGATTTTAATCATAGAGTACTTACTACAGGTTTTATATATTAAAATATTCAATGAAAATCATTGCCTACAATCTTATACCTTGGAGAGGACGACTGTTGCTATGGTTACAATGTGTGAAACGTATTCGCAGGAGGCTACAAGGGCGATGTTGTCAAGGTTTCTGAAAAAGAAGAGAAAAACATTTAGTTTGGCTTTTTTGATGAGAAGAATGTCCGTCACCTGAAAACCCATACAATACATCATAATAACGATAACAGTATATGTTGTAACATTTTAATCCTCATATATTTGAAATAATGTGTTTTGAAAATCGATTTAAGACCTTTTTAAGACCAATTCAAGACCAAGATTCTAAACAATTAAAACCTATCGACTGTACGCAAAGAAAAATTGCAGAATATATCATACGAATTGAATTTCAAGTAAATGTACTCATTTCAAATTAGGATTTAGAATTTTCATGTTTACTTAATTTCAGCTTCTCAAAACATTCAATTTAAGACCTTGGTAAGACCTCTACCAACCAAACTTGTCAAATTTATCACCTTTTTATGGCCTTAAATTTGGGAAAAATCAATTTAAAGACCTTTTGATTTGAGACCTGTGTGGGAACACTGAAAAAACAATTTACAGAGATGCCACTCACACCTGATGGAAAAGTAGGAAACATATTTCCTACTTTTTTCTAGAAGCAACTAGGATGGAAATTACCTTAGAGATCTGACACTGTAGTTGTATTTCATTAGCTTGAAACTAACACAGAAATACTCTAAAAAGGATATTTTAGCGATGTAGGAAAATACAGTTGTGCAGTCAAAAATTACCAAAAAGTAGGAAATCCTACAAAGGTAGGGAAAATGCCATCTCTGAATTTACCTGCAGATGACGATGAGGCACTGAGTGAGTCGCGAGGCGTAGGTGAGTACGTTGGTGCTGAGGTTGGTGCGGCACGCCTCGCTGCACGCGTACAGCTGTTTGGAGATGACCTGGAGGAGACCCTCGGGGAGAGCCGTCAGGTGAGGGCCCTCCGCCGTAAACCTGAAAATAAACAAGAAGCAAAATAGCTACAAAGTTTCGCTCATGCATGAGTGATGGTCGTCCCTCAGTAAACTGAAGGCCATCCTAAAACCAGAAGGCTATATCTAATATGGGTTATAGGTGCTGACCACCACCACCACCACTCCTGCTGTCAAACACAGCTCAGGGAGGGGTTTAAGAAAGGGCTACCTCTAGGTCCCTGCATGTACTGACATGCACCTAGTACTGAGTGGCCTATCACTCACCCACCTATAACTGCCCACCTGCAGGTGACAGTGGAGGTCCTAATGTGAAGGGCTGAGGGCTGTTTGGCTTAGGTAGTGGTAATGTAACCCACTTCTGGCTTCTCACACTGCCTGATTCTAACAACCATTGTAGGACAATGCCCTTCAACTGCTGAACATGAGATTGTGTAACTGGTCATTGAGAACAAAGAGAATTAAATGGCTAAAGACATGACTGATTGAGGGAGTCCCCACCATTAGCTACAATACTATATAGATATAAATAGGGACTCCCAAAAAAGGTTGAGACGAATTCTGTCTTCCGTGATCATATCTATGAGATGAAGGTGACAGGGTGGGAAAACAGCAGGGGATCAAAACCTGCAAATCATTTTTGCTGTACTTCATCCCTTAGTGAACCCAGCACCAACCGTGAATTGAACCCAAAGAACCACTTGGTCAGTGCTGGGCCCTCCTGTCTTCGCCTTATATGATCAGTAGAGGCTACTGGGGGCCTATTCTCCTCCGGAACCCCCACAGGGTTTTTGTTAAGGATGTTAAGCAGGGGTGGACATAACCAGGGGCCCGATGCCCTTAAAAAGCAGGTTTAGCCCCTAGATTTTCTGGACTAGGGGCCTGACTGGCCCCTAGAGAATCATGAATAACAAAGACAGGTGTATGTGAGAGCCCCTAGATGTAGGTTAGGGCCCCTAGATTTGGAAAGCTAGGGGCCCGACTGGCCCCTGGATTTCTAAACTTATGTCCACCACTGTTAGTGTTAGGTCTAGGAAGTTTTTGCATTCCGGTATCCCGACCTACCTTCAATTTTTGCTCCGACCCTGACAAAATTTTAGACTTTTTCGCAATAAGTATAACCATTTTGTAAAACACAAGTGGCTTCGCCAGGATTCGAATCCACAACCTTTGGTTTTGGAGGTGAGGGTCTTAACCACTACACCATGCACATGGATGATGAGGCTGGAACTAAGAAATGGGGTCATGACCCAATTCGCTGGTTCCCTTGGTCCCCACATTAAAGTGTTTACAAATCCGTAGTACAGATGGACAGGCTGGTCCCCTATGGCACCGCTGGTTACTGGTGGGACACAGTGTGTAGTAACAGGTCTGCATGTGCCGTCGAAGCAACAAAGATTTAGAACAAGTAGGGTAATCATAGAAGTGTTGGCAGTTTTTAACTAAAAGACATTAAGAAATTATAACAAGAAGCAAATGACTATCAAAGTTCCAATCGTTGGAACGATCCATGTTCGCCCTTAACATAACAATGGACATTTCATTGAATTTGAGAGGTAATTGAACGAAATGTCAATATATCTAATATATGTAATCTATAGCAATGGTCGTCCCTCAATAAACTGAAGGCCTTCCTACAACCTGAAGGCTATATGGTCTATGAGTAGTGATCACCACCACCACTCCTGCTGTCACACACAACTCAGGGAGGGACTTAGGAAAGGGGCTCCCCCAGACCCACCCAGACCTGCCCACCTGCAGGTGGCAGTGGAGGTCCTAATGTGGAGGGGTGAGGGTTGATTGGCTCAAGTACTGGTTATGTAACCCACTCCTGGCTTCTCAAACTGCACCCTCCCCCACCCCCACTCCTTGAACTGAGTTCAAGGAGTGGGGGTGGGGGAGGGTGCAGGGGAGAGGCCTGCCCACTCAATAACACTTGATGCACACTAATTGTCCTTGCTTACAAATGCATGCCGGTGGACAAAGGCCTGTAGTTACTTGTATTTAAGATTGTGTAACCGGGCAATCAGATCAAAGCCCAAATACCTACAAAAGACATGACTGATTGAGTGAGCCCTTCCCATAAGCTACAATACTAAAAACTATAATTGAGGGCTCACAAAAATGAATATAAAAAAATATATTAAAAAAAATATATTAAAAAAAAAAACGACCTACCTACCCTACATCTTTGGACTGGTGTTACCGCAACACAACCATTTTTTTCCTTGGCCTTATGCAGGTAACTTATTAGACCAAAAAAAAATGTGTTCAGGTTTCCTGACCGACCCTGTTAATTTGCCCCTACCCTAAAATTAGTTTTTATTGAATCAAAGAAAATAGTTGTTAAAGTCATTAAAATTTGATGAACCTGAGGAAATTAACATTAAATCTCCTATATACAGGGTTGCCACTGACCAGCGACGTCAAAATTCCCTGACATTTCCCTGACTTTTCCCTGACCAATTCCATTTTTCCCTGACTATTTAGATAAGAAAATCCTTTCATCAAACAACCTTGAACAATCCCTAGGACAGTTTTGTCCTTCCATTTAAGCTCAAACATTCGAAATACAGTACTTTAATTTTTTCTTGGCAACTCCTCAAGGCAAGGCAATATTGCTGGATCACAACAATGCACCTTAAAATTACAACATGCCTTTCAAGGGGCCACAATTTACAAAATAATGTTTGCTGAAGCAGATTCTTGTGACCTGATGCACAAATTCTAACTTTGTGATTTAAATTTAAGGCTACGACATGTTTGAAAATTCCATTTTTCCCTGACCAGAGTCAGTTTTCCCTGACCTTTTTCAAAATCCCATTTTTCCCTGACCAATTCCAAAATTTCCTGACTTTTCCCTGACCTTGAAAAAAAAAACTTTTCCCTGACTTTTCCCTGACCAGTGGCAACCCTGTATATAGCATATCAAACATGCATTACAGATTTTAAACATAGTTCAAAGGGGTAAATCGAGGAAGTTCTTACTTTTTAACCCCGTCTATCATTACATTGTCCACCAGATTTGGGACTCTTTGCCTAGTGATATTAAAACTCTTGACATTAAACTTGAATTTAAAACACAGATAAATAGGTGGTTACATGAGTTTTTGGAATAAGGATAAGTAGTACAATGCATGCTTAACTTAGCAGTCGTTGATACTAATTGTCTGTATTATGTCTCGATGGTACTCTGTTCTATATTGATATATTCTGTTGTTTGTCTTATTTAAATTATAAGGTGACTTAACTTAGTCCCCTATATCATAATCTGTATTGTATAAACCTATACTTATACTGACACTTAACTTAGCGTCAAATAAGTCCATCTTTATATATATTTCCAATTCAGGAATGCTTAACTTGGCATCCTGATTGTATGTCTCTGTTTACATAATTTAACCACTACTTACATGGAAGATCATCGTTGATGAATGTAGTTTAATAAATAAATAAAAAAATATATAAAAAAAAAAACAGTTAAGAAAAATATTGGAAAAGTAAAAAAATATCCCGACCTACTAACCCTACATTTCTTAGGCATAAAAACTCACCTTTGATGTTTCACAGCCGGTCGATCAGAATGACAGCTGGTCGGCAGAGCTGACTCTAAGGGCCTGGGGAAAACCCTGTCTAGGTCAGGGAAGTTCTTATTGACATTCATGCATGGTCACTCATGCATGACTCTTACTTGATACTATACTGATGATAGAGGGAAACAGATCAGTTTAGAGATAAGGACTGGCCAATCAAATAAGATTTGGTAATCCTGTCCCTTCTGGGATGATAAGCAGGGAATCGCCGTAACTAGGATAGTATTTAGTATGAGACTGCTCACATGTCTTTAGTATCGTGCCTGATAAAGTGTGGATTTTTCTTTTTTCTTTCTTTTTTTTCAAAAAACAAGTATGGATATTTACAAGGCAATGCCGTAAAAGGCATGGAAGTTTATAAAAGCAACTTCATTTTTGTTGGTGATCATGACCACGTGGCTAGGCAATAAATTCAAAATTTATTAATTCTAAAAGATGAAGATTGTTGATAATGATTAAACTAGTTTATTTCATGGAAATTGACCATAAATATTTATTCAAAATATTTCATAATTAGAATTAACAAAGATAACTAATTGATCACCAATATGGCGGCCATCCCATATTGGCCCATATGACGTCACCTGCAAAACGTCTATTGACATATTTCTTTTTCCGTCCCTCTACGGTACTTTATTTCAACATTTCAGAATTATGTGTCGAAGTCCATTATTGCACTGTTCTAAAGGAATATACCTTTTGGGCAGTCAAATAAACAACTTTAGATATATTTTGAGGCGTATGTCAGAACGATCAAAAAAACATACGGAAATGATTTTCTAGATTTTTTTTATATCTTAAGTCAGTGATAAGAAAACCAAATTTCTAAGCTTTGAGAAAATACAAAGAAGAAAACTTTACTTTTTTGTTTTGCCTAACCGGATCATGATCTAATATTCAGTAACTCACCCTCCTCCATTGAGATGTTCGAATTCTACATCAATGAATTCTGAATACAGCCTGAGGAACTTGTCGAGGTAGGCTTTAAAGAGATCCACATCTCCCTGAAACACAGACACAATAGATGTAATACATGTTTTCTGGTTTCATAAATGATTAACAATAGATACATCGTAACCCAGTCTTGTCTAGTCTCTAGATCTTGATCTAGACTATACCTCTTGTGTGGTCTTTATCAGATATTATTATATCAGGGCTTGGCAAATTTATAGGCAAACTCTGTAGCAAGACATTCTTAGACCTTAAATGTTTTGGTTACAAAAGTGTTTGTTTAATTGACAGCAAAGATTCATTAAAAATGATGATGTCATGTTTCATACACAAAAACAACTGATAGATCCACATGTATCATACACGCAAACAAATTGAATTTTACACAAGGACGGTCATCTTTGAATTTGCATCAGAACAATCATTGTCCACATGATTTCAATCTCTCACTGATATGGTCCCTCAGCTCACGGGATATACATACGATGGATGAGTTGGTATATGACACATAGATCTAGAATAATAAATCAATAGACATAGATATTAATCTTGAAATCGTAGCTGATTTATGTGTCACCCCTCCACAAGCTTAGAAAAAGAGCAAAATTGTCTTTACAGTAGTGACAAGTCAACAGGAGAAAAGTACTGCAATATCAAGGCTAACGTTATATTCTAAAATTATAAGACATAACATTATCCTGGTTCGGTCTGTCTATCTTGAGTAGTCTACCTGCTGTTTACTTATCTAAAACTGATTTAACGTTACGGTTAGTGCAAGTGAACTAGAGTTGTTTTGTTGAAGAAACTGCAGGGGCTGTAGAAAAAGGAAAGCCGGAGTAAGGGGAGGGGGATAAGGTGGCGGGAAGGGGGTTGTTTTGGGGGTGTGGCCGCCCCCATCACACCCTCCCCACACCAGGAAGCAACTTTTCACCCTGCTCTAACTGAGCAAAACAAACGCAGCGTCCGTGAAGAAACCTCAATTTAATTACTCATTAAAACTACAGTTTTCTCTCACCTTCTGCATGTACAACATCCAGGCCTGATAGAGGTCTTCCGGGGAGTTGGTGCTTGTGGTGGAAGGTGCTTTTTGTGACTCATCCATTTTACAGGAGCTGTTTTGACCAAGTTAGCGCCTGTCACCGATGGATTTTGCCGCAGATCGCGGTGGCACGGCCGGGAAATCACCTAACACGCAACTGCATCTCTCTCCCCAGATACTATCAAGCCAGGAAGACACTGTCTCAACGTAGATAGCACTGTTATAGCTGGAATGTATGAGAAATTCCACAGTTTTCTAGCTCGGGCAGCGCTCGCCTGCCCGTCTCTCGTCAACATAGCAGTTCCGCACCAAATGCACTCAGATTTGCAGACGATTTTTTTCCTTTTTTGCTGCTTATAAAATTACCTTACACCTCTTACGAATAGCTTCTATTTCTGTACAATATTTTTCTTAGTGTATTATCGATATTTATGCAATAAATTTTATTTTAGCAAAAATGTCCGGGTAAAACCAGCGAAGTCTCAAAATTATATTGAAACAAGGAGGAAACACGCCGAGATCCAGCGAACGCTGTAACTTGTTCCCGCGCGAATCGCTTAGTCTTCAAATAACCAGCGTTCGTCAAAATCCGCAGTTTTGCAGTTAGCGTAAACAAAGTGAAACCAAAACACACATAGCTCGTTTGAAGATATCCCTTTGATGCATTGGTATTGCCTCAGCAATGGACAAAAGGTAAGATGCTCTCTGAAGGCTTATCAATGCAGAGAATACTTTATTTTGTCCCATTTCACAAAACGCAGTGAGCGATAAAATATGCTTTCCCTTGCCCATTCTGCTACGAGATCTATCTCCGCGCCAGGAATATAGTCCGTGAGAATAGAAACTTTCGGTAAAAGGTGTCGAGGCGGCAGAGTGTCCCTTGCCTTGGCCGCTCGAGGGCCAATCGCCCACTTTCTATAGACCCAGGGTATGCAGACTCAGGGTACACTACTGATTTCAGCCAATCAGAAGCAAGGAGAGGCTAACGGGCGTTAAGGTCCCAGCACTGACCAAAAGTAGTTCTCAGAGAATTAACTTACCAAAGGATTATTGAGGAATTTGATGACATAAAATGAATTATTTTATATTGTCTAGGCCTAGTCTAAATAAAAGTTGAAAATTCTTTCACTCAACCCTCGTAACGTCACGTAGGGGGCGCTGCGTTCTCGCGAGATCCGCCATCTTGAACTGGGTAGTCCGGTTCAAGATGTGTAAAGTTTCAGATCCAATTATGATAATTCTAGACGAGGTAAAATTCTACTTTTTGGTGTATGTCTTAGTCATATCATAATGTATGACCTCGCAAATTGAATAAGGTATGACATGTGTATAGATATCTCAACTCCCAATGTAAACAAACCGTAAAAGTTACGAAAAAGTACCCAGTTCAAGATGGCGGACGGACGTAACGTTGGTTACGGCACGTCAATTTAAAAGAATTTTTGTAGAGCGAGTAGTGTTACTATATTGTTACTATATTCTATATGAGTATTGTACCCAGGGTATGGAGGGGGTAGTGTACCCAGGGTATGGAGGGGGTAGTGTACCCAGGGTATGGAGCCGGTATGGAGGGGGTATCGTGTACCCAGGGTATGGAGGGGGTAGCGTACCCAGGGTATGGAGGGGGTAACGTACCCAGGGTATGGAGAGGGTAGCACACCCAGGGTATGGAGGGGGTAGCGCACCCAGGGTATGGAGCTCCAGAATGGAGGCAGGTGGAGCCCTTGGGGAGCTGCCTTGAAGTGCTATACCCTGGATCTTCACAGACCATACCCTGGGTCTAAAGTTGCAATTTATCTAGACCCAGGGTCTTTGTTAATTATACCCTGGGTCTCCTTATAAATATTGAGACCTATCCCCTTATTCTCACCTTACCTTAATTGTCTGTGTGTTATTATGCAAACAAACTGCATACCCCTTCCATACCCTGGGTATGCTACCCCTCCCTCTACCCCATCAATACCCTGGGTACACTTTACCCCTGCATACCCGGGGTACACTGCCCCCTGCATACCCTGGGTACACTATACCCCTGCATACTCTGGGTACACTACCCCCTGCATACCCTGGGTACACTATACCCCTTCCAGTGTTCGAAATTAAGGATTTATTCAGTGCACACGCCGGGTGCACAGCCGTATAAAAGTTTGCACCCGGGAATTTTATCATGTGTACACTAGTATATTAAGGTATTTAGCCTGTCAGAAAAGTATGCACACACTGGGTGCAAACCTCTCAAAAAGCATGCACCCTGAAGTCAAATTGTGCACACCGGGTGCAGGGTGCGCCCTTAATTTCGAACACTGCCTTCATACCCTGGGTACACTACCCCCTCCATACCCTGGGTACACCATACCCCTTTCATACCTAGGGTATTCTAATACCCCTTTCATACTATAGTATACTAGCCCTCTACCCAATTGCTCTTCTAATACCATCTCCATACCCTAGGTCTGCAACTACCATACCCTGGGTCCTCATCAAACCCTGGAACTATAATATGGTAATTGAGTGTGTATGAAAATAACAAAAGGAAATACAGGTTTCTGGCTGCCTGTAAAGAAGACCCTGGGTATGCATACCCGGGGTATACAGAAAGTGGCCAAATGGCCCTTGAGCGCCTTGGCCTAGGCTAGAAAAGTAACGTTTGTACTGTAGGAACGTTACTGCAAGTAACGTACGTAATGTTAGTTACCACTATTACAGTGCCACGCCAGCCCTCACACTATCACACCTCTGATTACTAAGCCTCTCGGTAGATCTCATAGTAGACTAGTGTAGCCCGCCCCCAGCCCCGGGCTACGTTACTGGGGGAAAAGACCCAGGTGACCACTGGGATTGGCGGTTGTTGACAAATGACCAGACAATGCAACTTTTAGGTTAAATAAAGTTTATTTAGATAACTCATGTGTTACAATAATACTTCAAGTAAATGAACAAACCAATTACAAAATGGTTTACGTATCATATATCTGACAATATTTCCAGAATAAAGTTCTGAACCAGAATATAAAATACTACTACTAGGTTACAGAGTATAAAGTTTAGAAAATACCCTTTGACAAAAGGGCAAATACCTTTTAATAAAAGGCCAAATACCAAGTCTGCTTTAGGGAAAACTGTCAACTTCTAAATACTTGTGGAGCAAAACATTAACTCAAAGCCAAAGCTAAGAAGTTAATAAAACTCATCTAGTCCTAAAAAGAACTAGGTATGACTTTCCCAGTTTAAAAAGACATGGGCAAAACAGGCCACCACAAATAAAGTAAGCCTAAATGTAGGCTAGGCCTAAAGCTTCACTCCCCATGATCAAGTCATCAAACCTTCCAAAGTTTTACAAACCAACCAGGGTTACCTTCTCAGGTCAAAACCCTATACCAGCCAACCAGGCTATAACACCACAGTGAGACAAAACCAGTCTGAAACTCTGCCCCTCAGTGTCCCCTATATGTAACCAGAGCACAGACCCGGTAGAGAGCACCCTGCTCTGATTAACCAAAAGTCGGACGGTAGTCAAAAGTCGAACACTTTTAGTATATTTTTCATAAAATATGAAAAAAATAATTTCTTTTTTGATTTCACTCTGGGAATTGATTATCAATGTGTTTTGTGATCATGTTATAATCATAAAAGCTTAAGATTTTGATTTTAGACATTCATTATACTTTGCACATGGTATCCTCTATTTTGTCATGTAAAATACCCATTTTTTCAGTGTTTCACATTTTCAATATTTTTCATCTTGAAAAAAAATTAGGTATTCCTTAAACCTTTGGTTAAAGATAGGCCACATTCAAACTGAACCTATTATGCATTAACATAATTTCCCCTAACTTGTTTTAAGTCATATAGGATTTTTAAAAAAAATCATTTTTCAAAAAATTGCTTTTGATTATATAAAAATATTAAAAGTATGTAACTATGTGTCCCACTTTTGACACATGTGTCCGACTTTTGACACAAAAAGCTTTGGAACATTCAAATGGCCTGTGTGTAAAAAAAATGATCAAGAACATTCTTTTTTGGTATTTTCCCCAATATCTCAATACAAAAAACTTGACAAATTTTACAAATTTAAACTATTGTATCAAAAGTGTCAGACTTATACCACTTCTCCCCTAATTCCAGGGCTCGACAAATCGGGTGTCCGGACGCCCGGGACAACCAAAAATTGGTGCTGGGCAACCAGATATGAGGGGTTAGTTGCCCGGCGGACAACCACGTCTTAAAATGGATTTTCAAAAATATTTTGGGGTGGTTTCCTCTCCAAAACCTGTTCATGAGGATTATTGTTTTGAAAGTATGTTTGACCAATATATTTAATATCTAAAAAAAATCCTGGGCTACCACAATATAGGTCCGGGCAACCACGAAGAATCAGCCAGTTGCCCGCTGGACAGCCACCATTAGAAACTATTTGTCGAGCCCTGAATTCTCTTTGTTCTCAATGGCCGGTTACACAATATCATGCTCAGCTGTTGAAGGGCATTGTCCTACAATGGTTGTTAGAGTCAGGCAGTATGAGAAGGCAGAAGTGGGTTACATAATCACTACCTGAGCCAATCAACCCTCACTCCTCCACATAGGACCTCCACTGTCACCTGCAGGTGGGCAGGTCTAGGTGGGTGAGTGATAGGTCACTCAGTACTGGGTGCGTGGCAGTACTGGTAGTAGCAGCCCCTTTCCTAAACCCCTCCCTGAGTTGTGTGCGACAGCAGGAGTGGTAGTGGTGGTCAGTACTCATCAGTGTCTGAAATTAAGGGTGCACCCTGCACCCGGGGTGCATGATTTTGCAGCAGGGTGCATGATTTTTTATACTGTGCACCCGGCAGATGCACACATTTTTGGTGGAATAAATAGCCTTATATCACTAAGGGTGCACTGAAAGACTCCCGGGTGCACACATTTCAAAGCTTTGCAGCCGGCGAGTGCACAGATTTAAACCTTAATTTCGGACACTGCTCATACACGGTCATAGCCCATATAGCCTTCTGGTTGTCGGAAGGCCTTCAGTTTATTGAGGGACAACTATCACTCATGCATGAGTGAAACTTTGTAGCTCTTTTGCTTCTTGTTTACTAACCTACATAAAACCTATTGCTAATTTGTGCATTTTATAATTTTAGGGTCGTCCCAGTTACGCTGGTCAAGAATGTCAAGAATGAAGGAGCCAAGTCGGCCGCATCTGTGGCCTCGGGAAAGACAAACATTGTGGTAGAAAAAACAGCTGGAAATGTCAATATTTTAAGACTTGTCAAGAATCCAGGGATGGAAGTCCCTCCTATTCCCAGTCCCTCCCAAAAGGGCAAAGTACCGGGCAAAGTGATACTTTTTCCAAAAGATGCCCCGGTCAGACCTATTAAGTCAGCGACTAAAGTTGTGACTAAACCATCAACAGCTGTTCCCATTCCAACACCACCAAAGAGGAAGAAGTTGAATGAAACAGAAACTTTGTCGAAACCGGACTCCAATGATGTCTCAACGGAACCGGCAATTTGCAAAATTTCTAATGTGATCGGCAATGCATCTGTTCCGGAAGGGGAAAGCAGCATGGCACGCCCTAGACTACAAACTTTAACTCCACCCACAAATATAGAAGTTTCGAAAACACAGAAGATGGTGACAGTGAAAGTTGTGTCACCAGCAGGCTCTGTTCTTGGTGGAAACGCTCAACTCATGGCCACTCTGGAGCAAGTTCATCCACAAAACAAGGCACATTCAACTGACCAATCTCAAGGCAATGTGGAGAATGCTAAGGGAGTGTTCATGTTAAAGTTGGTCCAGCAACCTGATACTACAACTTCCATTCAGGGCAACCGACAATCGCCAGAGAAGCAAAGTAAAAATGATTTAGGACCAACAAAACAGCCACAAGGGTCATCTGAAATAAGCACTCTTGTGAAAACACAACCTGAAAGGGGAAAGACTGATAACGCTCAAAAAAAGTCAACCGCAAACGTGCCTTCAACCTCTGTCCCCTTGAGCACACGAAAGCGAAGCCGGCCGAGTGATGATGACATTCAAGAATTGCCTACAGTCAGTATATTTTCACTGGATAATTTGTTTCCATGCATACGAATACTTTCATAAATTGGACGTATGAAAAGCAGCTATCTATAGACGTTTTACATATCATAAGAACGGATTTTTAATTCTCTTTCAAATGATATCCAGGATGCATAGTCCTTTGCCATATTATTGGTCAAATGTCGTAAATAGTAGGTACCACAATAGAGGCCGATTTTCCTCTGAACCTTTTCCCTTCTTCTCTCTTTAGATTTTAGGATACTTCTATGCAATATATATATACACATATTTGGTATCAAATTAAATCTCTGTTTCCCTGCATTTTCAAAATTTTATTTCCATGAACAGACACACTGATTAAGTGCATGTTTTTCAAGTAGGTATGAAGTAATTAGTAACTTAGTAAAAATTCCAGATAAGCTCCATTTCAATGCCAATTTTGAAGGATTTCTGTAAGATAATCATTGGCAAGTTTGGTGCCAAATTGAAGCTTAAATGGTAAGCTATATGGCCCAAATTCTCCCATATCTGTATATATTATGGCAAAAATGCGCCAAAGGATGTTTTGGGGGCAAAAAAAGCCAATTTCTGGCAAAATTTCCACTTTTTTACCCCTTTTTTTTTTAAATTAGAGGTACTTAAATCTAATGAATATTTACATGTTTGGTATCAAATGAAAGCTTATCCCAAGGGCTAGCTTACTATGTAAGTGTCATATTTCTATTCCCTATGGCGAAATTGCGCAAAGCAAAAAACCTCCTTTTTGGGCTTAATTTTTTTTTTATTCAGAAAAAAATTAACACAAAAAAAATATGTCTTCAATTTTCTCCATTCAGTTATTTTTGTATGTCATTTGATCTGCTTTAATTTTATCTTCTTTCAAATAAAGTCTAAACCCATTTTGAAAAAATTAGCTGTGGCACCTATAAATAGCCAAATTGGCAGTAGTCATAATTGGCCTACTGGAATACAGCCATCTATTCAATTCTTACTTTTCAGGCCGTTACACCCCGGACCTTTATTCATTGGTCACAGGAAGAAAAGGACTTCATCGCAAAGTATGTGAAGGACCACGGTGGATATGAAAGCGTGCAGTGGAAAGATTGTGGCCTGCAGATCAAAAAAGTAATGGACATAGATAGATCAGGTGAAGAATAAAGAATTTAACTTCTTTGTTTATTATTTGTAAGCCAGTTTGCTTCAGGCCAAAAGTGGCTCCGTGAGAATTTTCTGTAAAATCCCTAAATTAAACCATTCATAAATGTAAGCACTTAATGTTCAAGAAATGTTAATGTTAAAGGTACTTGGGCGTGTTCAACCTGATTTTTATCGACCAGTCAAATTTCTTAGATAATTTATTTGATCAAAGCTTATATCTATAGGAGTAAATTGAAACTGAAATTTTGATCTTTTACCGTTTGTGAAAGAAGTTACAGCCTAATTAAGAAAATTGCCTTTACCATTGGTTTTTATGGGAAAAATGGGTTTTTGTAAAATCACACAAAAACTACCAGTGCAATTCCCATCAAACTCAGTGTACAACAAGAATATGCAATTATACAAATTTTAGAAAAAAAAAGAAGAACATTTACCGTTTGTGAGATTAGTTATAGTGAATAAACCTAAAAATGGGGGTATTTGAGCACTATTTGCTTGGATAATACTAGGAAACATTACTTGATTCAAAGAAAAAATGTGTGCATTGTATTTTTTCAAGTGTCAACATACTTAAGATAGCATTGAAGTTGGCTTAAAATCAGATTTTTTTTCTAGTTCTTAATACACCTCCCAGGTGGCGCCCTGAACGCACCCCATTACCTTTAAAGAATGTATGAACAATTAATGCCAGCTATAAAATCAAATATTTGATGTTTTTATCAAATTGAATATAACACATGTTTAACTTTTTGAACACGATTGCAAAAATTATCCTCGTAGTATGGTGTTAACAGCTGATGAATCCTAGACATTTTAAGAAAAGATTTGACGTCTGTACCATAATAATTTACTTTTTTCCTCAACTTTCCAGCTAGCGCATGCCGACATGTCTACCTGCGGGAGGTTAAACGTAAAATTGTTCATCTTCACAAGAAAAGTCCCACAAAAATCACCGGTCAGCCGGCTGAAGCCGACTTCGAGTTTACGGTTGAAGACGAAGTGCAAACATCATCCAAAGTCACAGTAGAAGTACAAACAGATATTACCATTGGGCCTTGGTAAGAGAATAGTCCTACAAACAGGGTTCCCACGCAGGTCTTAAAAGGTCTTAAATTGATTTTCTCAAATTTAAGGCCTTAAAAGGGTCTTAAATTTGACAGTTTTGAAGCTAGAGGTCTTAAAAAGGTCTTAAATTGAATCTTTTGAGAAGTTAAAATGAAGTAACCATTAAAATTCTAAATCCCATTTTCAAAGGAGTGCACTTACTTGAAATTTAAATCATATGATATATTCTGAAATTGTTCTTTGCATGCGGTCGATAGGTCTTAATTTGTCCAAATCTTGGTCTTAGATTGGTCTTAAAAAGGTCTTAAATTTATTTTCAAAAATGCGTGGGAACCCTGTACAAAATATAATACTGCAACTCTCTGCTTATGATTAATTCAAATGCTAAGATCCTATACGTTATTTGATTTCTTAAATGCGAGAGAAAACACCCTAAGCTCTATAAATAATCTAATTCCCTGTAAGTTGTAGACGTTGTCTGGGAGGAGTATTAGTGGTTATGTAGGCCGCACACAAAATAGTGTTCAGGTAACAAACATACTCTAATTCAAAGTCTCTATCCTGTCTTTCGTATAATATGAAGTAACAACAAACTCAAGAATCATTTCACTTAGGCCAAGGGAAAAAATATAGTTGCGTCCCGGTAACTCGACCTACCCTGATTTTTGGCCTGACCCTAATGTTTTTATAGACTTTTTAGTGACAATTATTATAGTTCTGTAAAATAATACGGAAATTTGGACATTTTGCCACTCCAGTCCATTAACAAATGTTGCAAAATAAAAAAAAGTCCTGACCTATCTACCCTACATCTTTGGGCGGATATTACCAGAACACAACAATTATTTTCCCTTGGCCTAATATCGCGGTGTCTCTAGTTTATGTTGAGTCATATTAAAAGATACTTAAACTTGCCATTTCTTGACATATTCGTGTGTTTCGTTAAATCGATATTCACTTAAATTATTCGCCTTTCAGGGACCACTTTGCCTTCGCCTGCCTCAAAAGAGTTGGGCCCCCAGAAGAATCTGTCGACAAACCAACAGAGGAACTTACGCTACAGAGTCTCCTAGTAAGCCGGTTATAAATTCTTGGCTAGTAAAGAGAGATCAGATATAAATATTTATGAGTTTTTATAATATTTACATGTTGTAACAATTGGTCTACGAATGTGGTGGATGCTCCACAACGTATGATTATATTGATAACTGGTGAATTAGTGAAGTCGGTCCAGTATTGAAGTCGGCCCTGTAGAGTAGTGAAGTCGGCGCTGGTGTGAAGTTGGCCCATAGGTTAATTCAACCCTGTATTGAAGTCTGCCATTTTCCCAAAGTATCACAAAATGTCGATGGAGGGACTGTACTGGGCAAAAAGAGGGAGGGGGTCAGTATGAGGGGTTAAGCCGCCGTCATATACGTTATTTAATCAGGAATAGGATTGTCTAGTAATCTATCGGGCTTAAGTACTCACTTATTATACAGAACTGAAACGCACTTTGTGGTTGTTAAATACCTATTGATATTTTCCTTCAATTTGATACAAACACAATTTTATGTGTGCAGTGTATAGCTACCAATTTTATCTATTTTATTTTTATTCTTATCTTTAATATTTAGCTACAGTCGGAATATATTATTATTTTGCTTTACCTTTAGATAAGCATTAGATACAATTTCAAGTCATCTTTTTAGGCTTTAATGTGCATAAGGAACGCGCATCAGATTGTTATACGAAGCGCCATCTTCGAGTGACACCTAAGAGAATAAGTCCTATTTGATTACATTATCTGTTTCAGCGGGGAGATCCAGCCCCCAGCCCTCGAGCCCATCTCCAGGCCAGTCAGAAAACCTCCGTTCATACGCCGAGCACTTCGAACAAACCGCAAAGCAGCAGTGCCACACAAGAAACAAGTATTCCGTCTGCTAGTGGTAGTGCAACTCATCCCACCACTGGGAGTGGCTATGATGGGGATTTAAGCACAGACAGTTTATTCGCAGATCCTGCAGTTTCAGCGAATAGTTTGTCCGCTGTGCCCAGCCTTGGCGATTCGCTGAACACAAGCCAGCAGGAAGGCGAGGGAGATCATGTGTACAGTAAAGAAACTCCGAAAAAAAATAAACCGAAGTCCACAGTCAGTGACAATGGGGAGACGCTCGAAGGAGACCTGCCATCGAACATCGCGAAAATTAGCAACCCTGAGCTGTTAGCCGCGCTTAAGCGAATAGGTAAAAAACCGAGCGAAGCTGAACTCTCTGTCATAAACCTACTCAAACTGAAAGTCCTCATAGAGACAAAGTCTGTGAATGCTATTGCCAAAGGAATCCTGACCGTTCCTGATCTGACCAATGCTGTATTCAACCTGCTTTTGCGCCACGAGATGGAGAAAGTCAATCGGTTCTTCGGTCGGAGATACAACTTCGAATCGATACTGAGCCTGAAGTCGTATGATGACTTGAAGACTTTGTCGATGGGATCAGTGGCTGCTGAGATGGTTACGCAGTTCCCGTACTTATCGAAAATGGTCATGAGCTTCATGTTGCCACCAGAGAAGCGGTTTGACCTTGAGGCGCAGGAAGCGCTTTCTCCGCGACTGGGGATGATCTACGCCATCATGGGGATTACGCGCTACAAGCAGCTCAGTCGGGTCCAGCGATTCCTTACGATGCACCTGGTGGACCAGATCTGCGACAAACATGTACGAGACACCTTCAGGGTACCAACCACTCAGGGAAAACAGGGAAAATGGCCAAAAAAAATCCCTGACAGGGAAAACACAGGAAATTTGGAAATTTTGCCAAAACACAGGGAAAACACAGGGAATTTCATTTGGCCAGGTTCTGAAATTTCTGATTCTCAAGATATTAGGGATTTAACATTTTGTTGTTGGGTTGTCAAAAAAATTTCTGCACGCATAGGCTTTTAAATTAAAAAAACTTGCTGGATAAGACAAAGGGAAAAATTGTCGCGGGACAGAGAAATCTCAGGGAAAACACAGGGAATTTGAAAATGGACTTTCGGTTGGTACCCTGACCTTCTTAAAGCACATTAACCTTAGGCGCGTACCATTTAGTACATACGCATATTTTTTTAAATCTCAGAGACCCCCCCCCCCCCTTAGGCAAAAATACGCATTGAATATGTACTAGAACGTACGCACATTTTAACAAATTTCGTACCCCCCCCCCCCCCCCCACTTGATGCGTACATACTTAATGGAAGGCCCCTTATTCATTGTCCCCTGATTTTAATCCGTGTTCCTCCTATGATATAAAGACTACTTCGAAAGTAAAGCTTACAAATTGTCATACAATTTTGAAAAATGATTTCTTGTTTCAATTTTCAATGTGTTTTAATGCATGCTTAAAGTTGGAATATTCATATATGGTAACATTCCTAAGGTCCTTCTATGGGGCCGTCCATAAAAGACGTCATGCTATTTTTAACAATTTTTTACGCCCCCACCCCCCTCGGTTTGTCATGTTTTCTCTGTAAGAATGTATAGGAAACTGGACCCTCCCCCTCCCTCCCCCCCCAGAATGACGTAATTTATTGACGACCCCCATACTGTAGGGCGTATATGGGTGATCACTGTTCCGAGAGCTGTAGAGTTTTTTTTTCTCTCTAGAGATTGTATTTTTTTAATGTATGTTTTCCCTCTATAGATCATATTATGCTCTATATGATGCTCCATATCTAAAAAGAATAACTTGATTAATTCTTATCGTTTCAGTTGTACCACAAGTTGAACAGTCTCGGGGTCATGCTGTGTTACGACAAGTCCAACCGGTTAGCGCGCGACATGGGAAAACCCCTTGGTAACACCTGCATCGACTAACCAAGCTATATCAACTGACTGAACTGCACCAACAGTGTTCCTATTCCATTGCAAGTTCTCATCTATGATTCTGTAGCAAATAAAGATGGATAATGGTGAACATCCAACAGTTGCGCCCTCTATGAGAGTCTGCGCAAACTGTTACAGCATGTGTGTTTCGCCATTTTCTTGACATCATTGGCAGTTTGAATATTTTTATGAAAACTATTGAAAGAGACGAACTACTTTTCGCAGACTTTCGTAAGGGGCACCACCATAAACAATGTCAGGAAAATAACACAGGCAAAGGTCCAACCTACACCATATCTTTGTGAAGCTATATTGTTGTTCTCATCTCAAAAGATCTGGTATCTGGATTTAGACCACATTCTATGTTGCTCATCAGTTGTTAGTTATTTCTTGAGTGAAATAAATATATTACTAAGATTCTTGTTATGATGATTTTTAGTACCTGGGCTTATTTTCGTAACTGATTTCAGTGATTAGGTTAATCAGGTGAAATTTGATTAGTGTCTTGCAGTGAGTGATTCTGTCTGTCACTGAAAGAAGAGATGCCATTTCAAAATAACATTGAAGAGAGATTGTTAGACGTATTTATTTCGAGTGACAGACAATACATTAAAGTGAGACACTAATAAAAATTCACCTGATGAGGCTAATCACTGAAATCACTAGTGAAATTATAGTCCCTGTTAAAAATGCCACTTTTGTATATTGTCACAAACTCCACAATTTTCTGTTTTGAAAAGTGGAAGGATTTAGGAATCTCTTCTTGAATTTATTAGCATGTTATGATATTTACACATATAAGCTTTTTTGTCCATCGGTTATGTAATAAATGAATTAAAAAGAAAAAAAACAGTTATGCAATAAATTTGAAGAATTCTTGATTCTTTAGAACTATGACGAACCTTTTGCAGTAGAGCACATTGCATGCTGTCTTATAAGGGTCTGTTGATATGGCGTACATCAGACGATAGATCATATTTCTCTATCTTATGATACTTGGTACATTGTTATTCCTTAAAGTTTCGATATCTTAGAGTTGAAAAACTTATTTTTCGCTTTTATTTTTTGAACATGATTATCTAGCTAACAAATGCATGTAAAGATCTGACATTTTCACAGAATGTAGATCTGGTTCATTTAGAGGAACCGTCTCACATTTCTGATTTAGGTCCTAGTTATAAATTTATATTTAAACAACAGGCAACTTTCTGTGATTTTAAATAAGAACTAGGACCTAAATCGAAATTTTGAGACACGGTTCCCCCTGAATGAATGTTATCTATATGCTGTAGAAATTTCAGGTCGTTACATACAGGAGATTATCTTGTTTTAAAAAAAGTTTTTTTCTTCTAATTCTTTGAAGCGTCAAGCGGGCATGTATATATGCACATTCTAATATTTATGATTTATATGGATATATATGTGAATCCAAGGGTTATTCATTCACTATAAGACCCATCATTATGTCACGAACTTCTTAAACATTTTGAAAGGGAGTCTCGCAAATTAGCCTCTGAGAGGTATTGTCTATCCTTAATAAAAAGTTTATAACATCAGATGCCGGAATGTTATAAGAGACTATAATTAAAATGCACCTGATCATTCTACCTCTTACGAAAATATGGCCTCGATATGTTCAAATTAGAATACATTGTGAATATATTACATTCGATGCAGACATTAATGTGGGGGAAAAAAGAGCAAGTTTGGAATCTGCTCCTACACCACTATGTTTCCAGTCAACATTACCTTGGCTGATCAAAAGACGATTAAAGGGAGCTAAAAGCAATGTTGGGTCAAAATTTTGCAAATTCTATAAACTATTGGAATATATTCTATGGCCACACACTAGGCCTGTGGTAAAATATAGACAGTAAATAAAGTCTTGAACTACATCAAAATACAATCCAAATTGCTTTGTTTACCAACATTACTGTCTTTAGGCATAAATAACAAGAGTATTAATGCAATTCAACTAAAGTTATAGTTAGTTATCATGATTTATACTGTACCAATGACAAAAGTTAGACTCTTTGAATGTATTTTCATAGTTATTTGAGTTTGCAAAACGTCATATTTTGACACACCATTGCTTTTGGCTCCCTTTAGACACTAAGTTCCAACAAGGGGCGCAACCAAGGTCGATGGGGGGGGGGGGGGGCCCCCCCCTCCCCCCCCCCCCCCACACACACACCTTGTAATTGGTGGTCCTCTAAACTACAAAAAAAGAGGTCAGAATGATGCGTATGTGGGCACAAATTATACGCCCCATTTTATTATCTAGCCTTTATGCTGACCCCTCCATTTTGTAAATCCTATATCTGCCCCTATAACAAGCCCCAAAACATCAACACAAGCCTGAAGTAAATCACGATAAAGAGATCTTAAGTTTCAATATGGTACACTGTGAGCTGAAATCAGAAACTTATTTTGTTAGGTTGTCTTGGAAACAGTCAATGGTTGTCCCCCCTAATGAGGTAATATGAATATATGTTCATGTACCTCAGACATCTTATACCTTCTTTCTGAAGGTGTTCTTTGTATAGGTCGTGGTTGAATACCATCATTTATTCTTTTCTAAATTTGGCTTCTTCCTGCCTCTTTCTTTCTTTCGTTTGAGCGATGGAAAATTATTATTGTGTCCAAGTGCTTAAACGAAGCTCAAAACATGTAAACTGACATAATGTGTATGTTCTCAATATTAATCAAAATAGGCCTAGGCCTATGTTTAAAGGCTGGCTCTCCTTAAAGTTCCGGTTAAAAATCATGCAAGTTCCGGTCTTCCTGATTGGCTGAAACAGGACCCTTATATGACGTATACTCAGCGGTATGGGAGAACATAACTGCATGGATTTCACCATAACCCAATTTCGGAATTTCCTTGAGGAGCTGCAGGAGAGGCATTCGGTCAGGATTCCGTTCTGATGAGAATATTTCCTAATATATAGATTTATCTTTCCGGAACAAATCCTTTTACAATATACTTGGAGTTTGATCATTTGTTCATCCGAAATTATTGATACTTAAAAGACGCCCATCCTTTGAAAATACATAAAATTCTCAATAGGATAAAGGATAACATTTCACCTCTTGCAGTCCTTATTATTCATGCAATAGCGCCTTATTTGTGATGGGTGTCTTCCTGAACAATATTCAGCTTGGAGATGTTGGCTGTTAGAATATAGTTATTGTAATATGAAATCAGAGGACTAGATTGAAAAAAAATATCATTTATTTCACACTCAGAACTATTTCCAAGAGAATCCACCTATTGGAGTCAATCCATCAGTCTTAACCCAATAACATACACCTGAGTTTTGGCATCTAGGCTTACTCCAATGTACAACGGCCTATGCTTTATAATTTATCAGTTATATACCAGCACCTGGATTACTCTAAAGGACTTCAATTTACTACGATTAGAAGATGAAGATGTTTTGGATTATTGCCGTCTTACCAACTCTTATCAGTTCTCGCGAGTTTACTGAGTACAAAGAGTGTTGCCCATGTAAGTACAAAATTATATTCTAATGATAAATTGTTTCTTTTGTAGTAAATGGAATGTTTCGGGTTAATATGATTAAAGTTAGTAGTTAATATAAGTAGGTTAAGTGGACCAACAAGATGATAATGGAACAATAACGGATATAGGATTTGAAAAGGGGGATCTCTGTTGAAAACATTTTTATTCATAACTTTTGGGCCGAATTTTAAATACATATCAGTTCATCTGTTCGTGAGTGTACTAAGAAGATACATTCATTTTACCTTTTATAAAAATTTTTTTTTTTTTTTTTAAGATTGTTTCTCGCGGCAACAGAAGTGGATACGGGTGAGCCCAGCCTGGAACATGACCGTTGATGATCAGTACATTACTGACTTCACCTCTCCGGTCAGGTAAGAATACCTTCTCCACTGTGGATTATAGCATTAACTATTGCAATATTCTTTTCTTTATTGCATTTGAATATCATACAACACTTCTGCTTGACAGTATGTTGCCGTTCTTCCAGTGATTGCCAGTCTCACAATTATAATTTTTTTTCACTAATTATACAAGTTATTATATAAGATGCATTTAGAATCAAACCGTGTAACTATAAAAGAATGGAGTAGTGATAGGAGTTGGAAAACGTTGAATAGTAAGTACTATTCGCACATAGGTAGCGTGATGAAAGGTGAAAGGAATGAGGAGATGATGTGATTACATTGTTTTGTCTACAAGTTACTTTGTTTTAGATCTTATCTTAAGTTTTGAGTAAAGTTTTCTTTATTTGTTTTCGTCTTTGAAGAGGGCTGAAATGGGGTAGGAGTTATTGAACACCCAGGGACAGAATGAGAACTTTCAGACAGAGGAAGGGAGCACTAATGCTAAAAACTTCGCACCTAAAGGGTTTTGGGCTTATTTTATGGAAATTGATGATAAAAAAGAGGTGTCTGATGGTGTCATATGGTAAGATCCGCCACTGATAACTCATTAAAAATCAGCTTGCAATGTGTGGTGGTAACACTTCTAGGAATTGATCAGTGGCCTTTTGAAATGGGGAGGGGTCAGCATAATAGAATAAGTACTAAAATTGTTGCCATTCCCACTCAGGTGCATTTTCCTCTAGTTAAGCAGTCCAATAAACGCGTGGGGGGGGGGGGGGGGGGGGTGTGTGCACGAGTTCCTTGATCCCCCCCCCCCCTCAAGGATCCGCCCCTGGTAATCAATTATTAAGAGTTCCCCCCCAATAGTACCAACAACGTTTTATTCTTTATCAGGATTGCGGCCCCTATGCCCTCCCCATTGTCCTGCCCTGTCAGAAACAGGTGAATAAAAGATTTATTATTGCCTCGAAGGGCAATAATGTCTGGTTGAGAATCTAATGCCAATTTTTGTGTGTCTGTAAATATTTTCATTTGTGTGTGTGTAATTGATATAGATATAAATCTAGTACAGAATGCAGGCGCACTCAACGATTATTATTCCCCTACTTTGCACACACCTAAATCCCTTGACAGTATGTGCAAACCAGGGCAATAAAAATTACTTTGTCCCCCCTTGGTCTGTACTATGTATTTATAGTCCACTCTGACTTTGTAATTTTATTCTAGTGTGACCCCTGGTGATTTCGTGGTAACAAGTTTGCAATTCAGAGACCTTGAGTACTGGATCATCTACGGTGGAGTCCCTATACAGATTATGTACAGAGATATTGCCCTGACAGACACCATACTTCAAGAGCAATATATTGAGGTTAGTAAATCTGTAGTGACTGATATGGACTAATATAGGCTTGAATGATTTTTATGGAAAAACAATGTTTGCTCCCTCAATACATCTTAATATATCATCATCTCATTATATCATAAGTATATGATTTAACTTTACCACCATACTGGAAGAACATGTATCACCACTCATGAAGTCGTTACTGAACATTATTATTCTAAAAAAAATAGATATTTTCACCATAGTGTCAGGCACAGGTAGCACGTGGATATTTGTATGTGTGTCCATTTGAATTAAGCTTAAATAGATAAATTGATATGAACTTTAATTTGTTATTTTCTACAGCATGAATTAATGAGATTAAGAGACCTACATTTCTTCCATAGAATTTAAGGAACCCTCTGGTCCCCGACCTTTTGACCCTTCTGACCTTCAGATTGACCTCCTGACCCCCAAGGACGTAGGTGGGGTCACCACTCAGGGAGGGTCATACCACGAAGGGTCACTGACCCTTTTCAAGCAGGCTGCGACGTGGATGACGTTATTCGCTGTGTCCTTCCTGGATATGACGTCAGGCGTCTTTACCTACGTCACACAGACAGATGGCCATATAAAGGTATGAAAGTTATGGCGTTTCTTCAATTTATTCATAGGCAGGTACGGATCCAGTAATTTCAAAGAGGAGGGGGGGGGTGCCCTTATGTAAAATTTTGAGGCGCAGCATCTATGGTGACGAATTTTACATTAAAAAAATCAAGGTTAAGCAAAAATTAGGGGGGGGGGGGGCGCCTCATACAAACACCAACCCATCCGTATCCTCCCGAGTGTATTCGCCCAATTCAGCCATAGCTGCCGGAAAGAAAGCAATTTGGAAAAAAAGAGTAATTGTTCCATATTTTTCAAGGAGAACACTTGCGTGAGTAGACCAATTAAAGATACAAAAGCAATGTACTAGGAGAAAAAGTAGGCCTACTCTCAATTTAACAAGCCCGTTATATTTGAATTTGGATTGAACTTCCGCGTGTCAAAATCGTCCTCTTTTTAAAAGGTTTTCAAGGGTAACGATGACGTAGAGACGAGCCTCGTTTCCAGTTTCACGTCCAGCGTCTCGACAACCCACATCCGGGTACACCCGCTGGGGGCGGAGGACGCCGACGGTGACGTCACACGAGCCTTCGTCAGAGTCAGTGCAATTGTATGTTCCATGGGTAAGTCGCCTGGTATACACCTTTTTCACGATTCTGCGCAGTGGACCCTCCCACAAAAGGCATTGTAGACCTACTCAATACATGAACCCCCCCCCCCCCCCATACCCCCTTTTTTCTTCTTCTTGTATTTATCTATTTTATTTTTTTGAGGGGGGAGGGGCAAATTCAGATTTTTTAATGTAAAATTCTTGAAATAGGGCGGCTTTCCGTTAACGTACCCACACCTTTTCAAAAAGCTGCATGATGCATCCGCCACTGAGCATGGTTCTATTACCCAGCTCATATGTTCAACCGAGACTACTGGCGGGAAGCCACACAAATGCCAAAGATATATAGTACTCTCAGAAAAGTATACATCTAATTTGTATAGACTTGAGAGGACCATTCATGTTATTGAATCGACATGTTCTTTTGTCAAGTTCCCTTTGATTTTTTCAAATGTCTATTTTAACTATTTCTATCATACATTTTTCCTATAAATACATATCTGGTTCTGGATAATTTCTTGAATGTTTACTTAATATATGATTCTGTATTGTGATTACCCATTAAGTAAGTATCTGGCGCCAACCCGAAATCGAAACTGATGTGACGCGGCTTGATAAGGCTAAACCTATGGCATCCACGCGTCACCCTCATAACCCCTCATATTTGAAATCTATTACTTGGTTATTAACATGAAAAATCCCTTTGTTTACGATTGTTATTTCAACTATTAAGTATCCAAAAGTTCCTTGACTATTTGAATACTCCATGAGAAGAAGTGTCGTTGAAAACGAAGTGGACGCGGCTGGACAGTGCTAAACCTACGGCGACGCCGCGTCTATCTGATTTCAAAATTTCGGAAATCGCGAAAATTGAGAATGTGAAGTTATCTATTCAACCACACTTCTAGGTTCTGAATATACACCGGGAGATTGAGATATGACCATAAACAAGTTGATTATTTAGTCATGTCCATAAAAATAGGTTTGTCATGCTTCTTACCAGATTCAATTATTTCAAAGTTTGGACCCGAATTTCGAGTATAAAACATACGACGCCATAGTGTCCACTTAGAATTTGAGATTTGCGAAGCTGTGACATAATTAGATGGGCAACTTCTTTACAATTTCAAGTTATTGGTCACAACTTTTCAGGTGCCGCGAAAAACTTTAAACATTCCCTGTCAAAGCATTTACTTTCCGCAAATGTCGGTAAGAGCTATGAGTAGTGCCATGCTGTATGATACTGCCGATTTAAAAAAATGTCACTAGGAAAATGATTTAGAAAGACTTTTACACTCAGTATAATAGTACAATATTACATACTATTAGGGAATACGTGACATGGTAGAATAGCATGAACAATGTATGATAAGAAAACATTATTCTCAATATCCTTACAGACCCCTGTGGACAGAAACCCTTACCCTGTGACGTTAGTGAGTGGTCGGGGTGGACAGAGTGCGTGTATAAGATACAAGGATTATTCTAAAAACCACTGTCATCATTTTTATATGAAAACCTTTTCAATGAGATCACATTTTGAATCCTTTATTCTAAAATGTATCCTTATAGATCCCTGTGGACAGAAGCCCTTACCCTGTGATGTTAGTGAGTGGTCTGGGTGGACAGAGTGCGTGTGTCAGGGGTTTGAAGGGTGCCACCAGCGACGTACGCGCAGTGTACGCAGACACAATGCGTGCGGAGGTACCCCGTGCCCCTATCTCACTTATATTCAACCGTGTGTTCCAGTGGAGCGTAAGTATAACTTGTATAATTATACAATGCTGATCAATATTGCGCATATACTTGAGATTCTTTTTATTACGTGCAGATATTTATACGTAAAGATAATAGTTACCAAGGTTGCTTTATAATGCTTGTACTTATTAGACTGTTCCATTTATATAGCCAATTGCAATAATGCCTGTTTTGACTCTTAATTCTCTCCAGATAGAAATCAACGTTCATTCGCGCCGCCTTTAGCACATAACCTACAATTTGTATGTTTATCAAATCCTACAAAGCTAGTTCTTTTCTCTATAACCGACCATGTGGGTACATGCATGCATGCATGCATGTATGGATGGATGGATGGATGGATGAACGGACGGATGGATGAACGGATGAATGAATGGATGAATGATGGATGGGTGTATGTATGTATGTATGTATGCATGCATGCATGCATGCATGCATGCATGCATGCATTTATGTATGTATGTATGTATGTATGTACGTATGTATGTATGTATGTATGTATGTATGTATGTGTGTGTGTGTGTGTATGTATGTATGTATGTATGTATGTATGTATGTATAATATACATGTACGTATGCATGTATAAATATTATGTATGTACATGTACACTATCAAGCCCTAAAAATAACTAACTGTGTGTGTTCATCACGTCCTACATAACAGTTTCTATTCTCTCTCCCCAGCCGTGTGGGTGAGAGCCCTGCAGTACCTAGGGGGTCTGGGTGGTATCCTCCTGCTGGTTGGGTTTGTCATGGCCATCATCCTCAGACAGGTCATCTTGGAGAGACGCCGTAAAGCCTTCAGAAAAACCCGCCTGACCCGCGAGCATGAAAGACAAGAGGCAGCACAAGTGGCAGGTATGAGCTTTTTTTTGTTGTTTAAATTCATTTTATTTATACTGGTTGGGTCATCGGACATATATGTCCGGTTTTCATCGCCTCCCAGTAGGCATTGGTACATTCTGGGTTATTTTAATGTCAAAAAACATGATACTAGTTATGTGCATTTGGCCATGTTCAGTGGCGGATCCAGGGGGAGGGGGGGGGGGCAAATGGGGCAAATGGGGCAAATGGGGCAATTGCCACCCCTAGACCCAGGGGGCAAATATTTGGCATCTTAAAATTAGAAGATCTGTGTAAATCGTTCTTTTTTTAAGTTTTCATTTTTATAAGGGGGGTCAGGGTTTGCCCCCCTACAGCACTGGCTCTGGATCTGCCCCTTCTTGTTATCTTTAAGTAACGATAACTTTGATTGACAACTGTTCTGCAGTCAGAACCACATGTTATTCAAATATTTTGGACATGTGCAGGAATCAATGTCGTCTCCACGATATCATGTATGTGAGTCTAGTACATCTAATATATGTTTTTATAACTGCTAACTATGATAGCTGACACTAGTGAATACTGACATTTATTTTGAGTATGGATGTACCTTCAATCACTAATAACTGCAAGACATAAGGGATTATCAAGATACCAGGATAATCTTACATAGTGTGGCATGCATGATCTGCATGCTCAAGGAAAGAGAAGTTCATAGATTAAACTATGGTTGTTTCCTTTATAGAACTGGAGTGTTTCATAATTTTCAAATTCTGCGAAGATTATCATACACAACTAAAAAATAACTAAGTTCTTAGTATGTCGAGAAGAGCTTCTGGTGACGTGCCTGCATGGTTGGCTGACGCGAAAAATGTTTCTCCTATAAACTGAAAAACAGCGCAATTAGTTCAAATTACCTGATAAAGAAAGAATCATATATATATATATATATATATATATATATATATATATATAAGAGGGCAACTTTCTGTGATTTTTTTTCAACTTTTTCTAGATTTAAAGAAATGAGAACTAGGACCTAAATTGATAATTTGAGACACGGTTCCCCTGAGCGAATGTTTTTTGTATGCAGTGAAAATTTCAGGTCGTTAGATACAGTAGTAAGGGAGATACTCTTGTTTGTTTGTTTTTTCAAAAATTATTTTTTTTGTAATTCCTTGAATAGTCGAGCGGGCATGTACATGCACATTCTAATATGATTTATATAGATATGTATATAGGTGAATCCAAGGGTTATTTATTCATTGTAAGAACCATCATTATGTCACGAACTTCTATACATTTTGAAAAGGAGTCTCGCAAAAATAGCCTCTTGGAGGTATTATCTATTCTTAATAAAGCGTTTAACATCAGAAGAAAGAATCATATATATATATATATATATATATATAATTGTTCAGTATGCCATTAATTGCAGTTTTCTTGTTAAGGGCCATACCCACTAAACGACTTCACTAGCGGAGGGCGCCGGGCGACTGGGAAACTGTAATATCAGAACATTTTGATATTTTCCCACCAATTTGCCTTTCAATTTTCCCAGCGATCCTATTGCCCACTGCCTTTCACCCAGAATCCGCACCATACCCACGGGGAGTCCCCAAGTGATCTTGAGATGCTTGGCGACTTTACCGGTGATTTGCCTAGTCACCCGTCACTGGTCAGATTGCTTAGTGGGTATAGGACTTTAGCCTTTTAACTCTAAATTGCAGAGCTAAGACTGGCAGAAGACATGAGTAAAGGGAACGACCTGAGTGCCTTTGAGGAGAAGGAGATTGTTCCTGTGACCAGGCCAGGCCTCTTTGTCTACAGCAAGGCTCACCAGAACCAGAACCAAGCCTCAACTCAACAGGTATAGTAGAATAATGTTATTGGGGATGCAAAAACTGTTTTAAATCAACCAGGATGTCATATTGACCGAAGCCGTTAGGACAAGGGCGAAGCAACGCCCTAAAAAGGCAATAATAAAATAATTTCCTCTCACAGGAATTGAAAATAAATTTCAGACTGCTCCCTCAAAGCCTGATTTTCTACAAAATTAGTGCAAATTGATCTGCAGGTGCTCAAGGTACCATAAATCAGCTCTCCTTGGTAGGGAGAATAAACAAGATTCCGGACCACACCACCTGGTGTGGAATTCAGCCTTTTTTGATCGAGACAATGTAAATAGGTGATATCAAATACCTATAACGTTTTAGCTACAAAAGGTTAGAGAATGCTGTAACCATTGTCCTATAGTGCAGAACTCGATCTTTTTATTGATATATAAACCACAATTGTGAATGCACGTCTTGCATTTTAAAACATTTTTCAACATCAAAAGTTTTTATCTAATTCCAGCCAATGGGAATGTAACTCAGCTGGTCAGGTAGATTTCTCAGTACCCCACTGGTCAGTGTCGCAGTACCCCCACCACAATCGACCACCTGGAATTGTTTGTCCAATCTCCAGTGGTGCGTGCCGGCTGACTGG
Organism: Lepidonotus clava; assembly: GCA_936440205.1. Taxonomy (NCBI): domain Eukaryota; kingdom Metazoa; phylum Annelida; class Polychaeta; order Phyllodocida; family Polynoidae; genus Lepidonotus; species Lepidonotus clava. The sequence goes on from OW387149.1 coordinate 12,277,736, forward strand.
GGTCTGGTAAAGACTCTATTAATTATCCTGCGTTCTACATTTTACTCCAGGTTCCTGCTGGAGAAGAGACCCTTCAGATGGCAGGGCCCTCAGCGGAGGAGAACGCTGAAGGTCTTCGTCAAGCAAAGTTAGACGGAATGTTCACTGGTAGTTTGGTAGCACAGGAGGCTGCGGCAAACACTGATAAAGAAAGGAACGACGAGGAAGATGGAGGAGCCTTTGATGAATTTGATTTCGATGAAGGCGTTGAGTTTGGGGTGGATTTCTAAGTGAAGTTCTCCGAATTGATATAGGTTGATCTTTAATGCAAGGCAATTGCAGCAGGGTGCCCACGCTTTTAAATTTAAGGCCTTTTTACAACCTACTTAAGACTTATGTTTGGCAAATTTAAGACCAATTTGCCACAGATTAAGAAAAATTTGATCACATGAGGTTTGATATAACGACAATCGCCAAAACGTGGCAATTTTACTCATACCATCATTTGAATTTAATTTCCTAATCAGACCCAATTTAAGACCTTTTTATGACCTCCAGCAAGAAAAATGTTAAATTTAAGACCTTTTTCAGGCCTTAATTTTGGGAAACTCAATTTAAGACCTTTTAAGACTAACGTGGGCACCTGTAAAGTTTCTGAAAGATAAACCTTTCTTACAATGGAGTAGTTCAGAATGAATTTTACTGGAACTTTGACTTCATTTGAAATACCGTATTTAATGAGCTTTTCAGGCAATCACTCTACGAGTTTGTTTGTCGAGCGTCTCAATGAAGATAGCTAAATAGAAATTACTTTTCTTTTCATGGTCATACAGATAGTATCTGCAGAAACTTTGGTGTTTTCTTTCGTCTAAAGAAAACCATTGGTCTAGACTATTAGTGACATGTTTAATATGAAAGAAAAACGATTTGAAATGTACACAGTGTGTGTGATGATAAACAATCTAGTTACCCTTTTAGCCTGTTTGTATAAAAGGCTGGGCAGTGCAATAATTTTCAATGTACACTTAAAGCTATATTCCACTATGCGTTGCAGAGAATTTAAGTTGGCTCTAGGTAGGAAAAGCAATACGCTTGCATTTCAGATACCAACAAGTTGGTCTCTGAATGCAAGTATCCCATAGAAAAGCACATAGAATTGTGCTCGCGTTCCTACTTGTGTTGCCCCAGTGCAAGTATCAATGGTATCAAATTCCATATTCCACTATGCATTCTTAGAAATTGCTCGCATTTCCTTGCGTTCCATTCAATGAATGCAGGTGAAATGTCCAACAAAAGTGAAATGACACAGTGTGGAAAATGGCCTTTAACCTTTCTATCTTATAACACCTGACACTTCATTAAAAAAAAGTTTGTATTGACATCCTAGTACTTTAGTTTTCGATGCAAGAGCATTATTGATATGCCGATAAATCGATAAGAATTCAGGTATTTGTAGAAAGCATTTCGTGAAAAATGAATGTCTAACATTTTACATCCTTTCAGAATATTTGAGAAGCAATATAAATTATTAAAATCATGCCAATAACCCGTTTGATACTACCGCATGTTTAGTATGATATTTTTCACTTGCCGTCACTTTATGGACAGCATATTTCACCTTATCATTCGAGTAGCCTTTTATATACTGTGGACGTATATATTTTCGCGTATATATATGTGCGAAATGCGCGAAAATATGTACAACGCGAAAACAAATACGTTTACAGTATATACACTTTAGTGTAATGTGTGCCGGCATAAATCAATTCCGAATAAATAACAATGAAACCATATATGTTAATTTACATGATTTATTTTGTGTACATCCTTTCAATTTGTACTTATGATTCTTTTTTGTTCTGGTACAGATATGTCTATAGTCAACTCAGACTTAGTAACAAAACTTTATCATCTCCTCTTGACATTACATCTGGCAGGAAACGAGTACTCATTCTGATTGGTCCAAAAATAAAACTGGAATGTAACACATTCAGTTAAAGTACCTACGATCCTAAAATACACAGGGCTCTGGACACAAAATACATCTCACAAAATCAGGCTTTTTTTTGTCATTTAGCCCAGGTTATATATGTATGGAATGTACAAAAGCTGAATATGTTATGAATAAGACCATTTTACTGCCATCCAAACTGGCGTGCACCCAACAAATCAGAGTAAAAGAGAAGCAAATGACTATAAAAATAGAGAATAAATCATTAACTCATATCAAGTTGGCAGTGCATGGTCATGCAAAGCACACAGTAAAGCTGTGGATAACCCAGACACAAATAGATTTGGCAAATTATCAAATATGAAATTGAAACAATTTTCCCATGAAAGTAGACATAAAATACTAGTTTTCTAAAACCAATTATCTTGAAATCTTTTAGAAACCCTTGTCATGCATAGACTACATACATACATGCTTCCACAATTAGTAACCCATCTACCCTTAAGGCTCAAAATAAACTGGAACATTCTTCTTAACAGGTAAGGTTCACTACAATCTCAGGGGGTGTCTTCATACAAATCAGAGTAGTTTGAAATTTAATTTTTACCCCTGCAGAAGTCACCAGACTCCTAGAACCATTTTGGGAGAATCATAACCAAATATACCTGGTGGATTCTTAGTATTCAAAAAAGCTGAATTTTTACAAAGAATATTTATCTAACTCTGCTCACAAAGAGAAAATTGCAGTTATTCAATATGGCTGCCATGCACTTATAATCGTAAATGCTTTTCACTGACAGAGAACTACAGAAAAGGACCTTTTTGTGAAACAAATATCTTCACAAATTAAACTAAAGCATCATGTCAGAGCTCCAGATTCACAACATACCATTTTCTGAATTAACAACATTTTCACTCTTACAAACAACTGATTAACAAAGCTACAATGGTTTTGTATTTGACTTGAAAAATTAAACAAGCACATTGGTTATTGCATTACAGATCTGGTGACACATACAAACTAACCACTTTGGGAACTTGGAATTTTGATTTTGCAATGGAAGAAAGGGAAGAAAAATGTTGAAATGGTTGGATATTATTAAATCTTTGATAATTCTGTAACATTCTATAAACAGCAAATCTGCAAGATGTTGAACATGAATTGCATTTCAACAACACTATAACACAAGACCAACCAATTGTAGGCACTCAATGGTTTATAGGTGCAGAACCAAGCATGCATTAATCTTTAAACCCTGGACACTTTGGATGATCTCTTAGTTCTGAAGCATACAGCATATTAATGGTAGAAAGTCATATACACATGCTTCTGTATTATGCCATGCACCTTCACAGGTATTCAGGTTTGTACAACTATACTGTCAGAGACCTTGCATGTATAGATATATTGAAACTAGAAGCTGCAGTATGTTCCTATGTGATCATTTGCTTGGTTGGTTAGAACACGGCCAGTCAACTGTGACCATACCATGATCATTACCGATGTATTTTTGAAATAGCCCGTTGCACCATAGGACACTTTGTCGCTATGGCCACAATGGTAAATCCAAATTTACTCAATCCAGACCTACAATGCATAATAGGTTTTCCCCTGGCTTTCCAGTCTCAATATTTCACTATATACATACAGGGCCTCTACTATCCATTTTATTAAGATCAAAGAGATGAAAAATTCATGTTGGATTGGGATGCACACTTGCTCGCGACACATCACAGAAGTGTAGGTAACGAGGAAAACAGTGAAAAAGACTTGGGAAGGAAAACAGTGGAGGGATTTCAGATTTTATAACATCAGGTTATACATTTAATAGGACCCAAGTAAGGACCTGCATCCTATGGGAAAGACACATGCAAGCACACAACAGGTTTGACCAAGTTGCAAGCCTAAGCCCAATACCCACTAAGGTCGTCTGCGACCCAGCGATTGTGTTTTTGAGAAATCACCTGCTATATGTGTTCGCGAAACGAACTTGATCTAAATAACCTCAAAAATTGGCTGATTATTAGCACAAATTCTACTCATACTCAGCTGATTCATGTGCTGATTGAATCTGGATCTAGTATGTGGGTATGAGGCTTTAGATGAGTCCATCTAAGTACTAAAGCATCATAGAAGGGATGTTGATAGAGGACCCTTTCCTAGATATACATTATACTAGAACATGCAACATACACAGCCACATCTCAATCAACTTTGTAACAGACCTTCAGCCATTTTCAACTTGACATATTCCCAAATGCTCCATGTAAAAGACATTTACTTGAGATTAATTGAGATAAGAGTTACACTTCATTTGAACAATCAAAGATAGATGAGATATATATTCTGAGCAATGGATCTATCTAAACATTGTAAGAGGGGGATAGTGGGCAACACATACAGATATTCTCATGGTTCTAATCAAGTGGCACTGTTATGTTGACAGATAATTCACCCATGCATTCCGTCAATATGCTGACTATCTTAATAGTCCTTAATATGTAATTTTATCAATTTTAATGATGATATGATAATGACATGTCAAAGGTTCTTAATCACCTGGTTGTAATATTGTGGTTTCTTATAATTATCATGTACACATATTATTCTCAATCTACAAAACACCGGCAGTTAGGGCAACAAGGTCATATTAAGGTCATTCAAAGGTCAACCAACACCTTTAGGAGTCATTACAATCTTTTATATTTGATTCACACACAAAATATATAACAGTTCATTCATTGACATGCATTGCAATCATTTTTCCCCAAGGAATATTCCTCTGCATGTAAAATAAGACCAAAACAAGGCGAACAACCTTTTAAGGTCATTTCAAGGGCAATTCAAGTAAATACAAGTTCAGGATGCTCACACAAGTCTTGAGGGCTCCTATGAGCTTTTTTCCCTTCCTTAAAATATCTAAGGACTCTAATTATTCAAAATGGTTTACACCTGATCAATTTGTTTGAAATTACTTTTTAACTTGTTTTAGATGTCACCAGTGTATTACTTTGAGCCAAACTTAGGCTCCTTTCAATTGCTAATGCTGAGAAAAATAAATTATATTCTCATACAATAACCTGCAAAAAATATATCCAAAGGAGACCTTTTTTTGTTTAACTTGATATCATAGGTTTTCCAAAGTCAGGAAATTTCATGGAAATGAGGAACCTCTTAGGCAAGATAGGAATAATTATTTATCAAACAAATCTCAAAAGGAGGTTCAGAAATGTGTGGGCACCCTAAGTTCTTTTGCGACAGTTAGTAGACCCAGCTGACGGGCACCCACTGGGGCTCGGTGCTCAGCGTCTCGATTGACTTGCGCATCTGGCTGAAGGTGTTGTCCATGTTGTCGTTGACCAGGATGATATCGAAGAACTGCTTGTACCGTTGCTCCATCTTTCGGCTCTCCTCCAGCGTGCTTCTGAAATCTCTCTCCTGGAAAAATAGCAATTGATATGTTGCAATACTTTTGTGCAACCTTGTACACTTCTTTTTTGTTTTAAAAGATTTATGTTAAGGATTTAATAGATTTTAAGTACTGACTGACCAACTTCTAGTTTTGTTTTACCCTGGAAACAATGGGCGATTCTATTCGCACATCCACGGACGACCACACATCTAAAACAGCACACATCCACGGGCCCACGCGTAATGACTTTGAACCCACGCGCTATGACTTTGAACCCACACGCTATGACTTTGAACCCATGCGCTATGACTTTGAACCCACTCAAATTCTTGGAGGTGTGAAGGTGTCAACAAATCATCGCGCGTGGGCCTAAAAGCATCGCGCATGGGGCTGAAATCATCGTGCATGGGCCTGGGAATCATCGCGCGAGGCTACCCGTGGATGTGTAGGGGCCCACGCGCAATGATGTCCGTCATTACACGTGGGTTCCCCTGGATGTGTAGGTAACCCACGCGCAATGATTCCCGTCATTACGCGTGGGTTCCCGTGGATGTGTAGGGGACCCACGCGCAATGATTTCCGTCGTGTAGATGTGCGAATAGACGGTCCCGGAAACAATACCTATTATATATTTAAAAAAGAGAGATATTCCTAGATAGACGTTATAAGAATCAACGGCCAAAGCTATCAAATTTAGAGGGCCTCCTGTGCAAAAGAGTGTTCCCAGAGCTCATAGAGGTTGAAGTAGAACAACATGTATTGTATCTCAGTCTAGAATTGTTATGTCAAACCGTAGACTTTAGACATTTAAAAGTCCTTAAACTCATGAAAATCTCTCTCATATCATAAGTTATTTTTTATGCATGCATAAGAAACAAACTCATGGTTCATAACATAGGTGTCATCTAATGTTCACAACTTACAACATTATATAAATTTATGTACACATTCAAACAACAGAAGTAAAACTTACTGTGCGCATGCGGTCTGTCTTGCCTCGTTGTCGGGCTAACTCGTGCATGTTCCGCATGATCTCCACAGGTGGCGCTGCTATGAACACGACGTAAGGCATGAACTGTGACGTCTTGATGGCTTTTAACGCCTGTGGATGGTGGGACAGAAGAACAAAGATAAGCAATGAATAGAGCATAACAAACCTCTGTGGAAGAAAAAAGAGAAATCTTAAGGAATTTTCTTTTTATTTAGTGACAGCCATCAAATTTCACTATCAGCTAATCTTTGTCCACTTCTCCATAGCTGACTGGGTGTACTGATTTCTGATCAGCCAATCAAACTACTCCCTCATATGATCAATATACCTTCAGATAATATTTTCATAGCTCCCTTACAGAAGCTCTTACAGCCAAATAAAGGGAGTAGCCTAGGTCACTGAACAAAGGTTTTAAGAGTGATTTAAATTCCATTAGTGTGAATATTTACTATGTCAATGAGGCTCGTTTTCTTCTCAATGAATCATACCAAATTTAGTCGTACGTACACCAATGGGATAAATGTATGACGTAACTAGACAACCCATCTCTGTAGCCTATTTTGCTACTACTCTAACATGTGATCAAGCACATTATACAGCAATTTCCCCAAGGAGCATTCTTTCCCTATGGCAGGTCACACATGTCACACTTGTAAGTGACCCAACCACAGTTAACCACCACAAAAAAAAAGACATCGCACATTGCAAAAAAAGTGCAATCAATCTTCATAATTGGGGCCAATTTGTCAAGGAACGTATGCCTTATCCTGACCACGATCTGGACCACCCACATAATGGCCAAGACAAACAGCTACTGGAACCTGAGTTCAAAGAGGACCTACCATCCCCTCCCCCCACCCTGTTATAGTGGATTACTTCTTGTGGAGTGAAAATGTTCCTTTTCGATGTACTGCAGTTTTCAGAATGTTTTCTCTCCAAAATATATATACTTCACATTAACAAACAATAGGAAAGCGCGAGGAAAGAAAACTGACCTGTGGGTTAAGGTCCAGGATGCACATTTTGCCCTGCTGGATGACCTTGTGTATCGAGTCGTACTTGGTGCCGTAGAAGTGACCGTCAAACTCTCCGTACTCCAAGAAGTTGTTTAACTCAATGTCGCTCTCGAACTCTTCGGGCGTGCTGAACCAGTAATGGTCTCCATCCTTCTCACTGTTCGCCCGCTTTGGTCGCGATGTGTCTGGAAAAATAGTTAAAGTTGGTTGGTTAGTCATTGGTTGATTTTTCTTTTTTTTTTATGTAATTCTATTTAATCAATCTTAAAAGTTTACACTCTGGTCTTCCAGATCTTTATGCTCCAATTATCTGCCAGGCACATATCAAGGGCAGTGACGGTGATCAAATTTAAATCCACAAAAATGTAATTTATTTCCAGACTTTTGTAATACTTATGTGAGAATCCTGTTGGAGAAATACAATATAAACTTACGTGGTATGATGGAACCGAAGCGTTTGGGGTCTGACTTGATAAGGCGGTTTTTGAGGGTACGGCGGCCTACGCCCTGCGCTCCGACCAGCACAAGCGTCTTACGCTGGAACGGGGGCATACGGGCTACCTCCTCGTAGATCATCAAGTCATGACGGTCTAGTTCTGAAAGGGAAAAAGAAAGTTGATATATCGCTGGTTGAATTCTGAGAAATTGAGAAAAGAGTAAGGTTTTTATATTAGCATAGTTTTGAGGTGCAATGCACTTATAACCTTCAGTGATGTAAGTCAGGGTCAAGGGAAAAAATTTCAAACCCAGGAAAAATTGAAAATATCTGTAAATTAAGAAATTAATTTCGAACATCATTATTTGAGGTGATGACGTGACAAAATCTTAAGACTGACAACTTACATCCCAACATCCCAGAATCTTATATGTTTCTTTGTCGATTTTGATTGCGATTCTGAGGATAACCTTTGTTATATTGGGTTCCATAGTGCCCCAGTGTGATTCAGTGACGTACCTGTACTTTGTTTGGATTGGTACATCATCTTCCTTTTCTTCTTCGTCACAATGCCACATAATACTGGAAAACAAAATATTTCAAATAAATTAGATTTTCAAGCTTTATATGGTTAAGCACACAAACATAGTCAAATATCACTTACTTCTGAAAAACAAATGGATGAATAGAGGTCAAGGTAATCAACTTCAATAAGTCTAGATTCTGACATTCATCATTAAGAACATGTCTATCTTTTTATTAATGGGTCATTCCATGTCAATTCAACCAAATTACGGAGGGTCCCACACACTTGGTCTCAAATTTTCTTTAAACTCTTAGAAATATCTTCCTGAACACGATGAGGAAGCATATTTCAAATTTGAACGTGAAATTCATGAAACTTTTGACAATATTTCAATTTTTGTGACCCAAGGTTGGGCCAAATTTTGCAGCAAAATTGGAACCCTTAATTTTGATGCCATCTTTGTGGGCCTATATCTCTGCTGAATATGCAGTTAGAGCCTTGAAATCTTTGGTATCCTTAGTCCTATAGGTACCCTCCAAGAATTTCATCCCAAATTAGTAATACATGTACCACCATTTATAATATCATCACAAATCATATATGGTATACAATGTTGATAAAGTTGACGACTCACATGACTTGTGCGTATAGTCGTACTCCGGCCGGACGAAGGCCTTCCTCTTTTCCTCCAGCGTCTGGGACGGGATCAGTCCAGAAGGTGAATTGTCATCTACCTTCTTTGCCTGAGGGGAAACAAGTTGGCCGATTGAGGGGATTGAAGAGATGGATCATTTGATTAAATGAGAATTTCGCCCGATTGGAATTAACGTAGGCAGCTAAGCCTAAGGAGAGATATTAATGAATAAAATATTTTGATGGTAGGTCAGAAAAAATGACACTATAGTGACAAATTCTCAAATCATTTGATCTTTGAATGTGTGTCAGACACTGACCCTGACAGCACCGGAGAACTTATTGACAGTGTGACGCCTATGTTTTAACATTGAATGGGAATGATTCAGACAGTGACAGTGACTTAGGCCTAGATATATCAGAACTCAGATTTAATATTTTGATGGTAGGTCTGAAAGAATGACACTATAGTGACAATTTCACAAATCTTTTAATGTTTGGATCATAAATAATTGCTTTCGGAGCCGCAATAATACTCTGTGTTAGGCCTCTAGCCGAGTTTAGGCGGTAGATTTCAACGGTATCATTCAATATGCTGGAAAAAAGATATAAACTAACCGTTAAGGCCTGTGCTGGAGTCCTCAATGCGTTTCAATGCGTATATCCGCCACAATTGATGCGTTTAATGTCATCCTGGTTTCCTGAGTTCAATGTATCGATGCAGGCGTGCGGGGAGAGAACCCGGCGAAGGGTTGACGGCGCCATGTTAGGTGTGACAGTGACTCCACGTGTCCGATCCATCCAATGTTTTCCCTTCGATACGAACGCATGGTTCCCGCATGAATTGTCAATGCGTTGTATGCGTTTAAGGGTATCCAGACGTCCAAAATATATATATTGAAAGCATCATATAGCGCGGTAATCCAGGATTCCAGGCGGCGAAAGAGGAGCCTCACGCCAACACGTCCGACCGGGGCACTTGCACCCGGCCGAGTGACAGTGAAGTGGTCTGACCCAGCCTTGTCACCGGGTGGAGGCGACAGAATACCAAGAAAATAGCGCGATGTATTTGCGCGAATTGTCGCGTTATTTCGCAATCATTTAATTTCTGGACACTGAGATACTTATGTATGTATCCAAATCTATCTGTGTATACCAATAAGTAAGGTTAGAACGACCATTTTCGTGGTGAAATAGGCCTGCAAAGTCGATGAATATTCAGAGATTGACCCATATCCCTTCTTCCCCGATCGAAAGCGAGGCTGGTGGGCGTTACTTGACCCGGTTAACACGGCGTCGGGGGACGATCTGATTTCTGGTCTTATTTGCTCAAATATCGATATAAATGATCAAGTTATGGTGTTCTAGGACATTAAACATCATGTAGGCTTAATATCAGACAGGAAATCGATCAATTCTATCGGATTAGATATGTTTTCTGAGGTGAGTACGGCCATCACCTGTCACGTGACGAGCGGGACTGCGGGTTTTGCCAGGTTTTGCACTAGGATTTTGCCAATGGCGCGTCTCACCACGACCATTTTACCGGATATATCGGTAAACAAGAGATGGGTAGCTGGTTCCCTCAATCATAGAAATATAGAGGAACTTGTATGGCAGGTAAGGGGCCACCAGCTTTATGATAATTTTCTGAATGTTCTCGGCGAGACTGAAAAAGCTCACTCAGACTAGTTTATTGCTTGTCGTCGTACGCCCAAGTCCGAGCGCTGTCCTTTAGAGAATTCCGCCTGATACGCTTTGATTTGCTTTCATACTCCTTTGATCCCTTTGGTTTCCAATGGCGAAAAAAAAGACACAGGATTTGATACTAATGTCTATTTGAAGTATACGAAAGGTCAATTTGTTAACGAGAAGTGATACAGCGCTCCTTGGATAAGCTTAGTCAGAAATTCAGCTATGGGTTCGGTAAGGCCTTATACTTATAGACTGATATCTGGGTTCCTACACATTTTTGACTTTTAAAGACCATTTTATGACCGAATCCCCCCCCCCCCCCCCCAAAAAAAAAAAAAGAAGAAGAAAAAAAGAAGAAGACTTATAAACCGCATAGAAAGAAACGTCTGATATAAATATGCAAAAGTGTATTTCCTTGCAGGTGGCACTTTGAATCTCAGGAATAATGGTTATCACATTTTCACTGAAAAAAAACCCAATTAATTTAAGGCCTTTTTAATCTACACAAGCTACGAATATGTGTAATTAAAGGCTCTTTAAGGCCTTAAACTTGAGAAAACCAATTTAAGACCTTTAAGCCCCATACCCACTGGGCGATTTTGACGGCAACTGATGATGGGAAACGGGCAGAATCGGCCGATTCCTATGATCCCCTGTTAGTATAGTGTATTGAAATGTGCAGGATTGATCTGAGTCAGTGCTAAAATCGGCCGATTTTGGGGGTATAATTGGCCAATTTTAACGGCAATCTATCGGCCGACTCAGGGATAATTGTCTAGTGGGTATGGCCCTTAAAAGACCTGCGTGGGAACATTTAGATAATAGAAAAAGAACCAACCTGCCACCAGTTGGCGTCCTCCATGTTGAGAACCTGGAGCACATCACCCTCGTTGAAGGCGAGACCCGCCTCACGACACGGGATGAGGTTGTCCTTCTTAGGGTTGTACGAAAAGTGAGATTTGAGGAAGACCTGGAAACCAACGAAAACAGAGATATTTAGCACACATTTAGTCATGTTTTCCCTTAAAGTTAAAATATTATTATAATATATGAGTTACACCTTTTCATTCTGGAACTGAACAATACAGGCATAGATGCTATGGGTTTGTTGGATAAGGACTTGGTAATCGTGTTTTTTTCCAACACTAACCCAATTTTTCAGCTTTCTTTTTCCAAAGTTTAAAAATGGGCGGTCTCTTTTTAAAAATGTCGTGAAACATCTCTAAAATGTTACTGCCAAAATAAGAAATCAGAAAATCGCTTAATCTATGGAGAAATAAGATTTTTAAAAAAATCCCTAACCGTGACACTTCATATTCTTTTAACAACCTCCCTATATTATGAATTTCATAAAATTACTTACAAGAAATCCCCCAAATCGCTACAAAACTGATCCCAAGATCAATGACCACAATTCAACATCGTCATTCAGGGTACCATCTCAAAATCCATTTCCAACTTCCCTGTGTTTTCCCTGAGTTTTGCCTCTCTCACAGTAATTTTTCCGTGTCATACCAAGCATTTGAAAAGCCTTCACATGCAGGACAAATTTGGACCCAACAACAAGAGGTCAAATCCTTACTATTTTGAGCATCAGGAATTTTGGAACCTGGCCAAATAAAATTCCGTTTTTTCCCTGTGTTTTAGTAAATGGAATTCCCTGTGTTTTGGTAAAATTTGCTAATTCCCTGTGTTTCCATGTCAGGGATTTTTTTTTGCCATTTTCCTTTTTCTCTGTGTGGTAGGTTCCCTGATCATTACTCAGCCTCAATAGTAGGGATAATTCACATAGCGCGTGCCATACCTGTCCGTAAGAGGAGTGGTCGTCGAAGCCGGGCAGGATCTTGAGTGTGATGGAGCCGTGACACTTCTTCATGAGGTCCTGAAGCTGGTCCGGGTCGGTCACCTCCTGCCCGTTGATCTCCTTGATGATGTCCCCAATGTGCAGCAGGCCTGAGGGGATAGGGAAAGGGTTACGTATTACAAGTATGTCACTTACAGAGATGCTACTCAGTACCGAGAAAAAACTGAGCTATTTTACAATAAAGGCTGTATTCCACATACCAAAAGTGTGCTGCCAATTTTAGGCCGATACACTATCGCTACTACCGATAGTGTGTCTGAAGTACTGCCGATAAAATTTACCAACACGTTGGTAAATTTTTCCTGCCAATTTTGTACTGTTTGCCGAAAGTGTGAAATCAGCGGCCAAAAGTGTGAAATTGGCAGCCTAAAGTACGGTTTGCCGGTATGGAATGTTACCATGGAGAGGGTCAGTATTGGCAGCCCGCACTTTCGGCATGCGGAATATGGCCTTAAATATCAAAGGCAGATTTATATAATGAAATTCAAAATGTTTTCGTTGTTTGAATTGAACGTCTGGCGTGCCAGATTTTTATTCAAAAATATGAAAAAATCTAAGAGATCTAGTGCCTCGCACCTCTCCATTGATTCATATATGTAATTCTCAGGTTGATATTAAATGGCGTCTTTTAAGGTTTTACCAGGATAAAAGCATGGAAACTTGAAATTTCTTGAAAACTGGCCACCCTGTTGTAAGGACGGAGAAAATATCAAAATAATTATAACTTTACATTGCTATGTAATATTCAGGTAAATTAAGCCCCCCCACCCCCGAGAAAAAATGGAATGTCCTAAAAACTGGTAACTCTGGACGTAAATTAATATGAATTATTATCTATAACAGGCAGTCCATTTATTATCTACAGACAAAAGAAGGGAGGGGAAAGGTCAATGGTTTCAAACTGGTACATTTCTTATGCGTATGGGTGGGGTGTGTGTGGTCATGCGTACGACAATAGGGCGTTGGAATAGGGGTCTAGAAAGCATGTCAAAATTGCATATGTAATTGATGGAAGGCCCCTAAGGATACTCTAAAAAATCTCCAGTTCAAGCATGTAAAGAAAAAAAAAGTTCGCAAGGAGAATTAACCATAATGCTTCTATGTTTCCATGTCTTTCCAGGTAGGGTGAGCCCCACAAACTTTGTTAGACATTTATCAATCAGCTTATTTTTAGTGTACATGTGATTAGTAATTTGGTTTGGGTGTTAAATCTTAAAACATCTGAGACGAGACAGGAAAATAAAGGTTGCAATTTTGGCACATACGGCAAGGTTTTAAAAACTGTACATGTTACTAAAGTTAGATGCAATAAAAGCAAGTTAAGGGAAATGATGTACAAGGTTTTGCTTGAGCCTTAAGTAACAAGCCTAAGGTTAAGATTAGACAGTTGCCGAGTCTAAGTTAGATTTTTACAGATATGGATTTCAGAAGTTTTAATCATTAGCTTTTGTACGGTGGTCGTAACTTATCACCGCAAAGATTTTTTATTGTGTCCAAAATAGTTCAGTGTGGATTCAAATCAAAAATCTGTTGGGCTTGGAATTAATGAAATTGTCAAGTATGCATTAAAACTAATTTGTTATAAAATTAATTTCCCTTTGTGGTTACGGTCTTGCTAGTGGGGAGTAGATCCTTTCTCAAACAACATGCATTAAAACTAAAGTTCATCATCCCACTGCCTTGAGCCGAAGAATTTTCGCATTCTATTATTGTTAATTATGTATATAAATTAAACATTCCTTATTTTTTAAATTGCAAGAATTATTCTTAATTCCTGCATAAGTTTTTTTAATTCCATCCACATTCAACAGAATGTGGACAGTCACTGCGTTACCTTGACGGTGGACAACTCCCCCTTCGAGAATCCGGGCGATGACAAGATCGCGCTTGTCGTCCATCCGGATGGTTAGTCCCTACGACAACCACACAGATTAGGCACATGCAGACACAACCACAAAAAAAATATAAAAAAATAAAAATAATTAAAAACATCTTTATATACAGTGGCTAGGTCTGCTCTAGAAAGTGGAAAGGAGAGAGGGAAGGCAACAGGCCCAAATAGGTGTTGTATTTAATCCCATATTTTTGTAACTAATATTTGATACTAATCAGTTAGTAATGTTCTAATCAGTATCTCCATGATTAGTAAACCTTACTGTCACAAAACATTGTTACACCAAAAAAGTAAAAAAACCTCTACAAGATTTATTTACAATGATATAACTAATTTTTGTGACAGAATAAATTTATTTTTATGGAGACACTAATCAGAATACACTGATTATTAATCATTTCATAATGATCAGTTACAAAAATATTGGCTGGTTATACGGTCACAAACTAAGATGGTAAACTAGGGTTTCACACTCAGAGATTAGGTTAACCTACAAAAGATATGGTGAATTAAGTGAAACGGCATTTAGAAAATCGAAATGTGTCTTAAAATGTTGTGAAACATGTTCTAAATATCAGATTTTGAAACAGATTTTTTAGGGTGCTGGAGAGAGAAAAAACGGAAAAACTTACATCCCTGTAATAAGGTCAAAGAAAGGTTGTCTTCGTTTTATTGGTAATAGCAAATTTCACTTTCTACAAATGATATTTACTGGTCTTTTTCATAATTTTTTTAATATAAACATTCTCTGAGAGAGACAAAGCCAAAGTTTCCTTCTGGGGAATGGTCAGTAGGGGGAAAATGAAAGGAATAATGAATAAAAGAAAATAAAAAATGGGAAAAACATCAAATAAAACGGTCAGACGACGTTCACACTGCATGTTCCAACTCAGTTAGTCTCAACTAAAAATGAAGGGTCAATGTATTAGTGTGGCTACGCTGTAGAACTGAAACTCAACTGCCGGTGATGGGTTTTATAAGCACTCTCGGGAAGCTGGTACATATAACTGTCAACAAAGTAAGAATATAAATAATTTTTTTTGTCAATATATATACAGTATATATAAATTTAAAAAAAAATCAAATAACTAATTTTGAATCTTCATATCAAATAATCATTTAAAAAGTAATGCCACCCTGCTTAGTACTGTCTATAAGGTGATCTACAGTCACCTAACAGTTACATAATTATGACAATCACAGAATGAAGTGAGAACTTTGAAATCTAGCTTTTATGGTGAGCCATTATATGGAAAATTATTAATTTAAAAAAAGGAAAAAAAACACACTAAAACCCACATTCTTTACAGTAAGGATCTTCTTTGTAGGTCAGGGTATTTTAAGTATTTTAATTGTTGTTTGGAGAGTGTTATGGGCAACCCATCTACTCGGGGAGTGGGACTTTCTGTCTTACAGCGGGCTGGTATGCGTTATCGTGTAGACATACTACGTGCGGTCTAGCTGCAGAAGTGGTTGAATCACGACACTAAATGTCTCCGAGGCTGGACAACTACAGACAAACTGCTACACACTCACACGAAATATCACACAACAGGGCTACCAGGGTCACAAGGGAACAAATTTTGAACTCAAGAATGTCCTTTTTTAAGCCTATTTTGTCTCGAATGGTGCTTATTGCCTAGTGGTATCATTGTCCATGATTATAGTCTATGGTAAATTTAACCTGATTCTCAAAGAAGGGTATGAAAAACTTCATCCCCAAAAAAGCAGTGAAGAAAATTTGTTTTCTTAGTTTGGAATTCAACAAACATTTTCTAAAATTTTCAGCTCTGAAAAAAAATGTAAATGATTAAAACAAAGAAAGAAAAAAACAACAAAAAAAACAGTTACACTTTTGGTTGAATACTATGAGGTATTCCCTGCCTTAGCCTTAGTATTACTGTTGTGTGATAAACATATACACAATAAAGTGTGTGGTTATCAATCTCATAAAGATGTAGACCGTGCGGTCACCTTGTCGCTCAATCATACTGCCCGCCATGATCCGGGCGATGACAAGGTCTCCGCGCTCCCTCTTGACAGTAACTCCCTGCAAGGAACACAGCTCTCAGGTCAGAAAAAGCCAACATAATCACAAAAAACGCCCTCCGGACATATAAAAAGATCTGGAGGAGGCTGTATATATAATGATCAGAATATCATAGAAAAATATAAGAAGGCGAAAAAACATAATTATCTGACAATATAATCACTCTATGGTAAATCCAAGCTTAGTGTAGGTTCAGTTTAACGTGCCCTAAGCTAGGATTCCCTTCTGAGCATCATTTGAATAAAATTAAAACAATTAAATTTACATCTAGGACATATCTTTCGTACTGAAAAGTAATTTTCATTAAAAAAAAATAAAGGTTCCCCTTATCTGTATTCAGAATGTTTCATATATTATGGCAACACAATAGTAATTTTTACAACAGTGATTTTTCAAAGGTCAAGTTACAAAACTTTTATCTAAATAAAAAACTGACCAACTTTAAATTTCAGAAAATTGTTTTTTCTCTGGTGTTTGTTATCTGAAGAATCAAAGACATACCAGTGGTTCCTCTGGGTTTTTGCGGATGCCGACCATGCGGATAGCGTCTGAGGATGGGGCGGTCATGAGCTGAGGTGGCGGGGTGAACGTGGGGACGAAGTCAGGGAAATCATCAAAGTTCTTGGCAGCGATGTCGTCGTGGGCAATCAACAGTGCCTGAAAATTAAATGAATGATTTTTCAGATAACTAATTTATTTTGGGAATATTGTCACAAAAACATTTTTGTCAGGTTGAAAAACAATGAATATCCTTGTGAAATACAGATATTTCAAGGTTTACAATCTGTGCGTTTTGATTGCCCTCCCTTCCATAAACCAGCCGCCCCAAAGCATGCTGGGATATGGAGTGAAACTGCCACCCAAAATGGTTGCCAGTATACAGTACTACTTTGAGCATCTAGCTTCGTAAGACAGTACTACAGCCCATCTTGCTCAGAGCCTGGGAACCCAGTGAATAAAAAATGTTGTTATTGTGCTAAATATTTGGGATGGATGCTGTTCATAGAGGATTTTGTTTATTCCTGACCTTAAAGTGTGGATTGGCGATGATGTTGTAGAGTTCCCGCGCCCGCTGGTTCTTGTTGCGGTACGGGTTCAGTTCCTCTAACGCTTCATTGATGAGCTCGGTGTTGTCGCAGCTCACGGGCTCCTGTGTCTTGTCCTCCAGGGTGTCGTGTGCCTGCAGGTATAGTGTGATACAAAAATATTACCTTAATTCTCCCAACCACGGATAGCCAATTTCATGTGCTTTACCTGCAGGTTAGCCTAGATCGATATCAGGATGCATGCTGGGTACTTTGTCAACAAATCATAAGGATTTAGCATATACATTTTCACGAATCATATCTTTTTGTTCTTAAACCAGTGAAAAACTAGTTATCATCATTTATTTTAACTTGTATAAATATGCGTTTCATATTCTAGTAGTCTTTTGAAAATGGGTTCATTATAGATAGATATATAAGAATTATTTGTTTATTTTCTATGTTTTCCACTGGTTTTATCGACAAAATTAGTCCAAATTAGCCTGCAGGTGCTTAAAATACTGGGATTTAGCTATCCGTGGTAGGGAGAATTACTTATCATAGCTTGAAGAGCTAGCTATTGGTTTTTAATCTATTGCTCATAAATTTCAATACTGAAATCTAGTCTTAAGTACCAACTTTCGGAGGCCAAATATTTGATTTCTCTAATTTCTGAAATTCAGTCAGGACCGTACAGAAACGCTTAAAAGTGCCCCGAAGGCAATCACTTACCAGAATGAGATGATTCTAACTTTTACAAAAGGGGCTTTCTATCAAGGAATAACAGGAATGTTTTTATTGGATGCTATATTTAGTATGGGAAACCCCTTCGCTGATTAACTTTTACAGTCGTAGCTTGCCAGGGACAAGTTGGCCGCAAAGGATTCTGGAGGAGGTGGGAATTCCCACCTTTAGATGGCAGAATTGTGTAGGCCCCTAGAACAGGTGGCCGCGGAGTAGGCTAGGGGGTGGGGTGTGTGTATGACAATTTTAATAATTTTCATAAGTGTTCCCCATCTATAAGTACTTTTTTTACTTGATAAAATCAAGGAGCAACTATATCTAATTTCAGAAAAAAATTCTTACCTTTACTAATGACTGGACGATGGTATTGTTCATTAGTTCAGCGAGGAAAGTCATATCATTGTCCTTGGCCCCGACAGCGGTCTCGAAGGTCGGAGAACTCAGGTTCTCGCAGACCATATCGAGCGCCGCTAAAAAAATGAATAATATTATTAATATCAGTTGAATCTTTTGTACATCAGAAACTTGTTTTTTTTAAAAAGTATTTAACCACTTTCACATACATATGTTCTTCCAAGAACGTGTTGTGTATTTTAAAACAATGTTTTTGGACATAACACAATTATGTTCATGGGTACAAAAATATGCATGGGACTGAAAGCAACGCACCACATTATTATTTTACTCAATACCATTTATTTCTTTAATATCCTTAAACCATACATGTAGAGCACCCGTATAAATACACTTTCAGACTTTCTTTCAACTTTTAACCAACAACAATTTAACCAAATTATTAAAGTTGAATACTCAAAGTTTGCCTTAAATTATGACCATGATGACAATCAATGTTTTTTCTTGGAAAATGCGGAAAATATCCATATATCATTTGTACTTCTCCACTTCTGAAGCTATGAAATACATAGGGGCCACCTAAGGTATTTAGGGTCAAGTACTGGGTACGGGCGTTTCACAAAACTAGAGTAACGCCTGGTGACACTGATAACAGTTAAACCTTTACTCTCAGAATAATTAATAATATTTTTTCCCTAAAATAATGAATAAAAGACCTTATAACTTTAAATAACGTACGTTTAGCCTTACTTATGAAATATCCTGATAGGAGACTTTGATATACAGTACATGTTAAGTAAAAATTTCATACAGTAAATTCATGCACTTGATACTGGTTTGTAGGCTAAATTGACAAATAATTCTTACATTTACGTAGAATAGATTTAGATTTTTATGCTTGCTAACCTAAACTAGCATGCTGTTTACGGACAGTTAACCATGCTAAGTACAATGTACGTTGATAAACCTCATAATTAATACTATAAAGAAAGTGATATTAAGTATGAATCATTCAATACAGAAAATATAAAGTAAAGAATATTCTGATAAAACATCTCATGCTATTCACCGATATTCTTACATTGAAATAACATTCACACATACAAAAAACACCTTGGAATATCAGGCTTTAGTTATGTGTCAAGGTATGGCGGTTGATGCCACATTCAATGATTAATTTCTACCTGACATCAAGATAAGATGTATTTCTAGATGCGGGTTGCGCCCTTAGGGCTATGGCATCGATGAATTTTACACAGGAAAATGGCTGCGAAATTGTCACAGGATAAAAAACACCTGGGAAAATATGTTCCCGGCAAAAAAAAAAAAAAAAAAATCAAGTGAAGCCTGTATTACACATACCGATTTTGATGCTGGCGATTTTGTATTTGTTTGATTTTCTCCCAGAATATGGCATGAAATCATGCACTCTCTCTATATGTATCACTCAAAAGAACATTGTAAAACCTTTCTTCAATCTTGTGAAATTATAACATGTGGATATATAAATCAACTTTAATTCCTGCTGATGTTTAAAATCTGCAGCAAAATCGGAACGTGGAATATAGGCTTAACTACTATTAAGGGCAGTCCATGCATAATTCGGTAGGTCATTTTACAAGAAGACAATCTCTATTCTTACCACCTTTCCATGCCGGGTTGGGGTCTGGGAGGTTCTGAAGGTTTCAGAACCAGGGCTTCAGCTTTTGGTTTGTATTTATTCAAAATATTTGTACACTTCATTTGAGGCGGATCTAAGAATTCCTGACTCCCCAATCTCCAATTGTATTTTTTCATAAACACTTAATAACTGAATGCTAATAAAAAGCCAACATTTTAGTACTTTAGACTATTGTAAACCCCCTAGCTTTAGCCGCGGCTTAAACTGAACTTCTTGAACTTACTGAGAGAATACGGGCCGAAAAATACAGCCTTACTATCTTATCACCACCAGTATATGCTCAATACCATCGGACGCGTCCGACATTATCCCATCTATGTCCGACGTTTTAACCTTTTGTAACGAGTCCTACCTAAAGTAGTTGAAACCCTGGTTTCGACCCTTAACATACTTTCAGTCTAACAGTCTGCCCTGTGTTCCCTTCAAGCAATTTCCTGACTCAAATTTAATCAACTTTTTGAAAACAAATTCTTTCACTTTGTAACTGAATACACTGTAAGGATTTGCAGATATCATTAGGATGAATTCCTTGAATCAGAAATTTGTTACAAAGTAGAGGATGGCTCTGTTAAACACTTCCACATTAGGTGTATTATTCCAGGCTCATTTATTTATAAACATCACGTACCAATATCATGGTTAGTAAACTGATTTAATTTTAATTGCAAAAAAAATATAAAATTATTAGAAATTCAAAGGATCAGAGGGCACGTTGAAAAACTAAGGTTAATGGACTTAGTACATGCTAAAGGGAGCACAATGACAGCTTACAAAGGACACAAGAGTAGTATAAAATGTTGATGAACTACGCTACCAACTCCTGTGTCAGTGTGCAACATAAAATGTGAGAACAGTGATGGTCCGCAGGGCCTAGACTTGTGACAGTTAACAAATCATACAGTCACTGCTTGTCATAGCCACATGATAACCTCTGTTGTATTTGAACCACGCTCAATTTGATTTAAATGATTTAATTGTAATAAATTATTCAAACCACGCTCAATTTGAGTTAAACAGCAAGCGACGAATAAACCATATGCAGGGCTCGCGCAACCCGGTCGCCAAAACGCCACTGGCGACAGATTACTTGATATGGCGACCTAAAATGCAACTTGGCGTTTTTTTTGGCGACAAGATATTGTGATCTAATTTTTGTTTAATCATTTCCTCACTGCAAAATAGATCAAAGCTATTTTCTATTTCAATAATAATATTAGATTATAGAAGAAAGCGGTAAGGAGAAGCTAGACACATGATATCTGTCAAAATCCAAAAAGTTGAGAAAGAAAAAGATTTCAATTTTTTTTCTGGAGGGTTAAAGTTTGCCTACCGGAACCAGAATACCTACCGGCGCAAATCATTATAGGCTACCTCTTCTGGGTAAATGGGCAAAATTCCTGAAACTTTGGGCAATTGTTCTGCTTGACTGAACGTATTTTATGGTCTTGGTCCTGTCGCTCTATGATAGGTATATTACATTCCACTAGTTTTCCCATCAAAAAGAAAAATTTCAACCAAAACTAACTGTAAAAATGTAAGTAAAAAAATCATCTCAATTAATCTATATTCATTTCTGGCGACAGGTACATCTTTTGGGCTACAAAAGACATCATTTGGCGATTTTTTTGGCTAAAAATTTGAAATGCCATGCGTGAGCCCTGCATATGCCATTTATATATACATATGTGCACACATACAGGTTTACAATAATATTACTTCTTTGGATATCTTATATCATATACAAGTCATTTATAAAGTTTTAAATTCAAAATGAAGAATTAAAATCAAAGAATCAAGTTGTTTTTCCTTGTATCATTCAATAATTTTCGGTCAACAGAGACTTTTTCGGAAAGTGAATTTGATTAAATATATTTTCCTCAATTTCAAAATTGAACCGCCATTTATATGAAATTGAAAAAAAAAATCGTACTTACCCCGACCTGATTCGGCTGAAGCCACAGGCATTCTGTCCTTGACCCCCTGCACCTTGAACTTTGACCTGGGAACGCGCTCTGGAGAATGAAAAATATAACAATCTTGAAAATCAGGATCCCCCCTACACTCTATTTACGAAGTTTAATTTCCATGAAAATTTCATTTTGAAGCCTTGCATACCATATACGAGGTCAAAACCCAACTTTTTCTCCCTTATCATTTTAAGATTGGACCAATACTTATAGACTAAAGTTAGAGGAAAACAATCTGTATTTTCCCATTGTTAATGCACCACCAACCCCTGCTTGCAATTTCTCCAAAAGCCGGGTGCACGATGTCGGGTTTTGAGACCTGCATATTCAGTATAGTGTATGTGACTGAGTGGTTGCATAGACAAACAATGATACATGTATCTCTATGGTGGTTGTGAGCGTACACACTGACACTCTATGTGAACTGCTGCTATTCGTTATTTGTTGTAATGCTCAGTGAGACAGATGTTTCCTTGGTTAGTGCTTAATGTACCATGCGGATTCTGTCATAACTTGACCATCCATATTCAATGCTAATTCACATTCAGAAAGTGTAACAACACATCATAGTGTCATCTGATCAGCATAGGTAACACAAACTTTGGGAAACTTTCTCTCATTATTATGCTATGATAATAACTCCCGATTCCCTTCCTTAACCAGTATGTTTCAGGGATGGACATAAGTCTAAAAATCCACGGGCCAGTGGGGCCCTCAGCTTTCCAAATCTAGGGGCCCACACCAAAATCTAGGGGCCCTCACCAGGGCTCACGGAATTTTAAAATCGTCAGATGTCCTGCGGACACCCTGACTGTGTGTCACGGGTGTCATGCACCATAAAACTAGGGGTCCCATTGCCTCAACCTTGTTATAAAGGTATGATTTCTAGCGTGTCCATAGGACACCATGAGGGTCCTGTTTAGGTGTCCTAAGCCTTTAAGGGGGTCGACAGGACACCCAGGACGCTGGATTTGGTGAGCCCTGCTCACATATATAGTCAGAATGTCTCTAAAAACACTATGTTTTATTATAAAATATCTAGAAATCTGTAATTGTTATCCATGATTTTCTAGGGGCCAGTCGGGCCGATAGGCCAGAAAATCTAGGGGCCCGACCTGCTTTTTAAGGTCCTCGGGCCCCCGGGCCCGTGATTGTGTCCATCCCTGTGTCTTCATTGATAGTCTCTACGTCAATTTATCTATCTTATCTTTATTTTCACCTTACACACTGACACCAGTGGCTGAACTAAGGGGGGCCAAAAAGGGCAATTGCCCCCCCCCCCCCCAACCTAGACCCACGGTAAAAAATTGTGGGGTCTTGAAATTGCAAGATCTGCTTAAAAATGGTGTTTGTATTTTCATTTTTATAAGGGTGGTGAGGGTTTGCCCCCCCCACCCCCCAGAGAACTGAGTATGGATCCCCACTTGATTCACTGATACTTGTTAAACGTAAACGTAGTCTATTACCTATGTGTGCTAATTTCTCTCACCTCAGAGGTGTTACCATTCTTGTATTTAATAATAATAATGCATTTTATTGACAACTGAAAGTCTACAAATATTTTAGCTGTTGCACTCAACAACTGGCAGTCAAACTGAAGAAATACAGACATTCATCTACTATAGTAGTACTGATGAGTGCTGGGCTATCAAAGCTTTATTCTTCACCAAATAACATGATCATCATACATCAACATGATGGAGATCTAAACTTCAGCAGATCATGCATGCCTGATCATCATACATATGTTGCCTTGTGGTGCAGCCCTGTCATCTGGCTTGGATTAAACTAGTTCAGGCTCTTTGTAGGCGCTGAGTCAGGCGTAAATAGATGTGACAGATCAACACCTGCGATAACCCACTCTACAATGTACACAGACGGTGACACAGGTAAAAATGACCTCATCCTAACCCCATTGGCCCAGTTCTGAAACTCCACTCACAAAACCTACTTGGATCCAATTTGCAAAGTTTAGTAATTGCACAGACTCCTTAGGAGGATGTAGTATGGAGATAAAACTGGGTTTAGTTGGATTAGATTGGTTAAAAGTCTTATATCGATGTTGATGCAAGGAAATCCCCAGCGAATTTGGTTTATTTCCCTCATTTCCCAGCCATGTTTTGGGTAACACTCTGTCACCTGTTCCAAGTGTGGTGGAGTGGCTTCCAAATCATCAGCGTTTTGACAAGGATCGGCTATGACATGAACACAGAGCAAACAATACACTGTCAGTACAACCTATAACATGCTATTGGTACTATAGATGTGCTTGAAAAATAATAACATACCTTGAATTACTTGAAGCTTGGTTGTAAAATCCGACTGCCACAAGTCTCAGTGTTTTCGGCCCAATCCACAAATCCGAAGCCGTTTCAAAGCGCCTTTCTGATTGGTCGAGAGAATTGACCCAGTTTCGAGAAACTAGGTCAAAGCAAGTCGCGGCACGTTTGAAGCACGCTTGCTTAGGAATTAGGACGCAATTACATCCAAAACTTCTTGCATTTGATTCAAAGATAACTCACAGAGCTTAATATCCATTATTTTCTTGTTTTATAGTATTTTAAGAGGGTATTTCTGTAATCCCTGGTGGTAGTTACAGAAACCAGGAGCCTTTGTGGCGCTATCTGACGGATTAATTGAGAACATCAAAAAACTGGTCTCCAAGCAGATATTTTGGCATGACTCTATGGAAAATATAGAACAAAACATCAGCTTGGAGATTGTTCTGGAGGCGAACCAACATGGCGGAGTGCACGATGGCAACGAGCTTTCCAGAAATACGGAGAAAAACGTCATTCTAAAGGTCTTTCTCCAAAAGGCAAGACTCAAAGACTGGTAAGAAGATTGATGGTATGTTAGAGATATATCAGAGCCAACATTCTGTGGCCGAGCAGTATTTTAAGTAGAAGAATTTACACCATTTCGGCAATGTCTTTTCAAACGCACTAACTTGACGAAGTCAAAAGGGAGGGAAGTTTCCACTGGCCGCAGCCCACGGCCTTAACCTTAGCCGTGGCGTGGGGAGCCTGCTAACAAATCATTGGCACAAGGGGCAATGTCGTTATTTATAAGTATTATCTTAAAATTCTAATATTTTCACCAAACTTCTAAGGTCCCGATAAATCAAGAAGGGTTGCGTAAGTTGACAGTGTCAGGCCCATGGTCCCCACTCAGTCACTGGCACTGCACAGGGAAAACTGGAAAAATGACAAAAATCCCTGCCACAATTTCACTTGTCAGGGAAAACACACTGTCATAGGGAATTTGATTTTGAAAGTAGTTAGTACTGTTCCAATTTGGATTTTAGGTTCCATGGATTGACACATTGTTGTAAAATAAAGTTTATGAGATAATTCAAGGTTGACCTAGCAAAATTATTGGTTCAACTTCAAGTTGGAGGAGCATCTTTTGTACGTTTAAGTATCATACATGAACAGATCAGAGAAAATCATTAATATCAATCATATCAAATTGATCACCAATATGGCAGCCAGCATTTTTCTGGTTGTTGTGACATCTGCACAACATCTACAGACGTCGTTCAGATGATATTTGCAATCGTCATTATTAAAATTTCATGTACTTTTAGATAACATGTCACTGCAGATTTCATATTATGACACAGTCATATAACATCAAATAATACATTTTTGTTACCAAGAATTGATTTATTTCACATTTATTTTTAAAAAAAAGTGCGGTTATGGTAATCACATGCCTCCCTTTTGTCTTTTTGGCCTCAAATGCAACGCTACTACATCTTCTGTCACTAGACCTATTCACATTAAAATGAATAAAAGTAGGCCCATTAACACTAAAGGTTGCAAACTATTTAGTACTAACTTGACAAAGAAAGATATGTGGGTATGGTGTGTGTATTGGGCGATGGGTGATGGGAAGCAGAATCTACGGTAAAATTGGTGGTGAAATATTAAATAACCAACTTGCCTGATTTAAGTTGCCCGCCGACTCCGATTCTCTCAGAAGCCCATCACCACTTAAGTCGCTAACTGTGGGTATGGGGCTTTAGAATCTGTGATTTAGATTGACTGGCATACTAAGTTTCCTGGTTTTTCTTTTTGTACGTAATTTTTATCATAAGATATATATATACAGTGTCCGAAACTAAGGCTATATTTTGTGCGTCCATTGGGTGCACAATCTCGGAAATTGTGCACCCGGGGCCTGGGGCTGACGGGCTGACGTTAATTTCGAACCCTGTTAATAGCAATGATTTTTTTTACCTCAAATTTGTGCACGTTCTGGGTGCATACCTCTCAAAATCCTGCACCCTGCTGTGAAAATATGCGCCCCGGGTGCAGGGTGCAGCTTAATTTCGGACACTGATATACACTTCGCTGAAGACATCTTGTTCACTTTTTTAAATTGGTCAGCCAGTGTGAAAGAATATGAAAAGTGTTGCCCTCTTGATAAGTCTTTGGTATAGCGTGGCATTGTTTCAGAATAAACAGGTGCGTGTATTTTCATAGACATACATTACAATGAATATGGATTTTTACCGCCTTTTTATGCTTGAATCTTGTCATGCTATTAAGCTCTAGGGATTTCACAATATGTCTACGCCAAGAGGAGGCCTCATGTAATTTATGAAATGTTAAGGAACACGTGTCTTTGGCACACGGGATTCCCAGGTTTCTAAATTGATGAAAACAACATAAAATACTGTAGAAAACCTCCAACCTCTATTAGAACAACTGAAAGGCTATTACGAAGGTGTGTTGGCCATGGTTAGGTGTCTCAATGTCTGTGACCAGGTTATGGTGGTTCCCACGTCCTCTCTTTCGGTCTATTTTGCGGCTGTTTCTATCTTGACAAAATACTATTTCTTCCCAGTGGGTACTGCAGGAAATGTTTCCTTCAATAATTATATGAGCCTCAGAGGTTTTAGAATATTTATTGTCTGAGGCGTATCGGCTTCTAGGATTAAATCTAGCTCTGGCCCCTCTTCATTTTCAGTTGAGATGAACAGGTGATTTTGTGGTAGAGATGGGAAGCAGTCCCGTTTTAAAGACAATTTAGATTTATTCTGCACTTGTTACTTGAAATCTGATATTATTTCAAGATTACCTTACTTAAAAATTCTGAATATAAATTTATTTGGAATATGAAAATATGAGCCCTAGTCCTAGATTGAATTTAAGCTTTTTGAGGCTTCTGCCACGACCCAGGGTCTAGAAAATTATTTGCATCTGATTTTAAACAATAATCTATACCTGAAGACACAAATGGGGATTTGAGCTTTCCTTTTGTCCTGTTTCAGATGTCGATGCTGTGCAGGACTTTGGCCAACATCCCCATTTGTACTCTTCAGTATCCAGTTTGTTCTGGAGGAACACACAAGATAATTTAATACAAATACAAGTACTAGCTTCTCCTATGGGATATATCAATTTGTAAAAAAATACAAGGACTTTCACAGTGCTTCAAGTGAAAAACTCCTGAGTATTGACAATATTATCAGAAAGTAACAACAGAGGGTATAGTTGATGAACATTCTGCCATGGCGAGGAACGCGGGGAAGGAGCCCAAAATATACCCATGTCTGGTATGCGGGAGGGCATTTTCACGGCCTTTTATCTTGAAGCAGCACTCGTACCGCCACACTGGCAACTGGCCATTCAGTTGCAGTGTTTGTGGGCGGGGATTTTGTGCCATGTCAGCTCTACGACAACATGCCCGCATTCATTCTGGTGTAAAGCCACATATTTGTACCATTTGCGGCAAGGGATTTGTTCATAGGTTTGGCATGACGAAGCATTTACATACACATTCAAATGAGAAGACCTATAGCTGTCAAACTTGTGACCAGAAGTTCAAACATCACTCCAGTCTGTGGGCGCACTCCTTCAGTCATAATCCTGAAAAATTGAAATGCACAATTTGTGAAAAGGCTTTCCATTCACCTTATGTCTTGAAGAGGCATATGACAAGAGTCCACGTAAATAACGAGCCCCTTTCGTGCCCTCTGTGTCAAAGGGAATTCACACATCCCGCCAACCTAAAGAGGCATGTAAGAGCCCACTCGTCTGATAAACCCCACAAATGTAGGGATTGCCCTAAAGGGTTTGCAACGAAAGATGATTTAAAGTTTCATACCTATAAAAAGCACAAGGGTATCAAACCACATGTATGTAAGGAATGCGGGAAAGTGTTTAGCAGGGTGTCGTACCTGAAGTGGCACGCTTCTGTTCATACAGGAAAATGGAAGTATACATGCGAGACCTGTGGGAAGGGTTTCAATAAAACGAGCTTATTTGAAGATCACAAATATGAACACGAGAATGGCAAACGATTCACGTGCTCCTATTGTGAAATGGGATTCAACAGAGAGAAAGAATTGAAACTCCACATGCACGTACATACAGGTGGAGGCCATGTTTGTTCTCAATGCCAGGAATCCTGCCCTACTCCATCAGCGTTAAAGCGGCATATGATGAAACACAGCGATGTAAGACCATTTAAGTGTGAAGTGTGCGATAAAGGATTCAAAAGGAAATGTGACTTTAAGATACACACCTATTTGCACACAGGTGAACTACCTCACAAATGTGACGTTTGCGGGAAAGGTTTCAAGCAATCAACTTTACTGAAACTACACATGTTTTCTCACACGGGGGAACAGCCATTCAAATGTTCTGTGTGTCGAAGATTGTTTATTTCTATGGTACATCTGAAGCGCCATTCCAGAATTCATGAACCGAAAGTCGTCAAAGATACCTCAGAAGTGGCACGGTTGGCCATTCAAAAGTCTTCGGTCGTAGAACAATTACCCACTGCTGAAACCCTCCAAGATAAATCGTTGGTAGATGTGCCCCCAGATGCAAGTAATCTTGTAGAATCTCCCCAGGAAACAACCCAGGAGTATGGTACAATAACAATTTCAACTGGGGCGGATGGCGAAACTTTGATCGAATCCAATGGAGAGTGTCCTCTCATAGAAGTCGGAACAGATCCTACAGACGGTCAAATTGTGTACATTATTCGGAATGTCGAGAATGTACAGAATTCCTAGGATCAAGATGTGACATAGTAATGCCGGAACCAGAGGGGAGGGGTTGCATTGGGCCTTTTTATGTAAATTCCTTACCAACGAATATTGAATGTAATTTATCGAAAATTTACATTTTCCTAAAATTTAGGAAAACGTTGTATAGTGCCCCCAACCCCCTTTAGAAATTCCTGGATCTGTAACCACAGGAAAAAAACTCACCAAAAATCAAGCAAATAGATGGTGATCAAATGAGTAGTCCCCAAGGAACATGTATTAGACTTATAGCAACTTTTCCTAAACAAACAATCTACACGTACAGTATGTCCACGGGATTCAGATATGTACTTTGATTGCTCACACATACTCGGATTCACAAATTGAGCGACTTTGACCAAATGTGTGCCGTGTGTAGCGCGATTTTGATGAGGTAATAAAAAAAGTAGAAAATGAAATTCATGTGCAAATGTAAAGGGAAAAAAATCTGACTCACAGGGCCAAAGATGACAGTTAGGCCACTCTAACGTTTAATGTGTAATAAAGGAAATGTATTTAGGTAGTTTATTGGAATTCTAAGTACAAATATTTGTATTGTTATTTTAGGAAAAATATATTCCTATGGTTATTGGCTTCAAATGGATCACACCTTTGTTTAAACGATTTTCATGTTTTGAATGTTTGATAGTAATAAAAAGTATTTCAGTCTAGAACCGTTTGTTGAGCATTAAAGTAAGAATTAGCGGTTGAAATTGACTTTTCGGACCGCCAGCCTATACATAGTAAAGCCTATCGCAAGTGTAAAAAATCTGACCGATTTTAATGTAATTTTCTCAAAAATTGTCAGCCCTTATTCAAAATGATCAACCTGGGGCTGACAGACTGATGTAATTTCCCCTGACATTGAATGATGAATACTCACTGTTTTAAGAAATCTCTCTTTCGAAAAAATGTAAATATTTTTTCATGGTGTTTGTTATTGAACACAATAAAGATATAACCAACCTTTTTTGCTCATAGTTTTCATATTTAGGTATTACCTACAGAACTCGATGAAACAGTCATAATGAAACTTACTGATTATTTAGAAAAATAATTAAGCCTCGTACCTAGTAATTGTCTAACCTTAAAAGGTTAACTCTGACCCAGTTTGAAAAAATCATCTTTTTTTAAAAAAAAAGATGAAGTAACAGGGATGTAAGTTTTCCGATTTTTGTCGGATTTCTGATTTTTTTTTTCTCCAGCACTCCAAAAAATATGTTTCAAATTTGATATTTAGAACACGTTTCACACTTTAAGACGCATTTAGATTTTCTTAATGCCATTTCCGATTTTTTTCACTGTCCTCTGCTTACATCCCTGAATTGAATAATTTTCTCTAATGTTTTTCCTCGCAAAAAATAGATATGCCGCCTTAACTTGATGTGTTCCAGAAAATAAGGGGAAACAACACTTGGGCAGAAGATCACTCTCTTAGATTAATAACGTATAATAGGGGTAGAATAACCGCAACCCAAGGCCTTCTATAGGGAGGTCGGGTCCCTAGGTTTTCATTGAATAAAGATATTTATAATCTTGAGAAAAACGTGTGAAAAGGCTAATCAGGCTCATTCATATTGACATATAGGGGGCTGACGGGATTTCTTTTCAGGCCCATGGGCAGGTGCTATTTTGATTGGCCTATTGTGCATATAAAAGCAGAGTGCACCCTTTAGATAATGTCAATTATTGTCATTGACTGTTCACTTAACTGATCCTTTGTTCCAAAACAGCGCCTATAAATGTGTCTGATCTATTCAGCCTTCTCCCCAGCGTTGCCCTAAGGTATCGCTAACAAAAACTTAGCAGTATAGTACTATGGAGCTCCTAAACAAGCAATCATGAGCATAGTATCAAACTATACATTCTTACAAAAAAAAGTAAATGCAAGTTTGCTTCATAATCGTATTATGCGTTGTTCACTGGGTGGATGAAACGTATTTAGAATTCTATTAATGTATCTAGTTTTGAAATACTTAAAACGTATTTGAAATTCTATTAAAGTATCTAGTTACAGAACATTTAAAGCAGATATTAGTTCACCGGGCAATACATTACAAAATGTCATTCACTGTTCTTTGCAAGTTACATATTTTAAAGATCGTAGAACACAAAGATAACAGTACTGCAATCTTCACATTCCAATAGGGCGAAACACAATGACATATTGGCATCCATTCAAATATGATACAAGTATTTGGAATTCGGTTTACCTGGCCTGCAGGCTTAATGGCAGGGGCGGATCCGGCCCCCCCCCCCCCCCCCCCTTTTTTTTTGGGGGGGGGGGGGGGGGGGCGGGGGGCACCTAGACTTGCCAAAGAGAAAAAAATGTTGCGCGTGTGCATGTGAATGCACGCGGTTTAAGAACTTAACCTATATGTGGACCCCCCTTTCTGAAATCCTGTATCCGCCCCTGAATGGTTATCCCTGTTCCTAAATCTGTGCATAAGTATTTCTGTAATAGTAGCATTATCTCTGCTAGTTGAACTGTAATCATAAACCATACCTGAAGACGCAAATGGGGATTTGAGCTTCCTCCTCTTGTCCCGTTTCAGATCTGGAACTCCACAGGACATCAACATCCCCATTTGTGATCTTCCAGGAACATCTTTGCCTTGATGGAATCAACTATATTCCCTATGTTGCAACATAGTATGAGAGAAACGTGTTAAGAAGAAAGGCTTGTGACAGTCTTCTTTGATCTGTTTTAAGAGATATTACAAAGAATTGAGGAAAAACTCCATTATAAAAAGTTTTGCTCATGATATTTGCTCCTTAGAAAACTGCATCCTTTTGCCAAAGATAAAATTGCTCTGAATACTTGACTCATTCTATTTCTAGACGTTGGTATCAGGCCACACTAAAAAAAAATTTGTTTCCGGTGGACCGCCCGACTGGGTGTAAAACCCCCGACTGGCAGATTTTTTTTCAGATTTTTTCAGTTTTTTTTTTTTCAAAATTTTTTAGTACTTTCCCTACCAAAAAATTAAAAAAAATCTAAAAAAAAAAAAAAAAATCCCGACCGCCCGACTGGCCCTTTTAAAAGCCAGGCGGTCCACCGGAAACAGAATTTTTTTTAAGGCTGGCCTCATTGGAGATGGATGATGTGAAACCCATAGAAATCATGGAACCAACTAGTAACAGACCATATCCATGTTTAGTATGTGGGAAGACATACCTGCGAGCTTCACACTTGAAAATGCATTCCTATGTTCACACTGGCAACTGGCCACATAAATGCCAACAATGTGGAAAAGGATATAGTCAGCTAGCAGGCCTTAAACAACACATGCCAATCCATTCTGACGTCAAGCCATTCAATTGTACCCATTGTGGAAAGGGGTTTTCCGCGTTATGGAACCTAAATAGGCATATACTTCTTCATACAGGCGAGAAGCCTATAAGCTGTCCAGATTGCGGCAAGAGGTTCAGACAGCATGGATCC
This sequence comes from Lepidonotus clava, assembly GCA_936440205.1. NCBI lineage: Eukaryota > Metazoa > Annelida > Polychaeta > Phyllodocida > Polynoidae > Lepidonotus > Lepidonotus clava. The sequence continues at coordinate 12,310,445 of OW387149.1, forward strand.
TTATACTCACACTCCTTCGTTCATTTAAAAGACAAAAATTTTAAGTGTGGGATATGTGAGAAAGATTTTAATAATCCTGTGGCGTTGAAAAAGCATACAAATACGGTTCACTGTAAAGACAAGCCACGCGCCAAGATACACACTTGTCCATTATGTGGGAAAAAAATCAGTGGAAAATCCGGCTTAACGCGGCATATAAAGACTCATGAAGGAAATAAACCCTTTATATGTATGGACTGCCCACAAAGGTTTTCAAAGCAAGAGAAACTGAAGATCCATAGACTCAAAATACACAAGGGTATCAAACCACATGTATGTGAAGAATGTGGGAAAGTTTTCGTCAGGGCAAGTGACCTAAAACTTCACTCATCTGTTCATACTGGAAAGTGGAAGTATAAATGTGATACATGTGAGAAGGGATTCAATAGACTGGAGTATCTAGAAGCTCACAAACATGAACATACTGGCACTAAGCCATTTGTATGTTCTGAGTGTGGAATGGGTTTTAATCTGGAGCTGCAGTTAGAACGACACACCTTTATACATACAGGCGGACCCCACACTTGTAATCAGTGCGGACAATCATGCTCTTCAGCAGCAATGCTGAGGAGACATCAACTGATTCACAGCAATGTCAAACCTTTCAAGTGTAAAGTGTGTGACAAGGGATTCAAACGGAGCAACGACCTAAAAATACATAGCTATCAACACACGGGAGAGGCACCTCACAAATGCACTGTGTGCAAGAAGGGTTTCAAACAGGCACCGTTGCTCAAGCTACATATGTTTACTCACACTGGAGAAAAGCCATTCAGATGCACTTGCTGTAAAACTAAAAGACTGTTTATTTCCGAGGCACATTTAAAACGACATTGCCTACTTAATGAGGCAAAAGCTACTAAAAAGCTTTCTGTTGCATCTAAAAAGCTAACCAAAGAGCCTCTGTCTGACTGTGCTGTTCCAGAAGCTTCTGATTATCAGATCCTACCTGACAGTGGCCAAACTCTTGAAGGAACTAGTGACTATTCAGTGGTTGAAGTTACCATTGACAGTAATGGAATCCTTCAAGGAGCTCAAGATCATACAGTTGGTGAAGTTACAACTGAGGATAACGTAACTTTTCAAGACACTTCGCAAGAACTTCTTCAGGAGTTCTCCTCCATACAGATGGCGACCGAGCAGCAGAGTGAAATCCCCATGGGATCTATTGAAGAATATCCTACAATAGCAGTCCAAACAGATCCTGCTGATAAACAGACTCAAATTATATACATAATTCAGAATGTTGAGAATGTAGAGGACTCATAGTAAAAACGCCAAGAATTGAGGAACGGGTCAATTGTGCAGGTTCTTTTGGTCTCTTTTTAAATTCTTATAGATTTAAGGATAGAAAATAGGAGGCATATCTTTTCTGTTCCACACTTTAAATGTCAATATAACACCCAAGCCCTTAAGTGCCATACCCACTAGGCGATTTGCCATCCACCGATGCCGATCTGGCAGTTGAATCGGCGCCGCCATCAGCGTCATTTTGTTGGCACCAATTTTTACCACCGATTCATGCAGAATCGCTTAGTGGGTATGGTGCTTTAGGGTTCAACCTTGTACAGTTAGGGGCCAAAACTAAATTTCAAGAAGCCACCCCTTTACCCCAAGTTTAGATTTTACCTTGCCTGGGGGCCAGCCAGGCGCCATGGACTAGAAACTTGGGGCAGCCAACTCACAAGCCTCAGCCCACTGGAACCTAAAGGCCTGTCAGATTTTCTAGGTGACTTTGACCGCTGCTATTTAACCCCTAATATACTATTATTTCATTTCAAATGGTTATCTCACTCAATATCACAGTTGTATACTTCAAATATATTATGTCTGGTTTCTATGCACGAGACCGTATCTCAGAAGTCCTAGTTTAACTTAATAATAGAATTTTTGTACTTTTCTAGATTCCATTCAACAAAATCTAAGACCTTGATAACTATTTAGGAATTATTCCCTTAGACGTAATGAAAATTCCAAGTCTTTACTTACAATGTTTATTCAGATATCCATACTAAAAGAAAAAAAAGCTTAATTTTAGTTCCCGGCACCCATATCCAGTGTCAAGCCATGTATTTGAATCTATATCAACAGATAAGGTGTTTTTTTATTTTCAATATAGAAAAAGACAAAAGTGTAATGTATTTGAAATGAGAGGTTTGGAATAACTGCGCCTTAGGCAAAACTTGTTATTAATTGTTGCCTATCCTTAACCATGTACTGGCATTTCTACAGCCTAGTAGATTACCAGGGTGTATTTTTCTCATGGTATTCAGGCATTTCTGAACGTATTTCCTAAGTATTGATGACTTCCCCATTGATAAGTTGTTATTTAGTAAGATCTTGCATTGAATATGCCGTGTCAGTTTAAGATTGAACACGATTAATGTAGAAATAAAAGTTTAAAGAAATATTTAAGAAGTTCATTCCTTCAACTGAAGTGAGTTCAATTTGAGTAAAGCAGTGGGAATAGCATGTATATATAATACTTCTGTGACTATTGCCATCTATAGCTGAGATTCATTTGCATATTTGATCATTGGAGGTAATGGATAGTTTTAGCGTATGTAGTTCACAGATGCCTGACAAAAATAAGCACCTTATTAGAACCTGAATGATTCAATATTTTTGTTTGCCTGGCGGAAGAGCATATCATATTATCAACAGAAAAATTAAGCTGTAATATGCTTGGGTTATAATAATCAAATCCTACTTAGATCCCTTGTGAAAAATCATAGCTATATTGTTAAGATATGTGAAGATGAATCTTTCTGGGATTATCCGTACATAAGACAAACATATGTCATTGGTTTTGTGGTAGTATTTCAACTTGGTAGCTCATGAATATTATATTGGATTTGTGGATTTTGTCAGTTTTATTTTCTGAGGTACTTTTCTATGCTTATGGATGAGTTGCCACTTGCAAATAAAATATGTTACATAGAAGTTAATGGAATTCAATTGTTTTAAAGTCACGTGACTTTGGTTCTTTGAATGTGTATTCATGAATAAAAAGTTGAAACTTCAATTCTTTCTGATGCAATTTCCTCTGAAAAGCAGATACATAAATGACAAAATTGATTGAATTTGCGGTTAAACATCTATGGGACCCAGTCGTTAAAAAAATGAAATATACTTTCTGGGCTCTTCGGTCTGCTGAGCCTAATGTTGATGGTCAAATGATAAAACTCTTAAATCATATTTTTTCATTTATACACGTTTAAACTAATTAATTTCTGATCATTAGCTAACATAACAATAAACATAGTACCATTATAGGCGTGTGGGGTGGAGTAGTGGTTAGAGTGTCCGCCTGTTGCGCGGGCGGCCCGGGTTCAATCCTGGGCTGGGGTGAGCTGGCTGCTGCCCCACTCTACATGTCTCCCAGTGGCAACAACTGGGTTATCAAAGGTCTCTAGTAGACCACCGGCTGTTGCGTGTAGGGCCCTGCCTATGGGACCCTGCATATTAAAGAACACCTGCCTCGGTAAAAGTGTAGGGGTATGGTCTCTATCTTCTCATAGATTCGATCATTCCATAAATACGATCATCAAGGACAGGATTGTCAAAATCATGTTCTCGCCGTGATATAACCTTAGATGTTGATACGGCGTAAAACCCCAACAACCAACCAACTAGTACCATTATTGTTGAGATTGATGATAATCAGTCATCTGCCTGTCTCACCCCGATTTTCAATTTGAACGACAGTTTTGAGCCGCATCATGTGGAGAAGTGATCATCTTGTCCACCAGGTATCACCCATAGTTTATCAGTGTACCACGACAGGAACCAGTGACGGAAAGTTCCTGGCATGGTACAGTAAAAGTAGCAATACCACACTAAAAATATAATTCGGATTTTCAGTGATTTATAAATGCCTGTGTGATCCGCGTTTTTGAGTGTTTTTTTGTCATTTCAAACAGAAATAAAATAGGACATTATTGAAGGAAGGGGGTATCATTAAGATACATGTTACTTATAGTCTTCTCTTTTTTAAATACATTTTATCTTATCAAACATTGATAGATTAGATTCTTTCTGAAAAAAAACCCTGAAACTTTGAGATAGTATTACAGAATATCATTAGTTTAACTTACTGCTATCCCTGTAAAAGAGCTTTGTGACGTTTAGCCTTTTCTCATCCCAGAGAAAATAAGTTCAAATAACAACTGTCAAGATAATTTGACAGGGTAAGAATTAAATAAATGCAGGTGATCTCCCAACAATTTACTTTGCCAAGAAAACAAATAATATTATCAATTAGAGAAGTATTACGGGGGGGGGGGGGGGGGGGGGGCTTTTAACAACAGGGGCGGAAACAGGGGCCCTACAAATAGGCTAAGTACAGGATGCCCATGCAAGTCTTAAAGAGTCTTAAAAGATCTTAAATTGACGTCCGCAATTCCAACTTTATTTTGCAGGAGAACTTTAAAAAAAGTCTTAAATTGGATCTGATTAAAAGGTAAAATTAAATTTTAGGATGAGCAAAATTGCAAATTTTTGTTGCATGTTGTGACATCGAATATCATGCGATCACACTTTTTCATGACCTGTAGCAAATTTGTCCTAAATTTGCCAAACAGGTCGTAAATATGTATTAAAAAGGTCTTAAATTGATGTTTGAAAAAGCATGGGCACCCTGTAAGTACTAAAATGTCGCTTGTATGTCCTCACACAAGCAACGTTTTTGTAAGACCCCTGGATCTTGCCCCCCCCCCCCCCCCCCCCCCCCCCCGTTACCCCAAGATCCGCCCTGATTAAAATAATGATACAGATATGTGTCAGTTACATGCCACTGATTAACAACTTTTTATATTCGAGTTGAACAGATGTCAAATTAACTACTGAATACATTAGTTTTAACGTTATTGTGAAATTACTTTCTAAGCGAAAGGTGTTATCTTTTTATGTAAATCGTAGTCTCTTAGGTTTAACAGTTGATAATTGTTCTCATGCCCTGTGCATTCTGACGTTTAACATAGAAAATAATTTTGTCCTGATGGCACAACTGGGGATTTTAGCTATTCTTTTATCATGTTTCAGATTCCGAAGCTGTGCAGGACTTTGGTCAACATCCCCAGTTGTGCTCCTCAGGAACGCCTTTGCTCTGGCAGAGCAGAGAAACTTAACATATTAGATGTATCTTAAGCTGTGAAGATGTGGTGACTATGATGGTTCAGGACTACTGCAACAAGTACACCTCTCATGTACTGGAACATTTACTACAAAGCGATTAAAAAGTGAAGAAGAGATACTTGATATACTGTATGTTGCTTTAACTCCTGGAAATAGGAGCACAAAACAAAAACATTTCTGAGTGAAGCAAACAAATTGGAGTGGTCGTACATCTGAGAACTACTTCACAAACCTGTGGAGTTATTCTTGAAAATCATGGCAACGAAAACTGCAGAGAGACCATACCTATGTTTGGTATGTGGAAAGACGTATTTGCGTGCTTCACATTTGAAACAACATTCCTATATTCATACTGGCAACTGGGCGTATAGTTGCAGCCACTGTGGAAGAGGATTCTGTCAGCTAGCAGGCCTTAGAGCCCATATTCTGATTCACTCTGATGTGAAGCCTCACGTTTGTTCAATTTGTGATAAGGGATTTGCCCAGTCCTGGAACCTTAAGATGCATATGCGTACACATACAGGGGAGAAGCCTATTGTTTGTCCCGTTTGTGGAAAAAGTTTCAAACAGCATGCAGCCTTGTACTCGCACTCCTTTACTCATGCGAAAGAGAAGGACAAAAAGTGCGCGGTATGTGACAAGGCTTTCAGTCATCCAGGTTCATTGAAAAGGCACATTGATTTCGTTCATGGTGAGAAGAAACCGCAAGGCCCTCGGGAAAGAAAATTCAAGTGCCCAATATGTGACAAGAGCTACCGCTATGCCTTGTCAGTCAAACGGCACGTAAATTCATTTCACAACGGAGCGAAGCCACACGCATGTCCTCAATGTGGGAAGAAGTTCGCTGAAGGTTACCTCTTGAAAAGACATCTAGCAAGGCATATGAACAAGAAACCTCGATCTCGTGTAGGGCGCAAATACCACATGTGTAAAGAATGTCCAAAAAAGTTCCCCACACCAGAGAAGCTAAAAATTCATGTGTACAAAATACACAGGGGTATTAAACCACAAATATGTGAAACTTGTGGCAAAGTGTTCCGCAAGTTGCAATACCTGAAATACCATGCATCGCTCCATACTGGAGTTTTTAGGTTCACATGTGATCAGTGTGGCAAAGGATACAATAGAAAGAGTGACTTTGACACTCATAAAAGAGTGCACAGTGGAGCAAAGCCAAATGAATGTTCCCTGTGTGGAATGGCTTTCAACAGACCGGATCAGTTAAAAAAGCACATGTATTTGCACTCGGGCGAAAGTCCCTATCCTTGTCCACAGTGCAATAAAGGTTGCCCAACACTTTCAGCACTAAAAAGACATCAAATAATTCACAGTGATGCAAGACCATTCAAATGTAGAGTGTGCAACAAAGGATTCAAAAGGCCGAACGACTTAAAGTTACACGGCTTTATGCACACAGGAGAAAAACCACACAAATGCACTGTGTGTGGGAAAGGTTTCAAGCAGGCACCATTGCTGAAACTACATATGTTTACTCACACTGGAGAAAAGGCACACAAGTGTGGTGTCTGTCATAGATTATTCATTTCACTGGCACATTTGAAACGACATGCCCTATTTCATGAGGCAAAAGAGCGTCAGGCTTCTGGCATAGCTGAAGTGCCAACTAAAGAACCCCTTCCGAACTATTCTGTCGTTCAAGTTTCAGCTGAGAATAGTGTAACTCAGCAAGAAGCTCCTAACTATTCAGTTGTTGAAGTTCCATATGAGGGTAACGAAACTCCTCAGGAAGCACCAGGCTATGCCGTTGTTGAAGTTGCGGCTCAGGATAATGAAACTCTTCAAGAGGCAACTGACTATTCAGTGATTGAAGTTACGACCGACAGCAATGGAATTGTTCAAGATGCTCCCCAAGAATTTTTCGAGGAGTACTCGACCATAGAAATCACAACAGAGCAGGCGGCTGAAAATCCTATTGAAGGTGTTCAAGAGTATCCTGTCATCGAACTCCAAACAGATGGTTCAGAAAACCCAGGTCAAATAATATACATAATTCAGAACGTGGAGAATATTGAACAGTCATAGCATTGTCACGATTGGCCTATTGTGACAATGAACAATCAATTTAGGATATGACATTTTGAATACAAATATAGAAACCAATTTCTGTTCAGTGTTTACAAACTGTCAAAAAAACAATCACAAAGTGCTTGAGACACAATTTACTGATAGTTCAACACATAAAAGAAAACTGAATTTTGAAAATAAATGGTTGCCTGTAGCTTGAAGACACTTCTAATGGAATTGGGATTGCATCTATGCTGTGCATACACAAGACTGACACTGAACGGACACTTTATGGCTAAAAGAACACTTTATATCGTAAAAAAAATGACAATTGCTGTCTCACTGGATAAAATGAAATTGTGCATAGGCATCTCAGATTTAAGTGTTAACAAATAAAACTGGAATCTATTAGGAAAAGCAGAAATCACGCAGACCAGCTGGTCGTTTTGGACACATTAGATTCATAGAGGGATATATATGCTTCTCCCTATACTTGTGAAGAGGAAAACTTCCCATTGCATTGTATGAACATGAAGCATAGACATAGTCACCAGAAGATTTTGGCTGCTAAGAAATACATTAGTTACTTGACTCAATTAATCTAATTCGGCAGTAGATTATTACATTTCTTCTGAATCATACCTTTATCGTAGTCGTCATGCTGCCATAATAGAAATTTGTTAAAATGAACTAAATCTTTCTGATTTTCTCCTGGAATTTAGTGATGAATGATGTGACATGATTGTACATTCTGCACGATATAGATCAAAGAGGTTACAAATGATCTTTTACATCTTTTTATCCTAGACTTTAGAACCAAAGCGATTTCAGATTTCTTTAGCATGCTTCTATACGATTTGTTATCACATCTATACCTGCAAATCAGTAAGAGTTTACGGCTTACGGCTTATAAAAACGTCTTAAAATTGTCTTCCAATGATTTATTTTGTTAAATGAACCTGAAATGTTCAGCATAAATTTCAATTTATGGGCAATGACTATTTTATTTTTAGCTCATCAAATCCAGTATATCCATAGTAGATTAAAATCATCGGTCAGTAATGTTATGATTAGTGTCACTAGATTAGCAATTTCATTTGTCACAAAAGTATTTAATCACTCAATATGCCCCTGCAAGTTACGTTGCATTTACATTAGTCCTTTTGATCGACGAAATTGCTAATTATAAGACATAAATGAAAACAAAGTGTGTAGCCCAGTGGCGGATCAAGCTTTTTGAAAAGGTTGGGGCGTGCTAATAGGAAGGGGGGGCACCCCCTTTTTTCCAGAATTTTATATGGGGAAAAAAATCAGCAAAAAAAAAGGGTGGGGGGGTCATTGCAAAAAATATAGTTTGGGGTGTGATTGTGCATGGTTGATTAATACGGTTATGCTATGGTTTACTAATACAGGTTACCAACTTATTATTGTATGGATATAAAGAAATTGATATTATTGTGCTGTTGGGAACCTCCTTGTACATAATAGTTTGTTGTCATTTAAAAATAAACTGTCAGTCAAAAAGCAAACGAGTTCCGTTTTTCCGAAAAAAGAAATCCAATTTCTGGGTTTCAGGAATTTGCATTGTGCTGATTTTTAGTACATCATAGAGAAAAAAATAATTTTTGTTTCATATGAAGAGGCCGCGAAGATAGATTTACACCCGAAGTAAACCCCGTATACATGTTCATGTATAAAAACATAAAAGAATAAGAAAAAAGAACAACCCACGGACACATATATTTAAAAGAAAAGTTTTAAAGTTATAACGTATTGTTCATGTTAAATAGTGGCAGGAAAATAGATATAAATATAGGAAAAGGCTTAATAGACTGGTCAGTTTGTTTAATCATTAATCGAAGCACCAGTAAACAATTACCGTATTATAAGCTGAAGTCTTCATTAAGATCTATGACTGGACCTTAACTGTTTGAGAGTTGCAAATTAGTTTTTTTTCTGCAATAAATACTTTGTTCATCATTATAAAAAAAAAGATGGATTTGTTTATGAGAGGATGTTGGGCCCCGTATGGTAAATAGAGAATCGGTTCTGAAATCCTTTATGCATTTCCCCCTCAAACTCCGCGAAGACCATCCAACCTTGAGATGATGGGGCAGTGTTTGGCATTGTAGAGGCTGTATTCCAAATACCGAAAGTGCGTTTGCGATGGGCGGCTATTCCCCCCAATAATCATTTAATTCTGTTTCTGACCATATTTTACATGTTTTTCATTGCCACTTATGAGAGCAGTTACAAAAAAAAAGTCAGGGCCAACCAAAAGCTGTTTGGGCCAACTGTATTTTGGAAAAATCTGCCCGGTTGGCCTTCAGGCTAAAAAAGTTTCAAACACTGTGGGTTATCACAAAGATGTGAACACACCCATTTTGCACTGCTAATTTTTTTGTGGATCTAGTGTAAAGGCCAGTTTTTTTGGTCTTGAAATGTTCGTGCTTCTGCTGGTTCAAAAAATATATCATAATGATTCTCTTTTTCTAAGTTTAGTATTCATATTTTAATTTAGTACACCATTGGCAAAGTGCAGAATCCACGAAAACACATACTTTAATATGAAATTCAATGTGGTTAATGATAAGGCGGGGGCGGTTGCTGAGGGGTTTCAGGTAGGACTGTAAAATAGTATTAGCTGAAAACAAGGTTAGCCAATTTTCTATAGACTATAAATCAGTAGAAACGTGTTTTTCCTTTGCCCCTTTTGGCGAATGCACAAGGGTATGGCTGTAGACCCCTAAATCCAACACGGCGATGGGCGATTTTCTGCTTATCGACATTTGAATGACTTTTCTTAAATTCGACAGGGTGCCAGGGCTAACACTTAAATAGGACATGTGACTTAGTCTTTAGTGTCATTTGACAGGGCTGATCCATAAATTTGACATGACGACAGTGCCATTTCTTATATGGAAAATTTCGTAATGTTTATTGCAATCTGTCCAAAAACACTGTGTTTTGAGAACAACATTAACAGGACAGTGAGCTGCCTTAAAGATATCATTAGTATACATAACTAATTTCTATTATTGATTTTTTTAATGTATTTTCTTAATAGGGTACAAAATGCTTATCTGTTTTCTTAATTAGGTTCTTTTGTAAATATTATGCAACTCTTTTCATGTTCAGAGACGAGCTTGTTTCCAAAAAAGACAAAGGCATTATAAGATCAATATGAATTTGTATTTTGTATATTTTCAGGTCAAACTTTCCTGTTCATTCTGGCCTGAAAGAAGTGTTCATCTGAAAGCAGTAGTGCCAAACACCATTATAGAGCCATGGCGAAAAATGCCCCCCGACCCTACGCATGTTTAACATGTGGGAAGACATATCTGCGGGCCACACACTTGAGACAACACTCGTACGTTCACACTGGTGACTGGCCATTTGTTTGCCCTGATTGCGGGAGGGGATTCAGCCTTGCTTCCCAACTGAAGACTCATCATCGAACCCACACAGGCGAGAAGCCTTTCAAATGTCCGATATGCATGAAGGGATTCAACCAAGCGTGGAACGTGAAGACGCACCTCCGCACTCACACTGGGGAGAAATTGTACAGCTGTGATGTTTGTGACAAGAAATTCAAGCAGTATTCGGGCCTATACACACACCAGTTTCAGCATTCAGGAGAGAAACCCTTCAAGTGTGCAACTTGTGGAAAGGGATTCACGCAGAAGCATTGTCTGAAGAGGCACATGGCAATTCACACTGATGAGAAACCACACGTGTGCGCGTTTTGCACAAAGCGGTTCGTCCAGGCTTCGGATCTTAAAAGACATACCAAAGTTCACTTTTCAAGCAAACCCTTTGTATGCAAGGAATGTCCCAAGAGCTTCAGCAAGGCCAATGAATTGAAGGCACATACTTTCATGAAACACAAAAACATCAAACCACACATATGTAAAGAGTGTGGCAATGTTTATACCCGAGCGTCTTACTTGCGACTTCACTCGTCGACCCACACGGGCAAGTGGCTCCACCCATGTGATCAGTGTGAGAAGGGGTTCAATCGACGCTCTGACTTAGAGGCCCACAAGTATGAACACACTGACGGAGAAAAACCTCACATTTGCACAGAATGCAATATGGGATTTTTCCGTGTAACAGATTTAAAGACCCATATGTTCCGTCACACAGGTGAAGCCCCTTATCGTTGCACTAAATGCGGAAAGCACTGTACGACAGCCACAACCTTGCGGCGACATCAACTTACTCATTCTGATGTAAGGCCATTTAAGTGCACAATCTGCAAGAAAGGATTCAAGCAACACTCCGATCTACGAATACATACATATTTACACACGGGTGAGCGACCGCACAAATGCACGGTTTGTGGGAAGGGATTCCGTGTGAAGACATTTCTCCGAATGCACATGATGTCTCATACAGGAGAGAAGCCATACAAATGTGATATTTGTCGCAGATCCTTCTGCACATTGACATTCCTCAGGCGTCATTCTGATATCCACAAAGCTATAAATCGCCCAAACGGTACTGTCACGATTAACTCTCCAATGCCTGAAGAAGAGTCATTGCAACATGCGCAAGCTGTGGAGAACATCATTTCAGCAACTTCTCTCCAAACCGAGTCCCCTGCACAAGATCCTTCTCAGAATCCATCTGTCTTACAGGTGATATCGAATGAGGCACTCGGAGAACATCCTCAGGAGTTTTCGGTCATAGAAGTCTCAACTGAAGGAGAGCACGGAAGCCAAGAACAAATTATACCAGAGGGTTCGGTCGTCGAGGTCACGTCTGATATGACACAGGATCAGACTCAGATTATTACGTTTATAATTCAGCAAGTAGAAGCTGAATAAAATGCAGTGTTAGTGTATCATCTAAATTGCTTTGGTCGAGGATCTACCCTGTGCTCCTGACAGGGTCATCAAAGGCCAGGTGTGTGGTGTCCTTTCTATGAGACATTACACATGAAAGACCCCTTGCCACTCTTCGCAACGAGTAGGGTACTGTACCCGGTGGCTGGTTTCTTCTAAATCATATCATAGATACGATCACCCTTAAGCTGAAAAGCATTACCTTGTGCAGTCTGGAAAGAGCCCATAAGGGTTGGCAGGACGTTAAACTACCCCAACAAACAAACAAATTGGCAGAAGATCCTTAGGAGGTTTTCTTTTTTGAAGTCTGTTGATAAGAGGCTATGAAGTGCACCCTATGGATGCTACCGTAAGAATGAATCAGAACTCTTGGATCCAATATTTATAGTGACTTGTCAACAACTGTCAAAAAAATATCATAATAGAAGTCTCAACCAAAGGAGAGGACGGGACCTCAGAACAAATTATACCGAAGGGTTCGGTTTTTGAGGTCACCCCTGATAATTCACAGGATCAGACTCAGATTATTAATTCAGCAAGTAGAAGCTTAATAAGAGCAGTGTATCATCTAAATTGAAGCTCTGGAAGAAGATCCTTAGGAGTTTTCGTCATAGAATTCTCAACTGCTTCGTCTGATGTTCTTACACAGTGTTAAAGATGATTTGTTAACTATTCCAGTAAGAGAAAATAGGTCGGCTGAAAGAAAAAATGTATTGCCCCAGCAAAACTGAATACAAAATATCAAAGTACATAGAATACAATGTATGAACTGTTAATATCTAAAGGAAGCCAAAAGCAACGTTGTCAAAATATGACAACATTTTTCTAACTCAAATGACTGAAAATACATTCTAGGAGTCTAACCTTAATCTTTGGTACAGTATAAATCATGATTTCTAGCTATAACTTCACTTAGATTCCATAATACTTGTACCAAAATTGACCAGGGACGAGTTATTGTGTATTTTAATGTAGCTTATGACTGTATTCAGTCTGTATTTTACCACAGGCCTCATCTATGGCCAGAGAATAAATTTCAATAGTTAATAGAATTTGCAAAATTTTGAACCTACATTGCTTTTGGCTCCCTTTAAACAAAATCATATATAATTTAAATTTACCCATAAAGTTTGTTTCCTTGCTGCATACCGTTTGTTAGGTAGAAATGTGTATAATAAAGGCATGTTTTCCATTCATTACTGAAATTGGAATACTTTACTTTTCATACAAACACAAATTATTTTTCTTCAAAGTTTGTATAGTGTCTAATAGAAAACAGGGAAGACTCGTTTTTATTTTCAGGAACGCTTTCTTTTGAAATCTTGTAGTCTTTTCTTGATTAATCAGATATGAATGAGTTTACTAAAGAAAATCTCAGAAGCAATGTGTGAATCTTCTCACAAAATAATCGAAATATTCCTAGAATAAATTGCTAGGTTCTGCATTCATTGAATAAGGAAATCCAAATTCCAGGAAAACAAAGTTGACTGTTTACGCTACGATATCTTAATTCTCGTGGTTTACTTAATAGTGATAGGGGATTACATTAGCCATTTTCTCTGTGTAGTGGTTGTCCTGCACAATACACTTCCCTGAGGGTTCTGACTAACGTAATCTTTTTTTAATCAAGTGGTAAACGGATAGTCAGAATGCGGATTATATTAGGTTTTAGGGTAATGATAATCTTTGTTACACAGATTCTTTTAATCAACACGAGAAGTAATCCATACGGATAAACACGGATATCATTAATGAAAAGACATGGAACACAATGTTATGGAAGAAATATTTATTCGTTTGAATGTGTTGAGGAAGATCTAACGGCTACAGCCTACTGCTGTGAGGTGAAAACAACGCAAAACATAGTTATATTACTTGTGACGTATGAACACTTTATCAGACAGCGTTTCACAGACCGTTTGTTTTAACGGAACATAAAGGACATTTTTTTAACTGAAATTTGTTTGAAAAGATCTAATTTACATATAGAATACACTTATGATAGAGTTTCTTGGGTTTACCTTATTATGGAGAAAGTATTTTGATGCATGTACATACTTTGAAAACTGGAAAGTCACAAATCGGCAGAAATGTGAACTTAAAAGGTTCTATATCACGTCTAAAATATCTATAATTTTAATTTCCTTGGTAACATTTGGTAACATTCACAGAAATAACACAGGATAGACAAATGATTTCTACACCGAACAAGTATGAAAATACTTGTTAACATCACACAGCATCACGATAAAAATTGCAATATTAAATATTCACAAACAACGTTATGTAGTTGTTGTTATAAAAACAAGATGTCCGTCTACATAACTGGGCCGTCCGTTAAGAACAGCCTCCTGAGTATGCATATTTTCTTGTAAATAACTTGCAAATCAATTAACGAACTTAATTTGCTGTAATAATGCAGTTGGCGAGAATTAATTCATCAACTTAAGACAAAAATTCTCCGTATTCCATATGAGATACAACTGGATCTTTGAGTAATTTTGTAATACAACTTCTGAACCTCAGGGTATTTTTTCTTTAAATACAGGTCTAGGTCATTGGAATGCTAGGGCATTGTATTTCAAACGTTCGACATTGTTTGAAAAAAAAAATCACATTGTCGACGCTTCACATTGTTGACAGCGTCGTTCAGTTGACTCTTGTTTTCCAATCAACAGCCTTTGCAGGATGCTGGATAGTCAAAAAAGTAAAACCAAAAGATTATGCTGGACTAGGACCCTGCCCCCCCTCCTCCCCTTTTCTTTTCTTCCTTATTTTTTTTAAAGATAATTTCAGGGCTGGTGAGAATAATTTCAGGGTTGGTGAGAACAGAAATGTAGTCCATGAGAAAGAACACCATAAAATAAGTCAATCTAATTTTTCTTTTCATTTTCGATAAATTTCTTTTATACCGTCTTTTAGTAAATGAGATCTTTCATGCTGAGAAAATTACAAACACATGTTACTGAACTTTCCTGGGGCTAAAACATTTGAACATTTTCTCACTGGTCGATTTTTCAAACATACATTTCTAATCACCACAGTTCTTGTTAATATGAAATATTAACAGGTAGAACATGTCACCCTTCAAGCAAAGGCATTTTTACACTTTTCACAATGTATTATTGCTGCTATACACGAAGCTTGAGACTTATATCTATTTTCGTAGATTTTAATTATTTAAAATGAAGCACAGAGAAACAACAAAAAGCATTACATATAGGTACGTACAATAAAGTGATCAATGAGAACATAAAAATAATGTGTGACATTTATAAAACTCCTAAAAATAATGTGTGACATTTACAACTCTTTCTTTACTTCTGTTGTCCTAGATCTTAAATTGACTCTTTTTTCTCTCTCTCAATAAAACCAGACCAAAACTCCTTCTTGTTAGGATTTTTGTTGTATTTTGCGTAGGGGAATCCCATCATTGTTGAAACAACCGATTCAGGATAAAACCAATTTGAAAAGTATTTGATCAGACCTCGAATACAAAGGCAACAAATCTATCCCTTTAAAACAATTGAGCTGACCAAATACATTGACATGGTTTAAAAAAACAAGAACACACAAAGGTATCCTTGATATAATATTATGCTGTGGGCTTTTTGAATATGAACCATTATTGCGTTCACCAAGGAATAAAGACCAATGTTAGTTTAAAAACCACGATAATGATTAAGTACCTTTCTGAATTACCCCCTCAAATATATACAAATCATTAGAATACCTATTCTTCTTTTCCCGATATAAGTCATGGGTATATTGAACAGTGTTTGTAGCTTTTGATTTGTGATGCTGCAAGGTTTCTGATGAACACTTTTACATGGTATAAATATATTCACAAGATAAATTCATACATCATGCTGTAAAAATCGCAGCACTGGGCTATAAGTTATGATAACTGTTTTGTACAATTAAAAGCATGGTCCTGTTAATTTCATTAATATATCATGCGAGTAAAAAAAAAAAATTTTTTTTTTACTCTCAATAATATGTGAAGAAGTTAAAAATCAAAATGCTCTATCTAAAGACAGACTCTGGCATTTGTTATGGCTTTACAAGATATACAGTGGAAGATGAAATCGAGTAATAAGATAAAATTTCCTAAAATGTGGGTGAAAAATAAATAAAAATCCGGGCGCTGAGACCGAAGAGTTGGGGTGACGGAATGAATCTAATGGTCGATAGATACGCAGACGCAGACTGCTTCGGGTATATGTACTTCCGGTAGTGAACGCTAGGGGCTTCTCGCTATTGTTTCCGTAGTTTCTTCCACTTTATTATTGCCTCAATTTCCTAAAAAAAGAAAAGAAAAATAGGAATAGGATAAGTGAAATGGAATATAGAGCTTAATTGAACCTTGACAAAGAGAAAATCCACCTTTCTTTGAAAATAATGATGGGATGAAAAGAACTTTGGCTCTTGGTTGCTGTACTGGAAATATTTGAGAAATTATAGAAAATAGAAGGTTTTATCTCGATAATATAGATTAAAGAACTAGCAAGACATAACTAATCATTAAAGAGTAAAAATAAAGTGAGATGCATGCTTTATGATTGTTTTGAAATACTGATAATACATTAAATTAATTAATACAATCAAATAAGCTGCAACGCCAAAGAAGGATGTTATTGGTAGGATTTTTGGGGCAAAAAATCATGCACAAAAAGAAAGAATGAAACCAAACAGGAAAATCTAATTGCTGTAATGTTATAAATGAACAAGATTAACATAAAAAAAGACATACAGTTACAAAGCATTACAAAAGCACCCCTAACTTATTTTTTTCAGCCCCATTTGACTTGGAGATTCATGTTATTGGACCTTCTGTGATTTGGAGCATTTCCTCAGTCGCTGAGAGATGTTCTAAATTCATCACTGAATACCTACAGGGCAGCCTGTATTGATATAGGACAAGTGCTGAGATATTTCAGGGCTGCCTAAAAAAAACAAACCTGCCAGAATGGGTGTAAAACTGCCAAATGGAAGCCTTTTTTTTTCTGAAAAATTTCAGATTTAAAATGTTCTGACCGGACACCTCACTGGTCCTTTTAAGAGCCAGTCGGTCCACTGGAAACAGTATCTTTTTAAATTAAGGCTGGTTCATCTGTTTCTAAAACCAATACATTACCGTTATTTCGGCATGGGTTATATGGTTGTTGATATTCAACTGGTTTCTTGAATCTCTAACCTTCCACGAGAGCTCAACAAGAGTGTTATGGACTGGTGGCACGGGCAGACTAGGGAATTCCAACTTATCCCTAGATGAATAGAAAATTTTACCCCCCCCCTCCCTGCAATTTTTTTTTTTAAATTACTTATAATTTTAAAAAAAATTGATTGTATTTATTTTTAAAAAAGTATACTCAAACATGATATACTTTGCAGTTGCTTTAACGTATTTGAAACAATCGAAGCTTCAGTTATAAGCAGCCTCTGAACGGAATCATTAAGACCATACAGTGTACCCGTGACCCCGCAAAACTGTTAGTACGAAACCTGCAAACACATTAAAGCGGTTAATGAAATATCTAATAGGACAGTACAAACCAGATAGCAAAAATAATGGCGGCGAGAACGCCTGGTATGGCCATCATCACATATCTACGGCCGGAGTAGTCTTTCCGTGCAGGGCGACCTACGGCACAGGGAAACATCCAATGGGAACAAGGACATCTAATGGGTTCTTGGGACAAATTAAATACATGCAAACTACTGATAGTCAAGGTTCATAAAGACTTGAATATTGTCCATGACTTTTGTTTTTAATTACTATGTGTAAATCTCCTGATACTTATATCGGTAAATTAATCAGAAAACACGTATTTTCAGGAAATTAGAAAAAAAGAGTAAATTTCAAATTACACTAGGAATGTTTCTTGAGGTAAAAAGAAAGAACTGAAATTTCAAGACTTTTGATCAATTTTTTGGAAATGTTTTTTGAAATTACATGCAAATTTCAATTTCCATGTTTTCGATTTTTTCAAAGATTGCCATTTTGACAATTTTCCCTGTCTTTATTATGTGAACCTTGACAGTTCTAAGAGCTAACAGTATCAAAGGACAGTTAATAAATTACTACTACATAAGTGGAATCGCTACAAAACTGTTTCTAGTCTACACAAAACTTGCAACCATCTCTGATTGATCTACAATTGCATCGATCATAAAAATTACCAATAAAACAATCATCATAAGTTCACACCAAACACCAAATACACATACATAACAGTACATATGTTATATACAAAAACAATGAAGTCTAGTTATTAATACTATTATTCTGCCAATAACCCGAATGAAACAGAAAAATGTTTAACCCGTATCAAGAGTATATATATTAGTATCACCGAGAATATAACATCAGAAAGACTAAAGCTACATACAAACAATAACTCAGAAATGTAATACCCTTGTTAATAGTGAGTCAATAAAGAATTTGAGAACCATGATTCCCCGAAAATCAAGAAGCTCAGGAAAAAACACCAAAAGTTAGTAAGTAAATCTGATTAGAGTAATAGAGATAGTTCCTTCAACATTTAGTGTTAAGAAAAAGATTTTGACAGTAACAACTATAGAACATGCTTTCTTATTTTACAGAAAAGCTGGCTCATTAAAAACTGTATGGACCCTCTCCCAAAACTAGAGGACTGTGAGCATTTTTTTTGTCTCCTTTTTTTTCTTAAATCTCTTTTTAAAGAAAATGCAACAGCACGTCCCCAGCTGTTCACGGAAAGGCTATTCAAATCTAAAGGCTGTATATTCCACAAATCGATTTTGATGCTGCCGATTTTGTATTTATTTGATTTTCTGTGAGAATATGATATGACACCTTACATCCTATACATCATTCAAAAGAGGCTTTCTATTGATGTGTAACATAACTACATTTACACATTATTTCATCTGCTGATTTTCAAAATTGGCAGCAAAATTGGTACGTGGAATACGGCCTTAATTTGGTGAAGGCCCACATTTTCATAACTGTTCTGCCTTATAAGAACATTTTGATTAGTGTTTCCATCATTCCAGATTACATCTGTCACACAAAAGTATTTACACAAGAAAATCCTCCTTTGAGCTAATTTCCCAATGATGTTACTACTTTTGGTGATGGACAGAGTCACTAATCATAATGCTGACCAGTGTCTGATTAGTCTGATGACTTACGAAAATACTCGCTTAAGAGTCCTGAATTTTAATTGAGAATTAAACATATTTCTCATGCATTTAATTTTAACTTGAAATGTAAGATATTTGAAATATTGTGTAGTCAACAACTTTTAATATTCTACTTAACCGTTGATGGGCTAGTCGGTTAATTGGTAATCAGATAAACTAATATGTTAGTTACAATGGCTTCTACAATACATAACTTCACACAAAGTAAACTCCCACAAACAACAAAAATTACCTTTCATTGCTTCCAAATCCTTCATCAAACAAACCAACACATATTCTTAAGAAACTTGAGAATGTTTTAAACAAATTGACATAAAAATATAGATAATCAAAGGGAATTCTATATAAACTTATAAACATAAACAAGATTTTTTCAAGGATGCATTCAGCCAAATAATGAAAGCAAAAGTGGCCATGCAGCTGAAGATTCTACTTTGAATTCAAATATTGCACATGCTTTACTACAGATGAAAATAAATAGCAGTAGTTTTGGTAATAATTAAGACAAATTAATAATAAAAGAAAAAAAAGACAAAAAGAAATCACATCTCTGTTGCACATTTTGATATAAAAATCTTTGTATGTTCAGATATTCTTGGTACATATTCAGGCTTAAACTAAAGGGGTCAAATGAAGGTCAGATGGAGTTGTTGAGAATGTCATATATATGTAAAATTACCTTAATTAAAATGCCCTTCATTTGTTGGTAGGCATCTTCTAGGTTATCGTTCACAACTGTGCTGTCAAATGTCCCCGGGGTAGCTCCTTGAAAGGTAACAAAGTAAATTTATTACAGGTAACATGGAGGTGCGTTAAAAAAAGTGTGTTTTTTCTTCAATTGATAACTGTTAAAATTTCTATGTTTCTTTGGCCAACTTTATGATTTTAAAAAATCTGAGTTGCAGGGTGAAATGTAGCTGGAGAAAAACGAAAATAGACTCATAAAGAGTTTCAAAACATTTCCTGACGGCCCCATAGGAAATCGATCATATATGATCGATGGTCATTAATTAGGCTTTAATTTCTTTACTTTTTTATACCCCAATATTAATTTTTGAAATATATATATTAGATGTCTTGATACAACTATACTGAGGCATGTTTTGCTCATAAATATTTAAATATTAACGTTCTGGCACTTTGATTGATGGTATATTAGGCAAATTTGACATTTCATTAATATGACCATCTTAAATTACCCATAAAAGATTAAAATATTTAACAATAAAAAGACATTATAATAATTCAAAATAAATAATTTCCTTTCTAAAAGATCATAACCTGCTCACCATTCTAGTATGCAAATACTCTGTAACGTTGAGTAACTGTTACATTTATTTCTTTAGGTAACTTTCAAAATAATTCAACCCTCTTTTTCTGAAAAAATGCTCACAAATCATCCATTTTCTTTCAAATTCAAGATGGCCGCCCAGTAGATTAATCATTTTATAGTTTTTGACACTTATTTTCAGAATTTGGTAAAGCTATCATGATTTAATCATTTGAAGTGGTACACAACAACTTAGTAAACAAACATTATTGATATATTAGAAAAACTATTTTTATCTATTTGCATTTTCACTACTTTGATAACAGTTATTGTTATCAATAACCATGAATATGGGGAATTTCGTGACTTTTAGAGCAAAACATGCCCATCATCTTGTTTATATGCCATACTTAAAAATTAAAGAAAGTTATACAAATATGGTATCAATTGACAGGGAATAACCTGGAGAACAATTTATTAATTCACTTTTTAATTTCTAAAACAAATATTTCCTCAGATTTTGGGGCATTTTCTAGAAAATTGACTTAAAATTACACATTTTCTCATAAATATCACTACTGCTCAAAACGTTCCATGGTTACCATGGCAACGAAAATAAAATATCTAAATATATTTTCCAAACCCTGTTATTATTTGTTATATAATGACATAAAACTTTGGGGTCAAATACTCTTCTAGAAAATCATAATAAAGAAGTAAAATTGTGTATGGTTTGTTTCTTTGACAAAATCCGTTTTGGTGCCGTCAGCAAAGGGTTAAGCACTGGAAAAAAGAAGCTATTAGTGGGTTGTCACTTAAATAGTAGATGTAGTGATTAAACAATTTGATCCTATCCTATCTCCAGCGGTGTACAATGCAAAATGACCCTCACATTGACACGCCAAAAAACATCAAAAATAGGAAAAAAAACTGAGGGAAAATAAAAAGAATATATTAACCCTCAGACAGCATTATAAAGAAAACTTCAAACCTACCAAACTCTAACTCGGCCTTAGCGCGTGCCAGTCTCTTTAGCAACGAGTCTTCATTCTCTGTACCGCGTCCTCGCAACCTCTGCTCCTAAAACAGTAAATGAAAAGCAGTGATTTTTTGGGGCACGTGATTAATTTTGAATGGTTAATTTTCTATGATTTCCTTATAAGGAACAACGAATAGCACAGTTGAAATAGCCACTAATTCGAAAACTTGAGATGTAGAATCAATTATTCTTTTTCAATAGCGAATTTCAAATATGAAGTTGAGAAAGCTCTTTTTATTTTCAAAGACTCTGTGATTGCTTAAATAAGTTTAAAACCTGAGTTTCAGTTTCCAGCAAAAAAACATTACATCTACAGGTGTGCACAGGTGTGTAAATTGGTCGCTTCAATTTTGAACCTTTTTACGACCTCTTGCTAGAAAACTAAACTTCAAGTTATATCAGTTAATGGTGAAGTGTAGACCTATCCTATATTCCATGCAGCTTTTTTGGAATGCTGGTGCCCCTTCTCAGCTAGGGGACTCGGCGTGAGAGACTGCAGGTACAGCCTATTTTTTCCAGGGATCTGATTGGTCAAGAAGTGGTCACGTGACCCCGAGTTAGCCAAAATCTGGCCAACCCGGGGTTGGCTTGTACCTGCGCTAATTCATGACGTACAGCAAGCGGAGCGGAGCATGAGTTGATAGCGCGGGTACCAGCGTACTTTTTGGTGACCGATAAATATGGTTTTCACTTACGAGGACCTCCTCGCTGGGGGGTTTGACAAAGATGTAGCGCGGGTTGAGATCAGTCTTTTTGATGGCTTTCACACCCTCCATGTCTACGTCCAGAATACAGATCTTTCCTGTTGATTGAATGTCCTGGACTGCCTTTATACTGTAATAGGATAAAAGGTAGACATTTTCTCAATGAAATAAAATAATTTTTTTTTTAATAAAATCAAGTAAATGATTAATGTAGCTCATACATGACTGATAAAATTCTTCAAAATTATATTTTAAAACGTAGCGAACAATACAACTCCTTGCAGCTATAATCAATCTATCCTAGGGGGGCGGGACAGTGTAGCGGGTAACCTCCTCGCATTGCACGTGGCCGGACCGGGTTCGAGTCCACAGTGGGGAATTTGCCAGCAACACTGCCTTGCCTTGCCGTTGTTCTCAACCCCATAGATTTGATCACAGTACATTTTACAAGCCAAAAACCGTGAGTTGGTTCTAATATCGCTGGAAAATTGCTACTGGACCTTAAACTCCAACAATCATCGTCATCAATGTATGTCAAATATCATACGATGTTTTTATTATCAAAAGGCCAGAGTTTCTGGCCCCTAGCACCTGACCCAAGTCTTACCTTGTTCCGTAGAGGTTCCCTGAGAATTCTGCCGTTTCGATAAACTCTTTGTTCTCTATCATCTTTTCCATGGAATCCCGATCCGAGAAGAAATAATCTGAAATATAAAATCAGATTTTGCACATTTCATTGGAGAGCCACAATATAAGTGTATATAAAAGTTAAAATTGCTGAAAGTCGGTATATTATCTGCTTGCTGGTTCAATAGCTGAAGGGAGATCCATTATATTTAAGGGAAGTAACTTAATTTTATCATAATCACACTATCATCACTTAATTTTCAGACAACTTTAATGCATCTTATTTTATTTTTACAAATCTCGATTTCTCATACCTTTTCCATGTTCTTCCCCGGGCCGAGGTTTTCTTGTTGTATCTGAAAAATATGAAGAAGAATTATGTTTCAGCGTCCACATTAAGTCAAAACTCAGCGTGATCACTCAATTCTACATTTTAAATTCACGTCGTGTTCCCTTCACTTGGTAATTTTCAATGTGATGATCTAAATGATTTGGTCGGAGTTTGATGTAAATTTTGAGAGAGAAAAAGTTACTTTAGAAAGTGAAATCTCAACGAACTAGAGCAACATTTTTTAGTCCTTTATTGAGAAGTTTCTACAGATAAGGTTTAGTGGCTGCACTGCCGGCTACTGTACATAGCCTTAGGGGTTGGCTGTGTAACTCGAACCAGCATCTATCCCCGTGGTCTCTATAATTAACGGTCAGTCGATAGACATATCAAGTATCATTGTCTCGCGAGCTCACTGGGAGAGCCTATCCGAAAGCTCAAGTAGGCTGAAAGCCTAGAGCTAAACCAGGGTTCCCACTCATTTTCAGAAATCAATCTAAGACCTTTTTAATACCAACTTAATGAAGACCTCATGTGAAGAAAAATTTCAGAACATAATATGATTTTAATTTGAAGTAAGTGCACTTGTTTGAAAGTGGGATTTGGAATTTTCATTGGTACTTCGTAGTACCTTCTCAAAAAATTCAATTTTAAGACATTTTTAAGAGATCTGGGTGAGACGTGGCGAAGGTGTGCTCAGTTCAGCTACCGCATTCAAAGTGAGAAAAAAACAACACTTTCTGAGAGGTTTGGCTACAAAACTGTCAACTATAAAACCTATTTATGGGCATTAATTTGAGAAAATTAATCTAAGACCTAAGTGGTAACCCTGTAGAGGCACGGCTGGGATGAGAATAAACCTCAATTTTGGCAAAAAAAACACAAAAAACTAAAGTGTCAAGTTTAACGAGTGAAAACAACAATTCCTCCTGTTTCTTCCCTGACCTACGCCAACCTTTGTATACAATATGTTGACCAATGTTCGAACCCTTGGGGAAAACATCCCAGTCTCCCTCCCCCTCCCCACAACCTGCCCTCCCCCTATATTACCGCAGGTGTAAGTGGGCAGGTGAAGGTAGGACTTCAAAGACACGGCTGATCAATAACCCCCTGAGGGGGTAACTGAGGGGGGTTACTGAGGGGGTAACCATGGCAACCAGCCTCATGGGGGATGTAGGAGGGGGTGGCAGGGAAGGTAGCCTGACTTTTGATGTCAGGGTTAAAGAAACTGACATGTCCGTATTTTTGTAAACATGTTAGTGTTTTTCCCAAAGACTAAAACGGGGGTACATGGGAAAAACACCTAAGCATTTTTCAAATATCAAATAACAGTTTATATATATGTAACACTAGGGTTGATAAGATATGTCCTTATCTTCTTCACAGAATTAATACTACAGGAAACGGAATTCCCTGAATACTTGCAATCCAGCTATTAAAGCAAAAGTAAAAAACGCCAACGAAGGAATCAGTCATTTTCTGTGTGCACTTAGATAGAGGCGGTATGTTTGATATGGAAGATAAGTTAACTGATTGTGCCCTTCTGGGTTGCTGTCAGTGTGATATATGAAATTAATCTCTGTACATTACCTGAACGGAAATTAACCAAATCTACGTGAGGATATACCAATTATTTGCCACAGCAACCAGCTGGGCTATATTCTCTACCCTAAGATAAGTTCTATCTCTATGTTATAGAATATGATGGTAATCAAAGCGACTCTCATATTATGCTTAAATGGTTGAGAGGAAATGCTAAGACCTAACCTGGAAGAACCAGGAAGACACAAATAAGATCTACAAAGTAAACATAGACATACATTTTATTTTCATATTCCATGTACTTTTCCGATATGAAGTAAACCTTCCTTCTAGTTGTCTGGAATTTGTTGCTCAATTCAATGGATTGCGTTTCCGCAAAAATTGCATTTGTTTATAAACATTTAACAAATGAATATATTCCCATCTCTTATAAATTTCTACAGAGGTCTAAGCTAATTTTCACGGCTAATACTTTGCCACTAAACAGTTAGCCTCCTACAAAACATTTCTTAAGTTTATCTCAGCTTTCAAAATATTGTCCATTATTTTGATTTTGGATCCATTTAAAGTACAAACCTGGGTCCATATCTTCGTAACTAATTTGACTGATCAGGGAAACTTAGATCAGGGTCCCATGATCAGAAATTCTGTTTATCGTGAATAAATTTTACACCTTATAATTCCTCTTTGACACTATTTTGCAATAGCACTATAAATTTTGGTAAAAGGCAAAATTACTGATCATAGGACTCAAACAAATTTCCCCTGATCAGCTAAATTAGTTACGAAGATATGGACCCTGGAACAAACCATACCATTTTCATAATCTCTACACTATAACCTCGATCACTCGTTCCCCCAGGCTAGGCCTGACTTTGGACCTAACACTCTGTGGAGGGAGGCCATTTCCACCTGTCATCCGACCCCTACCTGTCAGGGGACCTTGACTTCATGGTCTGCTCTGTTTTTATCTCATATGCATACACAAAGGGAGGCGATTTATAGCCCCACACAAAACGTTAAGTGCAAAGTGCCGACCAAGTGATGAGAGTAGACTTGCAGATGCGGTTATAAACGAAATATATTAAGAAGACATAACCGTCACATCTCTATCCTAGATTATTAATTCAGTGGGTCTATCAGTATCACCCATGCACTTTCAGTATTTAACCCAGATTACTTTATAAAATATCATCTTAAGTCTATTTCACACTAGTCGATTTTGACTACAAAGTATGTAGTAATTTCTATGTTTTTATGATGGGAATATATATATTTTGATTATGAAAAGGACGAGTACTCGCGCATGCTACACATTGAACATCATAGGAAAAATCTGTATCCACAGTGTGGTTTTGTCATTGTGGTCGACTAGCCTAAGCCACGTCACGAGATCCTTCTCAGCAACCTACACATTGAACATTATATCAAAGAGAAATTTAGACTTGATATCATTTAGTTGAAATAGCTGTAAAGCTAATACTGGGAGTTGATTTACAAGTGATTGAGAACTTTATTTATTAAAATTCAATGACATGCTTCGACCGGTTAAGGTTTTCTTCAGGTTTTCAAATGATATACATGTATACCATTTTTGCACTTAGTCGTAATTGGTATTGGTTATTTCCAAAATCGCAAGTAAAATCGGATAGTGCAATACAGCCTGTACCTAAAGCAACCATCATTGACTCTCAATGATTATCAACTTTCCTCCAGCGCCTCCCCTGAGCCTCCAACACCTGTGCCCCCCCCCCCACCTCCTCCACCCCATCAGGGTCAGAGTTCAAGGTCGCTGTCACCCGCCAAGGTCAGGCAGTAAACAGCGGGGTCCAGCGTCAAGGAGACCAAGGCCACTTCTGATTGGATGCCGAAACCGAGGCAGGTGTAGTACTGCATCCAATGAGGGGTAATTGAAGGGCAATGTCCGGTATGGGAGGTAATTGAGAAGGCCCTTGAATTTGACTGGTGCTGTCCGCCCTTTTTTCTCAGACATGTGAACTATTACAGAGAAATGGATACATCCTGGTGACAGCTCTAGGTCTGGGGAAGAATAGTCCATTCCATTTTTCCAAAAAAACATCATATAAAAGTCACATTTTGAAGTTTGAAAATGATGAGAAATTCCATTTTTTGACAAGTCATGATGCTTTCAAAAACCGCCGGTGCAAATTGAAAAATACTGGCACCCAGCGCCCGGCAACAGTTTATGTGCATGCGTACTAAAGGTAGGAGATAGTCTTTTGGACTTTGAGGCGCCCGGCAACAGTGACATATATGCATTGAACTTGAACTTTTTCCCGCAAGGCACAAGGTTCTATTCATATACTTAATGACATTCCTAGGACTATTTCGCCTCTCATAGAAGCTCCGCTCCAGGACAGACTTGTTTGTTTGTTGGGGTAGTTTAACGTCCGGCCAACCCTTATGGGTTCTTTCCAGACTGCCCAGGACAGACATTATGACTTGTCTGTCTATGGGTACTTGGAAATACACTTTAACAATATTTAGAAACAATTTTGCCCAAGGCTTGTTTCTGCCTAACCTGTTGTGAAAAATATCATACTCCTCCTGAAATTAATTGCTCTTTCATTACTCTAACCGTTATACATTCTAGCCGTCTCAAAGTTCCCATTTCCCTATACTACTATGTTGCCCAGACATTTTTCTATACTACTATGTAGTGAACATTGACCAGTAGGCAGTATTTGATTGGGTTGTAGGTTCCGAAATACATCTTTATATATTTTTTTTATTACCAGTGCAGTGCAAGTGGCTGAGGCAACATTAGTTTCTTCTATGCTTTCAGACACTTCCTTTCCATTATCATTTTAATATTTTCCCGTCTCACAACACCCAAAAATCATTCTTATCAACTTGTTTGCATCAGGGCCCATATCTTCGTAACTAATTTTTGTGATTAGGCTAATCATGTGAATTTTGATAAGGGTCTCATTCATATTTACTGTCTGTCAGTCAACGTAACTACACCTAACAATCCCTTTTCAATGTTATTTAGAAATAATGCCACTAGTTTAGGGAACAGACAGCACCAAGCATTATGAAACACTAATCAAATTTCAGCTGATTAGCCTAATCACGAAAATCAGTTACGAAGATATGGGCCCAGAACAACATGGCGGCCACTTACGTGACAATGGTAGACTTGCCACTGCCTGAGGGGCCTTCCTTTCTCATCTACCTTTTCCATTATCATTTTAACATTTTCCCCGTCTTACCTCCTTGTCTCACAACACCCACAAATCATTCCTATTGAATTGTTTGCACCAGAACAACATGGCGGCCACTTACGTGAAACACTGAAGGCGAAGCAGCCATCGTACTCGGCCATGAGTTTCTTGACGATGGTGGACTTGCCACTGCCCGAGGGGCCGCACAACACAATGGGCTGGAACTGGGTGGCCATGGCTCGACGGAACAAGAAGCGTTGCTGCAGGGAGATCTGAACCACTGGGAGTCGACCTAGAGCAGGGATGTAAGTCAGGGTTAATGAAAAAGATCTGAAAATATATTTAAATGCTATAAAACGGGATGTAAGAAAGAAATGTAATGTATGAAAGAATTTCTGAAATTATCTTAAGATGCTATGAAACGTAAGGTAAGAAATAAAAATTATTATCTTAAAATGCAGTGTCGAAAATTAAGCTTATATCTTGTGCACTCATCAGGTGCATAATTCTTGAAACTATGCGCCCGAAATTTGGTCCATGCACCCTCCTAATATATAGCAATTATATAAATTATTAAAAGCGTGCACATTGTGGGCACATCCTTAAAAAAAATCGAGCACCCGGCCGCAAAATTGTGCGCACCGGATGCAGGGCGCACCTTGATTTCCGACACTGAAATGCTATTAAACGTGATAGAATAAATCAATTTTGAAGATGATAATTGTAGGTGTAAGATCTGAACAAATGGGAGTCGACCTAGAGGAAGAAATAGGGGGTCAGTTACTGAGGCATTAATGTATTGTAAATTCACGGTGCAAATACTTAACTGTAACGAGATGTGACCTAAGTTTTAAGAGTTTAAGAATAAAGTAAGTACATGAGGATGCTTGAGGCTATGGTTTAACCTAATTTAATTCAATTTAATAGGATAAGAAATTGGTGAGGAAATGGTGAAGCTGTTATACAATTACCAATATTGTTAATTAAAAACTGATGCATTTATGTTTTAAGAGCATTCATATCGGTCCAAAACTTCACATGTCTCAAACATTTCACACTCTCAGTCCAACCAAAAACAAAACACATGCAGGAGATACGAGCAACTCATGAAAACAAACGTTACTTTTTCAAAGTTTTTGAGGCATTTCCAAAGAAGTTTGCTTACTTCGAGAAGTTTCAAAACATCACACTGTATTTGGGCTGCTATCCCCGGAAGGTCATTTCGACAGAAAATCAAGAAACTCAAAGTGATTAAAAACATATTTGAGATTTGTATGAAGAAGGGTCAGACAAACCTCATAAAAATCAAAAATGTCCTTCACGTGTCACAAACCAAATTTTCAAATCATGTCAGACATGCCTGACCATAATTTTTGGGTGGGTGAATCGGCTCATGATATTCAATAATTGCAACTAATGAGTTTACTAACCACATCTATTCATTGATTTGTATGAAGAGGCCAGCGCCCTTCATACTCGCAGATGCAACCTTGAAGACCAAAACCAAACCAAACCTATTTTAACCTATTCACAAACTATCCCAGATAATTTCAAACCATTTTACACTCTTCCTTCCCTCTCACCTTCCTTTTTGATAAAATGTTCCTAGACAAATAAGACGAAAATGAACGGCTCAAATATTTCAAACACCTCGGAGGTTTTCGGTTCCGTGACACTCTAGATACTCTGACATACCTGGTATTACGCAATAACTATTATCATAATGGCTCAATATCTACAATCTACTATGCTTTTAATTTATGAATAACCTTGACTTGGGTCTACTGACTTAAGGATATAGTTGATATTCCTTATTGAACTCTCTTTTATGCCTCTACGCTATTGTCTTTCTACTTTGGTACATATTGCGAAAACTGAAGCATACTTCAGTCCCTGTATCTATATTTTGTAACACGTTTTGTTGAGAAGCCTAGAGCATAATTTCTCTTCTCGTCAAAAATATCAATATGGACGGAGTTAAAAATTGGTGTATAATCCATCCAATAAACCAGTCGATAGTTCTTGCTGCAGACAAAAGAGCACTCTACGTTCATCTTAAAAAGCCAACTGTTTCAAACAAACACAAGAGCAAGACAAACACAGAGTGCAGCCACCTGGTTTGGTAAAGAAACATTAGGCCACTCTTAACAAATGTTTATTTCTTGTCCAGTGGCCAGACCAAAGGGAAAGTCAAGCATAAAGGTCGGAAAGGCCTTTTGTTCCTTGGCAAGATGGAAAAGAATTTTTAAAGGCAATCTCGGCAATACTGAACGTGATTGTCCGAGGTAAAACTTCAGTTTCTGTGAAAAACATTTTGAAGTGCCCGACAATTACAAATGTGCCGGACATTATGGTGTAACGTCGGACATGACAGTGACGGATACAGGACTTTCGACAGGGGCGGGGCGGGTGCTGTCTCAATTCTCTGTCGGCAACATCTAGAAACTAACTAAGTAACTTATTTTTCAGGTTGGGGCAATCTCGGGGCAACACTGAACGTGATTGTCCGAAGTAAAACACCAGTTTATGTGAAAAACTTTTTGAGGTGCCGGTCAATATGTGATTGTCTGATGTTCATGAGCAAAAATGTCTGATGTTCATGAGCAAAAATAACGTTTTCAAAAACACTAACTTAAAAATAGAAATAGGAAAATAATTCTCAGTCTGAAACACAATACCCAGTTGGGTGGCCCATCTAGAAACTAACTAATTTTTCAGGTTGGCCTAAGGTAGACTCGGGGGCGGATCAAACACTCTCAGAGCGTCGAGTCTGTACACAGACTGCGGATAGACATCAAACAAGGACCTAGGTGCTTAGATATTTTGTTACTTTGGTGGTAAGCTTACAGGCTTATTTCTGCAATTCAAAGCATATTCTATTTGAAAGTGCCACAAGTCTGAATCATCTGAGCATTGGGATTTTGTAGCAAAATTAAATCAATAGCGCTCGAGTGCTCTATACGATAGCGTACACATTTTTTTTTAAGTGAGTGAATGATGAAGGTTTTATGCCGTACTGACAGCCAGGGTAATTTTCTCGGTAAAAAAAAGAATTTGGTCCTTGGTGATCGCATCTATGAGATGATCATCTTTTTTTGTTGTACCTCATCCCTTAGTGAACCCAGCACCAACAGGGAATTGAACCCAAAGAACCACTTGGTCAGTGCTGGGTCCCCCCTATCTTCACCTAATACAATCAGCAGGGGCTACTGGGGGTCTATAACTCTATTCTTCACTGGAACCCCCATGAAGTGTTTTCCCCCCTTTTTTTTAAGTGTCTGCAAGTGAAATGCCCATATTTTCACATTATCAGAGGGTAGAGCTGCTCAATGGGGGTTTGGGATAAAGGGACAGTGCAGGAGGAAAGGGTCAGACAAACCTCATGAAAAAAAAAAAAAAAAAAAAATGCCTTCACGTGTCAAAAACCAAATTTTCAAACCACGTCAGACATGCCTGATCATAATTTTTGGGTGGGTGAATCTGCCCATGATGTTCAATATATATGCAATCTATGAGCTTACTAATAACTACATCTATTCATTGAAAAACCCAATCCATACACACACCCCACCCATGCACAATTTAATAAACGTATCCAGAGCGGCGACCAAACCAAACTCATTCATATATTCATATATCGAACATAATTTGCAAGTTCAGTAGTGTTTTTTTTTCAACTTTCAGATATAACACGTCAGACATTTTCGGAACCACGTCGGACATATCTGACTTTCTTTATTAAAGGAAAACTTGCACATGGATCCACTAAATGCTACTTTTTATGTAATTAACGTGACTTAGGTATTCTAAAAATATTTCAAAAGTAAGAATGTGAAAAAGTTGAGTTCCCCGGGAATTATTCAGGAAATGAATTTAATTTTGGGAATGCCCTGAATGAAATAAAATACAAGTTATGTCCCATAACTGTGTAAAAACTAGGAAATTTCCTGCAATTTTGCTTATATTGATAGCGCAAGTTGTGAATAATATGCTGAATTGAGTTTATTGAAATATAACTATGCTGCACTTATGTGCAAGCTTTCCTTTAAGAGGTATGGGGGGAGGAGAGGGGGGCAGTCCACTCATTATGTCCAATAATTGCTCTTGATAGATTTACTCACTACATCTATGGATACAGTCTGTCGTATTACACGTAATCCACACAACCACTCCACACACGCGCACAGTAAACATACCCAGGGCGTTGACCAAACACTCACAATGTGGTTTTGTGTTAAGGGTAAACCGTTCAGCAGTCAGGTGAGTGGCGAGTAATGGATTATCGTTATGGAGATCACACACTGTGATATTGGGGACAGGTGTGCGGGTTTAAGCCTGGTAAATATTGATCCCCATCTGATCTAATACTAATCAGGGTACCAACCGAAATTCCATTTTCAAATTCCCTGTGTTTTCCCTGAGATTTCTCTGTCCCATGGCAATTTTTCCCTGTGTCATATCCAACAAGTTGTTCAAATTTAAGAGCCTCTGCATGCAGAAATATTTTTGACAACCCAACAACAAGAAGTCAAATTCCTAATATCTTGAGAATCAGGATTTCAGAACCTGGCCAAATGAAATTCCCTGCGTTTTCCCTGTGTTTTGGAAAAATTTCCAAAAATTCCCTGTGTTTTCCCTGTCAGGGAATTTTTGTCTGCCATTTTCCCTATTTTCCCTGTGTGGTTGGTACCCTGACTAACGTAAGAAGACCCGCGGGCATTGTCCAAGGGTGGCCGTACAACCTAAAGGGCTTCGTCATGACCCAAGGGTGAAGCCTGTGGGCCGTACAATCCCCATGGGTCGTATGGCCACCCTTAGACGACCCCTAAGGGTCTTCTATATTACATCGCCCAAACAAAGTTCTGAATAATGTTGAATCTGGTTAAAATCTGGTTTGATATGGTTAGTTTTGAAGAAAATCCATAAGGAAATTCATTATAGAGATCAAACACTGTGATATTGGGGACAGGTGTGTGGGTTCGTTTAAGTAGCCTGATGAAGCCTGGGAAATATTGATCCAAATCGTATCTAATGCAATCTGGTTATTCAAGGATCATGTCAGAAACTAGAGTGATGCCAAATCTCCCGGAAAATCAGCAGAAAAATTATCAAACTTGCCTAATATTCTAGACGCCCGCCGATTTCACCAGCAATTCTTCCAACTGCCCATTGCCACTACTAACATCGCTTAGTGGGTATGGCCCTTAACTGTTTTATATCCTTAATCGTTCACTAGGTCTCATTCCTATGTAGAGGACACTTAGAGGGCGTGCACTCAGTGTGCGGCACCTCCGGCCGTCAAGGTCACAATATAGCGCCACATCAAACACCACTCAGAGAATACTACCGTAGAGGGGTGCCTCATTCCTGTAGACAAAGTCACCCCTGACACTCCCCTTACACACCGCACTCGACTCCTATATCTCAAGGCTAAACAACAAAGTATTTGTTTTAACTTTAATAGAGTGTGTTCCACTAGGTGGTTGCCAGAGTATCAGTTGGATAAAACAAAACAAGGGGGGGAAATACAAAGAACAAAATTAAACTAAACACTACCACGACGTTGCCCTTACCAGTTCTTAAAGACCCTATTTCAATTCACGGTGTTTTTCTAGTGGTTTGCACCTTACTAGCGTGTGTGCTCAACACCGAGCACCGCATTATGGAATATACAGATTCATTGGCGGTGGGACTTGCGGAAGTCCCACCGCTCGTGAATTGATATAGGTTTTCTAAGCATACAATTATTCACCTGATTAATCATCAAATTATTTCTACTTAAAGGTAATAGAAATTTAGGAAAATCTGCGTGTCCGCGTGTCCTCGACGACCAGAAAATAGCTGTGGACAACCAGAAAATGGTTTTTGGTCGTCCTCATGACGACCAGATATTGTGGATTAATCACTAAAATATTTACCAGTATAAAAGTGTTTTCTGTCTATTTAGGGTCTCTATAATGTGGACACCCTAAGCCTATATGTGGACAACCAGATTTTTGCAAATGGTCGTCCTCTGACGACCAGAATATTGGCCGAATTTTCCTAGCCTGGAAAACTATCCATGAGTATTTTTTTTTTCAATTTGCCAATATCATTAGCACATATTTGTAATTTTCCTATAGGACTTCCTTTTATTTTTTGTCGACAAAACTAGTCCAAATTAACCTGGAGGTGCTCAAAATACAGTAAAACTTGCGATCCGTGTTAGGGACAACTACATATTCTAGTAGTCAAAGAAAATGTACCATGCGCTTGTCAAACCTACTTTAATGATTATTGGCATAGACCGCTACCTTTATTGAAATGCGTGATATCCTTGCATGCGGGTCATTATTTCGAAAGCCACTTTACACCAGTTCGATGTCTAGAACAGAATTTCTAAAGGATAAGGTCTCAACAGTGGGATACACTAGTTTTATGATGTATTCTGAGAAAGGTCTTTAATTAAGGCGTGAACTGGGGCGTCACTAAATGCCTATGTATATACGCAGTAAACATTGACTCTGCGTTTGTCTAGATTGTCTTGCGTACAAGAAGCTAAATACAAGATGAAATGTGAGTCGGTGTTTTAAACTATTTTGAGGACCCATATCTTGGTTAGGCCGGATAACTGGTAGTCTAAAAAAGTATTGTAAACACATACGGTATTTTGATGAAGTGTTCTAGGTAAATCATATTTGCGTTCATTTTCAAAATATGCACCTGGTGATGTTTTTACTGCGCACACTGATATGATTGCTAGTATATATTGCAAAAAAACTGGACGCACAATCTCGAAAATTGTAAGTTGCTCGTTTACTATTTAACGCTGTTAACTGTTTTTTTTCGTTGAAAACTGAAATCACCAAAACATGAGAAATAACCGAAAAATGAAAGAAAACAGCACCCCAATAACATACACTGCCCTTGATCCAAAATGCCGACGGGCTGATGATATTCAATCCTGAAAGCCGAACACCTGTTTATGCAATTTCCTCTAAATTAAAGGACCCCCAGAGCTATCCCATTGTAACTACGGCCACCTACCTCTGTTGACGTTTGGTAACCTTGACAACCTGAAAGGCCGCTGGGTCTGGGTGTGAGGACTCTGTGGGGACGGAGTGAGGCGGGAAACAGGCGGAGAGACTCTTATAGACACCTTGGGAGGTGCTTCAGGTGGGAATATGGGGGGTGGGAGGGGGTGCGGAAGAGTCCACTTTTCCTGTGCTACTGGAATTTTATGGGAGTGTGGGGTAGATGGGAGAGGTGGATGGATCCATTTTTGAGGGTGCTGGTTACCTGTGAATTGTCACTGATTGGATGTTCCTGTAGGTTGGGGGGAGGGAGGGGGGAATTCTCTATGGTCAGTGGCACTCTGTGTGTGTAGGGAGGGTGGGGTGGGGGTTGGGGGTGGGGGTTGGGGGAGGGGCGTTGAAGGTGTAGGGTGTGAGGGGTTGGGGTTAGGGGAGCCCTGGACCTGGGTGGGAGGTGTGTGTGTTGGGGGGGGGGGGGGGGTAGTGAGATGGGGAGGGGGGTGGGGGGGGATGGTTTGGGGGGGGGGGGGGGGGTTGTCTGGACACCTGTCATTTTGCCCTTGATTCATATGACACACTGAAGCATATCATAACCTCATTTAGCAGTTATCTAAGCCGTTTCCAGCTTCCCTTACTTCAAACATAGAGAGTTATGTATTTCTATGCTTCAAAGGATCAGACATTTCAAGTACTAGTTTAAATATGGAAACCGAGAACCTAAAGGGTTAACGTTATATATTATCATATCAGGGGCGGATCCAGGGGGGGGGCCGGACGGGCCTTGGCCCCCCCCCTTGGCCTGTTAAATCATGTTTGATGGGGGGCCCACCCCCCTGTACATTCATGTTTTTGGGCCCCCCCCTCTACAAATTCCTGGGTCCGCCCCTGCATATTGACGGTCAAATATTTAAGAGGTGACCATCAAGCAACCATCAATACATTGACATTGGAAGTCGTCTGCAAGTGATTAGATAAACGATCCACACTAGATTTTCACTAGCTGCCCACTAATACGGAAAATATAGGTTGTACCAAAATTAAATTCACCATTATTTCTACTTGCAGCAACATTGCGCTCCAGGAAAAAATTATTCCCATACATCTGCAAAAAGTAGAAATCAGTCACCAGGGCATTACTGCAACTATAAAGGGATCCTGGTAACCAAAACTGCATTTATACCAGGGGTCGCTCTATGAGTATGATGGCGCCAAGTCGGCAATGAATACAGGTGTCCTCATTTTGCTAATTAAATCATGATAGTACTTTTCCCTTTTCTCATGTAATGACTTATAGGAAAATCTTGGCGTTACTCAAGTGATAGTAAAATCAGAGATTGGGTACTTTGTCTGGTGACGAAATCTTGAAAGCTAAAGCGATCCCTGTATGCTTGGTTATATTATGACATATATCTATTTATTCCTCTCCAGGAAAATGAGATGGGTCTACAGGCGATGGTGAGCTAGTATATGCCTGGAATCGTCATAATATACAGTAGATCCGACCCCCTAGGATGTACCCCAGAGGCACTTTGATGTGTGTCTGTTTGTACCAGTTGCCATGGCAACCACGGTCAGAGGGGTGGCTGCGGGCAGTGCTCGTCTCCTTGGTAACTGGTTCCGGCGGGTATGGCCTTGTCTCTATAGAAGCGACCAGGGTGTTTAGACTGTAGTTACGTCCAAGTGCGCTAAGCGTTCAAACTAGGACTGTTAATCAGCAACCATTTAAGGTGGGAATTCCCACCCAAATCCCAGCATGCTTTGAGCTGCTGTTTATGGTAGGTAGGACCATGAACCAGCCAGCACACAAACAACCATCAAAGGGGTTCCCCTTGCCATTTATAGAGAGCCAATAAAAGAATTCCTTACAGATTTTAGGTGGGTAGTAGCTATGGACTCTTGTGGGTGTAAGGACCTATTATGCAAGAGGTATCTAGGTCATGAAAGGGCTTCCGGGAAGTTTTTGGGGGTAGGGGGGTGCGGTTAGGTGGGGTAGGGGGGTTAGGGAGGGGAGGCCGGAACAAACGGCAGTGGACACTTCCTCAATCAGTATGTCCAAAATATTTAAATGAGCTACTGAAATGCTACTGATTGTACACTAATTGAACACCTTATCTCATTCAAATATTTCGGACATACTGACTAACAATAGCTTAGTCACTGTCCTCCCACTGATGTACCACTGCTACTGCAAGACTACACCGATTCTGCACTCAGTAGACCCTGAATTCCCACTGCGTTTTGATCTGAGGTCATGTTGGGGTAGTGTCAGGAGAACCGCAAAGGCAATTCGCCGTATTACGGTTCCTCCAGATTACCCATAATACAGTGTTTCGGTGTAGTTTCCGGTCCTATGCTGGTAGTGTTAAGATTTTTGTTTCAGTTCCTATCAAGTGAGTTTTCTTAAAGTGAATGATACAAGTGGCACCAATCAAAAGCCTAATGGTCCATCTGTAATATATCCTAAAATGGGCGTTAAATTGCCACTGCTATTGGAGATATTGAGGAAAGAAGGGTGTCGCCAATGCTAAAGGATAGGCAGGAGACTGCTTGTACCTGGTGGTGTCGTGCGAGATAGTCGCCCTGAACAGCGAACCGTAATAAGGAGAATGCAGTGTTCAAAATTAAGCATATATCTTCTGCACCACCCGGGTGCACAGGATTCAACCCTGTGCACCCGGGATCTTGTCCCTGCACACTTCTTATACATAGGTATGGAAATCAACTGAGAAACCTGCTGAAAATCGTGCACACGACGACGGAAATGTGCGCGCCGGGCGCACCCTTAATTCCAAACACTGCAATGTTACTTTGTATATATATCATATTGAATATGCATTTCTTTAAATACATCTGCAAAAATTACAGGAGAAATTGATATTTAAAAATTAGATTGTATAGTAGCTTCTACTGAGGGCAGGTGATGTCATCTATGATCTAGGCTCTTTTAGATAAGTAGGGTAAGCTGATATAGTGATATTTAAAGGTTCCTGTAAACCAGCAGACTCGCTTGCTCCAACATTGTTTGTTTGATTGTTGGGTTAGTTTAAGTTTAACGTCCGGCCAACCCTTTTGGATTCTTTTACCAGACTGCACAAGGTAAAGCTTTGCAGCTAGTTTTATGCCACATAGGTAGTGACCGAATCAATGATATGATTTAGGAGAATCACGCCATATACAACACAAGGCTTTCACCTTAGTTGCCCAGAAAGGGTTCCTATATTTATAGTAGTCTTGGGTTCCTACAAGAGTCTCCCATTTCCTGGAAGAAAGTTAACCATCGAAACCACTTCCCCGCAAAATTCCTAGAACCATCAGTTGCGCTTGTGATAGGATAACTGATAAAGGTGAACTGGGACATAGGCGAATGACCTATAGTACATCAAAACAATGGTAAATAGGCCAGTGATTAGCCTGGCTATAGACATACTCTAATTAACAATAGGAATGTTAAAGACGCGTGTAATAACGTAATTAGAGGTACTGGTATAATTAGTTATGCACTACTTAATTCTATGGAGTTCGCGGCAGTTACCGGTACTTAGAAAAACGTCACGACTTATTATATGGGGCACGAGAGTATCATCACACTCGGACTCCGTTTCGAACTTATAGGCAATAGGAAAAAAGTGGTTATTTTCCATCTACGTCTTTAAATACTGCGATATTTTCACATTAGCGAGTAAGAATGAAAAATTGTGACATTGAAACCACAGCACAAAACGTTAAGGGTCTCGAAAGTCTTACTTTTAAGGAGTGACTAGTCTAGATTCATCCAATTAAGGGTGTGCAAAGGATGCAGAAACAGAGGATACAATTCATTGTCTCCTGGTAGCTTATTTCGATTTCCCCCCCAACTCGACTACCGCAAAAACTTACATGCAATGCAACTTTTTTCAACCCTGCACTGAAAAATCTAGGGTAACACCCGCATTAACGTTAATTTCTAGCATCTTACACACGTTTCCTCAGGCCAAAATAGTTGTGTTCAGATAACACATAGGTTGAAAAAATTAAGGTTGGTAGGTCAATTTTTTTGTTCTTTTCTTTTTCGTTTTTTTTTTCCGTTTTTTTTTTTTTTAAATATTACACAGGTAGACCTGAGCAGAGTTACAAGAAAAGTACTATTATGCTGTTCTATTTTTTTCTTATTCAATTCTTATTCTTATAAATATTGATATTTTTTTCTCAAAAACAAACTTTCCTGGAAAAAAAGTTAGAGAAGCCTTAGGGCAAAAAAATCACCTGAAAATAATTTCTTTTATGTCTCATCAAATGTATGCCACATCCTGTTCACTAATTACCACTTTTTTCCTTTTTTTATTATCAAATAATTATTATTGATTGATTTCCAAAAAGTTAACGGCAAAGAAGAGAGAAAGAAAAAAGGGGGGAAAAAAGGTAGGGCGAGGCCAACCATTTATTTTAGGATTCTAAGTTAGGGCCAAAAATGATTAAGGGGGGTCGGGATATTTTGGTCATGCACCTTTCCCTATCCCTAGGGCAAGGCTGAAGTTTTGCTTTGAGGGTTTAAAAATTTAGGGTAGGTAGGGTTACCTGAACACAACAATTTTTTATTTTTGCCCTAACTTCTAGCCTCTATTTTATTGTCTCGTAAAATAAATGTAAACGGTAGGCCTAACGGTTATGGAACCTGATTTTACCTTTAACGTAAACTAGGGTATTTAGGCCAAAAATTAAAAAAATGTTGTGTTCAGGTAACCCTACCTACCCTAAACCTTTGGCCCTAACTTTTTTTAATGAATTTTTAAATTATTTTTTTTTCAAAATCCAAAAGAATTGAACTATAAAAGCACCGAAAACCATAAAACAGCACATAGATGCTCAGGGCAAGTATTTTAGATGCTAAAAATGTTTTTTTGAGGATGTTTGGAAAATTTCTTTTATTTCCAACACTGCCCGGGTCTCTTTGGGAAGTAAAAATAAAAGCCCCCCCCCCCCCCCCCCCCAAAAAAAAAAAAAAAAAAAAAACTTTTTTTTTTCGACATATGTTACCTGAACACAACAATTTTTTAATTTTGGCCTTACATACGTAAATGTGATGGGACATAGAGCCCAAGTTTGCCTCTTTGTTTGGCAAAGACAGACTCAGTAGACTTACACTGAGGAGTCAGACTCATACTAGTCATGATAGATCAAGTCAAGATCATCTGCTCTAGACACGTGAGATCATATCTATGCCTATGGTTCTAGGCTAAACTTAAAAATCATTCAAGTTCATGCGGGATGGAGAAAACAAGCGCCATGATCATCTGAAAATTCGGGAGGTGGAGAAGCCAAC
Organism: Lepidonotus clava; assembly: GCA_936440205.1. Lineage (NCBI taxonomy): Eukaryota > Metazoa > Annelida > Polychaeta > Phyllodocida > Polynoidae > Lepidonotus > Lepidonotus clava. The sequence goes on from OW387149.1 coordinate 12,350,690, forward strand.
TTCAAGGAGAATCACGCAACGTCATTGGGAAACAACTTAAAATTAGAACCTTCAAATTTCTTCACCGTCCCGCAAAGTCGTCCCCGTCCGAACGCGCGACCCAACAACATGAGAGTCGCCGACATTGTGGAGCGAGTTTTCAGCAATTTCAGAGCGAGCTGTGGAAAACACAACGCACCTACATGACACCAACTTCTAAAAGATGCTCAACAACCTGAAGAAATAGCTGACAACGTTTAAATCGCCACGATCTTTGAAGAAAGCGACTTACTTGACACGCGAAGAAACCTGCCAACTTGCATCTCCTGGTCCTTTTGTCGTCTGCCACCGTCGCTCTCACTCTCTAAGCAGATCTTTGAATTTGTTCATTGGAATCTAATTGCGGAGAATGTGTTTGGAGACCACTTCAACTCGCTAAAGAAGTGCAACACACCAGTCTAATGGCGACTTAGCTGGTAATCGGCAAAAACGTTCAAAATGTTATCAAAATGTTAAAAACCAGCGAAGGTTACTTTTGATTTGAAGGATTTTACCTGAAAAACGTGTATATTAAACAAAATAACCGTCTCTATGGGAGATAGAATCCAATTGCTGCATTACAGAGCATATTTGGAAGATTGTTATGATCTCTTAATGTTCAAACTCACTGAATTGTCCCCCAAAATAGATGAACCGTTGTGGTTTGTGCTGCCATCTCACGTTAGAAATATTAAACTCTAGATCTAGTTCTAATTAGTTCCGTCAGATGGCAGAGGTATCTAGCACCCTTTCTGTTCCCGCCAACAAAAAAATGACAGTGAAGACTCGACTTGTTGCCGTTGTTAGCTTGCCTTGGCCTAATTCTCTCAAGGATGGATGTTTTTCCTTTCTATGTTTTTAAAGGGGCCCTAATTTTTGCAAAATATGTATTTTTCAATCTGGAAACTGTAGCCCTAGAAAGGGCGACTATAGATCTACCGGTATTTAATTTTTACATGACCCCCCGGGATGACCCCCCCCCCTTTTTTTTTTTTCTTCTTCTTCTTCTTTTCTTTTTATAAATTCAAGATCCGTCCGTGTCCCTGCATGGTGGATTTGATTACAGGTAGGTATCTAAATAATGTTCAGTCAACTGAATATTATAACAAGGTTGGACAGGCTGAGGCAATATCATAACATTAACAAGGTAGATTGGCGGCCCACATCCTTACCCAATAACTCTATCAATCTTTGTCCTATTTCAATGCTTTATATTTGATTGAGTAACTCTCATTGGTGATGAGCACGGCATACTTACCATGTTTTTTTGATTCTTTTAAAAACCAAACTATCAGGAAGTACCTGGCATTTTCCCATCAATGTCGGGATAGACTCGCAACATGGCTTGGTACCAAAAACTAATGCCGACGGTAATGGATTTTAATCTGACGTCTATTTTAAGTGTTAACTGCCTCATTGTTTAGGATACGACCTACCATGTATGAAAACAGGTCTATCGTGTCTGAAAATATGTTAAACACACACTGTAAGATCTAATGTCCCGCTGATGGACTAGGGTGCCTTTTATTTCACACTGCCAGATCAGAATTCTGATGGTCTACAGCTTATATATGATAATTTCAATCATATCCAATTAAGTTTCATGGACAATAACCTAACAATAACCTAATATTGTAATTCTGTGGGGACTTATGCACTAATTAAAAGATAAATTACAGTGTCATCTTTCATTTGAAAAGTAGGCCTATTATAGAGTGTACACAGTTCTGAAAAATAAAATGCACACTCAGGATTGATTTTTTGTGCTCTCCTGCAGTAATTAGAGAGATATGGTTTTGTTTTCCTGATATTCTAAAAGCAAATGGATAATCTGCAGGTGTATTAGATTGATGGATACAATAATCATTTCTGAATATTGACTGAGATCTGTATGTCGCAAAATAAGCTTTGATCCCAGGTAGGAGTGTTATAGATCCGAGAGCGTGATTGCTTAGCCACCTCAGTGCGGCAGCGGGACATTACATCTGACGGCATGTTAAAGGGTATTTTATCAGCGTTTAGTTGATGACCGTCTTTGTATGTAAATAAGTCTCTGGCGTGTTCTCTTAGGAAAAAAGATGGACAAACATAGAAACATCTGTGGTGTCTCTGGGTGTCTTCAACCATCCTCAACCGGATTGAGTAGTACAACCATGGGCAAATTTTCTTTTCTTTTCTTTACAATTCACCAATACTTCGATATTTTCCATTTATTTCCTTTAAAATACTTTTAGAATATCAAGGAGAATCAATTGATTATAGAATAGGCTTCTGAAAATGTATGAACAAGGAACCCTTTAAGGAGTGTAACACTGAAACCGTTCAACTGGCCGTAATTGGTATCCAAATAACCTTTTTCCATGATTCGTTTTTTTATTATCGTTCTGAACTCAAAACCCTAATATAATAACTTGAATATTTGCAATTGAAACAAAGAATCTCGGAAATACGTCTATATTAGAATTAACCCTTTCACTGCCAGATATATCACAATGCAATTGATATTTACTGAAATATTGCCCAAAATACAAAAAATAGTGCATAAATTCCCTAAAACTCAAATTGAATTTAGATTCTTCAGATGAAAAGTTTTTTTCAATAATTTTGATAAAAACGCTCCAAATGTTGGCACTGTGCCAATAAGGCAAATTTCTTGTGTGTAGTAATTGCTCGTACTATGTAATTTACAGGTTACCATGGTAACCGATTATTCATAAAATAACTATGACACTCTTTATAAAAATGATTATCAAAACATTATCTTTTTTGTGCAAAAGACAGTTTGTGATTATCATAGATGAAAGAAAAATTAAGGCAAATTAAAAATCATGTCATTTACATAAATTCACCAATTTTTCATGATTTTTAATTATTATGGCAAATTCAAATGTAAATAGATTGTTTATGGTTTCTCAAATCGCAATTCTAACATTTTTGAGTGACTTGATAGTCCGATGTTCAAATACCTGTATCTCTGGTTCTGATTGGAATATCTGGGAAATTCTTTCAGATTCTGAAAGCATAATTTGCATTCTTTCAATGGTGTTCCTATGGGATTTTACTATAGGGCCCCATATGAGGCCTCTGGCAGTGTAAGGGTTAAATTAGTTTTAGGTGTCTGTATTTCATGTTTCACAAACAGGCAAGCAGTATTCATTTATCACAAAGCTTCAACGTTTGGCAAAAACGTAAGTGTTCGTTTTATCTATCTACGGCAGAAATCGATAGTTTCTTACCTAAATTTGCAATAGAGATTACGCTGGAAAAATATTATGTATACAATGTGTTAAATGTCTGGGCAGCCCTACACTGTTAAAAAAATCCCGTCAAATTTACGGTATAGTACTGGCAACTATGTTGCCGAACTTTTACCGTAAATTTAACGGGTGACCGTAAGTCTATGTGACCGTATTTTTTACAGGTGATCACCGTTTAAGTTTAACAGTAATATACCGTAATATGTACAGTGGACTTTCATTCTTACAGATCAAAACCATTTAAGTTCAACAGTAAAATACTGTAATACATACGGCAGACTTTCATTCTTATGGATCAAAACCGTTTAAGTTCAACAATAATATACTATAATACATACTATGGTAATATGCCATACAGTTTACACTGGATGTAATTGTAGCAGCATTGAAAGTTTTATTTTTCCTTCAATCACACTGCAGGAAAATTTAGCCAATAACCAAGTACATGCTTTTTCTCTTGGTTTAGCCTTGCATGGGTTGTTTGGTTGTTGGAGATAAAACCTACAGGGCTATAGCTGAGTTCTTGTACTAAAAAGGTGTCTACATGTTAATCCTACTGAAAAGGTGTTTTAAAATATCTTGTAAATGTTTTAGGGTGTTCTGGCTGGTTGGCCATACCAAGAATAGCAGGCCAATGAGGTGATTATCTTAATAATACTATAAAAACCTAAAAATCTAACATTTTTAATCACAAAGTTCCAAATTCCTAAATGTATGAAAAAGATATCTTAATATCATGGCCAAAATACATAGGGCATGCTGCAAACCATTACTACTAATAGTACCATTACTGCATAGTAGTAATTTGATAACATGACTAGCCGAGTTTTGAACCCGGGATCTCTCACTTATGAAGCCTGTGCTCTACCACTGAGCTATAGAGGCCTGTACGTAGACAGGGCCCAGCTTTGCTACTTAACTGAATAAGTAGGGGTATGAAAGTACTGACTTAATGTCTGTCTAATGTTAAACAACTGTATAGTAGTACTGATCCTACTCATTGGTGCTGACTATGACAGTGTACACCTCATGCAGTCCAAGTTAGCTCAGTCGGTTAGGCTTCTGCCTTGAATGTGGAGAATGTGGGTTCTAATCCCAAAGGGTCCATTTTTCTTTTCCATACAGTATATGATTCCCAAATACGGTATTTTACTGTGAGGCTAATTTCCGTAATAAATACAGTTATATACTGTAAATTGCAATGATATTATGGTATATAGCCGTAAAATAAAATACGGTATTATACTGTTGAGGTTTACAGTATATAACTGTCAAAGCTACGGTTTTTTTTAACGGTATAGTAAAGAGAATCTACCTCAAGGCGTGGTGTACTAATAGCTTAGCACTTTTAATATATTCTCGTGTTATATAATCCGTCAAGGATCAGGCTTAGCAAGTCTACTTCTAGTCTACTTCTAGAAGAAATATCTTGCGCTCCTAGCGCCACCTGTTAACCAATATAAAAGGTGTTGCAAGGTAGGGAGCGAGCAGTTAGTTGGTTAGAAGTTAGTAGTCACTTAGTTTAGTGAGAACATCAGCTAAGTAAGTTTAGCCAAGGAGTTATACCTGGAGTAAGTACATCGGCTCCCGTGTAACAGACTGGAGTTTAACAATATCAACTACCTCGGACATAGGATTGTGATAGAGCTGAGTACTAGAATGGTCTAGAAGGTGTTGGAGCAACTCGTGTTCTAAATGTGGTTGATTGCTGATAGGAGATGGGAGGTGGACTGACGAAGACTTATACATGGTGGCTTTGACTTGGGATGAGATGTTTATTGAATAAAAACCCTTTCATATTAAGAAGCTCCCTCATCGTTCATTTCTTTTGAACTATTGGGAAGTGGACGGACAAACTTTAAACGCAGTCTGAATTACTCAGGCATTCTGGAGAAACGACTCATGAAGACTTGGATATACACGAACATTACGCAGTCTTAAATCAAACATTAACAATAGTTCATTTGGTGGAGATTACCCGAAACATGACTTGTGCCGTTTTGCTCATCCTTGATGTCAGCCACCGGTGATTTTGAGGCTTCCTCTAACCCCAAGCCTCAATCTTTGCGGCCCGCAGGACACGATGTGTCAACATCATATACAGGGAATGTGGAAAACCGCCACCTGGTAGGTAATCCCTTAGACGGGGAAGCACAGAGACAGGAGGTCGCAGCCAGACCCAAGCAGCTCTGCCCCGAAGGTGCACAAAATTACCAAACCCGTGGCAAAGGTAAACCATTTCCCTGGCACCTAGGGTCCAAAGATAGGCCGGTTCTTGACGAAGGACTTGAAACCCTAACACACTCGGGACGAGTTGAAGGGGAGAACCGTCTCAAAGAATATCAGCAATATTGGAACCCAGGGTACGTACCACCTACGGACCACGAAACTGGTACTAGCTCTCGCTCCACCTGTGAATCTGATGTGAACAATCCGTGGTGTAACCAAGGTGTTCCTTATCGTTTACTACCCGCAGCGGGAGGTGAAAGCGAACAGGAAGTTTCCAATGAAGATAACCTATTTTCTTCAGGAAACCTAAAACAACGACAAAACACCGCGGATAACTCCAGCCCATCAGGGGGAAAACGCCCCGAAAATCCGGTAATCCTACCTGATGGGAGCTCTCTCACCTATCCATTACCCCAACGACTTGAGTTTATCAGTCACCCACTGGTAACACCAACTCACCCCAACCCGGGGGCGTCCATTCCTTATTCCACTGTAGCTAAAGGAAAAACAGTGGGAGGGGATAGGGGAGTGGGAAGGGAAGCAGAGGGAAACAGCGAGAAAGTAGGCAATTTACAACCCTATCGATTAACTTACGGTGTAGAAACGAACTTAGACCAAGCTGGTAAAAGAGCGGAAGCTCGGGCCTTTGATCCAGCCGAAATATTAAAGCAGTGGGCAGACTCAAGCCCCGAAAAGCACATAGATTTAGAGAGGCTAAGCGATCAGGATAGTGAAGAAAATGTAACGCTTAAAGCACAAGATTTTAACACTCTAACTCATGAATCGTATGAAGAATACGAGGACGAGTACGAGGAAGAAAATAGCGAGACAAAACAAGCAGCCGCAGATGTCAGAGGGGGTAGTCCTGATAGAAAATTAGCTAGAGAAGATAAATCAACCTCGTCTTCATACGAACTTATTACCGAGGATGTTTTAGACACAGGTAAGAAAGCTAAACCAGAAAGTGAGGACGAAATTAGTGTAGAAGAAATACCTGTGAAAGAACAGTGGGACGATCACGATATACAAAACCTCCACGAAAATAATATGGCGGAAGGAGGCGTTCCTTTGATGGATCTAGTAGAAGAAAGAGAGGATAGAGATCAACGCCAGCAACCCGGTGAAGGGGGAGCTGGGGGTGTAGATCTGGGGGCATGGCATCCTAACCGTGGGATGAACCCTGGGGGACCTCAACAAAACAATGGGAATGGCCAGATCCTAATCCAGCAGCCGGGCCGAGGCGTGCAGGCAGGAGGCGGGATAGACCTTGGGCCCATACAACAAAATATATTGTACCCTTTCATAAGGCAGGCAATGGCAGCCCCTATACAGGCAGGTCAAGGAGGAGGGGGAAACCAACAGGGTCAACAGGCCCAAGGAGGCCAAGGTAATCAGGCCAATCCTCCCCTTAATCAACAAGTTCAAGGGGGCCAGAACGATCAGGCCAACCCTCAAGGACTTATTCCTCCTCTTAATCAGCAGGTCCAGGGAGGCCAGGATAATCAGGCCAACCCACAAGGGCCTAACCCTCCTCAAAACCTTCTCAACAACCCTCCCCAAAACCTTATTAATAATCCCCCTCCGAATCAACCCAACCCGCCGGGCCCACAAGGCCAGGATAACCCCCCAAATCCACTGCCCGGTCCGCCAGGACCGCCAGGTCAGAACAACCCCCCAAATCCGCCGAATCCTCCACCGCCCGGCCCACCGGGACCGCCAGGTCCGCCGGGCCCACCAGGTCAGAACAATCCTCCAAACCCGCCGAACCAGCCAAATATCTGGGATCTTTTTCCACAGCTAAGAATGGCATGGGGCCAAGTACCCCCGCCAGTGCGGGAAACGTCCCACAATGGTCATCAAAGGGGACCAAATATTAGATTACCATGGTTTAGTGGGAAGGAGGATGAGCAGATAGAAAAGTATTTCAGGGAACTGAAGCGACTGAAAGCTATCTATGATTGGTCGGACGCCCATCTCCTGAATATGACGCTATTAGGCCTGAAGGGACGGGCAGATGACTGGGCAGGAGCCTTAGCTGAAAGCGAGAAAAATACATTTGAGAAATTAGAAACTCAAATGACAAAGATCTTCGGCGATCGAAGAGCTAAGTGGCAGAAACACGCAGAGTTCTGTGGCCTTAAACAAGGAAAAGACCAGAGCGTGATCGAATTTGCAGGTGTCCTGAAACAAAAACAGGTTAAAGCAGAAGCAAGCGAAAGTATGATGTTAGCTGTGTTTTTGGAGGGATTAAAACAGGGTGTGGCCAGACAAGTAGCTATATTGGACCCTAAGTCGTTCACCGAAGCGGTGGATTGTGCAACGAGACTAGAGTCGTTGGACAAAGGCAAAGGGGGAACCAAAATATCCAATGCAGTGAGCGAACTGGCTGGAAGCCAAGAATCGGAGGAGACCGCGGCCCTAAACTCCATCTCCGAACGGTTTGGAGTGGTGCTGGCCCGACTGGAGGCCGCTCCATGGTTTCAGAAACCAAAACCAGGGCAAAGCGGAACTCCCCAGAGTAGTGGTAACTATAAACAGCAAGGTTATGAGAGAAAAGATAGGTATGAAAATCAGAAAGGTGAAAGAAATTCAGATCAGAAGACTAAACCAAATTCCGCCCCGAACAGAGAGGCAGACAAAGGAAAGAACCCGCCAACTCAGCAGAAAGTGGAAAGACCCAGGCTACCTTTTGATGAAAGTAAGTTTTGTATCATTCACCAACAACACGGTCACTCCACAGAAGCGTGCTTGTGGCTAAAGAATAGATTGAGGGAAAAACCCCCGCGGATGTACAAAGATAGTAAAGCCAGTGGCACAGAACAAAAGAGTCAGGGAAACTAGAGGAGGGGTCCGTTCATTCCACGATAGAATTAGGCGCAGTGGACGGACCGGCTAGGAGAGAGATAGGAGACGAAGCATTTTTCTTAACGTTAAGATTTGATGATCAGAAGGAGGTTAGATCTTTAGTAGACACAGGAGCGAGCGATTGCTTCATGTCCACCCATTGTAAACGACAGATCCCTAAACAATGCATTTTAGATGAATGGAAGGTATCGAAGGGAAACATCAGTTTGGCAGACAACTCGTCTCAAGTAATACTAGAACAAATTAGATGTAAGTTTTCAATCCAGGGATCGGTGGTCTGCTATGATTTCAACATAGTGGACGATCTATGCCACCTAATAGTAATCGGTAGAAACTTATTAACAGTGCTTCGATCAGATTTATCTCTACCAGGCGCAAAGATAGAAGTGTTTTGTGGAAACCCTATAGTCAGCAAAGAAACAGTGAAAATTCCACCGGGAAATGAATGCATCATACCGGTTACCACCCGAGAGCCGCTGGGATTGGACTCGCCAGTCGCTTACTGCGCACCAGCAGTCACTGCCCCGGTCCTAGTGGAGGGGTGCGTGAATACGGTGGGAAGTCAGTGGTGGATCAAAGTCATGAATCCGCTAGATGAAATGCAAGAAATCACTCCCCAGGAAGTGTTAGCTTTTGCAGAAGAATGCGCAGTGCCTGAGGTAAACCAAGATCAGATAGAAGAGTTCCTAGACTTGTGTTATCTAACTAAAACAGAGACCCCAATGTCCATCTGTAGGATTTCTGTAGAAGTAATGAAAGACGCAGTGCAAATGGAAAACCAAACCTCTGAGGAGAAATCCCGAGGTAAAATGGATGAAAATGTAAGTAAAATAGATCTAACCGAGTCGTGCTTAAACGAAGAACAACAGGTAAGGTTTAGACAAATGCTTAATAACAACAGGAATGCACTAGCGTTCTCAATGGAAGAGTTAGGTCACTGTGAAATAGCGCCGATGAGAATCATTGTGGATGAGTCGCAGGGAGTCATAAGTTCTAGACCATACCGATACTCTCCACAGAAAATGGATATCATCGATGAACAGGTTAGGCAACTCATAGATATAGGTGTCATAGAGCCCAGCGAATCGGCTTGGCGAAGCCCGCTGGTGGTAGTGCAGAAGAAAGATGGCAAACCTAGGCTCTGTACAGACTTTCGCATGCTTAATCAAGTCACTTTTAAAGATAAATTCCCCATGCCCACAGCTCGCTCGCTTTTCCTATATATGGCTTACAAGAAACCCACTATGTGGACGGCTTTAGATCTGTTGAGCGGCTATCATCAGTGTGTAATCGAAGGAGACAGTAGAAAATATACCGCTTTTGAAACCCCGATGGGTGTGTATCAGTATAAGCGTGTACCATTTGGCTTAGTTGGCGCGCCTTGGCAGTTTACCAAGGTAATGGCCATAGCGCTAAAAGGCTTGATTCCTAGAACATGCTTAGCATATTTAGACGACGTAATCGTCTACGACACTACATTTGAAGAACACCTGGCGAGCGTTGAGGTGGTTCTCCAAGCTTTGGCGAGAGCTAATCTCAAACTGAAACCGTCAAAGTGTGAGTGGTGCCGCAGTGAAATCAATTTCCTCGGCCACGTAGTAAACGCGGAAGGAGTGGCTACACAAAGGGTAACCACAGAAAAGATTACAGCCTTTAACCGTCCACATAATGTGAAAACTATTAAATCCTTTCTGGGACTGTGTAACTACTACCGATCGTTTGTCCCTAATTTCGCTGATCTAGCAAAGCCCTTAAACCGGCTGTTAAAGAAAGAAGTCTATTTTGAGTGGACAGAGGCCTGCGAGGAAGCGTTTCAACAGTTAAAGAAACTGCTCACCTCGCCGCCCTTACTAATTCATCCAGATATAGGAGGGCATTTCTATCTGCTAACTGATGCATCAGACGCCGCGTGCGGTGCAGCGGTTTGTCATAAACTAGATGAAATCTACCGTCCGGTTGCTTTCTGGGGGTGTACCCTCCGTGACGCCGAATTAAATTATTCGGTAACAGAAAAAGAGGCTCTGGCAGTGATTAAAGGCATTAAGAACTATGAGGACATGTTGCAGGGAGCTAAAATCACGATAGTGACTGATCACAAACCGTTGATCCCCCTGCTACAGAGTGCCTACAAAGCCCCGTCAGCCCGGCTGAGACGGTGGGCTTTAGCGCTATCAGATTTTGATTTTGAAATCATATATGAGCCAGGAGCGACTCATTTTCTACCGGACTATTTGTCTAGAGTCTATCATGAACATGTCCCAGGTGAAGAATATGAGCCCGCTGTGGGATGTGAGTTATTTGAGGCCGAGGTTCAGGATGAAGAGCTTTCTGTGGCTACGGTAATAAACGCGCAACTCCAAGATGCAGAGTGCGCGCAATTGATAGACTACCTGCAGGACGGAGACCTACCAACAGATCCCCTTGAAGCTAGGCGAATAATGGACCAAGCCGATTTTGTGGGAATGGTAGCACCGGGGGTGCTCTGTAGGTTCAACGTCAAAAGGTATAACAAACACCAAGACCAACTGGTCAGACTAAAACCTCGCATGATAGTTCCGGGTAGGTTAATTCCCAAAGTCCTGAGACTGTTACATAATGATATCTTAGCTGGAGGACATGTGGGTATCAGTAATCTCACTACCAAAATCTCTGACAGATTCTACTGGCGAAACATGAACGCCGACATAGCAGACTATGTGAAGGCCTGTGAAACCTGCTCTCTAAGGAGACGGGCCCCACATTTCAAGGCCTTAGCTAAGTCTTGGGAGAGGCCGACTCGACCCTTTGAGGTGGTACAGTGTGATTTCATCGGGCCACTAAAGAGGGCTAGGGATGGGTCAAAATATATCATGACCTTCATAGACCTACTAACAGGTTGGCCGGAGGCTTTCACCACGAAAGACTCCACTGCGCAAACCGCGGCCAACTGTTTCCTAACCGGGATAGTGTGTCGGTATGGGCGGGTAAACCGTCTGCACACAGACCGGGGGGCGGCCTTCCTATCAGGACTGTTCCGGGAGATTACTACCCGACTAGCGTGCAAACAAACGTTCACTACCGGGCGAATGCCGACTGGCAACGCTCGGGTAGAAAGACTACATAAAACCATTGAAAACCTGATTGCTTATTATATCCCTGACGACCACTGTAACTGGATCGATCTACTTCCCATTGCATTGTGGACAGTTAGATCCACGATCAGTGTACGGTCGGGATACAGCCCGCATACCTTGCTGTTTGGCAGAGATCCAATTAGCATGGGAATGCCTGAGCAGGGAACAATTCCTGAAACGCTGAACGACTGTGAGTTTTTCATGCAAACCAAGGATAATATTGCTATGTTTAGGAATATGGCAGAAAAGGTAGTTCAAAACTATGAAAAGGATCTGAGGTTGCGAATCGATGAACGGGCACGGCCTACTCAAATGTATGAGGGTGATATGGTATACATGTACGACCCTTTAGCTAGCGAGAATAAAGCGTCTAAGTTCTCAAACAGGTATACTGGGCCATTCAGGGTAATTGAAACAAAAGGGGACCACCTTGTTAGACTAGTGTCCTTAAAAACTGGGAAACAGGTACCACATCTAGTAAACATTTCGAAACTCAAACCTGCACATGGGCCTTGGTCTCCCGCCGTCCCTCATAACATTCCCAAAATGGTGAGAGAAGCGAAAATCACTAACTCAAAAGGGGCAGATCCTGACCGAAACCCTGAATTGCATCACACTCCGACGGGTGAAATCGCTGAGGAAGATGGCGAAATAAGGGGTGCTGAGACTGAAAACTCAACGGGAACGACCGGTCCCCGTGAGCATGATGCAATTCCTATGGCCAGGAAGGTACCTACACAAAAACCTGGTCCAAGTCCCACTGATTTAGCAGAAACGGATGGGCAAATCACTGATGGTCAGGGCGCCAGTGCGGACACCGCGCTGTCACCAAACTTATCCTTTGTTCCTAATAAAGCCGCCTGTGAACGGGGAACAGCTGGCGCTAATGGACAGAGGAAACGCAAACGAGCTAAACGAAGGGGCAAAAGCCAGCCGTTGGAAGGGAGATCCCCTCCAAGCAACAACAAGCCCATAAAACTGCCCTGCGGTGATGTACCGATCTCGGATACATCGGAACAGAGCCCAGAAAAAACAGAAGAGGACCATGTCCCGACGAAAGGTGGCTATAACCTGCGTCGGAACCGTCGGCCTAACTACGCCGCTCTGGTCAACGGCGGGGAAAGCGATGACATGGATGATTAATACAGGAAATCTTGCCGCCCTGTGAAAATAAAGGTTCGACGGAGCGGCACCGTTAGCATCAACGCTAATGGAACAGGTGGCCTACCTCACGGCCACCTCGCCGCGCCCAGGGGCGTGGCAGAAAGGGAGGGTGCGCACACCAGGGGAGATGCCAGTGGTTTGGCGTCATCTCCTGGGACCGGATGCAAGCGTTCCCCCCACCTGAAACAAGATACAGCTCCAAATATGGAGACGGCATGGACAAGCGGATCGGTTATAATCTCGGGGGATCCGCGCCAATCCACCAGTCGGTCCGCAACTCTGCTCCTAGGCGGTCACCTCTGCTGCAGGTGATTGTACGCACAACCCAGCCCGGGAGGAAACGGAGATAGACATTGATTCTATCTCTGAACGAAAGTTGGAGATAGAAATTGTTCAACTTTCGACTTTTCCTGGAAGGAGCAGAAAGAGAACTTAGCTGGGACACTGATCCACCGACTCATGGGGAACTGCCTAGCCCTCCGGCCACATAGCAATCCAAAGGGAACCACTACTTTCCCTGCGGACACGGAGGGAAGGATAATCGTCCCCCTGAGAAGGAAACGGATTAACCGCCCCCACCAGAGGGCGCTACCTACCAAGGGAAGGTTCGTTGGGCCATTCTTTTAGGATTTTACCAAATGAAAGAAAAGACAGTCGAGAAGGAGAGTACTAAGAAACGACCGGCTCAGACCCTTAGGCGGTGGAGTTGGCCGGGCCGGGGGGGTGTCCGTCCGGACTCAACCGACGCCGGGATTGCCCGGAAGAAGCCAAGGACACCAGCCCGGCGGCCCACCAGAACGACCACAGGCGGAGCCAAGAGGTCCGCTAAATCGGCTCCAGCCAAAAAGAAGACAGCAGATAAAGACTTTTACAATTTATCTGAGGTGAGTGACTCGGAGCCCGAGCCAAGGCTAACGGCGTTGGCCAAGCCGGTTCAGAAGGAGGAAGCGGCCAACCGACCGGTGCAGATTCAGGCCGGCTGGTTCTGGGACCTTACGCAACCACTGTTCCAACTATTTGAGACTGTTGACGAAATTAGAAGGACAGTGGGACTGGATGTGCCAAAATCAAACAAACAGTTAGCTGAGATTAAAACTCAGGTAGCCCCTTTCATTCAAAGGACCACACAAAACTCTAAATGCGTCAAGGAAGGTACCAGACAACAAACAACACGAGGCGGCCGACCTCTGCCCACTCTGGAAAGGCGATCGGGAGGGGAACAGCTAACCGTCGCCGCTCCAGGACTAAAAGTGGAGGTAGCACCCGTTCCACACGCGCCAACCCCACCGGTGGGGAACGGGCCAGCGGGAGCTCCCCTCCTCCACCACTTGCAGCCTGCGGACCCCGCTTGTTTAGACTTGAGCAGCTTGACAACGAGCTGCAGCGCCAATCCCTCACCACTGCTATGGAACCAGCAGCAGTGGACGCCAACCAGCCAGCCGGGGGGCCCACTGTGGCCGAGCCCACTCCCAACGACAAACCCACCGCAGGTGCCGAACCCATACCCCTCGAGCCAACCGTCGTACGATCCAACGGGGGCCGTTTCGGACTGGAACCTACTAGGCCAAGACCCCTCAGAGCAATGCGCCCCTCGTCCTGCGAACGTATGAGAGGCTTGAGGATCACGGTCACCAAGGACGAGAGCGGAATCATCAGGCGAGTGGTGAATGACAATGGGCAAAATCTCTATGAGCATGTCCCAAACTAAGTGGACCAGGGGGCCCGAGAGGAGGGCATACTTCGGCGCATGGATGATAGTGGTGCGCAGAAGAGTGAAGGTAACTTTGTTGTGAACATGTTTTAGTTAAACTATAAACTTAACTCTCACGGACTAGCGCTAAAACCAATGACAATGAAGTGGTCGGTGCTGTTCGTTTTCGCCATGATAGGAGGCATTAAGGGGTTGCGGAATGATTCCAACCCACGTGAAGGGCTAGCCCCTAATGCTGAGGTTATAGCCTTGGAACAATATGGGGTGGTACTGAAACCAGGGAAATTAATGTCCACCGCAGATATTACTCACGTCCGACAAGGTTTCCTGATCACTATTCCCCAAAGGCGCTCCTTCATCAAGGCTATCTTTGGCCAGGTCTGTCATCGGTACCTAAAGGGAGGAGACGCTCTCGACCGAGCATGTTACCACGTCAGGTCGCTAGTGAATTGGATGGATCAGACATCGCAGGCGCTCAAAGGTCGGTATAGGGAAATTCTCAATGAAACCTTAAGTTCGCTAATTAAAAACAACCAACAGCAACCTCAAAATCAAGGGTCAGAATCAGACTCAGGCGGAAGGATCAAAAGAATGAAGAAACTCCCCATCATGCTGGACGACCCAGGATGGCCGACCTTCCCTATTCCAACATCATGGAACAAGGGGCTTTCAGCTGATGTCAAGTATAACAGGGAACTAATTAAAGTGTTACAAGAGTCCTCCGACCAGATGATCGAAGATCTGGCGCTGATGAACGAGAAACACGACGAGGCAGTAGAAAGGGTTAACCACGTCGTGATAGGTCTGTTGGATAATTTAAGGTCATTAAATAAGGCGCATAATACCACTCGCCGGAGAATGAAACTCGTCCAACATAAGGTAGACTGGATGGAACTGTACCTGAACATGATACCTGTAGCTCTGGAAGACAAACTGGGTGAAATGGTGTATCTCCAGTTGGTGGTAGAGCAAACGCGCGTGTTCAGGAAAGGTGTACAACACCTGACACGGGGCCAACTAACCATGGATTTGGTACCACGCCAGTATATGGTCGGAGCGGTCCTGGAAGTCAACAGGTATCTGAAAGGAATCCATCCCAGGTTCCATGTAGCGTTTTCAGATCCCTCCTTCTATTATGAGAACAGTCAGCCCTCATTTAAATTTAATGAAACCACCCAGGAACTTATCGTGTATGTAAGGGTACCAGTTGTGGCCGACGAACATCTGTTTAGAGTCTACGAAGTACTGACTTTTCCTGTGCCAGTACCAGTTAGAGGAAGGCAAAAGAAGGACGCTCTCCAAATTGTTAATCTACCAAAAAGTGTGGCTATGTCCATGTCCCGTCAGTACTACGTACCACTGGCCAGCGGCAGTTGGTCAGGCTGTTATGGGCAGACCATCACGCTTTGTAAGGACTTGCCCTACATGAAAAATATTACGGATAACACCTGCACTGCCGCCCTGTTGAGACGCGATGACATGGCCATACGAGAGAAATGTGAACTGGACTATCTTTTGGAAGCAGACTTTGGAGAAATGGCAGTGTATCTGGACGACGGAGATATGCTTGTGGTCAGCGCTGACACCCGGGGCCAAATGATTTGCAGAAATCAACCGGCGGTGGAGGTGAACATAGAAAACTATGCGCGAGTTCAGGTGGAATGCGATTGTGCCTTCCAGACGCAGGGATCATGGATACCGTATAGTTTACGGAACTGTGACCGACGCACCAGGATCACCACGGTCGTGTATCCACCCAACGACCTGTTGGGAGCAGCAAGTCGTGTGAAAGGATGGAACGCTAATTTCACGAGGCCCGAGAATGAACCCACTATGTTAGAATCGGATCCTATCCCTGAAACGATTAGGAAAGAGCTACTGGAAACGAGGAAAGCCTAAAGGTCAGAATACCTGTATCCTCTCTGGCCAAGCGAATCCAAAAACACAGGAAAGACTTGGCTAAAGGCATCAAGAAAGCAACTGACCGCTACGAGGTGGACAAACACGCCCCATGGTTTTCTATAGGTAACTTTGGGGGCGGCTTTGGCCTCCTCACAATCTTCTGTATAGTGGTAGCAGTAACCATTATTGGGTGTATCCTCTGGAAGTGCTGGCGGAACCACCAAGGCAAGGCTGCCCTGGCCGGACTAACCATGACTTTACCTCGGGCCATGGCCTTGGAAGCGGCGGACCCGGAGGAGCTGCTGCGCGGTGAAAGGGAACTAACTGGATGCCCGGACACGACCGCCAACCCCACTGCGGTGGCAGTACTTGCTATATTATTGGCAGTACTAGTCATCGCCATAGTGGTCCTCGTGTGGCGAAAGTGGAGATATATCAGAAGGAAGACTGTAGATGGACTGTATGTACAGTTTGCCAACCCACATATGATAGAGACAATCTTTCTGGGGGAACTGGCCATGCCTTCAGACCACACTTATACGGAGGGCTATGTGCTCATTAGGGATCTACTGGTGACCCAGCTGTGTCTGAAATATACTCTGACAGTTACCTGGGGGGCGCAGCTGATGGGAGCAGCGACTAGACCTGGACAACATCCATCTAAGGTACCACTACCAGACACCCTGAGGGTATCTAAGAAACTAGCCCGTCTAATGATGAGTAATTTAAAATACAATACCAGGGCCAGACTGCTGAGATATTCCTCAGGGCTAGCCACTCCTGTACCCATGGGAGTACCGCGCCTCATCGACGCAGGCTGGTCCGATGTCGGAGCGGACTGGCCTCAACCGGTGATGGGACATGGAACAATGCCTAACGCTCCTCCTAGATCGACCACGCCCACCTCAACAGCGACCGGAACGGGATCTGCCCGAAAGACAGTAAGGCCAGGGACGTCCGAAAAGGATCCAGGAACGGTTTATGAAGTTATCATATGACAATGTAACGAGTGTTAAGACCTGGCCTAGCGCTGTACAGGTAAAATTGGTGAATTAATAACACAAAGGTACGAGTACTAAAACTGAAATGTTACAGGAAGTTCGCTGGGCAATACCTGTTTGGGTAGGTAGGGTTCTGTTGACTAACCTGATCAATAAGGATTCACCAGCCAGGGAAACCTGGGTCGGGTAGGCTGGTCCAACCGTCTCTCTATGGACCCATGGGTTATCTAAATTTCTCTCAAGTCGAGTGTCCCATGCCCGGTAGCCTAGCTCAACACTCTCATTGTTATCGATTTGGCAACTCTTTTAAAGTAGGGAACCATTTGGAACCGATCCTAGTGTCGCGAAATTTTAGCATTTAAAAAGATACTCAAAATTCTGTATAAAACCTAAGAGCGCTCAACGGGACCAATGCTCCCAACGAGCGAAGTGAACTTCCCCAAGCAAGTACCATCTACACCTGACCCCTGTGCTGTTGTTACCGCTAGGATCGGGCTGCAGTACAGGAGTCACTTGGGGAACGCCACTGTCTATTCTTTAGCATGCTTACATATATAATCTTCTCAAAGATGAGGGGGCTGCACAAGCAGCGGGAGCCTGCCCACATGCCTGGCGTCAGTGGTGCCTGACAGGAGGCAGGACGTTGGGGTTACGCGTCACTGACGCTGCGAAGGGCACTGGGGTGGACGCCCGACCATGGCAGTCACTATGCCCCGGGTGGATTGGCTCCTGACAAGCGGTCTCTTCATCACAAAAAAATCGACGAATAGAAAGAAATTTACCTAAAAAACTAAAATATATAAAGCAACCCAATATTTATTTAACTGAGAGCCCTTCCTCAGGGAATTCTGGGCAAGTTGTGAGAAGAAAATAATGAACAACTGCCCAAAGGTACAAGACTAAGTTATTTAGGCATGTTTAGACCAGTTTTAACCGGGTCTGAGACAAAACGGCAAGAAGTCAAGTTTCGACCCGGGTAAATTAGAAATAATTAAAATTAATAAAGAAGACGTGCGGCTTCAGAGTTGACCGCCGTCGAGAGAAAAAAAAAAAAAAAATGAAATACTAGTCTTGGCCGCCGTCGTGGCGCTAAAAAGTAACCGGGTCTCCGCTCAACAGTTGAGCTGAAGAAGGGGGACACGGTCTACTGATTCCCTAACGAACGGCTGCAAAAACTTAGTTAACACCCAGAGCTAATAGTCTACCCAGTCTATTAGAAAGAAACTAAAATCCTAAAGTTGACTTTAGTACTAAAATATTCCTGCTCCGCGTGCGCATAGTTAGGATAAGCTGGGGGCGGAGTCTTTTCAGGAGTAGTCTTGACTCTCCACGAGAAAAACGGGCATAGACCTGAACAAAGGACGGGTTTAACCTTGTACTGTACTTCGGTAAAGGCCCGACTTACTAGGTGCTGTCTGGAAGTGAGTGATCTGAGGAGATGCATTTACACATCTCTATAATTTAAAGGGGGTGTAGGCTGCATATTAAAAAAAAAAAAAAAAAAAAATATGCAGTCTGCTCCCGATTATAACAATGGGAAACTCGGTGCTGCCCATTCTGGTCCTATGAATGGGGAGGTACCGACAAACCACGTGTAACTAATGAGGACCGGGAATCAGATCAGAAATGAACCTGAATCTGAGACCCGATCCTCTAGTGATAACTAATGAGGAACGAATAATCTCAACCTCCTTTGTACAGTTAGTACTTAATGTCCTTTAATGACATTTATACTTTACGGAATGAAACGCTACCCCCACCGCTTGTCATGTTGGTTTTCCCCATGTGATGTAAAGTATAGGGTAGACAGAAAGGTGTTACTGTTAACATAGGTATAATATCTATTCAGTGAACCGTTTGGAGTTAGGGGCGCACCTGTTTGTCTCGTTAAGAGGGCGCCACTACCCAATATAAAGTGGAACTCGGTCTTCAAACCCCAGATTGAACATAGGGGGTGAACGCCGAGCTACCACCTGTAACTAACAAGGAGGAGAAGGATTTTGTCTTAATATAACCATTCAATGAGAACAAACCCTGGTTGAAGTTGCACTTCACAAAAAAAGAAGTCGGATATGACAGAACAGTTGTCACCCTTGGGGGGTGTTAACTTGTTCACATATAAACCCTTGGAGTGTATTGGAAAATTATTCTATGACAATGTACATAAAGTGTGTTGTCAAGAGTATTGACTCTTGGAAAACCGAAGTAGCTTCTT